>OX578149.1:88317607-89517607 GCA_951213105.1 Amaurobius ferox | reverse complement strand
ACTAGATATTCGGATAATTCCGGATTTTCAAAGGATTCCGTGCTCTTACAGTTGTGGCCCCGCAGAAAAAGCGACCTCGTGTGAGAAAGATAAAGCGTGTGTGTTACCTACATGTTTGAGTGTTTTTTTATTTTTATAATGTGTAAAGGGAATTTTAAGTGTGATATGCAGAATTCTTTTTGGATTACCAAGGTGTACTGTATGCCGATGAAAGGGGTAAGTGTTTTTATTTAACCATTATCTTTTAAAACTTAAAAAAAAATTACTTTATCGCGCATGGCTACATATTAACGTGGAACCTCACCACGGTTTTGCTACTGTGCAATATAAGTACGTTTAGGATGGTAGATCATTCCCCTAGTTTCACTCAAAAATGTATAGATATTCCTTAAAGTTTTAATTTTTAACCTTAAAAATTTATTATATTACTGTGTTAGTATTTTTTAAATTTTTACCTATGTCTCATTGTCGTCAATTCCTATTCATTGCTATCCCTTATGTTAAAAAAAAAATGTATGTTATTCTCATTCCTTACTTATTTATTTATTTTTAAAACATTTATTTACTTTATCCAAATTCCGTGTCCTTACTATCCGCTTGTTGATTTTAATGTAATTTCCCTTTATTCTTATATTTAAATTCTTGTTATTACCATAAAAGTAATTTTCGCCATATCCATTCCTATATATTTTATTTATTTATTCCGTTTTTCATCTAAATCACTCGCTTATAATATTTAAAATGTCGCAACGTCTTTTCCGTTACAGTCTTACTTAAATTCATTATTTTTGCAATAATTATTTAGAATTCCATCTGTTTATAATGCACTAGTTATTTAAAATTACTAAAATCCCCTTTAATTGCACTCCAATATTATTTTAAAATTTCATGTTAATTTAAACTTTCCTAATAATTAATGTAACATTTACTTAAAATTCCCTAATTAATAATTCAATGTTTATTTAAAATTTTCTAATTAATGTAATATTTATTTAAAATTAATTCTATTTTATGCAATATTCATTTAAACATTCTTCTAATTAATGTAATATTTATTTAAAATTTCTTTTATTTATAATTCAATATTTATTTAAAGTTTGCGCCCCGTTTTACGCGCTTTTCGTGCAATTTTTGATGTATATTTTCTCTCGCCCTATTTTTTTTTTTATTATATATATATATTTGTATATAAAATTTGTTGTAGTCGTGTTTCCAAAATTCACCCATATTTCTCTTCAAATTCTTACCTAACCTTATTTTTCTTTATTTACAATTTCAATACCGAGTTTAAAATATAAAAAATTTGTATATCTATTCCTACATTTATTTTAAATTTTTATTCTTTTCTAACCAAGGATGAATCGTCCTCCCGCATTTGTTTTTGATTTGTATTCGAAACCAGTTCTCCCCTGTGAATATCGTGCGTATCCTACTTCTTTGTAGAATGAACTTCACCCCCTTTGCAATTCACCCCCTTTGTGAGATCCCATATCCCCTTGTTTCTATCTGAAAAATGACCTTGAGTGAAACCCATCTCCACACTGACCTCGAGTCGCCATGGGGAACTTTGCGCCCCTGAAATTGTCGCCACCGAAGTGCTGTGCGTGATTGGCAATCTGCTTGCTCTGCCAAGTCTTCCTGTAAACCAGTTTTTCGTCCCGTTGCACGCTTTCCTGACTGTTTAAGAGGGAAGGGAAAGAAGTCCTTTCGCTAGAGTTTTTGTGTTGACATTCTGCACTGTGCCGTTCTAGGAGGGGGGGGGGGGTTCGCTAGTGCTGTGTTGTGCTGACATTTCGTGAATGTCGCGTGTTTTCTTTCTTATCTGTCACAAGCACGTTAAATAAAAAGGAAAAGCAGGAAGAGAATGTTGCTTTCCATTAACAATTTTGACATCATATCCATTTTTCAATTTCATAATTTATTTCTTGCCAGATCAATTTCCAAAGAATTCATTTTGAGTTATAATTATTTTTTTTTACCTCTTTCTCATTTTAAAATTTTTCAAATAGCGATCATCAGACAATATTACGTTCCTAAAAATTTTTGGTTCCATGAAAAAATCTGAACCGAGTTTCCTTTCATTCCGCTCTTGGATCTCCTCAATTCCACTAGTGTTATA
The DNA here is from genome assembly GCA_951213105.1 of Amaurobius ferox. Taxonomy (NCBI): domain Eukaryota; kingdom Metazoa; phylum Arthropoda; class Arachnida; order Araneae; family Amaurobiidae; genus Amaurobius; species Amaurobius ferox. The sequence continues at coordinate 89,515,488 of OX578149.1, read as the reverse complement.
AACTTGTATTTCATTTGCTACCTGTACATTTTGCCTAACACACTTTTTGTTTTGATTTTCATCTATTCTTGAAAGTTTTTGAATATCATTAACCTCACTATCATTTTGATTTTTCTCTCTATCTGTATTACAATTTTCATCCTGTGTATTTTTACTGGTATCATTTGAATTTTGTAAATTCTGAAAGTCAACATTTTCATTATCATTGTCCATAACATCCATTATTTTACTCTCATTTGAAATTGGGATTATTTGTACATCGTGATTTTCATTCGTAATTTGAATGTCCTGAAGCTTGCATTTCGCATTTTCTTTTCGACTTTTTTTACAATTAACCTTTCCATTCTCATTTTGGTCCTCTTGGAACATAACATTTTGGTTTCTATTAACTTTCATTATTTTGCTTTCATCTGATTTCCTAATACTTTCATTACTGTGACTTTTATTTGTATTCTGAATATTTTCTAAATCAATCCTTTCTCTAACCAAAACGTCCGTTATTTTGTTTTCATTTGAACTTTTGATATCTTCATTGCCATAATTTGTATTTGTGTTTTGTGAATTTTTGAAACCAGCCCTCTCCCTAATCAAAACATCCGTTACTTTATTTTCCTTTGGAATTTGAGTATTTTCATTGTTATAATTTGTATTTGTATTCTGTGTGTCTTTGAAATCAGCGCTCTCACTAACCAAAACGTCCGTTATTTTGTTTTCATTTAATTTCTGAGTTTCTTCTTTAATTGTTTTGAAAATATCAATAGGCCAAACCGAAAAAGATGTGTCAGAGTCTAAGCGAATTTTTGTTTCCATGTTTTGAAATTTATTTTCTACTGTGGGTAATTCTGTGTTTAATTCATCTCCAACTGACTCGATAAGTTCAACTTTGTCCTTCCTGTCCTTAAAGTCCTCTCTTTCTCTATTATTTTGGGTTCTGTTATTACCAAAATTTTCTCTATCAATTTGAGTTTTATATTTTCCAAAATTTTGTCCCTCGTTCTCAATATTTATTTGTGTAACATGCCTTAAATTTTTATCTTCTCTGGAATTGTTCCTATCTATGCACTGGACCTCTCTTGAATAATTTTCTATGCAATTTCTATCACTAACAGGGATTTTATTTTTATTTAACGGAGACTGAACCCTAATTCTACGCCTTTGTTGACAATCATTCTCAATCTCCCCTTCTAGTTTAAATTTCTGTTAAAATTTGTATTTCGTCTAGAATCGTGCTTGTTAAAATTTGTTTTTTGTCTAAAATCATTCCTGTCATTAGCGTATCTGTCCGAGTTATCCATATATTTAAATTTACCTTGGTTTTGTCTCTGAAAATCATTTTTGTAACGCGGAACCTCAAAATTCCGTTCGCCATTCCTATGTGTATATTTTTGGCTACCCATTCTTCCTTCATTAACATATTCGTTTCCATAAGTTCGCTTTTCCTCCCTATAGCCTTGAGTACGTGAGGGGTAAAATCTATCTGGGGGTACATTGTATGTCGTATTGGGAAACCTCTCCGCATAATCTTGTTGGTGACGATTGGGGGATATTCTCCGTGCATAATGTTGTGTTGGTCTGCGCGAAGAATTATGCCTGGTCTGTAATGATATGTGCGCTTGATTATTTCTCTCTCTAATATAATGCCAGCAATCCTGCATACAATGTCCAAATTTACCACAAAAATCGCATGAATATGTGTTCGTTATCTGATAATCATTTTTGTTTTCTCTAATTTTAAGATGATTTATTTCTTCTGTTATTTTTTCCAGTAAATTAGAATTAAACTGTTGTTGTTCCTTTTTAAATGTTTGAATATCACTGTACTGAGATATGTTATTTAATTCAACTGTTGTTGTCAGATTGGCCGCTTCTAAATTTTGGGCAACTTTTACGGCATCCTTAAAGCTTTTTGGGTCATTTTTCATAATTTCTTTCCGATATTCGGGCTCAACTGCCTCCAAAAATTTACTTAGGCTGAGTTTGTCCATAATTGCGTGTGTGTGTTCATTAAGTTGTGTTTCACCCACGTAGTTTAAAGTTAATGTTGTAATTCTATGTGCTAATTCTTTAATATTTTCTCCCTTAGTTTGTTTAGCAGTTGAAAAAAGAATTTGATTTGTAGTGACATTAGGTTCGGATGTGAAAAAATCTAGGAATTTTTGCTTGAAAATGTCGAAAGATGTTTCGCTACGCAGATCCTTTGAGCTGATGTAGAATTTTCTTGCGTTTCCGCGCAGACGGGATTTAACAATTGCTAACTTCTCTAAATCATTCCAATTTGTTAGTTCACTTAAAGATTCCATCTGTTCGAAAAATATGGAGGTCTCATTTTCGTCGCTTCCGCTCAGTTCTCCTAACAAGGAAATAATCCCCGGAATCCTACTTGTAGGCGTCACCGTCATATCACCCCTTTCTGTCATTTTTAAAAAAAATTGTTAAGTTTTTCCTTAATTTTCTAATCCAAAATTTCTATCCCTACGAACACTGCGCGTTTACATAAATACAACACTTTTCATGCAACATAAAATACAATTATTGATACTCAGAAATCTTAAACATAAAATCATACTCCTACGCAATTCTTATCTCCCAAAAATTTATCTCCCAAAAGAATATTACCATCCATTATTATTTTCTCCAATTTTTCTCCCCTAACTCAATATATTTAAATCCTATAATTCTTTTTCTTAAATATACACAATATTTCTTAAAATACACACATCATATACATATGGCATAACACTTGTGACAACATCTATTTTCTTAAATGTCCTCATTTCCTTACGTTAAGTTTACTTTTAAAGTTTAAGTTTTTTATTTTAAATTTATTTCAAGACAATTTTATTTTAATTCAAGTTAATTTTATTTTAAATTTTATTTTAAGTTAATTTTATTTTATTTTAAGTTCATTTTATTTTATTTTAAGTTAATTTTATTTTAAATTTTCCTATCGCGCACATTAATTTTAATTTATTCACAAAAAAAAATTTTTCGTTATTTTAACAATTATTTTTATTTCGAATCCTGGTCATCGGAACCATTTTTGTTATGTGGGTTTTCACCACACGTCCTGTTAGAACGCATAAATTAGTATAGTTTCTCATCTCCGACATTGGCCGTGTCGAACAAAAATACATAGAACTAAATTAGTGGCAAATGAGGACAACGGACATGATATAAAACAATAACAATGGGTTTTATTGATAAAAATGAAATTAAAAAATAATAATATTAAAAACATATTTGATTGGTTCAATTAACATTCTTAACAAATTACGATGGCCCTCCATTGACATTTTCAAAAATCAAGAATACTTAAAGAATGTATGTAATTAAAATCTCCATTTATGTTTGTAATTAAATTCGTCTCTACTATTTACTCAAGTGTGGATTTGACAAGATGTCGAGAGAGTGCGACATTAATTAAAACTGTGTCAACAGACTAGATATGTGATACATGCATTTCATACCTTCGAATATCGTTGGATGTGACACTGGATACGGGGCACTTCGGTGGAGGAATCGCCGGACATCGCTGCAGACGTAATTTTTGAGAGACTCTTCTCTCTCGAGCACACAAACCAATTCTCCGTTCTGTCTGAAATCTTAAACTCAATCCCGTTCTTTTTGAAAATTCTCAAACTCTCTCGATCATCGGAAAAATGTCTCCTCCTACACAATTAAGCCCCAGGTTTGTTATTGGTCCCTCCAATCAAAGCCCCTGGTATCTTCATTGGATATATCCCAAAAATGTCCGGCTATTGGGTGCTGTGCTGACAGGAGGATGGCGACCACCCCAGAATTAATATCTGGCAGGTGGACCGCGGGTTCTCACGACCTTGCGTGCACGTGCACCCGAACCGGACAAGGGTCAGCTCTCCCCAAGAGCGCCCTGCTGCGCCCCTTTGTAACTGGGGAATCGTTGTCCACATTTCCCAGAAACATGGCTTGCTCATCCTTTTGCAGGTGTTTTCTTAGGGAAGTGTATATGCATTACCGGAGAAGTACAGGGACCGTCTTTATAGGTTACACTCCGCCATAATTTGCAATGTCCCAAATTTGCCTTGGGACAACCACCAAGCTTTATGTAAGATGCCAATTTAAAATTTTCGCTGAAAATATGCTTTGTTGTTCTTGATGTAAGCAGCAGATATCAAGAACATCGCTTTTATTATGCGTTTAAAATCACCTAGTTCAAACACAAGAAGTATTAAAATTCACCCAATGAGATTTTTGCATATCCGTCATTGCAGCACTCGCTCACATATTAGAACGTAGCTTTCATAAAAAGAAGGAGAAGCTCTCAACTAAAAATCTATATACTCAAAAAAAGGAAAGTTCACTATATATTTTAAACCAATCCTCCCCCTTTCCAGGGAAGGTGGAACAAATTTTACTTTCCCTGCAATACATGGTAATGTATAGGGAAAGTATTGGAATCATGCCGAAAATCGCAACTCGAGTTTTCGACGGATCTACACGTTTCGAGACCTCTAGAATACGAAAAAACCATTTTTAGCGTGACGTCTGTGTGTGTGTCTGTGTGTCTGTCTGTGTGTCTGTCTGTCTGTCTGTCTGTGCAGATTTTGTATCCGCTCTAACTAAATAACTAATCGACCGAATTTCACAAAATTTGATAGGTAAGTCACTTGTGGGAGAGTCTGGTGCTGATTAGTTTTGGGTACGATTTGGAATAAAAGAACCCGCCTTTTTTTGCGAAATGGCCCGCAAAAGTTTTATCCACTCTAACTGAAAAACTACTGGACTGAATTTCACAAAATTCGGTAGATGAGTCACTTGTGGATTACCCTGGTGCTGATTAGATTTTAGTACGATTCGGAAAAAAATAACCTGCCTTTTTTTGCAAAATGGCCCGCAAAAATCGTCAAAATCTAAACTAAAGAACTGGGTATACTCAAATATATCCATTAAATGCTGATTTAATACGTAATTTTTAACGACGAGAAGAATAAGACCAACTCCATTACACTAGGACTAGCCGTTTTCGAGATATTTTAGTTTTCCGTATTATCTCTACGCCACCTTTGAAAATAATTCCGGTTACCGAATGAGAACGAAAATTGAATTAAAAGTGAAATAAATTTAATTAAAATAAAGAGAACGTTAATATAAGTCTGCAGGGAAAGTCATGTGTTGCCCACATCAGATTTTTTTCTTAGTTCACAGCCAGCTACGTCTTGAGCTAAAAATACAGACTAAAAAAATATAAAATGGCTAACTTCACTCCTGAATGCTGGGAAAATGGGCGTGTCAATATCAACTATTGGTTATTGACTAGGTGATGTCATCTCAATCACCAAATGGTAAAGATAGGGGTGAAAATTTCTTTTCCTCTTCAACTTAAGTGATTTCCGCTGGGTGCCTCTGCAAAACAAGATACATAAAAATAGATGACCTCTGCACATCTGGTGAAAATGTGAGAATAATGCCGTTCTCACAAATTGGACTGAATTGCTTGATCTTGATGCGGAAATAAAGGAATACTTTCCAAATCGTAGAAGAAACATGGGAAGTCTCGCTTTCCTCGGATTAAATTTGTATTTTTCCATAACCACAAAATGCCATCTGAAGGTCTGAGTGATTGTAAACTTAAGATCTTAATTGGTTTATTGCCTTCTACATTGCTGACATTCTGGAAAAAAAATCTACATCCTTTAGACGGCCTTGAAGTTGAGGAAAATATTCTCATTGCAAAAAATATAGTATTTTTCGTCATAGATTAAAGTGTTATGATAAGTTTGAAGTTTTTAAACCCATCGCAACATTCCATTCTAATCAATTTCTGAAATAAATAAATTCTTTAATTTTTACGAAAATTGAAGTAAGGAAATGATTTTCTGCGTCGATTATTATTATGAAACGAATAATTGTAAAAACCAGCATGAATATTTAAATAAATGCAAAATTATAATCCCATGGGAAAGATATGCTCTAATATAATTAAATTTTACACCCAATTGCAATATACTAACATTTTTTTTTTATTTTTTTTTTCGCCCCAGGATGATTCAAGAGTCAAATTAATTTCTGAAATATTGAATTAATTTATGTTGAACATTATTTAATGAAAGAATGTAATTTGATTGTTACGTATTCCAAAGATATTTAAATGGTATAAAATTAACTGAACGCAAGATACCACCTAAAACAGATATCTGAAATTAGACCTGAAAGAATAATTAGTAGAATAAAACATATTTTTCGTGCAATACATAATTAGGTTCGAAATTAACTGTCTCTTCCAAACAAATAATTAATAACTGCATATAGTCACTGTCATATTCATCAATCTGCTATATTTGAAAGAAATTATGAATTCTTCAGAGTATTTACATGTCATATGCAACCATGTAAATTACTGCTTAATGTAAGTTGTCTGATGGTCGGAGTAACGGATAATTCGACTATCCATATGCAAATTTTATTTCGAGTTTTAAAGCTGTATGTAAGAGCTCATGTATTTCATATTTTATTTGCATTGCCACTAATGAAGGATGTTGTGACGTCCGAAAGAGCTTTGGCATTTTTGTAAATTTGAGTACTTGGTGATGTGTAAATAATGATTTATTAACGACCTGTTACTATATATGCAGTCTTTACTGTAAATAGTTTTAGTTTTTTAAAGTTCATATAAACGATACAACAATCGAAACTTAATTATTAGATCTTTCAAATGCTATTTTAAGGATAAGAATTAAATCCTACATGCTCGACTTACGTATTTTAAATCTCAAGCCACGCCGGGTATTCGTTCCTAGTATATGGATATAATATATGAACATTCGAATTGTTTAAAGCAATTTAGGATTATTGGGGCTAATTCTTTAACTAACATATAGTGACAATGAATGCAGCAAGTAGTAGCCATTTCTACAAAGTAATCGGCATATGGAAATTTGTAATGAAAAGACATCAGTCAAGTAACCCCAAAGTAAGCCACGTATTGATGAATCCAATAATTAAGATTTAATCTCAACAAAGATGTAATACGATGTTCCAACCGTTGGTCAGTTGAAACATCCAATACAGACTTAACACAGAGTATACGCACACTTAACCACTGTGAAAGTGTTATGGGGATGATTTGGTGGATAGCGGACTAGCACATGTATTTATATAATATGCCAGGCTGGTTTAGTCAACCAAAATTTTTGAACAAGGTTTAAGCAAGTACAGAAGGGAAGATTTTTCGAGTGTACTGTAAGTCTTCAGACACGAATTATAGTTAGAATTTGCATGTTTGCTAAATTGTTAGAAGAAATCAAAATAAAGGTTTCTGGCGATCTAATTTAAAAAAAAGACGTAGAGGACAAATTGCTGAAAATTGTCTGACAAATACTTGATCAGCACAGAAAAAGTTGTATTCTACATATAGTTGTATTCTACATGGATAAGTGTCATGATCAACGATCGTTATCAACAGTTTAGTCCATAAAGTCCACAATTGCAAGGTCGTTATAAAAGTAATTAGAGAGATTTTAGAGACAGGTTATTTTTAAACATGTCATAAGTCATCGCACTCCAATTTTTAACAAATTATATAGAATTTGGTTGTCGCATAATGAATAGAGATACCAACTGTAGTGAAAATAATATTTAGCTAGTGAATGCGTCCAGCATATAACCCACCTTTTGTGCAATTCGTTGTAAATATATTTTTAATTTGAACATTGGAATTATAATTCAGATTTAAAGAATAATTACTTTAAATAAATAAAATTAGTCATTTTACTTAACCTTCATTATTTCTCTTGTATCGCTGCTAATGTTTGTTTTTTTAGATTTTCTCCCTTTTTAAGTCTTCGGCCAGGAATAACAAAGGTGTGCCGACACGATGTGCGAACTACAGTATTAGCCTCTGGATTTCTCTTATCTTTTATTAAAAATAATATCGGAACACTTTTCATTATTTGTATCATAATAGAGCAAAATGAGTTGATGTGACGCTAAAATCTTCGAAATCAGTAATCTATTGCATATAGAAACAGCGGCAGAGGAAAAATTAATTGTGATAAAATTTCAGATTTCTTAATTCGTGTTTATGAAAGGTGTATTTCATTAGAAAAAAGTCACCTTTTGGTTCATGTTATTTGAGAATATTTACAAGTTTAGGGAGAATTAATTCTTGAAAGATTAAAGTTATGAAAGCTGAACATTATTTGGAGAATTAATCAGTTTTCATCGTGAATTTCAGATACGAAAATGTATTCTAACAGTACATTTTAGAATTCATTTATAAAATAGGACTTCAAATAATAAATAATTGAAGTAAATGTAAAAAATAAAACTAATTTTTAAAAACAGTGACACAAAATATTTTAGTAGAATCCATAACTGTAGTCAAGATAAAATATATCTTCCAATGAAATGGTTTGAAATTTTAATAAAATTATATTCCATTCTTATAAAATTTGTGAATTTGTTTATAACCAATAAAACTCTCATTTATTTATTGCTCATTACATACTTTTTGAGTAAAGACTGATGTAATTAAATTATTAAATTTATCCTCAAGCATTTGAAAGGGCAAGTTTAAACATAATTCGTTAGTAAGGAAAATGGTTCATTATATGTAGTCTGCATAATGGGGAGTCTCATTCAAGGCGAAGTCCTGCTATATGGATTTCAGTTTTATTATCCTGATGGAGAACTACATAAGAGTGAAATAGTCCTGGACGGGATGTGTTACATTTACATGATCAATATTCTGATTACATAGAGCTGCCATGTATGGGAGTTGATTGAATGTATCAATTGTTTCTGAAGCAAAAGTTTTATTCTTCAGAATAAAAATACATAGAATCCGCCTTAGATAAAACAAGAACAGTTTCTAGAACCAAAGGGTGAAATGCCTGACCTAGAAAGACGATATTTTCGTACAGAAAATGTAATTTTATTATCAAACCAAAGTGAGGAAACAGTAAAGAATTTGAGGGTGACCATTCAAAGTAGCTCGATTTGCAACTATTTTTGATAAGATAACTGCAGTTAAATACTTGATTTATTTATGTATAGCAATGACATTCTTCTTGGGCCACATCTGTAAATCCCTGACGTCTGAAATCTCTTTTGTTTCGGATGAGATGATAATTTGTTCTTTGTATCATGAAGAAGGAGGCTGTTTTTCTACCGAAATCCGTTGATACACACAGTAAAGAAATATTTTCTGTACTAACAGCTATTTATTTTGCAATCTTTAGCTTGACTTGTTTATTTCAAATCCAAATTAAAACCAGTGCATCCATTCGACAAATAACCCAAAGATATTTCAAATAAATAACCTAAATCAATATCAAGAAATAAATATCAAAACAATCTAAACTGCTTTTGAAAATATCGGAAACATATATTTTGAATAGCTGAAATTAAATCAGAGTTGTTGAAGTATATTGTTTAGATTTCAATCGAGGCGAATTTAGAATTCACTCCTTAAAATGTTGTCCATTTAGATACTCTTCGAAACCCCAGCGTGATATCAGAAAGTTACGAAACTACTAAAATAAAATAATTTTATACCGGTAGAACTTGCCAAACAGGGCCTTACCTGCAACTAGGATTGTGTTACCGTTGCAGATTACAGCAACCATAGACAGTTTTTGTGATATCTATCGCTCATTACCATTGAATAGCCAGTATCTGCATAGGCAGCAAGATAACTTGCTATGTCCCAGACTTTTTGAAGCCTATTAGTACCCCCTTTTCACCAAATTCTGTGAGTATCAATGTCGTTATTGCAAATCTTTATGAAATTAAATGTCCACTGCGTAGTAGTATTGAAATTTAAGGTCTCCATAACGGTTCTCAAAATTGTTGTATATAAGTTTTCCTGCTGCAATTCCAAGAATCGGCAATGTCATGCTGATGAACATGCTCTAGTAGCATGTAATACTGGTCCAAAATTGAACAATTATTGTAATCTTGCTATTACATTGGAAATATTTTCAAATCAATCCCAATATTGGGCAAATTTTGGGGTTACATTAGACTCCAATATTGGCTAATAATTTCAGTACAATATTACGCCAATATTGGCGTTATATTGGATTAATATTATCCCAATATTTTAAGCCAATATTGAACCAATTCGGTGAAAATGTTCACTATTTCATATTGGGCCAATATTTGCGCCAATATAAAGCCAATAGTGGGTCAATATTTGCTTCCAAATAAGTTAGTGATGAACTTTTAATATGTGCTAATATGCTGCTATTTGCAACGGGAGTTCCATCCAAATTTTCAAATAATTTTATTTTCAAGTTTAACATTGCTAGTTATACAGGGTGCTCAGGATGTGTCGCGCTTCGGCGCTTGGGTTTAGATGCATACTTCTAATCTAAGAATTATTAAAATTAAATGCAAAATTCCGTCATGTATATAATTATTTTTTCCAGTGGGTTGTATTTTCTGAAAAATGGGAGAACTAGCTTTTTATGCGGTTTTCTGAGAAAATAAAAGTTCAATTAAAAACGCTGCGTTATACAGAAATCAGTTTAAGCATTTCGGCGGTGGTTTCAGTTTGATGGAACTGAAATGGTTTTGTGTGAATAATATTTTATAAAACAAATCTCGACTTTTGTATTAGAAGAAAATAACTCAAAACAAAATCTGATTATGTACACTTATGTGGCTTTTAAAGAGCTACAAATTGTTTCTTATTGTTTACAGCTATCATTTTTAGTTTTTAAGATATAAGCATTTCAAACTTGAAAAACGAAAAATGTATAATTTTTACACATCTTCAAATTTGGAAGACGTTTACTCGTAAACTGCAAGAGCTTTTATTTAAAAAAAAACTAAATACATATGTGAAAAATAAATCTCCTCTTACACATTTTTGTCACTTACTATTTATATCTATCTTTTATAGTTTCGAAGATATTTCGAATGAAAGTATGATAAGTAAAAGAAAATCGTTCGGACAGAAAATTTTTGAATGTTCTATTAAAAAAATAGAGCTGGATCTAATATCTAATTACATACATTTATAGGGGTTTCAAAAAGCTACAAATAGCTACCACTAGCTTATTTCTCAAATCTAGTTCCGTTATATTTTGAGACATAAGTATTACAAACTTGAAAAATGGAAAATTTTGAATTTTCTTCAACTTGACAAGACGATGATAAGAACTTTTTTTAATAATAATGATAACATATTTTTTTTAATAATAAATATAGATATTAATACTAAATTTACTAGTATACATTTTCGTTGTTTACTATTTATATCTATGTGCACTGTATATTTCGAGTGAAAGTTGGAAAAATGAATAAAAGCACTCGATCTGAGAGCTACTCTCTAAATTGTTTTCGAAAAATAAGTTCAAAATGTTAAAGTATTGAAATTATTTTTACATATTCATAATCTGGACCATATTACTGACAAAAGAAGGAAAATTATTTACATTTTTATTTAGTATGTTTGGGGGCAGTGATTGAGATTACGCCTCTGTACTCGTATTTCACGCTATAAAGTAAGAAAATAAGCTTTGTAAGGCTTAAGTAAGGCGTATGCATTGATTTTGTAAAAAAAAGAGCCAATCACGATATTTACAGATCACGGAAGTCCCTAAAAAGTCATAAAAATGAAAATCGGTCTCGAATTTTTTAAAAATGTTACGAATCTAAAAAAAGACAATTATTTTGAGATCAGAGTTCTTTAATTCTTCTGGTAATCCGTTTTAGCACTATTGGGAAACCTGTGCTTGCAAACGACAATTACCGCTACTCCAAAAGATGACCAATGATTATCTTTTTCCCACTTTCGAAATCCATTTGCATCGATTAAAACTGTTTTAATAATTTTGTGTTATATAGAAAAAAACTAATTTCAGACTTATCATCAATGAAATGAAGTGATATTTTGTAGCAGTACCGTCAAAAACAAACAAAATTTGTACTCTATTCTCAGTATATTTTATATAATTTTGAAAATATTTTCAGCTTATACAGAGAGAATTTCTTAAATATTTTTTTAAACATAAAGTAAAATAAAATTTCTTCTGTTGGGTAACCCTGAATTTTTTACTTTTCATATTTGGAAATTTGAGGGTAATTGCTCATTTGTTAAAAATTTCTCCTCTGGAAAGCAAAATACTCCTTCAAGGTTAGACAGGGAGTAATTTTACTCTTCTGGAAATATTTTAGAGTGATCTCTGTTCGGGGGTATAAGCGTTTAAACTGTTTTCATGTTTCGTGAAACACCGTTTCTTTCTACCAGTGAAACCCAAACCATTGGTGTTATTCACATCCTAAACAAGAAAGATCAAACATGCTTAAAGCATTGATTATGAAACACTTTCCAACTTCAATGCAATGTTATTTAAAAATGTCTAAAATGCAATACATTCCTCGGTAATATTTTAAAACTTATCACAATACTACATTAATTTATTATATTTGAAAACTTAAAACTTCATCGAAAAAAATGAACTTCATTCAAATGTCGGCTTTGAAGTATAAATTGCCTGGTTTAAACATCTCTAAAATGTGATACATTCCTCTGTAATAATTTTTGAATTATCATAATACTACGATAATTTATTATATTTGAAAACTTCATCGAAAACAACTGAAATTCATTCAAATGACGTCATAGAAAAAAAAATAACACGCCTGGCTCTCTATAAAAGCAGCATTTTATTCATAAATAATTTCCCATTCATGTCATTCAACACAATACAATAATAATTTATTTTATTTAAAAATTAAGACCATGAAGCTACAAGTAATTAAACTCTATGCGTAAAACTTCATCGAAAAATATCGTCCTTCTGTTTATAAAATCAATTAATATTTCATTCATATCAGCTATGCAAACTCCATGCGCTAAATAATTTTGTGTTAAAGAAATACAGCAATTCTAATACAACTCATTCTACATATTTTGTTGTTTACATTTTGCATAGGTGAAAAATTGGCTTCGTTGTAGAAATAATCAAATTTGGATGAGCATTTAAACTCAAATTTATTGTAATTGCGTTGTTTCAGTATGTAGATGCGCAGAATTTTACCAAAAATAAAGTGGTTTTAGGACGGATACAACAATCAATATGAATTAAAAAGAATTTTAAAAATCACGATTTTGAGACAAGATGGATGCCATACATCATTTTGAAGTGGGGCACGTGTTATTATTTTAATTTTTATTTAAAAAACTACTGAATATATTTCGCTGAATTTTTTTTTATATATTTTATGGAATAATTTTAATATTACCTAAAATTTTCGAAGCAATTTGTGAATTTTAAATCCGCTTAAAAATGTTTGAAAAATTAGGTCCCATAGGGCTCAATGTATTTCATTTTTTCAACCCGGGGTCAATTCCAAACTAATTGGGTGATATTATTCATTTATATTCCCATAGGTCCTACAGACCGTCTGAACAACATTCTAAAATTTCATTTTGTTTAAGTCATTTTTACGGCAGTTTTTGTGCTAACGGTCAGACAGACAGAGAGACAGACAGAGAGACAGAATGAACAAAGTCAAAAACACTTTTCAACTTTGTTGTAAAGTGTTAAAAAAAGAAAAAAATGCAATTATCTGTAATATTTATGAAGATATTTAGAGTAGAAGTAAAGAAAAAAATTACTAAAATAGGGACAATAGGAATCCTATTTCCCTTAATTCAATGAATCATTCAATGATTTTGACTCGATTGTCTGCATGGCCAAGTTAAAACCACAGGTGACACCAAATTAAAATCAAAGTTATTAGCAGCTGACCCTAGATTTTTAGGAGGGAAATTCCCGATTCTTTAATAAGCAATAACTCATCGAATGTTGCAGTGGAACAGTTTATTTTTTAAATCAGTTACTGGACAAGGCAATTTTCTTTGATTGAACATTCCATTTAACAAGTCACCCTATGAAAATGTATACCTCTATTTTTCTAAAAATACCCATCACGAAAAAAAATATATGAAATAATTTTGTATTTAATTTTTTCAAACTGTCAAAGTGGGTGTAGGCATTTAAAACCAATTCCCAAAATCCGAAATGTTACGTCAACTATGCTGAAACATCTTGAATAAAAAAAATCTGATATTGGCAGCACATGACGTTCCTTATATAATGCAATGAATTTACTACTTTTACAGCAAAAAAATAGCTTATTCTTAAAGTATATACTTATATTCTTTTCAAGATATGAGAATTTTCGTCAGTTAGTCGTCAGTTTCATTGATTTAGCGTCATTTTAAATCATTTTCGTTAATTTGGCAACATTTAATTTCGTTAATTTAGCAACATTTAAAAAACTCGCCAAGTTGGCGACATTACGCCAAATTCTTCGCCAAAATCTCGCCAAGCGTTATGGAAGGATAAATAAGTTATTCTTATAGCAGATAAAGGACTATTGGCATTCAAAAACAAAAGTATTACCCAAAGTATCTTTTCTCATGAATGGAACGAGCTAGATCCACGAAAATGAAGTCACCAAATTTATCGCATGATATTACATATGAAAGGTGAACTTGTTTCTCAACAGTTAATATATTTTTTTTAATTTATGGGATTTTTTGATAAATTTATTTGAAAAATGTGCAATATCTCGAGAACGGTTTATGATAGCGTTCTGAAGTTTATGTCAATCGTTTTCTAAGGAAAAATTACATAAGAAATGTCCATTTGCGTAACTGTATTAATTTTTGGTTTTGATTTTTTTCAAAACTTCACTCGAAAATTTATGGAGATTCTGAACATTTGATTGTGTTAAAAAACAATAGGCTTCTCCAGTATTCACGGATTGTGATTTTTGTACCATATGTCATTCGATTCGCTCCATTCGTTCGTGAAATATCGTCTCCACAAACTCACTGACACACACACAGACATCATCTCAAAAATGTTTGATTCGTGATCAGGGATGCTTGAAACGTGCTCTCCCGTCGAAAACTCGAAATCGAGCTTTGTACCCCGTCACAATACTTTCCGTATACGTTATATATATAAGGAAAGTAAAAATTATATTACATAGTTTTAAAAGCAGTAAAAAGTCTTTATACAGCATACGTGAATACATAAAACATAGAATCCCCACCAAAATTCTTACAGTTAAAAGTAGTTATAAAATATTAGGTAGTTAATGGTTAAATTATTATAGTCAATAGTATGTTAATATTTAAAGTAGTTATAAAAGTTTTCGAAGTTATGAAAAAGACAGTGATTTTAATGTCATTAAGGTGGATCACATTATTTTCCAAGGGTCAACGACAACCGCAATGAATAGGCCAGACTTCAATTTATCATCTTCCCCGTCTAAATGCAAAATCAATTTCTGAAATATGTTCGTTTAATATCTGAAATTGAATGAAGGATATTGAAGGAATTTGAATCTAAATAGTCACAGAATACAAACCAATTAGCTGTTTTGGTACGAAATTCTATGAAATCAGGAATAGGGTTATTATAAAGACGAGTCTTTGGAAATATTTAATTGTTTTGAGAATATTTAGATTTCTTTAATCTTCCTAATGAAAAGGCATCATTAAAAACATCGCTTGCAGCACATTCGTAAAATTGAGTGGTATTAATATAATACAATAATTAATCCATTAATACTGTTCATTATTTCCTGAATTATGTAGTTCGAATTATTATGAGTTTGAAAAACAATATATATTCGATTATTATATTTGACTAAAGAAGTGCAGCCCAAAGTCACCGCCTCCTTTGGATTATGCGTAGTTTCTGTATTTTGTCATTTATTCGCAAGGGGCAGACAATATCATTATTATAGACCACAACGCTCTTTTATGAACAAATTTTATAAATTCTTTCGTGGAAGTTTTAAAATATTCACTTCCGACCATCAGCAGTACAAGACATTATTTTAGTCCCGCTCACTCTGGGCAAAAAGCTCAAAAAAAGCTCAATTATCATGCCCCATAACCGATCCTTTATGCATAAAGAAGAAAGCGTCGAAAGCCCAGACCATTCGGCTCGTCCAAGGACTTAGAGCAGCAAGTTGAATGGCCGCAAAAAAAAAAAAAAAAAAAAAAAAAAAGAAGAAAGCGTGTAATTCTTGAGCTTTGAATCTTCATTTTAATAGAAAAATTATCTTTTTAGGTATAGAAAAAAAGTTTTAGAAAAAAAGTATTTTAAGTATAAGAAAAAAAAATTCACTTTGCATTGGCTTATCAGAAACAAATTTTTTTAATACTTTATCAATTTTTAATACGCTCAATTATCATGCCCAATAACCGATCCTTTATGCATAAAGAAGAAAGCGCGTAATTCTTAAGCTTTGATTCTTCATTTTAATACAAAAATTATCTTTTTTGGTATAGAAAAAAAGTATTAGAAAAAAAAGTATTTTAACTATTAGAAAAAAATTCACTTTGCATTGGCTTATCAGAAACAAATTTTTTTAATACTTTCTCCAGAAAACCCAACTTTAAAATACGTACTAAAGCAGTTTTTGCTCTCTGTGCACCTCATTTCCTACTTCTTGTTCAAGAAGACCTCAAAACCGTATGTACATGTTGCTAGAGGGATTACGTGTTGAGCGGTTTCTCGCTTATTGTTATATAAGTCCAACTATTTGTATAGGGCAGAAGTTCTTTCACTGTTATAATATTTTAGAATTACATAAATATTAATTGCGCCATACATTACATAAATATTAATACAGTTAGCAATTAAAATCTAATATTTTGGGTTCACCGAATACCCTGTTAGACAGATTTTGATTTATCACACAACAGAATCAGCGAAATGTCCCTCCGGAGTGTAAATTCAAAATCTGCCTAAAAACTGATTGAATCAAACAAAAATGTTCCTTTTTTTTCAGAACTAAAATTACCTCTACTGAAATATTTTAATTAATTATACACTAACTGCGTGACAGTGAAAATGAGACACCAAGAATGAGTGGGCAGAAACTAATAAAATTGGCAAACAGAGAGATATAGCAACGAAAAATAAGTGATGTTTATTGCAACACGATACGCCTAGAATATGAGCGATAACACCGTCTAATCAGTAGGTTGTAGGACAACCGCGCGCGACTATGGAGGCAGCAACACGTCTAGGTACAGAGTTAGGGAGCGTTCGTATGGTGTCTTGAGGGATGACTGCTCATTCCCTGTCAACTCTTTGCCACAGTTCGTCTTCTAAAAGCGGCGGTGGCAGCACACGCAAGAGACGTACAATCACGTACCAGACGTGTTCGATTGGTGAGAGATCAGTGGAGACTGGTGGCCAGGAAAGCAACTGGGTACCTTGCAGGGCATGTTGACTGATGCGCGCCGTGTGTGGTTGGGCGTTATCCTGCTGATAAATGGCATTGGGTATTCCTGAAGAAAGGGTAGTGTCACCGGCCGCAGCACGTCATCCACGTATCGTTAGGTCATCATAGTGCCCTCGATACGGATCAGAGGTGACCTGCTATGGTAGGCGATGGCGCCCCTAACCATGATGCTTCGTTGTTGCGCTTTATGGCGATCCACAGATACGGCCGGATTGGACCTGTCATCACTTCTGCGCCAGACACGCACACGGCAGTTGTGATTGCTAAAACATAAGCGTGACTCTTCTGAGAACACGAACCTTCGCCATTTCGCCGGCCACGTGGTTCTAACCTGACACCATTGCAAACGGAGGCGTTTGTGCTGTTGGGTCAATGACAGTCTTCTTATCTGGAGCCATGAGTGCAGGTCGCCGGCGACCAATCGGCAGTTAACGGTCCTGGTCGATATGGGAGCATCAAGGATGCCCTGCACATGCTGCAAAAAGGGTGACTGAAGTGGCCTGCTGGGCTGTCAACGCTTGCCGGCGAATGCGTCGGTCCACGTGTGCTGACGCCGCTCTGGCTGTACCGGCACCTCTCAAACGTACCACATACCCTTGTTCCAACCATCTTCTCCACAGCCAGTGCGCCGTGGATGCGTGTAGGTGGCTGTCCGCTGAGATTTGACGTATGGACCAACCTGCCATTCTGAGTCCGATTACTAAACCCCTCGTGAAATCGCCTGTCTGCTGGAACTGCTTCGGTTGGTGGCGGCGGCGTGGCATTCTCTGTTACTACACACCTGAGACAAAAAAAAAATGCAAAATGGTGTCCCTGTCAGACAGAGCGACGCGACTATTGCCAATTCTGCAGGTTCTTTCCGTTATCTCTTATTCAACGTGCTAGGGACAGCAGCGCATTTCGCATCATTTACGTAACTCGATGAGCTGCTTCTAACCTGCAATTTGCATATTTTTCTGTTCAATTCTTCTTGGTGTCTCATTTTCTCTGTCACGTTGTGTATATTTATAGAGAATATTTAAACTCATGAGATATATTGTTATATTTCATGTTTATTTCAATTTAATTTATTTACAGTGAAAACATGACTAGGCATTTAACTACCAATATATTTGAAAATATTAGTTGTTGTTATTTGCTCCTCCTCGCGTAGGTTATACTTGGTTTAGTATATCCTATGCCAGGAAGAATGAGTAACAAGAACAAAAACAACAGTCAATATATCCAATAAATCAGCAGCTTTAGACTACGAATCAATATTTGCGACTTTAATTAACAGATTGTCATAATATTTCAAAGACATAATCTATAAATTTTTTAACAGTTTTGAACATTTCGTTCTACTCCACATTGTTTACGGCTTCATTTTAATATAAAAGCAAACTTTTTAGGTTAAGTGTCAGTGGCAAAGACTGCAGAATACATATGCATATTTATACGCTGTCATAGTTATATAAAAAGATATTATATTAAACAAAAAAATCACAGCTGGAATAAAGTAACAGAAATAAACAAAAGTCCCTCACGGAATGCATATTTGTAGTCAAGCAAAAATGTATCATTTAATAAATTATTTGAAATCATTATGCCTTTATTAAATTCGTCCAATAAAGATATATTCCTGTTTTTCAAAAGTATGAATTTATCATATTGCAAAATAATAGTATGTCACATGTTAATAACTTGTCCAATAAAAATTTCCTCTTGCGTAAATAGTGTTAATTTCCTGTTATCAAAAGCAAATTACAAAACTTGAACCATCAAATAATCCAAAAACAACATGTTTATAATTATAATATAACAACGACTGCGACTTTTTGAATGCAAATTCCATTTGCACCTTTGAAAGTCACAATCAGTTTCAGGAAATATGCATCAAAACATAGAATTATCTTCTGAGGAGAGTATAGAATATCTGAAATTCAATGAGCGCGTCTGGATTCTATTGTTAAGTGATAACAGAAAGCGATTACCTGAGAATGCATTGAAAGCATTTTTCGAAATTAGTTATCAAGTTCGCAATGAAGAAACATAGGATCAAATTTTTATTCTGTTGACAAAGTTTCAGGTTTCGTTAATCTAGATTAGGAAAGGAAGGCCTTAATAAAAGAATCTAGTCTTTCGGTTCAAGTTATCGAAACATATTTAGAAGATTATATAGCATTAAGTTCTCAAAAGATTTAACTAATTAATTCTACATATTTTGAAAGAGAAATAAGATATTATTGTCATGATGTTTGAAAATACAAACATGTTTAACATTACAGTAGAACCCCTTTTAGGCGACCTTAATGGAACATGAGTAAGCCGGTTTAAAGAAAATGGGGTTAAACGGGAGATAATAAGAAAAATGTTAAATGTCTTGTATTTCTTACCTCTGTTAGAAACTCTATAATAAAAATTGTGCATTATAAATGTATTTAAACAATTTACTAGACAAATTAATTATCGTAAAAAAATTGTATTTAGTTAACTAACAAAATACTAAAAATAAAAATTACACGTGTAGTACGTACAGCTCAAACTGCTGCTAAATTAATAAAAATAAATTAAATTCATTAAAAGTACATACAATATAAAAATAATAGTACTGACCGGTTTCGAAGACGCATTGAATCCCTTCTCCAGTTTCATTGAAACTACGGCAGGGATTTTGTAGGGAAAAAGATAAAAAAAATTCGCTGAACATCCATCGAGAATTGTAAAACATTACCCATATTCCGTGAAATGTTACATTTTATTCCAACAATGAATAAACTTACAATTCCAAGCTTTTTCATTCCAACAATTAAAATTGCAAAAGCGGGTTAAAATTTTAAAATCTCAAAGTATTATCATTTAAAAAAAATCTTTTGCGGGCAGCACATGACTTTCCTTATATAATGCAATGCATTTATTACTTTAACAGTAAAAAAAAGATAGGTTATTCTTATAGTAAATACTTGAATTCTATCCAACATATTGAATTTCGTCAATTAGTCGTCAATTTCATTGATTTAGCGTCATTTTTATTCATTTGGTGAGATTTTCATTAATTTGGCAACATTTAGAAAGTCGCCAAGTTGGCGACATTCCGCCAAATTTGTCGCTAAAATCTCGGCAAGCGTTATGGACGGAGAAATAAGTTATTCTTATAGCAGATAAATGACTATTGGCGTACAAATACAAAAGTATTACTCTAAGTATCTTTCCTCATGAATAGAACGAGCTAGATCCACAAGAATGATGTCACCAAATTTATCGCATGATCTTACATATGAAGAAAAGTGAACATGTTTCTCAACAGTTAATATTTTTTTTAATTTATTTGATTTTCTGATAAATTTATTTGAAAAATGTACAATATCTCAAGAACGTTTATGCTAGCATTCTAAAGTTTATGTCAATCGTTTTCTAATGAAAAATTACACAAGAAATATCTATTTGCGTCACTTTAATAATGGTTTTGATTTTTTGAGGATTTTTTCAAAATTTCACTCGAAAATTTAGGAGGGTTCTGAACATGCGATTGCGTTTAAAAACAATAGATTTCCAGTATTCACAGATTGTAATTTTAGTACCAAATTTTGTTCGAATCGCCCCATTCGTTCGTGAAATATCGTCTCCACAGACTCACTGACACACACACACACACAAACTTTCACACACACTGACACACATGCACACACAGACATCACTTCAAAAATGTTTGATTCGTGATCAGGGATGCTTGAAACGTGCTCTCCCGTCGAAAACTAAAGTTCGAATTTTCGACCCCGTCACAATACTTTCCTTATACATTATGTATATAAGGAAAGGGAAAACAGTAAGAAAGGTCGCCTAATAACTGGATTAGATTTTTGAATCCTGTTAAGCCTGGGTATAAATCATATTGGGCAAACTGAAAATTCTGAGTTTAAGTTTCATTTCTAATCCATATGTACACTCTTGAATTTTGGCAAAGGTGGATTAACTCTTTTGTCTTTTATTATATTTATCGTATTTGATGAATTTTTGCTTGAAAAGTGTATTTATAATAATTCCAGAATGATACTTTTATCGGTCTGGTATAAACGTTTTTTCCAGTTAAAGAGTTTTAAAAGCTGGGAAAAAATTAAGCTGTTTTGCCATCGTTAAAATGACAGTATAAAACAAATAATATTTCAACGCAGCAAATAGTATTTATTCTCGAACAATATCCGCTATCGGAAATTCAGTAAGGTGGATATTCGGCCGCATGACCTTGCTGGCACCATGCCAAGCGCTGGGCAACAAATCCCTTAGTCATAGCTTGCGCAGAAGCAAAAATTTGATCCGAGGTTTGGCGGAAACTCTGTTGCTTCCCTAGGAATTAGGATATTGCAATATATCATCTCATTCTCTGCTTAGTTAAAACGACTGATAGGGGTTAAAAGACATAAATGAAGACTCTGATAAACTGTTTTATTAGCCTACAAATGCATACATTTAATTCAAAATTTCCAAGCAAAATTTTATAATATTTTATTGAATGCAGAATATTTTAATTTAATTATACCTCGAATTCTAGTGGTCTAGCGGCTCAATACTAGACGCATTTAAGCATTTGCCGCTGCTAATTATAGATATTTGTGCGTTTCGTATGACAAAGATTTCAATACGGTGGATATTTCACCAAGTGACAACCTGGAGCTAATATAGCAGATGGAGATGATGCTAAAGCGCATCCTAATCTGGGGAATATAGGGTATGATATACAGTCACTATTTAGGATTACATTACAGTCACTGTTTAAGACCTATGCTATATGCTAAATTTGGAGGGCTTATAATGCAATGTAGCTAACTATTATTTTAATTACTGTCAATAAGGCATAAGCATTTATAACACACATGATAGATATCTCGAAGTATGTATTTACTAATCAGTGTCAGTCACTATTGAATTATATATATATATACATATATATATATATATATATATATATATATATATATATATATATATATATATATATATATAAATATATATATGTATGTATATATATATATATATATATATATATATATATATATATATATATATATAATAAAAAGATAAAATTAAAAATAAAATAAAAATAATAAGGCCAATTTAAAACATGATCAGTGTCATACCCTAGTTCAAAAACAATGCGGTGGAAAATTAAGTAAAGAGGATATGAAAGGATATATCAGACTAAAGGAAAACAATGCTACCATATAAGACAAAATGATCTTAATTTTAAATTTCAGTAATACACATGGATTTATCAATATTCAAGAGCGATGCTTAAAAATCAAGTTCAATCATCAAAGGATTATCAAAATCTGGAGGCTCAATATATTAAAATGACAAAAAATAACAAAAAATAAAATAAAAGATACAATCCGAAAATATGAAATTGGATAGAACCTCTGTAGATCCAGCTTTTCAAGGATCTTTACATCCACAGAGGTTCCAAATGTGTTTCGCTCAATAATACAGCCACATGGCCGATATATATATATATATATATATATATATATATATATATATATATATATATATATGTTACCGCTAAAACTTGAAAGCCATTAATATGCACATTGTCTAGCTAATCTGCAGATTAACTGATTTGCTCCGTTAACGTGAGGAATCAAGAGTTTTCCGCATTTTACCTAGGTAATGTGCACATCAACGGCTTCCGTATTGTTAAAGTTCAAAAGTTTGTTTCTCTAATTTCCTTTCCCTACTCCTCCCCCATCTCCCTCCACTTTTAGTTTGGTTTCGCCAGCGTCTTGTCGTCGCAGGTTGTTTTTATTTCGCATAATTTGCGTCGGCTGCCAGTGCATAGCATGGCTAATTCTGTTTTCAAATTCGTTTCTGTCTGTTAGCGCGTAGATTTGTGTCGTGATTTTTTTTAAGCAGATGAATTTAGCTCCTAGTATGCAAGCAAGCACCGGATTGGTGAGTAAAATGTAGAAAATATTCTTCGCAAACCTCCTTACCGATCTTATTTTCGTTTTAACGAATGCCTAGTAGATAATGTGCAGATTATCTAGGTAATTTGCAGATTACCTAGGTAATTTGAGAAATGAAAACATTTTCGGCACTTTAAAGGATCACCCTAGTTAATCTGCACATTACCTAGATAATCTGTAGCATAACTGATTTCTGCACTTTAGCTGTAACATATATATATATACATATATGTGACGAAAAGAATGTAAATAAATATTTATTTAAAAAAATTGTAGATAATGTTTGGTTCCATTGGAAAATTATTTGGAAAATTTCTAAGTTCCCCACATTATAAGTTTTTGAAGAAACTATAAAATAAAAATTATACATTAAAACTGCATTAATATTTCTGTATTCGCTTCCACAGGCTTGGATAAGCAAACTGGCTTTTTCATTTAACTATTTATTCTATTAATATAGTAGTGGGGAATCGATAAGGCCTTGGATCCTACTGTCTAAACTATGCAAGTTTATCTCTATGAACCGTTGAAGTTCCTGATATTACCTGGCTTCAATGGAAAATAGCCATTGCTCATACTACCAGGGTATCTGAGAATCTGGAAAAGCAAAGAATATCTGATTAATGAATAAGATAGGTTATTTAAGAGAAATCATCTTTTTCAGTCATCTTAGGAGTCAAAATAAAAGTAGCGGACTATGTAGATGAAGACTTTATGTATGGAAGTGTGTTAATAAACATTCCAAAATCAACGCCATCTAAACGTTAGCTTCCCTGTCGGACTCTGCATATGATTTTTTTTAATTGATATTCCTTTTATTTATATTTTATTTAAATTTAAGAAACAAAAACAAATAATATGTATTTTATACGGATTGGAAAGCTATTAAGATATGTAAGTTTCAAATTTTACTTTTAAAATGTTTTATACCATAATAAAATTGTTATCAAACGGGGGAAGGATGGCTTACACTTAACTATCGCCATCTGGCTACTATGGAAGAGATGTTACAAGGAGAAGTAACCGTACAGTTGTATTCCCTTCGAGTGAAATCCCTTCTCGATGGGCGCTGGTGTGATTTCGCGCAATGCATCTTGGTGATGGAAAGAGATTCTTTGTCAAGGAGGGGAAGGAAATGGGTTATTTCTTTCGCAAGTCACTGTGTTTGTCTGTTGTATTACCACGTGGGCTGACTTTATTACAATTTTAAGTTGTTAATTTAATATTTTTGTCACTTCATTTACATGGTTGACATGCATTTAATCGTGTATTACAATTCTGGGCTGTGTACATTTGATTTTCCGATTGGGATTGTCTTAAAATGACCGATTTGCTGAGTCTCTTGCAAACACAAAAGGTACGTGAATTATTTCGATCCTAAAAGTATTTAATCTATTGTTTTATTTAATATGCATATATAATCGCAATAAACATATTTAGAAATAAAGGATCTTGTCGTTTAGGATCCTTATCATGATTATATTTACTCATTTGTATATTTAGAACTTTTGATTTTACTAATCTTAAGCCAATTGATTAGCTTGACATAAGCCAGTTGATTAGCTTGTTTGAGATAGAATTATTTTTAATTTTATGTCTGTTCAGGCTGATTTGCTGGATGTGTTGAAGCAGATAACATTTGAAATAAAATACTTTTAGATTATTTATACTGTGATTTCCCTTTTATGTAAATGTGTTTATATAATGAATATGTGTAAATAAAAATTGTTTGATTAAATTTTGCTTAGCTTCACTCATGTTTCATTATTTTCTTTGTCTAATTTATTTTTATAGGACATTCTTTTTCCTGGTAGGAACCATTATTGATTTTACAATTATTACAGGAGTTTTTTTTTCTCCTTAATTTCTGTAGTTTAAGTTACACTTCTGCTAAAAGAGTTTATCTGAAAGAAATATGTAAAATATAGAAGAGTTTCTTTCTTAAAAACATTTTATCTGCAACTTATAAATTGCAGTTGTATTATTAAAATTTACAAAAATTATCTTCTATGAAGAGTATAAAATATATCTGTGAAATAAAATCTGAGAATAAAATATATCTGTAGAACGAAAATCTGTGAAAAAAAATTGTGGAACTTCTTACTCTTTATTTGTTTTACCTGACCATGCCAAAGGTAAGTGCATTTATAATTTCTATTTTATTAATATTACATATAAGAATGCACTTGAATTTGAGTGTAAAAGTTTTTTGTAAGATCATGCAAGCAAAATAAAATTCTTATTTTAAGTATAATTAGATATGAAATAAAATATAATTTTATTTTACCGTAATATCTTTTAATGATAACGAAAAAATATCTTAAATTGAAAAAAAATTTTATACAAGTATAAACCATGCAAATTTAAATTCTTATTTTGAATGTAATTGGAGGTAAAAAAAAGCATTAACATTTTTTATTTTGCTTTAAAAAATCTTTATGTAAATGAAAATATGTTTTCCATTTAAATTGCATCACTTATCATACGATTATCAAATCAAAGTAGTATTAAAAAAAAAAAAAAAAAAAAAAAAACGGGAAGAAACAATAAAGAATCCTCCATCCTGGATTCTCGTCCTGTAACGTTGCTTTTCCTGCATGACAGACTTTCCGCAGTCGCGATAAGGCTGTTTACATTGGGTCTACGGAAGCTTCCCTTCTTTACGGTTAGAAATTCTTTGTTGTTATCTACCATATATATTTTAAAATTTGAAACCTCTCTAATATATAAAACAATGGAGCACATGGAAAGATATTTATTATTTAATGTATCTCACTTTTCTTTCTGGAGGATATAGCAAAAATCAGAACTTAATTGAATTTGTTTTTCTCCTTATATTAAATCATTTTTATTTAAAAAAATACCAAACATATTTTAGTGAAATTTTTTCTATATATTTTATGGGCTAATTTAAATATTTCTTAAAATTTTCGAAGCAATATGTGAATTTTCAATTCGCTTAAAAAATGTTTGAAAAATTAGGTCCCGTAGGATTCTATGTATTTCATTTTTTCCGCCCGGGTTCAATCCAAAACTAATTAGGTGATATTATTCACTTATATTCCCATAGGTCCCACAGACCGTCTGAAAAACATACTAAAATTCCATTTTGATAAAGTCATTTTTACGGCAGTTATTGTGCTAACGGACAGACAGAATGAACAAAGTCATAAACACTTTTCAAATATGTTGTAAAGTTTAAAAAAACGTGTATATGCTTCATTTTTAATGTACTGATTTTAAAAATATTTTTCAGCTTTTCACTTGAGATTTCAGAAACAAAATCTCTCAAAACTGATGTTTATTGTTAATCTATATTTCTATTTAATTATTTGAAATCTTATCTCCATTTTGCATCCCGTGTCATTCAAATCTTCATTTGCATTATAATTAAGGATACAATTCCATTTAAAATGTTATGTGTTAATTTGAATTATCTATAAATAAATGCTTTTGTAATTAAATTTTATATTTTGTCTTTTGGCAGCATAAATTGAAAATGTTTCAAATATATGCATTTCATTGTTACCAAAATATCTTAAAATTTGAGACAACAAAATTTTTTCAAATATTTTGCAGTTAATTGTCTTAAAATATTCGTTTAAAGTTAAATTTGTTGATTAGTATGATCTGGTTATTATTAAATTTCAAGTATTTTTTACTTTACAGAGAGATATATCATTTTCTATTAATTAAATGCCTTATATTTGATTTATTGGATTAAACAATAGAAATGTGCAATTACCAAATAAATAAAGCTATTATTTATTTGGTACAATTACCAAATAAATAAAGATATTTACCAAATTAATAAAGTAATCACAACGGAAACTTCTATGCAAATAAAATAGTTATAAGCAGATGATCTATTGAGGAACTGCTGAGATTTCTTATTTAGGGTGACCAATCTAAGAACTTCAAGCCAAATGAGAACTAAAGACTGATAAAAATACTAAAATACAGCCTTAGTGGCGCCACCTTGTGGAACAAATGTGAAGTAAAATTTGAAGCAATAAATTTTCATCTATATAATAAAAGGCAATGTCTGTCTGTGTGTTTGTCTGTATGTCTTATACACTATAGGCTCAGCGACCGCTCGTCGCAGAGCTACGAAATTTGGCAATCGGAGACCCGAGAGGGTGGGAAGGTGACACGTGAAAACAGATTTTTAAAATTTGAATTAAATTTTTTTTATTTCATGTTTTATGAAATTTCGACCGTTTCCCCCCTTTTTTCTCCACCACTCAGACGTCATGGAAAAAACAAATCACACGACCGGAAAGAGATGACAATTGCGAGTAAAAATATATCAATTTCAAATCTCATGTACACATTCTAATATTTTTAAAAGATTTTAAAACAAAAGTCACTTTCGGCTAAAAAAAAAGAACTTTCGCTTTTAAATTCTCGCATCGGGAAAAGTACCGACAATTTCGACTAATAATTTAAATCTTTAGAAAGCTCAAAGATCAGGCTTTCTTATAAGCGCAATCTGGTCAATAAATAAAAAAAGTAGCCACACGATCCGGATTTTAAGGAAGTAATGATTTTCAATTTCTCGGCCAAACCGCGAAAGTAGGGTTCGATTTTTCACCCACATGCGCGCGCTGACGCACGGTGTTTCCATGTTTTAAGGGATGTGGGCGAGATTATGACGTCACGGTTCTGACGAGGTTGCGTCAGATACGCATATCGAAGCCTGCCAAATAATGAATGTACATCATTAAACTAAAATAAACCATTCATTTTATTTGAATAAATTATTCATCCATTTTATTGAAATAAATTATTATTTTCGAAATAAATTACTTTTCATTTTAAATTTCAATTTGCTGGAAATGCATTGATTATTTTGTTAAGAACGTCATTTTTTCTTACAACTAAAACCAAAAATTTCACTTTGTAGTGTTAGGCGTTTCTTTAGAGCGGTTTATCCGTATCAAGATAAGAATTTATTTTACTTCATTATTGTTCTTGTTAGAACATAAACTTATCTTTCTCTTTTTATAACATTACGTATTAAGTGTATTTACACGTTTATAGTGTATTTTATTTATATTGTTTTAAAATTGCTCTGATTTAAACAAGGGCAATATATTGTTCTGATTTAACAGGTTTTCGACTTCTATTCTAGAATTGTATTTAGATTTTTGTTTAATTTGTATACATTCTATTCAGTTTAGAGTTTATTTTAACAGTGGACTATTGGTATTATGGGTGTTTATAATTGTGTTTCGTGTTTTTATTAAAAACAAAAAACCTTTTAATATATACAAACTTAAATAATGAATGTTTTTGTTTTTAGAATACATTATGTTTCATCTTAAAATTTAATTATTAGTGTTAACGTCATTAAACAAAAAAAAATCATATAGAAGAGCATACCTCTATAAGAAACATAGGAGCAGCTAGCTGATCCCGGCTGTGTGTACATATCAAAGGGATCCCTTTCCTAGGGTTGCAGGTACAGAGAAATCCCCAGAATCTCACAGTTCACAAACATTAGAATAAATTCACTTTACAAATCAATATTCAAGAAGCCCCCCTTAGAACATTATTTTTCACCTTAAAATGTTATTATTAGTTTTAACGTCATTAAACTAAAACAAACTTTGCTCCACGGGGTTATGGCGCCAGCGAGTTTGCCACGGTCAGAATTTTCAAGGTTAGCGAACAGGCTGGTCACCGAAGGCGGCTAGTAATAAATAAAACCAAGAAATGGGTTTCAGGAAAATACTACAGAAAGCAGCGAATTAAGCATTGCCGCGTAGTATTCAGATACACAAAGTATCATATACAAAGGACTAACTAGACTGTTGAACTTTTATTGATATTTAAAGATTCAAATAAATGCGAATGAAAAAGAGACAAGTAATTTTCAATAATTTACTTTTATTTTTGTATTATGATAACTTATACGTTCTATATATGCTTTTTACCAACTAAAGCAGCACAATTAAAATCTAACATTAATGTAACAAAATGATTCGAAATTGGAAAGTTTAAAATCAGGTGTTCCTTAAGTGATTCAAAAATCGAACTATTTGAAAATCACATGAAAATGAGTCATTGGCATCGTTAATGAATAATGGTTTACGAAGAGCCATTTTGTCCAGATGCTTATATCGTTAAAACGAACTTTCAAATGATAATGCATCATTAGCACGCAAAGTTTGTTATCTATTAATCATAACCACCAAGATGATTAATGCTTGAGAACAATGACACTATCCTCCTGTAGTGGGTAGATAAATACCATTTCTATGTGACTGCCGTATGTTTGTAACAAGAACGTCGTTTATTTGTTAATGTTATTTCTGTCATTAATGAATCTGGGCAAATATAAATAGTGCTTATGCTTGTAGGAATTGTAAAATAAATAGTAAGTAAAGACAAAATCGTTGTTAAGAATAATAATTATTAAGTCTTCAGAAAATATTATTAATTCAGAAGCGTCGTTATACAATTTGATATAACAATTTGTAGTTCACTGTGATACAGTAAAAATGCTGTTATTCTGATGCAGTATACATCTAAGATGACACATCTGTTTGATTTCTTTTTCTGCTTGTCATTTAAATTTGGTCTATTAGTTTGCGCCCTGAATTTCTTTTAGATTGTTCATATCGATAAAAATCCAAAGAATATGGTTAACGATCTATTTATGACACCGAATATCTCTAAGTTATAGCTTAATATCTCGACTTAATTTGTTTAATTTGTTAGTGGCAAAATGTTTGCAATATATTTGTTTTTTCTGAAATAGGTACTTCGATAATAAAGTACATATTTTTCGGAATCTGTTATAGATGAAGTTTAAATTATGACTGATGTAGATTTACCATCAAACTCAGCAGGAGGTTCGTGGATTCACTTAGAATTTCCTTTTCCAATTACTTTTTATCTCCGGTTCAATAATTTTCATTTTCATTGAAATATCTATTTCTTATACTGGCTATAAATGAAGTTAAAATGATAACTAATATCAATTTCCCGTCAAATTCTGGAGGAGGTAGGGTGGTTTTTTAAAAAAATTTCTTGTCTGGTTGCTTTTCAAGATTCGGTTCAAAAATGTTCCTTCAAAACATCTATTATATCTCAAAATAAGCTTAGATCACGAGTGATATGGATTCCACATCTAATCCAAAATAATGTAGGAGATTTCAGTAATGATTTTCTCTTAAGGTCTTTTCCTTACTGTTCACAAAATTTCCTTCAAAAACTAATTTATCAGAATTGGCTATAAATAAAGTTTTGATGATAATTATTATGGATTCAACATTAAATTTGAAAGGAGTTTCATTATGTGATTTCATTTCTGGATTGAACTTTTCATTTTCCTTGAAATGTTTATTTCTCTGAATCGGCTATAGATAGAGCTTAGAAGAAGATTAATATGTATTTAACACCAAGTTACTTGGTAGAGAGGGTATCTCCCTAAGTATTTGCATTATCGTTTTTTTTTTCTATTTTCCGTTCACAAAATTTCCTTAAAACATCGATATTTTTCAGAATCTGCTGTAGACAAAGCTTTAAAGATGACTGATATAAAATCAGCAATACAATTTAATAATGGTTGTGGGTCTCACTAAGGAAATCCACTTCTAGTTTTCGAGATGTCACTACTGGTTTTTACGAAGATTTGCATGACCGCACGAAATGATTGTGCAAAATAGTATTAAAATGCTTGGCAGTTTAAACGAAAATAAAGTGTATATACCAAATTCGACCACCTTCAAGCTTCAAAATATTTTTAAGATACAGGATTTACACGGATTACGGATTTATATATTACGAGTACTCTAGAACCCAAAATAAGATATATTTTATCGTGACAAATGCGTATATGTGTCTGTTTATGTGTCTGTGCAATGTATGTTTCCACTCTATTTAATTGTTCAGATTTCATAAAATTTGGAAGATTACACTTGTGGATTACCCTGGTGCTGATTATATTTTGGTATGATTCGGATAAAAAATAACTTGCTTTTTTAACAAAAGGACCAGCAAAAGATGTCGAAATCAAAAATAAAAGACTGTGCTTGCCTAAATGTATTAATTAAATGCGTGTTTTATACGTAATAATTTGAGCAAAAATAATATGACCAACCTATAACTCCAGGATAGACCTTCCGCGAAATATGTATTTTTTTGTATTTTTGCCACATTGCCTTTAAAAATACACCCAGCCGCCAAATGAAAACGAATCGTGAAATAAATCTACAAATTTAGAGCCATTTCAAATACTTATCTGTGTTTTTTTTTGCGCTATTAAACTCAAATATAACGAATTATTAACGAAAGAAAGAGAAACTTAATTCGACTCTGTAGTGAAAGCCATGTGCTGCCCACATCACATTTTTGTCTTTCCCTGTTTCACATTAGTTTCCTATTTCACACTGGTTATACTATTATTTTTCGTTTTGCTCACTAGATGACCTACCCACTGGTGCATTTAGCATTATCACTAACACATTATCAGCTCGCTTTGCATCCAGCTCTTTGTTTGTTTATTCGAACTAAAGAAAGAAACTTTGAACGTGTTCGCAAAAACCGTACTTCAGTGAGTCTGCAGATCTATGACGATTTTTAATAGAAATGCAATAGATTTCAATATACATTGTAGGTTAATTTAGTTATAGTTTTTGAGTGTAGTTTGTAAAGAGTCTTTCCGCCACAACCGGTAATCGAACCCTAGATCTCCGAGCTGGTCAGCGGACGCTCTACCGTTCAGCTACTGGGACGAAATTGCAAGCTTTTTTTGTCGAAGTGGACTCTGCATTCTCCACCCTTTAATGTCAGATTGGCGTGCAACTGATACTCTGGCTGGCCACCTAATGCTATTTTTAACCCAGTTCAACCTCCTGCTAATACTATTCTTACCCAGGTTAGCATACTGCTACTACTACTTTTAGCCAAGTTAGTATACTGCGTGGTCGTTATCCTCTCAATTTGAAATCAGCGCTCAATCTGCTATGTTTGCATCAAGTTAGCCTCTGATGCTGTTTTTATCCTCCAGGCCAGCTTCTTGCGTGATTCGTTATACTCTCGATTTGAAACCGGCGATCAATATACCAAAGTCCACTGAATCCGTACTAGTCGTTCTAGGGTCACTTTCAGATCTCCAACAGCTTTGCATTAACCTACAGGGTTAATTTGTAAAGAACTTTGTTGTCCCAACCGGGAATCGAACCCTAGATCTTCGAACTGGTTAGCCGACACTCTACCTTTGAGCTACTGGGAAGAAATTGAATTCTTATCGTCGAAGTGTACTTTGCAAGTTATTAGAATTTAGTATCCTCTAAGTTCGTTCGATGTTAATGCAGATCTAATTATATATTTGTTGATTAAATTGATTATTAAATTTAAACTATTTCTATGGCAGTGTGTCCCTGATGAAGAAGCTGAATACATAATTCAGGTTTTTAATGTTTATGCTCCTTCATGTTTATAGCTCTTTTATTATCGTGGGTTTGCGTTAGTTCTTTGGAAGATTTATACAATTCACACCTAGAGATCAAGTAAAGTTCGTCTATAAAATGGTTTATTCTTTGCATACGCAATTGTTGATATATTCAGCAATTCAATTCCTTAGTTCCTTTTCTTAATTTTTTATTCCAATTCCTTAATTTTAAATTCAGAATTTTTTATTATTATACTGTAAATTAATATAATTATTACTTATAATGCAATGCTTCAACAAGGCAACTATGTTCTTCAGGTGCTACAGTTGTGATACACGGCCAGACCATTTTTAAATTTTACTCACTCTAGTAATAGTGCGATTATAATACTTTATTTAAAATGACGCTAGGAAATATATATAACACAAACTTATGTACTCAAAATGAAATATCAAAATATGCTACATGTATATTACTACATATTATACTATCAATTTATATTATCTAGATTTTAAATTTGGTGAAAGTATTAGCTCATCGAATTTTCATTCTTACATTTTACTTCCCAGAAAATAAATGCATACAAAAGAATAGGGATTTATTGGGGTAATAAGTTTCAGTTTCTAGTTGTATATCTGCACTAAGAATATATTACCATTGTTGCAATTAGTATATTCAAAAAATGTAAATTATGTAATTATCCTAAAATACCTGGGAAACAAGCCTGCTTGAATAAATATGTCAAATATGTCTTGTATACAAGGATAATATACATACCTAGAAATAAAAGAAATATGAATTAGTTAGAGTATTAAATTATTGCATTACATACTAATAGCTATTTGTACGTTTATTTTTATTCTTACTAAAATTTTAATTATAAATTATAAATACATGGTGAGGTCATCTTGCTAAATTAGACATACGTATTTTGTAGAAAAATACCAAAATATAACGACATGAATTCAAATCATACAATAAATTAACGTTTTATATTTAACTTTAATGAACCTCTGTTAATGACTTTATTTGCGTCTGCATCAAAATTGAGATATGTTTTCATTCAAGCATTTTCCCAATCACAAGGTTGGCTTAATTAGTTATACATACAGGATACTAGTATATAAACCTGTTAAAGAGAGAGAAACTAACGCCCTTAAAAAATTAAGTTAAAGCATTTCTAATAAGTTTTATTTTTCTTAATAATACATGGTGCTTAACTTCGAAAGTAATAACCTTAATAGACAATTAGCTTACTTAAATACTGTCTTGTAGTTGATGATGTAAATCTGAAAGGTTTGATTCCGTGTTTGATGCTACGTACGAAACGTCTCAACTTTCTAGGTCACCAGGGTGTTTCCAGAGAATTTGAAAATAGTTTTCGAATGCACCCCCCTCATTTTCTTCAATCTTTGGAAAATAAATCGAAAATTTGGCTCTTTTAGGTTCTATACCATTTATGATTCTATTAGTGTGCAAAAAGTTAGCTTTCTAGATTACCAGAGGGCTTCTGGAGAGTCCGTAACGGTGAAATCACATTAGTCAAGTTCGATAATTTTGTATAGCGGTATTATAAGTTATAATAATTAAAATCA
The DNA here is from genome assembly GCA_951213105.1 of Amaurobius ferox. NCBI lineage: Eukaryota > Metazoa > Arthropoda > Arachnida > Araneae > Amaurobiidae > Amaurobius > Amaurobius ferox. The sequence goes on along the minus strand of OX578149.1, from coordinate 89,481,282 downwards.
TTTAATATATGGACTATTTTCCTTCTCGGAATATCACGATTTTCCCTATACATTTCTAGCTGAAGTTAGTTTTTCAAGACATAAAGCAATTTAAATTTTTAAAAATAGTTTTTATGAAGTTGTGAAGAAAAACACTTAATTTCACTTAAATATGCAATGTCCCAAACATATAAATCGTAACTCTTCTGCATGATTATTTGACTATAAAATATGTAAATTTATACCACCATGTAAGAAAAGTCATGCATTGTCCACATGTCTTTTTTGTGTTTAATTTGCAAATGGGACAACAGTTTAAATTAAACAAATAAACATTATTACAATTAACTAAACTGTTTATATAAGTGCTTTAATTGGCATAGTAGCATTGTAAATGATATTGAAATAAATTTAGAACTGTTATATAATAGTGGCAAATAAAATATGGATGTAATGAAGTCAGTATCCAAAATTTTGTTTTAAAAGATAAGTAAATATTGGACATGGGCTCATTTATAATACAATGTAGGTATAAAAGTTCAGATTAGTTCAGACTTTTCAAAATAAATACATCAGTTGAAATTAGATTAGACGTGATTTATTTCTAGGAAATTTTAAGGACACTGCCCTAACAGCATTTTTTTCACAGTGGCGTAAGATTTACGTCACACTATGACTTTGGGACGTCACAGAACGTCACAGTACGTCTCGGCAATGTCATATTGAGGTCACAGCGAAGTCATTTTGTTCATTTTCATGGTCGTTTGTGACGTCGCACATTAACTTGTTTGTGACGTCTCATTGTAATTGCCATTGAAATGTCGTCACATTGTTACGTGTTAATTAAATTGTGGAAACGTCACAGAATATAGTCACAATGAAGTTACAAAGTTATTAATACGTAACGTCGCATAGAAGTCACAAATATGATGTCACATTGTGACCCAGGTGCCACGTGACTACAACGTCACTGTCACATATGTGACGATCTTTACTGTGAGGGTGAAACAGCGTCAAAAGTATATAATGATATAAATTTTATGAGTATACCCATACAACAGAGCGCATGATAGTGGGCATTAAAAATATGATTTTATATGTTTGCATGAGCTCCCTCTCCCCTTCCCCCCTCCCTGTCCTCTTACAGCTTAAGGACAACACAACATATTAACAGTGCTGTTGGCACACGCTGTTGGCAATGCTGTTGGGCTGTTGGCACATCTCGGGCGCGGTAGCCCGTGGTAGTTTGCGCGCTGGATTTGCACGCTGCCACAACTGCCGCCGTGTTCATACGGAGTACGATCACGTTAAACATGTGGGTCCGTAAGTCCTTCTGAGCGGTTGGTGGTAGGAGAAGGAGGGTACGGTCCCTATGGATACCTCCCCCACTGGGTTCCTGTCTAAATTGTTTGGCACTTCCCGGCCGTCTAAATGGTTACCTTACACCTTTCTGGTAGGTCGGACGGTCTGGGTCTCAACAGCAGCAACATATTAACAAACTTTTGCCACTGGTTTGTTTGAGCTGCCTTAGGGAAAACTCATATTTAATACTCCATCCATAATAATAAAAGATGTGTTTGTTTGTTTGTTGGTTTATTCTTTTCAAGAACAGCAGAAAACTCAATCTGCAGTCCGCTGCGAAATCTTGTACATAGGTCCTTAAACGATACATTTAGGAGGTATTTTTATTTATTTAAATGTATTTAAAATTTATTAATATTTACGAGTAAAAACAAAATATGGTTTTTTTGGCCATTTTCAAATCGAATTTATTCCAGCACGTGATAACAACAGAATCCCAGAAGGACCTGTTTTTTATTGTTTTGCCGATTTATGAGCTCTTTTTAGAATTTCCAGACTGCGTCCAAACAGTAAAGTGAGATTAATTAGGTGTGTTTATAATTTCTTCAAATTTAGAGCTATGCTTTATATTCTTTAAAGATACAATAATTGCAATTATTACATTATTATAAATGTTCCACCCAAAAATATCTCCAATCCCGTGGTAATATTAGTAGGGAGCATTTATTTGTTTATAAGCTGTTACTACAACATGAAAGCTATTCAAATTTGGAAGGTAATAACACTGTTAAAAATTAATAACCCACCCCCCCAGACAATTCAACTAGGAAGGTTACAGATCCTCTTATTATATATTTTATAAAATATCGCCTTCCCACAATTTTTGGTATTTCACTAGTTTAATCATATCTCGGCTTCTAATTAATTATTCTAGAGCTTAGCTTTAAAGACTATAATTCTTGAATTTTATAATATCTTGAGCTAGATAATCTTTGTGACATCTGAGCAGCTTGCCAGACATTTTATATGCGTATTTAGGTCCAATTCCCGGCCTCTGTGACCTGTTATTATACGATTGATAGCAACTGCAAAAAAGCTATTGCAAGTTAACATACTTTTAAAAATGTTTTTCATTAATTAACTATTTTATTATTGACTAAAAGCTTGCTAACAGCTTTTAATTAATAAATAAAAGTTAACATTTTTAATTAATAACATAGTTATTATACAAAAGTGAATGGATTTAAATGGAACTTTTTCGTGCAATTTGGAAGGGTTCAAATAATGTAAGTTTCATTTTACTTCTCCTGTAAAATCGGGAATTTCTTACTTGCTTTGTCTGTCTAAAACCATTGTTTATAACACAAAACAATTCAACTGACTTTAACTCCTTATTCTTCCATTTGTTTATTAGATTTGTGCCTGAAAATTGCATATTTTATAGTGCGTTAAAATTACAAAAACTTTCAAGTATATAAATTTTATCTGAATCTTCTAAACAAAAAACTGTCATTAAATCTATTTTTTGTATACTTCAAAGCGCAAACGTGACTTTTTAGGCTAATCATTTTCAAACCTTAACAGAATCATAACAGTTAATACGATATACTGGTCGCCACGTGCGTGTGTGGTTGTCAATAAATCACTAAGTAAACCCCTGACGATACTAAAATGCTTGAAAACTCGTCCAGCTATGCCTGCTAAATATGCATGAATTTTGAAGTTACCTAACTGTTAGTCCTGTTAGTCAAATACAGTCAAATGTCCTTTACCTGACAGAAAACACATCGAATGCAAGAAACTGATGCTACTCAAAATTATTTATAGATTTTATAAAATATATTATTAATAGTTCTATTTAAAATAATACCTAACATTTGATTTTACATCAGCTGTCTATATAAGGTTATTAGCCAGATTGCTACGAGCCATATTGCTATTAGCCAGATTGCTATGATTATTAGCCAGATTGCTATGGTTATTAGCCCGATTGCTCGTATATTAGTTACATTAACTTACATCTACTAGTTTTCCATTGCTACATTAATTACACATCCATTACAAATCCTACATATTGCTATATCAAATACACATTTATTGTTATATTTATTACAACCATTGCTGCATTGATTACATCCATTGCTACATTAATTACACATCCGACACATTGCTACATTAATTACACCTTCACTGCTACATTAGTTACATCCAATTTTGCTATAATTACATCCATTGTTGCATTTATTGCATTAATTTTAGAGCCATTAGTTTTCTGGGCATTTTATTATTTAAAGACATTTTATTATTTTAGACATTTTATTATTTTAGACATTTTATTATTTAAAATAATACCTAATATTTGATTTTCCATTAGCTGTCTATATATTGTTATTAGCCGGATTGCTATATTAGTTACATTAACTTACATCCACTAGTTTTCAATTGCTACATTAATTACACATCCAATACACATCCTACATATTTCTATATCAAATGCACATCCATTGCTACATTTATTACAACCATTGCTGCATTGATTACATCCATTGCTACATTAATTACACATCCGACACATTGATACATTAATTACACATTCATTTCTACATTAGTTACATCCGATTTTGCTATAATTACATCCATTGCTACATTAATTACATTAATTTTAGAGAAATTAGTTTCCGGGTCGAGACCAATGCAGTCAGTATACAGGGTGTTCCAAAAACATTGACCTCGGCTTTTATTCCTTAAATAGTCATTTTAGACATATATAATAAATTACAAAGCTGCGTAAAAAAGGGTACATAATTTTATGAAAACGATAAAACTTTTCAGGGGATTAAATTTGAAGAAATATAAAATTTAAATTTTTATACTGCCTCCGTGCAAAAAGATTTCCAATGAGTACATTGTGCCCCATACACTAATAAGGTGATGCCCCTTACACTAATGTGCCCCATACACTAATAAGAGATGTTTAAACAAAGTTGGTGAAGGATTAATCACAAATTAAAATGTAAATGTTTACAGCAAGAGTGCAAATGAAACAATGCAGAAATGCATCACAGGCAAATAATATCTGCCTCTTAGCTTTAATGGATCTTTGGCATGGATGGAAAACATTTTAAACAAGCTTTATAATCTTTGTGTAAAGTTATTATTTCTACACAGTATAGATACTTTTATACCAATAAATAGCAAAATTATTATTTTTATGTAATCATTGTTTTCTTTCGTAATTTGTGCATGATTCTTGAAACGCGATCTGCCGACATGATTTATCCCCAATGAGAATACATGGTTATGCATCGAAAAGTGGTTTAAATCAGCATTTTTGTCTTTTCATATCTCTGGGAATTTTTATGATAAAATTCTGAAATTTTGTACATCACCTTATTAGTGTATGGGGAACATTTTACTCAATGGAAATGTTTTTGTACGGCGGCCGTATAAAAATTTAAATTTTGTATTTCTTAAAATTTAATTCCCATGAAAATTTTAATTGATTTCATAAAATTATGTACCATTTTTTACTCAACTTTGTAATTTATTATATATGTCTAAGATCAATATTTAAGGAATGCATGCCGAGGTCAATGTTTTTGGGACACCCTGTATATTTAAACTGTAATAATAAAAATATTAATTTATCAGAAATGTAAGGGGCGGAACTTGACGTTTTCTATTTGACTACAAACTGCTTTGTGACATAAAGAGTTAGAAATACAAATATAATAAAAAAGCAAGTATAATATTATTCTTTTTATTATGTAGCGTGATCGAAAAGGTGATAATGGGATTTATTTGCAGGAGACAATCCAATCGCAAAATGCGAAAACAGCGACAGAATTTACAAAAGTTCAAACTTTCGGGAAAAAAAATCTATTGAAGATATTGGAATGAAATTAAGACGGAAAAAAATAATAATTTTCTTCGTAAATATCTTAATATCTTAAATTGTTATGGATATAATCGTTGTAATATCACTCGTTTTACTCGTTGTTTTAATAATTATAATTTTCATAATATACTTGCACAATATTATTATTTAACCATTTTAATTTTTTAATGGGGTAAGTTAATATACAATTTTATTTTTATTTTCAGAATTTTTAAAAACATTTTTTTTCCAGAAACAACAAGATCACAACTATAATAGAATGTATTTATTTCATTTCTTTAAGACGTACAAAACTTAAAAAGGCCAGAGCGCTTTCGAGCGTAAATACTCTCTTCATCAGTGGCTACATGGAAATAGGAATGATCGTTCATATATAGACCAGAAAAGGTGACAAATTTGCATAAATACAATTATCCATAAACTTACGTTTATCTAAGGGCAATCTAAAAATACCGAACATTTTGCACAGATTAAAAAAATCGAGCATAAATCACGAAAAGAACAGTAAAAATTTACAAATACAATTTACCCAGTTCAGATTTTAAGTTATGCTTGGCGACTCATTCTCGACTCCATGCAATTCAAGTCCCTTCATAGTTATCTTTGACGTCATCCTCTCGGGGATTGGACCTGATTGCCCCATTAAAATAAAATTAAAAAAAAAATAATAATAATTTGAAAAAACAAATTTTTTGAATTTGAAAATTCTGTAATAAAATTGTAAATTTTTACTGTTCTTTTCGTGATTTATGCTCGGTTTTTTGAATCTGTGCAAAATGTTTTATATTTTTTTATTCTCCTTAGATAAACGTAAGTTTATTGATAATTGTATTTATGCAAATTTGTCACCTTTTCTGGTCTATATATGAACGATCATTGTTATTTCCATGTAGCCACTGATGAAGAGCGTATTTACGCTCGAAAGCGCTCTGGCCTTTTTAAGTTTTTTACGTCTTAAAGAAATGAAATAAAGACCTTCTATTACAGTTGTGATCTTGTTGTTTCTGCTGGTTGAAATCAGACGTGCTGCCAATTTCATTTATTTATTTATTCATTTTTTTTTTAATTTTTCAATCTTTCCTTTTATAAGTTACACATCTAACTATGCTTGGAAAATGACGCGCACAAGTTAAAAAATCTGATATGGACAGCACATGACTTTCCCTGCAGACTTATATATACGTTATCTTTATTTTTATTAAATTTAATTCACTTTTAATTCAATTTTCGTTCTCATTTGGTAACTGGACTTATTTTCAAAGATGGCGTAGAGAAAATACGAAAAAACTAAGATATTTCGAAAACGGCTAGTTCTAGTGTAATGGGGTTGGTCTTATTTCTTTCTTCGTTAAAAATGACGTAAAAAAGGAACATGTAATGGATATATTTTACCTAACGTAGTTTTTTATTTTAGATTTTGGCGATTTTTGCGAGCCATTTTACAAAAAAAGTCTGGTTATATTTTTTCGAATCATACTAAAATCTAATCAGCACCAGGATGACCCACAAGCGACTTATCTACCGAATCTTGTGAAATTCAGTCCATTAGTTTTTGAGCTAGAGTGGATACAAGCTTTTGCGGGCCATTTCGCAAGAAAAGGCGGGTTCTTTTATCCCGAATCGTACACAAAACTAATCAGCACCAGATTTGCCCACAAGTGGCTTACATAACAAATTTTATGGAATTCGGTCCATTAGTTTTTTTAGTTAGAGTGGATACAACATCTCCACAGACAGACAGACACACAAACAGACACAAACACAGACGTCACGCTAAAAATTGTTTTTTCGTATTCGAAATAATTTTTTCGTATTTCGGTCTCGAAACGTGAAGATCCGTCGAAAACTCGAGTTGCGATTTTCGGCATGATTCCAATAACTTACCTATACATTACCATGTATTGCAGGGAAAGTAAAAATCGGGGTTTGAGGAAACGCGTTCAAAGTAAAAAATTATGTCTTGTACTGCATTATATTTTCTTAATATCTCCGGGAATAATTAACATTCAAAAATACCAATGGTATCAAAATTTTAAAAAAAATACCATAATTTTCAACAAGACAATGAAAATGTTGATGTTTCTCATTATTTTAAGTATGTCTCATGAAGTGTTTCTCCTAAGCATATAGTTTCAAATACAAGTTTTTTCTTTATTAAAATAAGGTGTTTTAAGAAAGTTTCTTGAAACAAACTTATAAAAACAAGGTGGATATATTTTTTTAAATCACTGTAGGTGTTATATCTAGAAAAATTCGAAATGTAACTTTTGCACCGAAATCCGTAGAGAAAAATTTCGAATTCATAGAGTATCAGTTACGATTTCATGATTTAAAATATAAAATTCAGAAATTTTTGAAACTGGAATTCCAAAAATTACTGAAAATACATTCATTAATATTTCCATGTCTATGTCATTTTATGATGCCTATGACAGATTCAAATTCAAAATAAATTTTGATGACAATTGTAAGGATTATTCAGCACAATTTGAGAATCCATTTATATTTGTGCAATTGTTTAATAAACATGTTTTCCTATATGGAACCGGAAAATATATTATTTTTTAACTAATAAAGTAAATAATGTTCGACTAATTGAAAATTTCACTTCACGACAAATAGAAAAGTATAACTTTGAGATTCAAGCATTTTTATCCAATGATCTTCATGAAATTATGAACCTTATTTTAATAATCCATGTTACTGCAGCATACGTCTAGAATCAATATTTAAGAAAATAAAATCCGTTAGAATATTCTTCAAATATTCTGTATACCGTACTATTCACCACTTTTTACTTTCCTTATATACATAATATATAAGGAAAGTATTGTGACGGGGCCGAAAATTCGAATTCGAGTGTTCGACGGGAAAGCACGTTTCAAGCATCCCTGATCACAAATCAAACATTTTTGAGGTGATGTCTGTGTGTGTGTTTGTGTGTGAAAGTATGTGTGTGTCAGTGAGTCTTTGGAGACGATAACTGACGAACGAATGGACCGATTCAAATTTACAATCCGTAAGCACTGGAAGCTTATTGTTTTTATACTCAATCGAATGGTCAGAACCCCCCCCCCCTAAATTTTCGAGTGAAATTTTCAAAAAATCGTCGAAAAACCAAAACCTCGAATAAAATTACGCAAATGGACATTTCTTATGTAATTTTTCATTAGAAAACGAATAAATGTTAGAACGCTAACATGAACCGTTCATGAGATATTGCACATTTAAAAAAAAATATCAAAAAATCATATACAAAAAAATATTTGCTATTGAGAAACATGTTCACTTTTCATATGTAATACCATGGGATGAATATGGATCTAATCATGCATTTTCATATGTAATACCATGGGATAAATATGGAAAAGTCTAAAATTCATATAAATACAGTTTAAGTTACTCAAATCACAATTTAATTTGTGTACAGTTTGGGAAGATTAGCCATCAAGTCGAGTGCAACATAAAGACGATTTTATGTTTCTTTTTATCCCCATAAAGGGGAATTTTAGCCTCGCATAAATAGATAATATGAAAACTTGGATACTTGAACCAACTTTTAAACATAATTTAAAACAAATTTAGACCACCCCGGGAAATTATTCAGTGTAAGGTTTTTAGAATTTAAAACCAAATTTAGAATATTAAATCGGAAAGTTCAACGTAAGAGAAGGAAATATAAGTTAAAGTGATTCAACTTAAATTCCGCAATATGGTAAACAATCTCATAATTCAGATAATAAAAGCTATGGTCATATAGGATAAATTATGATTATTTATTTACATCATAAATTCCGATAATTATTTTCGTGATATGATTATAGACGATAAATGAATATAATTGATTTAACTGATAGGATTATATATAAAAAAATGGTTTTGTATGATACGGTTATACGTGATCAGTTACGATTGATTTACATAACATTATTATACATGATAAATTACAAAATATGATTAAGATATTCTAACATTGATTACGAACATTCATTTACACGATAAATTGCGATACTTAATTTACATGTTACTTCTATACATGGTGAATTTCAAAATATTATTTTACTATAAGATCATTAAAGATTTTGTTTTACAATCTTTAAATTTTACTTTTAAAAAATTCATTCTCAAAACACCATTGTTTTACAGAATGTAGTACGGAGATATTGGTATATACTTTTAATGAGATAGAATAATAAGATCGCCACATTTTTCATTAAATATGCGTAATCTCTTTATGTGGAGAAAATCATGGGATATAAATTTGTTTAACATTTGTGCACAAAATTTTCAAAATTATAAAATATTCAAACTTTGCAGGGCGAGTTGAAACTCTGTACAAACTTTAATGTTATATAAGTAACACTAAAACAAACCTTTTACGTTAGTGAATATATATGTCCGAAGCAGTCACCCTTTGGTGGTAGAGGGCGCTGTTGGTCGGCGCAACAATTGGCTTTTTCTCGCCATCGTTATTCGTAACGAGGATTTGGTGTAACATGGAGCATTTTACGGATACTGAGATGGATGAGGCCGGTACAGGATGAGCTGTAAGTTCAAAAGTCCATACAAAAAATGACAGGTTAGAGGAAGGATGGTATGGTCCTTGTGGTACCTGTTTCGACTGGCACTTCATTGGATTCCGGCCTAAACTTGGTCACACTTTCCCGGTCATTCAAACAGATGCCTAACGCTTTCGGATAGGTCGGGCGATCTAGATAAAAAAAATAAAGAATACGCAAATTGCTTACATGCATCTAGCGTATAGGGCTGTCAATGGATATGGAAAACTCCCTGTATATCTTCATGAAATACGGGGATTTTTTTTAAATGCACGACAGTCACTGAATCAATACTGTCAGACATGCATTACTGTTAAAAGTCACTATTTTGAGCTACCGCCAACCAACCTATTGTAAAATTGTGGTAAATAAAAATGTTAGCCACACTCTCTGCTATTTATTTTTGCACCAACTTATAGCACCGAATGGTTACGTCTACGGACATGCATTCATATCCTAAAAATGTTGTTTTGGTGTTCCATATCTCTATTAGTTCTTGCTAAGTCGAATTGCCCTCTATTTGCTAATCGAATTAATTCTGTATTCTAATTATATTCGTACAAATATAAATACGGTTTTAGGACATAGCTCTACATCCATTACAGACTAACATGAAGTGCATGTTTTTCCTAGACCAGATCCATTTAATTCCGACCCAATTTCAACTAAAACTATAAGCGAGTCTTATGTTCATTCTATCTCGCTAAATATGCATTTTTAAACTGAGATATATTTATTTATAAACTCTTTACATTCAAACCCATTTCCTCGCATTTTCTCATTATATAATAGCACAATACATGTACATTTCTGTAAACAACAAATTTCGCTTTTCATCAAGCTCGTATTTACACTCCCTCAAGGGGATGCTTTTTAGTCTATAAAGCGTACTGCCATTAATGCATTCTCCGAAAAGCCGTATTAATGCATTCTGCAAGAGGCTTTGCTCCACATATGCTTTGGTGCCTAGGGAGGGGCTTTTAATAAGGGATTTGCAACTAATCTGCTACTTTAGTGACTCATACTTCTATTTGTTATTATAAATGCTGAAATGGCACCATTAATGGAGTTAAAAATAAAATCGAGCAGTAATAAGTTTCGTTGCTAAGTGCAGCATATTAAAGCCTGCTGTCAGGGGAATGATTTTGGACCAAATTTAATCATTAGATAAATTTCTATTGATAAAGTGGAAGCGTTTTGATATATACAAAAATTTCTCCTATTAAAAGCACCCCGATTTGATGAATATTTCCAAACTATTGTCTCATATTTTGCGTTGGTTTAAAATTTATTTACATCCAAAGTAATGCAATCTCACTCCATTTCGTAAGTCAAATACAATTTATTTCAATATTTTAATCGATATTTGCAGTAAGGCACATGCTTCTGACCTCTATAATCAAATTATCGGTATGAAATATTCTGTTGTCATAAACATTCGCGCCATTTGAGTTCTGTAATTTGTATATTCCATTGTTTAAAAGCAGGGAATATCCATTGTATAAATATCCAGGACTGGTATGAAAAAACTCTTCTGAAAAAACTGGTATGAAAAAAATTCTTTCCTTCTAGCTTTCGACCCAGACAGTCAGATCTACCATAAGGCGTAAGGTAACTGTTTGGACGACCAGGATAACCAGTTTAAGCTGTAACCCCGTGGAAGAGACATCCACAGGTTACGTAACTAACGTAACTACTTCCTCTCTCTCTCTCTCTCTGCAACGAACCTCTCAGAAGGGCTTATGAACCCACTGATTTAACTTGCCGTATTCCGTGTAGACACAGATACTCTTTTGGGCAGCACTGCAAAGTAATCTCAGATCTTCCAAATGCAACTCCCGTACCTTAACCTCTGAGCTATGACTCTCAAATATCTAGTACAAAAATATCAAGTACTCAAATATCTTCTGGTCATCTTAAGTATCTGTCGCTTAAACGAATATATATATATATATATATATATATATATATATATATATATATATATATATATATATATATATATATATATATACATATATATATGTATATATATACATATATATATATATGTATATATATACTTATATATATATATATATGTATATATATACATATATACATATATATATATATATATATATATATATATATATATATATATATATATATATATATATATACATATATATATGTATATATATACATATATATATATGTATATATATACATATATATATATATATATATGTATATATATATACATATATACATATATATATATATATATATATATATATATATATATATATATATATATATATATATATATATATATATATATATATATATATATTTTGTTGCGAGCGCGTAATATTCCATTTGGTGCCTCCTCTTTCGTCTGTCTCGAAGGTCAGGCGAAGAAATCACAGTCCATGAGGTGAGCCTAGGGTTGTCAGGATTTTCATATTAGAGAAAGGGTTTCCATATTTGGCTGCTGGGACGTTCCAGAAACTTCTCGACAGAACGATTATTCTTTGAGATTTAGAGATTTCCAGAAGTTTCTATGGAGAGACCCTCCGTTGGACTCACCCCTCCGTTGCAGTGGAGTTGACGAATTATTGTCACACGAGCTACATTGGACTGTGGTTTTTGTCAATGTTTTGAGAATACTATCGCTTATTCTTTGAAATTAGCAGAGCATTTAAGTGCTGTTTAATTGTAAATTGTCCCTGTTTACTTTGTGCTTTTGATTAAACTTAAGTTATCTTGAAACTTGGACTCGTTCCTGTATCCTGCTATACACTCCGATTCTCGAGGATGCATTTCGGAGCTATATATATATATATATATATATATATATATATATATATATATATATATATATATATATATATATACATATATATATGTCTATTTATATATACATATATATTTATATATATATCTATGTATATATTTATATATATATATATATATATATATATATATATATATATATATATATATATATATATATATATATAATTATATATATATAATATATATATATAATATATAGCAGTTTGTAAAATTAATTTCTCGAAATCAATTGTTATACAATTACTATTTGAGAAATCTAAGATATCAGACTTTTAAGCTATCAGCTTTATAATACTTAATTTTGTTGACTACCAACCTGAAATTCAAAATTTATAATCATCCATTACATTTATCACCTGCTACCAATTCCCAACACATTATCCAAATTTCTAGCGACGCTCAATAAAAACAAAGTTTACACATCAATGCAATCAGTCTTGTGTGCCCGGGAACTTTTCATAATTAATAAACTTAATATATAAGAGTTTGTATAATTACATAAAGCTTTACAGTTATGCACTAACAAAATTAATTTCTCGAAATCAATTGTTATACAATTACTATTTGAGAAATATACGATATCAGACTTTTAAGCTATCAACTGTACAATACTTACTTTTGTTGACTGCCAACCTGAAATTCAAATTGTATAATCATCCATTACATTTACAACCCTCTACCAATTTCCAACACATGATCCAAATTTCCAGCGACGCTCAACAAAAATAAAGTGCACACATCAATTCAATCACTTCCGTATGCCCGGGCACTTTTCATGCTTTGTTAAACAAGCATGTATGTAAATTTTATTATGGAATGATTTGTAGCGGCCACGTCGAACCCTCGAAGAAATTCGTTGATTAATTATGAATCATTCGGATGTCTAATTAGATTTAATTATCTCAAGCCAATGGGGGGACCGGTCCAATCACTGGGCAAACAGGGCGGAATTAAAATTTTTGGAGATCATTAATCTTCGGAATTTTTCTGTTTTAAAAACTTAATGAAATCAATTTTGTAATTTTTGATGCAGCGTGTTTCTAAGATTTTGAAAGTATAATTAAATGTGTCAGGCTGTGTTTCTTCAGGAGGCTATCATGGACGTTGCGGGTGGGGTTATAAATGGTTGGTTTAAAGTTTGAATTAATTAAGCAGCTGGAAATTAATGGATGGATTAAAAGCGTTTGCTATAAGTTAGATTTTGGGTAAATGCATTGAAAGTTTTAAAAATATTTATACGCAGTTAAGGCAACTGAAAGGTATCTGGTAGTGTTTGTGCTGGAATTTTAATGTAAATTGAGAGTAACATTATGTAATCGTACATATTCAATTATTAATATATTGTGTTGACGAAGGGAGAATTAGTATTATTTCCCCTATATAAATAGTATAAGGATTAGGGAAAGTTTCGTGAAGGAGTTGAAAATTCGAATTTAAGATTTCGACGAAGGAGCACGTCACAAGCATCCATAAACTCAAATCGATTATTGCTTACATGCTGTGTGTATGTGTGTGTGTGCGTTTGCGTCCGTAAGTCTGTAGATACAATATCTCACGAACGAAAGGGATCGTTTTAAACGACATTTAGTACAAAAAATTGCAATCAGTGAATACCCGAGACCTATTGATCAAGATCGGGTGTTCGAAAGAAACCCAAATTTTCGAATAAAATTTCGAAAAATTCATCAAAAATTCAGAATCTTAAATAATGTTTCATAAATAATCATTTGTTATGTATGTTTTTTACTAAACAATTATTGACATAATCTTTAGAACGCTAGCATGAACCGTTCACGAGATATTTTACTTTTTTCAAATAAATTTATCAGAAAAATTACATAAAATTGCAAAAAAAAGTATTAACTATCGTGAAATATGTTCACTTTTCATATATAATATGATGCGATAATTTTTTAACATCATTCTCGTAGATTTAGTTCGTTCCATTCATGAGAGCAGTTACTTGTGTAATACTTTATTTTGACGCCTAACCATTCGCTCAAAGTCATTTATATATAAGAAATGCGCTTCTCTTCGTTTGTCTGTAACGTTTGGCGATACATCTGATGAACTTGGTGACTCACTTAGCGAAATATCGCTAACTTTGTGATGTGTGACCCCCAGATTGAAAAGAATATCCTCAAAATTGCAAAAATGACGCTAAGTTAATGAAAATGACTCTAAATTGCTGAATTATTTATTAAAATAATTTAATATATGGAATTTATTGCTTATTACGAATGTTATCAATATTTATAACTATGAATTTCCATTTATAACTAATACATTCTGGCGTCCAAGGACGTCAATGTCCTTAAAGGCAGATCGAATTGTTTGGGGTAGGGCATGGCATATACCTGCCTTCTTACGAGGTTCTTCGTTTGGGATGGACGCTGTCCAAACCGTAAGCAACAAATTAAAGAAGTACTAAAAGTGTTATCCTCACCAGCAGTAATTCCTATATTTTGTCATGCTCATAGTGGTTTGAAATCCACTTGCAATTAAGTTGTTTATCGGCACATAAATTTTCTGAGATTTGTTATATTAATTATGCAGTAATTAATCAATGTGATCATATATATATACGAGTATATACACCCAAACTAATAGATACATAAAAATAAAAATATTTTTTTCAACAAGAAAGAAAGGATATGAATAGGTTTCGATACAAACTGAATCGCTCGAATTTCTATCAATCTCGAAGACGAAGGAATCAGATTTTAAATGATTTTACAGTCCCTGTAGAGGTCCCACGGTGACACAGAAGACTGATTATTTGCATTATTTTAATATAAACAACAGTACAGAGCATAACAAAACTGATTTTTTTACTTTCCCCCCAGAGAGTAAATAAAATGAAGCGATCTGAAAAGAATTTCCAGACTCTTTAGGCTTACTGACTTCTTGTCCTTGGATGATTTAGAGGGCTAAATCTTTGTACATTTAAGTATTATCTACGGAATAGAACCTAACTGAGTCAATGTTGAATTAGGAAGACAATTATTCACGTTTAGCGCCACACATTGTTAAGCAAAACAAAACGTATTTTAAATTGCAACTTTATTATTTAAGAGTGCAGTTTTCTATTCATTCACAAACTGAAATATTAGATTAATCTATATTTAATTATAAATGCCATTTAATTTTAACCATAACTATTACGAAGTGATTTATTAAATTAACCACGCGGTTCGAAATCTACATTTCACTTCTAAACTCATTTATAGTTTACTAAATACAGTCACGCAGAACAGTCGCCCAGTTCATATTTCATACTAAGTAAAATATACATCATTCTAGATTTAGTATAAATTTCTAGCACGCATTTCACCCATTCATTTAACTTCGCACAGTATCCAATAGCAATATCATAAATTCTCTGTATTGTTCTCAAATTTATCGATACTAGGACGTAACACTGATAGTTGTTATGAACAATTCTCTCACAACTAGTCAAGTTGAATTAACAATGCGAAATTTTGCGATATATCTCGATTTGAATTTCAATCCTAAATTACGAAAATATAGATGTTTTCGTAATTTCGCGAACTAGATTATTATAGGAGAAAATGGAAATTATAATATGACTTACAGAATAGAGTAATTTATTTCAAATCCTTTATTTCAAATCAAAGGAATGTAGACCATAGATTAATTTGAATGGAAATTCATTGCTTTAAAAACAATACATAGTATTAAATTATATTTTAAAATTGTTAATTTCTCATTTATATTTATATTTAGATGCAATGCGCCAGAATATAATTATGGAATATTGTGACGATTGAGACCTGAATATAGATCCATAGTTTTTGAACCTGATGATAAAATTGTTATTCTCTATAACTAATACTTCCATAGAAGCAAACAGCATCACTGTACTAGCAGTGTACAAGCAGTATCAAGGTACTAGTAGTGTACAAGCAGCAACAGTGTACTAGCACTGTTCAATCAGCTTTCGTCTAGGACTTGTAGCGAACTCCAATATTCTTATCTGCGATCGACAATCCTCGCGAAATTCACCTGGAAAGAAAGAGTCGAACCAGTGGATATATTTTGGTTAAACTGTTTGTTTAACCTCGTTTTTGTAACTTGAGGGATATCCCTCCAAGGCTGCCACCATTAGTTATGACCCAGACGTGATCTGATCACTCAAACTTCACTAGAATAGAACTGCTTCTAACTATATGGCAGTACCACACAACAACTATTATTTATCATTTTCCTCACGATCGGTGTAATCTATACGATAAGTTTTAATAAAGCCTAGAGTTAGGGGTCTCAGTGGTCGTTTTTCATAAGATCAAATGACCACGATCTTCGACAAGAGAGATCGTTTTCGCGGAGGACAACTTTCATGTCGTCTATCAACCATTACAGTTTCCTTTCAAAAGCAGTTTTAAATTATTTAGTCGATGTAATAGTATATTTTATTATAACTGTTTAGTCTCGAATTTGTAAGATTTTGGCGACCGTGGGTATTGCCCCGTTGAAGCTGTTGCCACAAACGGAAATCAAATAGTACAACGTTCTCTGGAACGCATCAATTGGATTTTTTTTTCATTACAATGAGCTCGAAGTCTTGTGCAGCTGAAATTTATTTTTATTCGGTGTGATTCGTCGGTTTTCAGATAAATCAATACAACGCCGATACATAACAATTGCTATTGATATACTTCACTGAAATGTCTAGTCGTTGTCTATCGAACTAACGACTGCATTTCAGTAACGATGAATTCTATCGAAACGAAGTCGGTCCATCGATACGATGAAAATACCAAGCTTTTCGAAAGGGTATTTGAATGTTAAATGTTTGGGTAACATCATCCTGGAAGATAAGGCTGGATTTTAAGGGGACAGTGGACGTAACATGGGAATGAAGACTAAAATAATTGATCATATTGATCATATGATTGAGTGTCAGACAGATTCAAAGCGAATTGGATTCATTTTTTTCTCAGTTGCAACGTGCAGTTGAGCTATTTAGTTCCATAGTTTTATTTATTCTGTTGAGCGCAAAATTGTGTGACATAGCTAATTTTCCATTGTAGATTAGACTATTTTAGGATGGCGAAGTCTTAATAATAAAAGTCTTAATAATGCGAAGTCTTAATAATAAAAGTCTTAATAATTCGAAGACTTGTCTTAATAATGTCGTGACGAGATTTCATAATCTCGCGACACTTATGTAAAAAGCGTAATTTATATATCATATGTCAAGATTCTATATTTTTACATCAATTTAAACCCTGTTTTAATTATCCCTCTTGTCTATTAAATATGTATTATACAAAATATTCTATACTGAAGGGAAAGCTTTTAGCCATTTTATTAATCTATGAAAACCGCATTCAGAGAGAAGTTTCTTTATTATTTGACCTTTAAAGATCAAGGTTCTGTCCCGGGCAGAGCAGATGTTTGGTTCTGCTCGAGGCTTGGTAATATTAATGCAAGGCAAGCGCGTTTACACAATGGTTCTGCAGAAATAGCAACGGCTGTTTCTGATTATTGAGGTCCAGCGGCAAGACTGCAATGCTCGACCCTGGGAAACATTTCAAAGGTATAAAGATTTCTATTAGTCAATAGATGTAATTAGCTTTCTGGTAGATCCGAATAATTCTGGGGCCTGAATCCGCCTGTTTACATAAGAGCTGTTGTAAAGAATATTCGAGGCTCTTCTTCCTGTCTGGTTGTCGAGACCTTCAGGTCGGCCCGTACCGTATTTGATATGTTACCCAGCACGGACTGCGGGATTCGGCCCAAGTCGAATCCTGGCCTCCCGTGGGCATGGAAAGGAGAGCCGAAGACGCCATCATCGCCGAAGAACATCGATGAAGAGCCCGACGCCTGGCTGAGAGAGCTACGACGATGATGTACGATGGGATCCGAGGTCTATGTTCCGGGTCGAGATGTTGGAATGGTGTAATGCTACTATGAAGCCAAATTCCCTGTGGTATGAGGCTGATGTTTGAGTCCGACCCTTCTGCATCTCCGACTCAGGAGGTAAAGGAGTTTTCCTCGATTGTTCCATTGTCTGAAGGAAGTCAACCGCGTTGATTTGTACAGACTGAGATATCCTAAATTGGACTTCCTGAATTGAATTAATATCTGTTTAATTAAATATGTTCTAAGTTATTAAATTCTAAGCTCTAAATTTATATTTAACGGAGTATCTCTGAGTGCGAGTTTTCTCCCGTTGTTGAGACCATACCTCTAAATCATATTGTTTAATATATACTTAAATGTTGCTGTGCCATTTTATTTATATTGTTGATTAACTTACTATCATTGGATATTTCCGTGGCAGCAAATATATTAGAATGGGTCCTGAGTCCAGTGTCACAGTTACTTAGCGTTGTGCCTCCTGATAATGATTCAGTTATCATTTTAAATTCTGCTCTTCTTAATTACAAGATTGAATAAAGAAAGTGATTTATCTTTTAAACTGTGAAGTTATTTAACGTTATTTTTGTCTCCTGAAATTGTAATTAATATAAATGTTTTTAGGAGATTTCGCTTGCAAGGTAAGTATTTTATTTATTTATCTGGCTCCTTGTGTTGGTGCAGCAGGTCATCCAGGATTCTCCTGGACGGGAGCGCTTCGCATTTAGAACCTGGGTTGGGTCAACTAACTTCACGGCTTAACACATTCACGGCTTAGCATATTTGCTTCTTAATAAATTCAACTTGCAAATATCTTATTATTCGCGTATTGCATAATATATGCTTGGTTGTTGGCACGTTTGTCACATTTTGGCACACGCCCCCTATCGTCGTGAGAATAATAAGCTGAAACCGGTTCATGTAGGCAATTACCTGCAATGCAAGATGATCCTAAATATGGCCCATATTTCTAATTTTGGGATCTAAATTTGTTGATGTCATAACTTATACTATTAACTATAGACATTACTGTTAACTACAGATTTAAACTTTTTGGAAATATTGCTTTTTATGCATTTAAAACTTATTTTCAATTGTAAGTTTGTGCTTTCTGTAAAGTACGTATATAAGGGTATACTATAACATTCTAAATACATACTCCGATTAATTAGCAATTTGCTTGAACTTGTAACCCATTTACACCATATTTATCTCAATTCATTCGAAAAGTTTTCAAACATATTCTCGAAACTGTGCTAAGTAACGAAGTCTGTCAGGTAGCCGCGCGTGATTGATCCTGATCGATGGCTATGTGTAGGGCTCTGCTGAATCAGCATCAAGCTAGTTAGGGCAAATATTAATTAAATAATGATGTTGCCTCCATTACAAGGGGAGTTTGTTGCTCAAGATGCTGGAGTTTTATCCTCCAGTGAATTCGTGTTACGACATGCCCGGCTCTCAAAAATTATCCATCCATTTACTAAATGTTTAGGAAGATGTAAGACTATTGGATCAGGATTTTCTGGATTGGGAGCACGTTAGAATGTAATTTAACAAGAAATCTAAATCTGGACGCACTGAAATTTGTTTTTATATTATAATTTGTTAAAAGTAGAGGATTGATTCCTAATTTATCAAAGATTAATGTTATTATAAGCAGCCCATGTTCAGAGTTTCAGAAAGGAATATGCTATAAATGAATGGAATATTATTTGAGACTATGCTTTAAATTGTGGTCTTAGATAATACAAATAAGTTTAAAAAAATCTGATGTGAGCAGCACATGACTTTCCTTATATAATTCAATGAATTTACTACTTTAACAGCAAAAATATAGGTTATTCTTATTGTAGATACTTATATTATTTTCAACATATTGAATTTTCGTCAATTAGTCGTCATTTTCATTGATTTAGCGTCATTTTTATTCATTTGGCGAGATTTTCGTTAATTTAACAACATTTTAAAAAGTCGCCAAGTTGGCGATATTCTGCCAAATAAGTCGCCAAAATCTCGCCAAGCGTTATAGATGGAGAAATAAGTTATTCTCATAGCAGAAAAATGACTATTGGCGTTCAAATATAAAAGTATTACTCAAAGCATCTTTTCTCATGAAAGGAATGAGACAGATCCACGAAAATTAATGTCAGCAAATTTATCGCACGATATTACATTTGAAAAGTGAACTTGTTTCTCAACAGTTAATATATTCTTTTTTAATTTATGGGACTTTTTGATAAATTTATTTTAAAAATGGGCAATATATCGAGAACGGTTCATGCTAAAGTTTATGTCAATTGTTTTTTAAGGACAAATTACATAAGAAATGTCTATTTACGTAACTTTATTAAAGTTTTTTATTTTTTGATGATTTTTTTAAATTTCACTCGACAATTTAGGGGGGTTCTAAACATTCGATTGCGTTAAAAAACAATATGCTTCTAGTATTCATGGATTGTGATTTTTGTACCACATTTCATTCGAATCGCTCCATTCGTTCGTGAGATATCGTCTCCACAGTCTCACTGATGCACACACACACACAGACATCAAAAATGTTTGATTCGTGATCAGGGATGCTTGAAACGTGCTCTCCCGTCGAAAACTCGAATTCGAATTTTCGACCCCGTCACAATACTTTCCTTATACATTATAAACAAATTTAAAAAAATATATAAAAATTATAAAAGAAAGTAAAAACGTTTCAAAAGTGAAAATACGATAACCTGACATATAGACTGGAAAGTGGCTTTTAAAATGTTAAGGTTATTACTTTCCTTATATACATAATGTATAAGGAAAATATTGTGACGGGGTCGAAAATTCGAATTCGAGTTTTCGACGGGAGAGCACGTTTCAAGCAGCCCTGATCAAGAATAGAACATTTTTGAAGTGATGTCTGTGTGTGTGTGTGACGATATCTCCCGAACGAATGGAGCGATTCGAATGAAATTTGGTAGAAAAACCACAATCCGTGAATACTGGAAGCCTATTGTTTTAAAACACAATCGAATGTTTAGAATCTCTCTAAGTTTTCGTGTGAAATTTTAAAGAAATTATCAAAAAATCAAAATCTTTAATAAAGTTACGTAAATAGATATTTTTTTGTAATTTTTCCTTAGAAAACGATTGACATAAACTTTAGAACGCTAACATGAACCGTTCTCGAGATATTGCACATTTTTCAAATAAATTTATCGAAAAATCCCATAAATTAAAAAAAAATATTAGTTGTTAAGAAACATGTTCACTTTTCATATGCAATAACCTAC
Organism: Amaurobius ferox; assembly: GCA_951213105.1. Classification (NCBI taxonomy): domain Eukaryota; kingdom Metazoa; phylum Arthropoda; class Arachnida; order Araneae; family Amaurobiidae; genus Amaurobius; species Amaurobius ferox. Next base: position 89,459,545 of record OX578149.1, on the reverse strand, counting down.
GATAAATTTGGTGACATCATTGTCGTGGATCTAACTCATTCCATTCACGAGAAAAGATACTTTGAGTAATACTTTTGTATTTGAACGCCAATAATCCGCTGTAAGAATAACTTATTTCTCTGTCCATAACGCTTGGCGAGATTTTAGAGACGAATTTAGCAGAATGTCGCCAACTTGGCGACATTTTTAAATGTTGCCAAATTAACGAAAATCTCGCCAAATGGATAAAAATGACGGTAAATCAATGAAAATGACCACTAATTGAATAAAATTCAATATCTTGGAAATAATATAAGTATCTACTATAAGAATAACATTCTCTTTAACTGTAAATGTAATAAATTCATTGCATTATATAAGGAAAGTCATGTGCTGCCCACATCAGATTTTTTTTTCCTTAATGAGCAAAATAAAGTTATAGTGAAAGAAAAGACGAAACAGGAATGGTTATTATAAAGACTAAATATATTGCCATCCTAACAAATTATTTTAAAGGAGCAATGTTGAGTAATATTTTAGAATAGTCTTTCTTGAAAATGTAGTATAGTGATAGGAAATGGCTAATGCTTTTAGTAACTAACAATATAAATAAGATCTGACTCTTTGCTTACTATCTTCGGTTTCACTGTGACAGAAATTCAAGAATACATTTATCGGATTCCTCTGCGACATTAAATTATACTCTAATATATTGACAATTTGTTCGAACATTTAACCAATTTGCACTATATTCATCTCAATTCATTTGAAAAGTTTCCTTGACACTTTGTCAAGTAGCTAATTCCGTCAGGTAGCCGAGAGTGATTGATTCCAATCAATGTGTCTGCACAACCTTGCTAATTCTGCATACGTCTTGTTAGTGAAAATATTAAATAAATAATGTTGCGGCACCTACTACAAGACGAGCTTGTTGTTCAAAATGTTAAAGTTTTATCCTCCAGAGAATTCAGACTGCGATTTGCATGGAAAAATAAACCATCCATTTAGTGAACGTTTGGGAGCATATGAAGCTATTGGGGTCTAGAAAGAGATAGTTTTCCTGATTGGAAATAAAATAACATAGGTGTTAGTAAGAAATGTTATGCAGTGTGTGAAGACACGTTAAACAGTGACGGTTACTTGTAAGGTAAGTGACCCAAATATGGGCACTACACCTAATATGGGCACTGCTGTAAAAAAGACACAGATATTCATCAATGATCTATCTCCGATATTTTAAAAAGAACAACAGAAAAAGGCTTTAAATTATCGAGCTGTAAAACTGGTGAAACCGCTTTCTCCAGAAAAAAGGGACCCAAGCATAAAGCAGCTGGCAAGTCCAAACGAGCAGCTAGGCCGAAACCAGCACCCAAGCCTAAACCCAAGACAAATGTAATATCAATTGTTGCAGCTGAGCCGTCCTGCAGTGGTATATCCAGCTCAAAAGAGTCCTGCTATTGTGTACTGTGTCGTCAAGAGAAACAATTAGACATGATACAGTGTAATGCGTGCCGTGTTTGGGTGCATGAAGAATGTTGTGGCATTACAAGTAAGGAAAAATTTTATATTTTTGTATGTCCATCTTGTGCCGACTCTGATTAGAGCTTTACGTTGATTTAAGGTTTCTTTAGACTAATTTTTAAGGGTGCCCATATTAGGTGGAAAGGTTCCAAATATGGGCATAGGTTCCCAACATGGACACTGTCCATTATTAGCACCTAACTGATGTTTTAACTCAATTACCATTTTTTCCCTGTTACCCCCTCAAGGAACATACATCCACCAATTTTCAAATTTTTATCTGATAAAACAAAAATTATAATATTTAAATGCTTAGGGGAGCCCATATTTGGGTCACTTACCTTATATCATTGCTCTTTAATTGGGGCATTATTTAATTTTCAATAAAAAGTAATTTTGCAGTAGTTATCGTTTAAAATTTCATAGAGGGCGAACAAATATTTAAATACTATTACCTTTATTATGACAACTATAAGCACAACGGTCCTATTTGATGTCGAATAGTTTGCAAAAAGTATTTAAAGTTTGAAATAAAACCGGTCCAACAAGTAAATTGCAGCGCGCTGTTTAAAAGTTTGATGAAAAATATTGTTTAATTACAAGAAAAATACAGCTTAATTACAGAAAAAAAAGCTTAATTACAAAAAGAAAAGGAAAAAACATATTGAAAAAATTGTAATTGTAAATTACAAGTACAAAAAAATTGTAATAGTAAATTAAATTCGCCAAGTTGGCAACATTCCATTAAATTCGTCGCCAAAATCTCGCTAAGCGTTATGGACAAAGAAATAAGTTATTCTTATATTCTTACAGCAAATAAATGACTATTGGCGTTCAAATACAAAAGTATTATTCAAAGCATATTTTTTCATGAATGGAACTAGCTAGATCCACTCCACGTGATTTAAATAACTAAATTTATCGCATGGAACATATGAAACACATATATTTCATATTACATATGAAAAGTGAACATGTTTCTCAATAGGAAATATTTTTTTGTATTTTATATGATTTTTTGATAATTTTTTTAAAATGTGCAATATCTCGAGAACGGTTAGTGTTAGCGTTCTAAAATTTATGCCAATTGTTTTCTAATGAAAAATTACATAAGAAATGTCTATTTGCGTAACTTTATTAGCGGTTTTAATTTTTTTAAGATTTTTTCAATGTTTCACTCGAAAATTTAGGGTGGTTCTGAATATTCGATAGCGTATCAAAACAATAGGCTTCCAGTGTTTACGGATTGTCATTTCTGTACCAAATTTCGTTCGAATCGGTCCATTCGTTTGTCAGTTATCGTCTCCACAGACTCACTGACACACACACACACACACACACACTTTCACAAGCACACACACATATTTTCACACACACACGCACACACACACAGACATCACTTCAAAAACGTTTGAGTCGTGATCAAGGATGCTGGAAACGTGCTCTCCCGTCGAAAATTCGAATTCGAATTTTCGATCCCATCCCAGTACTTTCCTTATACGTTATGTATATAAGGAAAGTAAAAATGTAATGCAAATGTTACATCTCTATTTGTAAGCTGGTTTTCTCGTCAAAAGGGGTTTTAAAGGGTTTATTTCCCGAATCCACAAACAATTCTACAGTTTTCATGCAAGACGTTAATAAAAAATAATTTGATTTCATATTTTAATTATATTAAAAACTTCCCCCATTAAAAAGAATAAATTCTGACGGAAATGTTACAGCTTTATTTCACACTTGTAAGTGAAATATTTAAACAAAAATGTCACTATAACTAAATAGAAATTTCACGTTTGCTTTACTTTTCTCTTTATAATGATAACTATTACGCTATATTCTGTCACCATGTATTGGGGTTAAGATCTACACAATGCGCTCAAAACATAACTGCGCATGACTCTTTAAAGGAGTGAATGAGTTCGCATAGAAATATAGTTACTACTTTCCTTATATACATAATGTATAAGGGAAATTTTGTGACGGGTTCGAAAATTCGATTTCGAGTTTTCGACGAGAGAGCACGTTTCAAGCATCCCTGATCACGAATCGAACATTTTTGTAGTGTTGTCTGTGTGTATGTGTGTGTGTGTGTGTGTGTGTGTGTCAGTGAGTCTGTGGAGACGATATCTGATGAAGAAATGGAGCGATTCGAATGAAATTTGGTACAAAAATTACAATCCGTGAATACTGGAGGCCTATTGTTTTTAAACGTAATCGAATGTTCAGACCCCCCCCCCCCCAAAATTTGCGAGTGAAATTTTGAAAACATCATCAAAAAATCAAAACTTTTAATAAAGTTACGCAAATAGACAGTTCTTATGTAATTTTTCCATAGAAAACGATTGACATAAGCTTTAGCATGAACCGTTATCGAGATATTGCACATTTTTCAAACAAATTTATCAAAAAATCCCAAAAATTAAAAAAAATATTAACTGTTAAAAAACATGTTCACTTTTCATATGTAATATCATGCGATAAATTTAGTGACATCATTCTCGTGGATCTAGCTCGTTCCATTCACGAGAAAAGATACTTTGAGTAATACTTTTGTATTTTAACGCCAATAGTCATTTATCTGTTATAAGAATAACTTATCATGCCGTCCATAACGCCTGGCGAGATTTTGTCGACGAATTAGGCGGAATGTCGACAAGTTGGCGACTTTTTTAAATGTTGCCTAATTAACGAAAATCTTGCCAAATGGATGAAAATGACGCTAAATCAATGAAAATTACGACTAATAGTCGAAAATTCAATATCTTGGAAAGAATATAAGTATCTACTATAAGAAAAACCTGTTGTTTTACTGTAAAAGTAGTAAATTCATTGCATTATATAAGGAAAATCATCTGTTGCCTGTGATACTGGGATCCCATATTTTATACGTAACCCTGGGGGAAAAAAGGTGTAATGTAATTGAAATGCATAAAATGATGTTTGTATTATGTATATAGCTAGGCCTTTGCACAGACGGAATTGGGATTTTTGGCGCCGTTGGGTTGTATGCGCACTGACATAGATTGTAAATATTCAGAGATTTAATTGCAGTAAAATGTCAAAGTTGAGCTGCAAATCTCTGAAAATTTATAGCCCTGTCAGGTGTGGCTCGCACGGGGTCCGGTCCTTGGACCACCCGGTTTGTAGAAAGACCTCTGGTTCTTGTGTTTTAGTGGAGCGCATAAAAAATGAGCGTCGCTTCGAAAACCAATGGTGTGAAGCATTTTTGGACCGCCTTTTTTATTGCGTTTGGGAAACAGCGAATGGGAATTGGGGGACTTCCTCCCTATTTTGTCGCTCCCCTCGTCTTAAAAAAATTCTGGAAGTTTTAGAAAAATGTAAAAAAAGTTCAGACACAATCTGATTTTCATGGAGAAAGGTCTCCTGGGTTCCTTTGAGCACTTGTGTGAGGAACGCATCCGTGCAACGAAGTTAGGCGGCACTTGTTGGACGGCAGTGTATGCTGGTTTCACTGAACCGGCGCTTTTACGTAACCAGGGGTAACAGACTCTAGGGTAGCGCATATTTTCCAGAAACAGCTTTCTTTTTGCTGCAGCTGAGGCAGTGATTGGTCACAGCTATTTAGAACGATTTCAACCTTTTAGCCTAATCTTTCACTACGAAGGTACGTGGACGGAGTCTTGTAGGGGTATATATCCCTGACTCCTAAGCAGCAGACGAAAGTCAACTGGTTCTCATCGACTGGATGCAGGGAGGTCCGTGGCAGATGATCTTTACGGAGACGTAATTACTCCTGACTTATGGTAGCTCCTGTACGCATGCTGTTAGAAGCCGGTGGACGTAAGCCTACGTTAGGAGGTGGAGATTTTAGTCACCAGCTTATCCTCAATCGAGCTGCCCAGAATGACAGTGATTTTCATTGAACCGGCCAATAATGAACTAACCTTCAATTAATCTTGCCACCCGTTCCATTGTGCAGAGGGATAGCTACCAGCACTCATTGAGAGTCATTCTTATGTAATGAAGGCATGAAATTTATATATTGATTTTAAAATGTTTCATATGTAATGTCTAAACCTATTTGAGGTGATCTACAGTGTTAAGGGCAACTTTATGCTAAATGGGATATTTGCCCAAATGAAATTATATTTTGTTTTCCTTAAAAAAAAGTAATTGAATACCAGTTTGGATAATAAAAAATATACAAATTAATGCAAAATTAACTGTGCACCTCAAGGTCAAGCTTAGGTAAATTGGGAATTTATAATTGTGTATGTTGTTATATTGTGTTCATTAAGATTTCATGTTTTCTGTAAATAAATTGTTCTATGGCCACTAAAAAAAGGGAGTGATTATTTATTTTAGCAAATGCAATGTACTAGGTCCAATCGGACCCCACTATACATAACGCGGTTGAGCTGGGTGGAACTATTTGGTGAGTAACAGTAGTGTATTTATGTGCTTTAGTTTTGTATTTATATGTGTAAAATTCACCTCACCACATTGCCCACATCAGATTTTTCACTCTTGCATTCTTTATCTTATTACCTTTATATGCAAATATGTTAGCGATTAGTTTGCACGTGTTGCTAATTTATATCATAACTTAATTGTTTCGAAAAGTGTGCACACGTTTCAAAAGTGTGCTGACGTGCAAATTGTTCCAACTGACAAAATCAGTCAGAATACCAGGTATTATTGATCCTTAATAATAATTTTGAACGACATTGCTGAATCATAACATAGTCGTTAACGTAAATAGTATTAATTGAATAATGATTCTACAACCATTATAAGGATTTCTTAGATTTGGATGTTTTAATTAATTGTTTTATGCTCCTGTAACTACATGAAGAAAGTTATTTTAAAGTTTAAAAATCAATATATTAAATGTTTAAGAGATTGATATCAGAAATAAGACAGTAGGGATTTTCCTGATTTAAATTCGTGTATGAAGAGATAATTGCATCTGGAGAAACTGATATTTGCTTGTTTAAATTACATATATGTAACACCGTTTTGAGTAATACACCATATAATACACCGTTTTGAGTTTTCTACTGAAAGGATCATACAGAAATGTACTTCGATCTATGATATTGATTTCCTTGAAGCCTTCCGCATACGGGAAAATTCTAATTTTGTTAATGACTTATTCTGTAATTCATTTTTATCCGTTGTTTGGAACAGTATCCTCTGTATATAATAATAATAATAATAATAATAATAAATAAATAAAGAAAGAAATTCCTATTACTTTTTTCTATTACTTTGTGGCTGGTTTATGTATTTTCAACCTCTTGTTCGTATTGATGGGTGGATTTCATTTATCCTTTGTCCAAACTTGATTTGTCTTGTCGGAATATTCCTATTGTGTTTTGACACACCTCAATCTTGTGTTATTCTGATTGGCATGTCTGTTCTTCTTTATGCTTTATAATTAGCTCTCTCTTAATCCAGGTGTTGAGTATATAATTCCATCGATTTCTGTCATCTTTACCCATTACTCTTTTGGAATTCGGGTTTGTTGGTCTTACTGCACTAACGAAGGGGATCCGCTTATCCTCGAAACAGCTGTATGCTGCTTTATCGTGTCATTTGTCCTCAATTACGTTGCTCTTGTCTTCCTTATACATTTTTTACTATTCAAATTTTCTATAAGTAGAGTCGCATAATTTTTCTGAATATACAACCGTTATAAATTACTTTGTGATACAATGATCATAATATGCTGTACAGTTTCTCAATATACAGAGTGATTAAAAACAGATGGGGAAACTTTACGAGGTGGTAGTACTCACCAAACCAAGCGTTTTTCGTCATAGTGTATCTAGTCGGAAAGGAAACGTAAAGGCGCCAGTGGGCGCTTAATGGTGAAACCGATGAGGTGAGGCAAAACACAAGAATTAGTTAGAAGTTATAAAATGATATTTAATAAACAACAATTACAGTATTAGCTCAAAAGAGCGACCGCCAACCTGTGTGCACTGCTCACATCTGCGATGGAGGGATTGGCGAACTCTTTTGAACATTCCAAGCATGTCATGCACTTCGGTAGCAGCGGCCGAAATGCTGATGGCGACTTCCTCTTCAGATTGAAGAGGAGTGTCACAGATGAGACTCTTAAGAAGTCCCCATGAAAATAAGTCAAGACACGACAGATTGGACGAACGTGGGGGCCAAGCTATGGGACCACATCGCCCAATCTATCGATTAGAAAACATCCAAATGGTCCTTACCTCTCGCCCAATTACGAAAATTTGAATAAGGGTTCTTCTTCCCCAGATGACATTTGCATATGTGGCTTTCTTCTTCAACCGGAAAATAACAGCCAGAATGGCGCTTTTAAGTTTGCGGAGCGGCCGCTTCCCAACGAGTAAGCGCCTTGCAACGTTTTTATGTTTCATTTACGACCGGATAAACTACGACGAAAAATTCTTGATTTGGTGTTGTTGTTGTCAAGACCCAGACCGTCCGACCTACCAGAAAAGTGTAAGGTAACCGGGAAGTGCCACCCAATTTAGACCAGAACCCAGTGGGGGAGGTATCCACAGGAACCATACCCTCCTTACCCTACCACCAACCTCTTGGAAGGACTTACGGACCCACATGTTTAACGGGATCGTACTCCGCATGAACACGGCGGCAGTTGTGGCAGCGTGCAAATGCAGGGCGCAAACCACCGGCCTACTGCGCCCGAAATGTGCCAACAGCACGCGGTGTTCTCAGGTGTTCCCCCACCCGAGTACTAACCGCGCCCGATGTTGCTTGACTTCGATGATCTAACGAGAACCGGTGTTTTCAGCACGGTAGGGCCGTTGGCTTCTTGATTTGGTGTTGAAGTGTTGAAAACCCAGACCACACGACTGACCCGAAGGTTTACTGTAGCTAAGTGTGTGACCGGGAACTTTATTTTAGATCCAAAACATTACAAAACAGGTTAAAATTGAATCACAACACAGTTACAACAAGACAAATAAAAGAATGGCAACGACAAAACAAAACATAAAAACAATACAATACAATACAATACAAGAAATACATAAGAAGGAAAAAAAGGAAAGAGGGGAAAACCCCGAAGGGAAAAAAACCCCAGCACAAATGTAGTATAACCAACTAAAACAAAACGGAAAGAAGAGCATGAAATACATAAAATACACAGAACAAGCAAAAGAATGGCAACGACAGAACAAAACATAAAAACAATACAATATAGTACAGTACAATACAATGCAATACAAGAGAGACAAAAGGCAGAAAATTGTGAAGAGGGAAAAACCCCGAAGGGAAAAAACCCTAACACAAAATACAAAAGGGAAAACGGAAAAAGAAAAGGGACAAGGATTTGGGGTGTAATACTATCTCGTAAAGTTTAGCCCATCCTTTTTTAATCACACTGTACATTTTTCGTAGGCATACATTCATATTTCTGATAAGATAACGATATCTTGGCTGTATTCATTACCACGTCGGCGTTTATTCCATTCGACATGACAACGCACATAATCGTGACGTCACATTAGGACGCACATGCAAATGGTCAATAATACATTATTGTTCTTTCTCCTATTGATACGCGTTTAAATCAATAACAATTTTCTAGGATATAACTCTGACATTCCACTCATTTATTCACAACTTATTTTAAGCAGAACTTTTCTTTCACACTAAATTGCGTATTTTGCGGAATATTCGGAAACATTCTGTGCATTTATACGCCAATAAATTAGCAATTTGCTTGCTCTTACATCCACTTTACACCATATTCATCTCAATTCATTCGTAGTTTCTGGAAACATTTTCTCGAAATTGCACCAAGTACCGTATTCTGTCAGGTTCCCGGGCGTGATTGATCTTGATCGATGGACCTGCACATCGTTGCCCAATCAACCTAAGGCAGGTTGGTGCAAATATTAATTAAATAATGATCTTGTATCCATTACAAGGAAAGTTTGTTGCTCAAGATCCTGGAGTTTATTCTCCAGTGAGTACACGCATATCGACATGGCTTTGAAAAATTACCCATCCATTTACTGAATGCTTTGGAGAGTATAAAGCCATTCGATACGTGAGGGTCAGAGATTTATATGTTGAAAATATATTTAATTTCTTGCGTAACAAGGAATTTCCTTTTCTAATTTTCCTTTTAAAAAACTTTTTTAATGAGAGGTTATTAATTCCAAGTTATTGAGAGCAAATATTAATGATAATTTTCAAACGAAAATCTGAATTTCTATCAATTCCCCCCCCCCCCCACCAGAAGTATGTGTATATCAAAAGCAACAGAATGGGTTTTTGAAACAAAATAAAAAACATGATGTGGGCAGCACATGACTTTCATGCAGATTTATATTTACGTTCTCTTTACTTTGTTTAAATTTAATTCAATTTTAATTCAATTTTCGTTCTCATTTGATAACTGGACGTATTTTCAAAGGGGGCGTAGAGAAAATACGAAAAAACTAAAATATCTCGAGAACGGCTAGTCCTAGTGTAATGGGGTTGGTCTTATACTTTTCTTCGTTAAAAAATACGTATAAAACGCGCATTTAACGGATATGTTTGAGCATACGTAGTTTTTATTTTAGATTTTGGCAATTTTGCGGGCCATTTCGTAAAAAAAACAGGTTATCTTTTCCGAATCATACCAAAATCTAATCAACACCGGGATGACCCACAAGCGACTTATGTACCGAATTTTGTGAAATTCGGTTCATTAGTTTTTCAGCTAGAGTGGATACAGGCTTTTGAAGGCCATTTTGCAAAAAAAAATCGGGTTCTTTTGTCCCAAATCGTACCCAAAACTAATCAGCACGAGATTCGCCCACAAGTCACTTACCTACCAAATTTTATGAAATTCGGTCCATTAGTGTTTTAGTTAAAGTGGATAAAAAATCTGCACACACACACAGACGTTACGCTAAAAATAGTTTTTTCGTATTCTAGAGGTCTTGAAACGTGTAGGTCCGTTGAAAACTAGAGTTGCGATTTTCGGCATGATTCCAATACTTTCCCTATACATTAACATGTATGGCAGGGAAAGTAATAGAGATCCTAAGGACTTATTGCAGTAATGGAAAAAAATCGTTACACTAAAGTTCTTCTTGTATTTGCTCCCCACCTTTACCATATCAATTTCTGCAGCGTCGTCCCCACATAAATCCCTGCTAAAACAATTATAAACATTAATATTTCAGGTGCTTTCCATGTAAGCACATAGAGTAAGTAGCTTTGTGCTAACTGCTACTTCCAACTACTATTAGTGCCTCAAATAAAATTTGTATCTTCTTTTATGCAGATGAACTCAAACAATGAACTGTGGAAGAAAGAAAAAGAGAGAGAAATGACTTTGCGTTTGTAAAGAAATTAATGTGCTGTTACATCAGATCTTAAAAATATTTTGTTTCGTTTCTTCAAGAAAAACCAATTCATAATGTAAAATATGGATTCAAAATATTGCAACCCAATAACTCTGATTAATATAAAAACAAAACAAATAATATAAAGAAAAACAAATTCAGACGTTATAAAAATATTTCAGTATATTCACTGTTTCCGTTGTAGTTAATGAATATATTGTGCGAAACTTAACAAGAAGCGACAGAATCTTTTTGAAGCAACTCTCTTGAATGTGCAAAGGTGGGAAGAAATGAAAGTCCTTAAAAACGAACAAAAGAACAAAGCACAAGTCTGAGGCTATAGCCATTTTCTCCGCTAAGAGAAAAATAATTGAATTTTCTTCTGCAAAGTTGGCGCGGATAAACGCCGGAAGAACATTGTAGGCTTACTTAGTATTCGTAACGCAGAGATTTAAAGAAGCGTTTCTGATAGAAATTCTCTCCAAGCAGTAGCATAACAGTCTATTTGTAGAAAAAATATTCTTGCATCACTTAATAATAATCTTTAGATTTCAAATTGTATTAGCTTCTTTGAAATAATCACTTTTGTGTTATTTCATTCCAATCTGTTTTGCAACAGATAGAATATCTAAATAAGCTTTTAATCTTGCAAAAAATTCTGATAGTTGGGGAATTTACAGTATTCTTGCCAGTGTGGCTCTTTCCTATATTGATCGATCTAGACGTGTTTTAAAATTTCGTATTAAAAGCATGTAAAATATGTCGAGAAACAGGAACTTGAAACATCTAAAATTATTTTGACCTCTATTTTGAGTTTTCTCCACAAATATTATACCAAACTTCATGTCGATCTATGGATCTTGACATTTTTATGCCTTCTCCATAGTCATAACAAATTTAGTAATTTAATTATTTATCCAGTGCTTCATTTTTTCAATACGGTCTGGTGGGTTTCATTGTAATATTTTTTCGTTTTTACTTTCCCTGCAATACATGGTAATGTATAGGGAGAGTATTGGAATCATACCAAAAATCACAGTTCGAGTGTTCGGATCTATACCTTTCGAGACCTCTAGAATACGAAAAAACTATTTTTAGCGTGACATCTGTGTGTGTGTCTGTCTGTGTGTCTGTGTTTCGGTCTGTCTGTGCAATATATGTATCCACTGTAAATAAAAAACTAATGGACCGAATATCACAAACTTTGGTATGTAAGTCACTTGGGTGAGACTCTGGTGCTGATTAGTTTTTGGTATGATTCGTAAAAACAGAACCCGCCTTTTTGTGAAATGGCCCTTAAAAATGTCATGTCTCCACCCCAGCTAAAATACCAATTGACCAAATTTTACAAAATTTGGTATATAAGTTAATTGTAGAATGCTTTGTGCTGATTAGATTTTGATACGATTCGGAAAAGAACAACCTGCCATTTTTACGAAATAGTCCACAAGAATCGCCACAATTTAAAAAAAAAAAGACTACGTATACTGAAATGTATCAATTAAATTCTTGTTTTATACGAAAATTTTTGAAAGGGAAAAGAATATAACACACTCCATTATACTTTAGGACTAACTGTTCTCATGATATTTGAGATTTCTTGCATTTTTGTTACGCCGCTATCGGAAAAATGTCCATTTACCAAATGAAAACAAAAATTGAATAATATATGTAAATTCAGTGTTATTTGGTGCAATTAAACTCAATCTAATGAGTTGTTAAAGAAATAAGGAAAATATGAATTTGAGTCTGTAGCGAAAGTCATGTGCTGCTAACATCAGATTTTTACTTTCCCTGCAATACATACATGGTAAAGTATAGGGAAAGTATTGGAATCATGCTGAAAATCGCAAATCGAGTTTTCGACATATATACACGTTATGGGACCTCTAGAATACGAAAAAACTATTTTTAACTTGATGTATGTGTATGTGTATGTCTGTCTGTGTGTCTCTGTGTCAGTCTGTCTGTCTTTGCAATGTATATATCCACTCAAACGCAAAAACTAATGGAACGAATTTCATGAAATTTGGTAGGTAAGTCATTTGTGTGTGAACCTGATGCTGATTAGTTTTTAGTACGATTCGGGTTAAAAGAACCCGTCTTTTTTTGCGAAATCGCCAGCAAAATTGTGCCTTTGGATAAAAGAACCCGCCCTTTTTTACGGAATGACCCAAAATAATTGCCTTTATCCACTCTAGCTGAAAAACGAATAGATGATATTTTACAAAGTTTGGTAGAAAAGTCACTTGGGAGTAACTCTTGTGCTGATTAGATTTTTGTACGATTCGGAAGAAAATAACCTGCCTTTTTTTGCAAAATGATCCGCAAAAATCGGAAAAATCTAAAATAAAAAAAACTATGTTTGCTCAAATATATCAATTAAATGCCTGTTTTATACGTATATTTTGCGATGAAAAGAATAAAACTAACTCCATTACACTAGGACTAGTCGTTCTCAAGATAGTTTAGTTTCTTCGCATTTTCGCTACGCCACTTTTGAAAATAAGTCCAGTTACCAACTGAGAACGAGAATTGCATTAAAAGTGCAAGTGCAGTGTAATTTTAAATACTTGTGGGTGTTGTGCAATTAAACTCAATATAATTATTGAAGGAATAAAGACAACGTGAATATGAGGCTGCAGGGGAAGTCATGTGCTGTTCACATCAGATTTTTTATATTTGTTACATCTTTCTTAGACTTTGGGACTCTTGTATGTCTGAATTATTTTTCGTCTTGCTGGGACTTCTTTAATCTTATTTGGAACTGTTCCATCTCTTTGGGGGTGTTTTAGTTCACTAAAATCATGAATGATAGTCAGATGTTAATGAGATTATATAACATTTAGTTATTATTTACCTCAGTTTTGTTATAATTTATGTTTATTTTATATTAGCAACTTCTGATTGGTTCGAATAAATAGACCAACCACCGAGCCAAGTAACATTCTGCGATCCTGGTTTGGCAACAGGATAAGATTCATATTGCGAGTGAGTTTGAATGGGGAGAAGAGTTAGAAGGTTGGCTAGTAGGAAGTGAGACTGGTTAAGCTGTGTAAATCCCGAAGAATAAAGTATCTTTGTTGGTGCGATAGAAGGATTGGTGCAAGTCATTGGTACCCACACTAATGAACACTACTATGCCCAGAAATGCCTCATATCTCGGGTTAGCCTAGACAAGAAACTATATTATAGGTACTAGGAAATAGTACTATATTATAGGTACTAGAAAAGAGATGGGAAGCATTAAAGCTTTATCACTAGTCCACTGTTTATTTAAATATCACAAGCCCGTAAAAGTGCATTTCACGATATAATTGTGTTAATTAATACACATGCAGTACTGGTTGGTTGTTATATATTTCTCTATTTTAGTTAAGCAGTCAGCTGTTGTAATTTGCGTGAACACACAATAAATGTGCTTTGATTTAACATATTGCATTTGTGTGTTATTGCTACTGGCCGCAAAGTCCGGTGTTTTCATTTATACCAATTTTAGAGTTATGTCATTTTTGTTTGACATTTCTCAAGTATGTACGGATACGTAATTTTGAAACCAAAGTCGATAAGTCCGTGCAATATAGAGCTCTAATCAAGGGTCATTAAGTTACAATGGGGCCAGATTCAGGCTCAGAACTCTACATATTTTTGATTGACTGGTGTGTCTATCATTATGCTTCCTGTCTGGGGTAAAGTCTTACTCCGACACTACTATTTCTACTCCCGTTCTCTTATTTGCACTCATTTCGTCTTATTGACTTTGGGTTTCTTGATTGTCTATCCCTGACGAATAGAATCTCTCGAAGCAGCTGTAGGCTACGTTGTTATTGTATTTGTCCTTAAATATGTTGCTTCGGTTTTCCTTCTCCTTCGCTAAATAATTTATTTTTCCTAGCTACGCAGCACTTATTTGTTCGTCATTTGGGTACTAAATGTACGGCATTTGGGTATTGACAACTTATTATTTTAATAACATAAATTGCAACAAATTAAATATAAAAAAATAATGTATTAACGGATATGTGATCTACGGTTTTAAACATAGCGGATTACGCTATATCCCTTGATCTACTCGGAAGATAGTATTTTTTATAGTTTAAGTGGTACTTATATACTACGATATAATTATTTTGTAATTTAATGTAAATAAATAAATGTTGCCCTGAGGTTCGTAAATTTTTCTTCTCGTGGCACATAAATTTAAGTGATATACTAATTTGTAGACAATTTGACAAATATTTATTTATTATTTATTTATTAATAGAAAATTTTTCAATTTGTCATATTAATAATTAGCTATATAATGCCGTTATTTTTCAATTACAACAATCTAGCAACTTAATTGATTATTTTACATGAGAAGATATGAAGTAATCTCCATGGAGAGATTAGAGCAAGAAATAGGTTACTAAAAATATAAAAAATAAATCTGTTAATGCAAAGAATAAGAAGAAAATACACAATATAACCCAGTACAAATTAAAATAATAAACCCCCATATAGATGATTAAAGGGAACCTTTGATAAATTTTGTCAGCACTAAATGCGCCGAAATCCCCCTCCCCCCAAAAAAATAATATTATTTTTTCTGCACAGAATTCACACCTTGCCTTTTTTACTTTTGATATTTTGTGAGTTTATAGCTCAAAGGAGACTCAACATTTACTTGAAACCTCTGTTTATTGCTTTTAATTTAAATTTTTGTGGGTTTGCGTTATGTCCTTTTTATCAATGACATATCGAGTATAACATGGCGTATACGTAAAATACGTAATATAACGTAATATAACAAACTTTACGTATTTAGCTTCGCATTTTAAAATTTTTGCTATACATCTAAATGCTGCAGGTTAGCGACAAAGATTCTAACTGAAGTTAGAATATTATTAGCGACAATGTTTCTCGGAGTAAGAATATTATTATTTGTGTTCTTATTCAGTCAACATTTTCCATTGAACTTTAAATTTAAATGTAGTTAATATTGTGTAACAACTAATAAACAAATTTTAACAAAAGCAGTGTATGCATTTTAAGCTATTGCAACAAACCAACATTACAGGAGGAGTAGCGACTTTTTGTTATGTTTACATTTCGTCACTTATGTAATTCCTGCGATAATCAGTGCGATAAACATGCGATAAGCAATACCTGCAGCAGTATTATCAATTTTCACAGTATAAAATTTTATTTAGAATGCTGAAACTAAAATAATTATGTATTTAATTCTCGGTATACAGTTTTGATTTATGAACATATTAATTTTGGATTCAGATAATTTTCTAAAAAAAAATAATTGTGTGTATTGTGACCAATATTTTATCTGATACAACTTAATTTTAATATACTTTAAAAGTTATCGAAACTTAATAAACGACTATTATAGTCCAAAGCACTAAAATGTCGAAATATACGTATTTAATTAATAAATATGTGTAACGCTTCGATTATAAGAACTTTCCAAATAAATGGAATTCAATTTGTCTACGCTAGATAATGAGTATAATTAAGGAAATAGCTTTGCACCAACTTTCACATGGAGTTCTGGAAATAAAAAGAGATTAGACAAAAAACGTAGAAAAAAATACAAATCAAAAGTAGTGATCATTTTTGATGTCCAGAGAAGAATTAATTGAATTTTCCTCTTAAAAATATATGAAGTTAACATTTTAACACTGAGATTTAAGTAGTTATAAATTCTCCTCAGGATGAAAGAAATATTTACTTATTCCAATTGAATCTCAAATTACGCTAATTTTCTTATTAATGTTATTTATCAATAATTTTATAGACATTTTAGAGGGAATCAATATTTGTGTTTTAGGTTTAACAGCATTTATTTACTACATGGTAATATTGAAATGTGTTATTTATTACAGTAGTGATAAAAAAAATTCAGTCCTGAAAATTCATCATTTTCAAAATGGATTTTTATATAACGTAACATACCTGGATGTTGCATAATATTTTAGTGCATTGCATCAGATGAAGAACTGATACTTAACATGTTAGCTTTTGGGTGTATCGTGCGCCTTAGGGAAGGTCAGAAAGTCCGAGTAGGAAAAAAAAATAACGCCCTTCATAAACAGCGAAATATGGAGAAATATATACAATAAATAGCCCGATAGAAAAGTGTTGCAATTGCTTTACGCAAAGAAAGTTTTTCCACCCACAGAAAAATAAAATATAACCAGTCAAATAAAAGTTTATAAGTCACATAAATCTACAATTTATTAAGTCTATAAGGCATCAGTCTACAGTCTAGAATCTACAAATTATGTTAAACACTTTAAATGCCTTACCATCCATTTTCTCTATCAAAGGCATGTGAATATGTGAGTGATGCAAGTAATTTAAACACCACTGGAATTTTAGAAAATTATATAATAATAATAAAATAGGATATTACTTTTTCTTACATTTAATATAAGATAAAATATACGCAACAAATAGAATTCAGCTTTTATTTTATGATTGTATCAACATTTTCTTCAATGTATTAAATTTGCTCCAAAATAGTTAAATTTTGCTAAAACTATTAATTTAAAAATATTTCAATTTATATAATGTGCAGACAGACATAAAATATGGTGAAAAAAGAAGTCTTACAGATATTTTTGAATTCCAAAAAACATAAAATAATTTAATAAAACTGTATCATGTTTTGAATTGAATTTATAACTTCTATGTTTTCAGAAAGCACTGTCTAGGAAAACATTATAGTAAGATACTATTATTCTCAAATTTTTAAATAATATATTTTCCTTTACATACATTTTAAATGGTTTGGAAACTGTCATTGCAAAAAAGCACGTCTAATTGCTTACGAAAATATCCAAATATTTTCTTATTTTTTTCTACATATATTTAGACAATACAACAAAGTATTCACTATTTCCACGCTACTTAATGAATTATTTATATAAAAAGCTAACAGTAAGAGACATAGCCTTTTTGAAACAACTCATTAAGGTAAAACACTAAGGTGTAAAGAATTCTGGATTCTGAAAGAAAACAAAAGAATAAAACTCTAGTCTAAAGCTATAGTCATCTTAGCCGCCAAGAGAAAAAGAAAAATCTGATGTGAGCAGCACATGACTTTCCCTGCAGACTCAAATTCATGTTTTTTTATTTCTTTAATAATTCATTAGATTGAGTTTAATTGAACCAAACAACACTAGATTTGCATTTTTAATTCAATTTTTGTTTTTATTTGGTAATTGGACATTTTTCCGATATCGACGTAACAGAAATGCATGAAATATCGAATATTTTGAGAACGGTTAGTCCTAAAGTATAATGGAGTGTGTTATATTATTTTCCTCTTCAAAAATTGCATATTAAACAATAATTTAATTGATACATTTGAGCATACACTGCTTAGTCTTTCTTTGGAGAGCCATTAATTGATACATTTAATTGCCCATTTAATTGATACATTTGAGCATACACTACTTAGTCTTTCATTTGGAGAGCCATTTGTAAATAAAGGCAGGTTGTTCTTTTCCGAATTGTACCAAAATCTAATCAGCACCAGAGTATCCCACAAGTAACTTATCTACCAAATTTTGTGAAATTTGATCAATTAGTATTTTAGCTAGAGTGGATACATGCAATTTTTGCAGGGCTACTTCGTAAAAAAAGGCGAGTTCTTCTTTTTCGAATCGTACCAAATACTAATCAGCACCCCAGTATCTAACAAGTAACTTATCTACTAAATTTTGGGAAATTAGCTCAATTAGTATTTTAGCTAGAGCGGTAAAATGAAAATTTTACGAGCCATTTCGCAAAAGAAAAGCGGGTTCTATTTTTACAAACCGTACCCAAAACTTATCAGCACCAGGGTCACATTCAAGTGACTTACCAAATTTTATGAAATTCGGTTCGTTAGTTATTGAGTTAGAGTGGATACATACATTGCACAGACGCACAGACAGATACACATACAGACGTCACGCTAGAAATAATTTTTTCGTATTCTAGAGGTCTCGAAACGTGTAGATCCGTCGAAAACTCGACTTGTGATTTTCGGTATGATTCCAATACTTTCCCTATACATTACCATGTATTGCAGGGAAAGTAATAATTGAATTTTCATGTGCAGTGTTGGTACAGAGAATTGCTAGTGTAACATGTTAATCTCGTAGAAATTTTCTACAAGCAGTAATAGATTGACCCATGCATTGAAAAGTTTTTTTCAACACTTATTTCTGATTAAATTTGAAATTTCTTTGAAATAACGGCATATATATGGCAATAAATTTGCCATACTAATACTTCAGTTTAAAAGTTTTTCTTGAAATATCTGTTTCTCAGCGTCTGCTACACATTCAGATTAGATAATAACTAATATAGATTTAGTATCAAATTTCAGAGGGGGGAACAGATGTTGTATAATCCTTTTTTTTAATTCTTGGCAATTTTAAGTGAGATTATGGCAATCTCTGCTATGATGTGGTGAACATTCCAATCTGGCAACTCTTTTCGCGTCTTTTTTCGCCCGTTTTGCCGTTTGTTTTTCGGACCTTTTGTCACCATGGTAAAAATTGGAACAATCCATTATGGCAACATTTTCAGCGTTTTTTGTCAATCATTTGTAGACATTTCATCGTCCTTTGGTCAATCATTTGTAGTCCTTTCATCGCTCTTTTATCACCAAGGTAAAATCGACCTTTTGTAGCCGTTTGCGTTGATCTGTTGCAATTCATAGTTGCAATCAATAGTTGATCTGTTGCAATCAATAGTTGATCTGTTGCAATTCAAACATGTTTCTACGCCAGATTCGCGGGATAAACTCACTACGCTCGCCGGCTAAAAAACCATCACAGAATCCGGCCCAGCTGTCTTTTGGAGATCGCACGTAGCAATAGCTGTTTGTGCAACTGGTGTTCTGTGGCTCATTGAGCACGCAACAAGAAAATCAGAAACATTTCTAATTTGTACCTTGGCGACAAGAAGGCGATTTTTACGATGTCGACAAAAAACGACAAAATGGTGACAAAAGACGACAAATAGGTGACAAAAACGCGGAAAACGTTGCCAGAATGGGATGTTGCGAGTTTTACCTTAGGAGACAAAAGAGTGAAAAAAAAAGCGGAGAAAAGAAAAAAGGCGGCAAAAGACTCGGAAAAGGTTGCCAGAATTGAATGTTCTTCAAATCATAGCAGATATTGCCAGAATCTTACCTCAAATCGAAAAGAATGAAAAAGGGATTATACTATACCCGTACCCCGAGGATTTAGGCGTTTCACTAAAGATTTCAACTTCCGATAATTTTTCCATTTCCGATTAAAAAATTATCCTATTGTTTGAAACATCTATTTTTTTTTAAATTGACTATAAATAGAACTAAGGTGATAACTGATATGAATGCAGTATCACGTTTTGGAGAATGTAGAGTAATTTACTAAGGGTTTTCTCGTTCGGTGATTTAAAAAATGTGATTTAAAAAATGTTCTTGAAACATATATTCCTCAAGATTGGCTATAGATAGAGCTGAGAAGATAACTTGTATGAATGCAGCATCACGCTCTAAAAAATGTAGAATAATTTATTAAGGGTTTTCTCTTTGTATTATTTTTCTACTTGTGATTCAAAAATTTATCTTGTAACATCTATTTCGTAAGATTGGCTGGCTTATAGATAGAGCTTAGATGAGAACTGATATGGATGTAGAATTACGTTCTGAAAGATGTTGAGTGGTTTACTAAGGATTTTCTCTCGCTGTTCTTTCTACTTGTGGTTCAAAAACGCTTCCTCAAGCACATATTTTTAAAAGTTAGTTATAGATAGAGCTTAGAAGATAACTGTTATGAAAGTAGCATCACATTCTGAAGGATGTAATGTAGTTTACTAAGGATTTTCTCTTTCGGTTCTTTTTCTGCTTTTATTCAAAAAAATTGATTGAAACGTCTATTTCTCAAGATTAGCTATAGATAGAGCTGAAATGACAATTGATATGGATTCTGAATTGAATTATAGAGACTTACGGAGTGATGTTGACTAAATCTTTCTTTTTTCCTATTCTGGAGATGTCATTTCTGATTTTTTGGAAAATGTGGATAACTTTGCGAAAAAAGTATGCAATAGATAATAAATATGTTTAATATTTCCTTCAGAAATGAAGTGTACATAACATTTGTCAACATATGTATTTCCGTTCATAAATTACTTGTAATATGTTTTAGTTAAAATTTTCCACATGCAGCATTCACTTTCTTTTTTGAATTACTGAATTTATTTTAAACAAATACATTAAACTATTATAAATATTGAGGTAATTTATACTTAAGCTTAATATAGGATAAAACAATTCAAAAAATATATTTTTAGTTTCTATTATTTGATTATACCAAACTTGCCCTTACCATATTAACTTATAACTCACCATACCAAACAAACTTATAGTTAAGTATTTGAAAAAAGAAGGAATATTTATTTTCAAAAGTCATAAATATATGTATATATCGATAAACACAAATAGACACAAGAACTAACTTCACAATAATTTTTCTTTTAATTTTTAACACTTTACAACAAAGTTGAAAAGTGTTTATGACTTTGTTCATTCTGTCTGTCTGTCCGTTAGCACGATAACTGCCGTAAAAATGACTTTATCAAAATTGAATTTTAGTATGTTGTTCAGACGGTCTGTGGAACCTCATGGAATATAAATGAATAACATCAGCCAATTAGTTTTGGATTGAACCCGGGTTGAAAAAATGAAATACATTGAACCTTATGGGACCTAATTTTTAAAACATTTTTAAGCGGATTTAAAATTCACAAATTGCTTCGAAAGTTTTGGACAATATTCAAATTATCCCAAAAAATATATAAAAAAAATTCAGCAAAATATATTCAGTAGTTTTTTAAATAAAAATTAAAATAATAATTACACCTTTTACATGAAGCGATCACATGACCCACTTCAAAATAAAATATGATATCCATCTTGGGTCAAAATCGTGTTTTTTAAAGTTCTTTTTAATTCATATTTAGTGTTGTATCCGACCACAAACTGCTTTATTTTTGTTTGAATTCTGTGCATCTACATACTGAAATAACGCAATTACAATATATTTGAGTTTAAATGACCATCCAAATTTGATTATTTCTACAACGAAACATACTTTTCGCATATGGAAAATGTAAATACCAAAAGATATAAATTGGGTTGTATAAGAATTGCTGCATGTCTTTAACTCAAAATTATTTAATTCATGGAGTCTGCAATATAGCTGATAAGAATGAAACATTGACTGATTTCAAGATCAAGGAAGCAAACGATTATTTTTTCGATGAAGTTTTAAGCATATATTTAAATAACTTTTGGGTATCTATATAAATACAATGAAAAGCCTGTCTGTTTATGTTGAGTTATGAGTTTGTTGAGATATTAATTAGAAACGCTCTTATAGAAATAATATTATGTGGACGATTATTTTCTGAAATTTTATTTGAAAAATTGGTATCATGTTGTTTTACAACGGAAATAATTCAAAGATATCAATACAGCATTGGTTTTCATTTTTTATTGAATTATATCGGTTATTATTTTGGGATATAAGATTTGGGGAATCATTGGCATTTTCAGTTTCTTATGGCTTCTCTGTTATTTATATAATTATTTTTCAAATTCACTTCTATTTTGTTAAACTGATTCTTACTACAAGAACGAAATGGCCATGACATGAGTGTTGTATCCGTCCTAAAACCACTTTATTTTTGCGTAAATTCTGTACATCTACATACCGAAATAACGCAATTGCATTATATTTGAGTTTAAATGCTCATCCAAATTTGAGTGTTTCTACAACGAAGCCTAGTTTTCACTTATGGAAAATGTAAACAGAATAATATGTAGAATGCGTTGTATAAGAATTGCTGCATTTCTTTAACGCAAAATTATTTAGCTCAAGGAGTCTGCAATATAGCTGATATGAATGAAATATTCATTGATTTTACAGAGAGAAGGACGAAATTTTTGGACGAAGTTTCAAGCATAGAGTTTAATTACTTGTACCTCCATGGTCTTAATTTTTAAATAAAATAAATTATTATAGTATTGTGACGAATGACATGAATGGAAAATTATTTATGAATGAAATGCTGCTTTTATAGAGAGAGCCAGGCGTGTTATATTTCGATGATGTCATTTGAATAAATTTCAGTTGTTTTCGATGAAGTTTTCAAATATAATAAATTATTGTAGTATTATGATAATTTTGAAAATATTAACGAGGAATGTATCGCATTTTATAGATGTTTAAACTAGACAATTTTTATTCAGTGCCGTCATTTAAATGAAGTTCATTTTTCTCGATGAAGTTTTAAGTTTTCAAATATAATATATTAATGTAGTATTGTGATATTTTTTTAAATATTACCGAGGAATATATCGCATTTTAGAGATGTTTAAATAAAATTGCATTGAAGTTGGGAAGTGTTTCATTATTAATGCTTTATGCATGATTGCTGTTTCATGTTTTTTTAATTTCTGACGAATAAATGATACATTAAAATATTTGCGTCAAATTTGGAACTTCAATTACCACATGCTTTGTATAGAAACATCATGTTATAGGAAATATATTTTTAACCTTCATACGTTGTTCAAATTTAGTATACACCTAAGGTGTTAGGGTCAAAAATGACCCATGGTGTAATTTTCAATATTATTGAATTGAAGTCATACTTTATAAATATTAGTAATGTAAATATATAATATATGTAATGTAAATATGTAATATGTATAAATGCAATGTAATATATATATAATGTAATTCAATCATTCATTCCTGCAAATCACTGTCAACTTTCAAATACAATACAATGAAGTATTTTTCTTATATTTATTACATATATTTATTTTTGTATAATAGATATTTTTATATTTTAGAACATTCGTTTGATGAAAGCAAAATTACACAGTACAGACTAAATATTTGCGAAATATTTAGCTTACCGCCAACAATACAATTCTGGAAGTTGTTCCGTTTATATACAATTGTTACACACTTGAATGAATTGTTTTTTACAAGTGAAGTGTCCACATTTGAAGCACTTTACATAACTTGTGTTGTCAGTCTGTGGGCACAAGTGACATCTTCCTTTTTTGCCAGCAGTTGCTACACTTCCGGATGCTTCAGGTCGGGATTCAGGTTGTCCCGAATTTAGAATATTCATCGCCAATTCTCGGGCTGCCCTTGTTCTTGGCAGATGTTTTCTTCTGTCAATGTGGTGGGTTACCAAAGTCATACCAAGCTTCTCAATGAAGATTCTCGTTTTGCGAAATGACCTCATCTTCCATGCTGGATTGATCTTGATAAACAATAGGAATGCATTATACGCCGAAATGTCCAGGATGTTGGAGAAAACTACAATGGGCCATCTGTTTGTCTTCCTCCGACAGGAATAGTGGAAGACCAGTTTATCTAACGTGTCTACCCCTCCATTGGTGATATTATAGTCCAAAATGATTTGAGGTTTCCTTGTGACTGTGTCTACTATTTTACTGTCATGGTGAAGAATGCTCTGGAGAACCACACACTTGCCTCTCTTCGAGATGTACGATACAAGAGTTGTATCCTTCGTGAATGCAAATCTCGATGTGTAGTTTGGGGACCCTTTTGCAAGCAACTGCAGAGGAATTGTTGGCTTATTCTTTCTAATTGTTCCAATCAATGTCAGTTTTTTTTTCAGAAGAAGCTGTTCAAGTTCATACGACGTGAAAAAGTTATCACATGTTACATTATGCCAATTCAAACCTTGAACGAGATCGTTGACAACCCTGAGATCTTGGTTTCGTTCTGGTGCAGAACCAGGCTTATTTCCAAGGTAGGGCTGTATATTCCAGACATAATTGGTAGCATTGTCACAAAGTACCCAACATTTTATGCCGTACATGGCTGATTTTATGGGCATGTACTGGCGGAATGAGCACCTTCCTCGGAAAGCTACCAGTTGTTCATCCACAGTAACGTACATTTCAGGGTTATACAATTGTCACAGCAGTAATAATTAATAGGGGCATTGCCACAGCAATAATTATTGAATAATATATTGGATTTTATATATTTTATTTTTCCTATGCACTAAAAATTCAACATGGGTCAAAATTGACCCAAACGTCTTATGTGTTACAATTTTTACTGTAAAAAAACTACCATTTGTAAAAAAAAATTACGCATAACTGGATATTTACTATGACTATGGAAACAAAGTCACAAAATATTTTTGAAAAATTCCCCCAAATATAATAGATCTATACGAAATAAATTTGATATGGGTCAAAAAAGACCCGAACACTGTAGGAAGGTTAAGACAATATTTACTTACACATTTAAAAAAAAATAATTACCTTATCTCACCTATGTGTGAAATAACTTTGAATCTATCATATAAAAAATTCTAACAATTTAATAAATCTTTGTAATTTTTTTTCTAATTTATTCTGTATTTTTAGGAACTTTTCTGACATATTCACTGCTTCTACACTGTATAATGAATAATTTATGAAAACTCTAACAAGAAGAGACACACTCCTTTTTGTTACAGCTCTCTCAAGGAAAACCCTAAGGTGTAAAGAAATGTAGACTTTAAAAAAAATAATAAAAGGAGAAAATATTAGCTTTAAGCTATAGAAATTTTCGCTTCTAGGAAAACAAAATAATTGAATTCACTTGTGCAATGCTGATACTGAGAAGTTCAAGTAAATCATGTTATCCTTGCATAGTATTTCTAAACAGTGAGATTTGACGTAGTATTTTTAGAAGCTTTTCAGAAGAACTTTTTGTACCAAAATGACATATTTAGGAATATGCTTCTTTTTGTACATAATTCTGATTGCCCAATTAAATTTCAAATTCTATTACCTTTTCTGAAGTAACAACTTATTTTTATAAATATATTTTTGTCTCAAAATAATATGCAAATGTATTTATTGATGAAGCAACATTCAATTAACCCATTGCATTATTAAAAACCATTGAGTTATAATATAATATGAGATTAATTTTATATGTAATTATGAAAAAGAAAAATCCTACTCACATCAATTTATAATTTTGAATTACAGTTTCTCAGTTTCGTAATATATCTCATTGACATGTCAACTTAAATGTATACTTACCATGAAAATAAGACTGTGAGACCAGAAATAGATTTCACACTTGTTATGATAAGACAGTTTTATGCCAGTAATTTATTGTGTCTGAAACGTCAAACAATACTTCCAGTCTGAATGACGCCAAGGTTTACAGTGCGCTGACCCAAAGGTCAACCAAAATCATAAATTTGGGGGTGTCAAGACAGAGAGGGTCGAACGAACTCTGAAGAAAATGTGAAGTAACGACATCGGATAAAAGGCTGACCAATGGAGAAGGTGCTTGTTGCGTAACCCTAAAAGCAGCAAATGAGAGAAAAGTGGGAGTGACAATCCTGAGGAAAAAGAGCCACAACCTGTGACATATAAGAACGACGATAAAAATATTTATATGGATGACTTGGTAAGAAATGGTCGTACAGCACGACGATGAGTTTGACAGACTTAACAGATTACGAGTTCGACATTAATGAGCACGATACTTACACAACGACTAGATATGTGGAGAGAACAGACTAAGAGAATGAAATAAGTGCCAATGCTCACTCCAGAGTACAATGATCATCGATATTACGTGTCGAGGAATAATACTTCGAGTTAATTCCAGTAAGATGATCGGCGAAGTACATCATCAGAACTGGGAATATATGTCTTTAGTGGATCCCTTATCCACATGGGATTCGATTCTGAATCCATATTAATCATAATCTAAGCTTAATCTAAGCTATATCTTACACAATCTTCTGAGAAACAGATGTTTCGAGGATATTTTTAAGCCAGAAGTGAAAATAATCGGAAGTGGAAATCTTTAATGAACTTCATATCTCATCTGAAATGCAATACTGAATTGGAACTTAATCCTTGTTAGTTATCATCTAAGCTCTAAAGCTGATTTTGAAAGAAAAATGTTCCTTACGTAAAAGGCAAATTTTTTGAACCGAGATTAAAAGGGAACCGGAAACGTTAAGGAATCCTTAGAGACGTTTTTGTTCAGCTTGTTGACACCACGGAGCATTACTTAATATTTATATATTGCTTTATTTGGTGAGACCAAATATTGCAATATTTTAAGTAATACTTCATGGTCATAACAAGCTGAATAAATGAGACGGTTTGGCGTCAGATATGGCATTTCAGTTGAACGAGGTCTTGTCCACATCGTATCGCCCATGTCCACATCGTGACTTTCCAACCTGATGATGTCATCATCAACTTGTGAATTCGTGAATCGTAAACCTCACACAACTGAAATGCCACAGCTGATGCCAATTCGTTTTTGCTCATTTGTTTAGATTGTTATCACCGTGATGTATTATTTCAAATATACTATATATTGCTTTAATTGGTCATTTAGCCTCACATTTATACCTCGTTCAGATGAAATGTCACACCGGGTGATAATTTGTCTGACTCCTTTATTAATCCTGCTGTCACTATGGTGTATTACTTGGAAGATATACAGGGTGTCCTAGAAACCTTGAACTCGGCTTTTAATCTTTAAATATTGATCTTAGACATATATAAAAAATAACAAAGTTGCGCAAGAAAAGGTACAGAATTTTATGAAATCGATAAAAATTTTCAGGAGATTAAATTTGAAGAAATACAAAATTTAAATTTTTATATGGCCCCCGTACAAAAACATTTCCAATAAGTAAAATGTGTCCCATATTCTAATGAGGTGATGTACAAAATTTCAGCATTTTATCATAAAAAGTCCCAGAGATATGTTTAAACAAAGTTGGTGAAGGATTAATCACAAATTAAAATGTAAATGGTTAAAGCAAGAGTGCAAATGACGCAACGCAGAAATGTACCATAGACAAATGATATCCTCCTCTTATCTTTAATGGATCTTTGGCATGGATGGAAAGCATTTTGAACAAACTTTGTAATCTTTGTGTAAAGTTATTATTTCTACACAGTGTAGATATTTTTGTACCAATAAATAGCAAAATTATTATTTATTTACGTAATCATTGTTTTCATTTGTAATTTTTGCATGACTCCTGAAACGCGCTCTGCTGACATGATTTTTCCCCTCTGAGAACCTATGTCTATGCTTTGAAAAGTGGTTTAACTCAGTATTTTTGTCTTTGCATATCTCGGAGACGTTTTATGATAAAATGCTGAAATTTTGTACATCACCGTATTAGTGTAGGAGGCACATTTTACTCATTGAAAATGTTTTTGTTCGGGTGCTGTATAAGAATTTAAATTGTATATTTCTTCAAATTTAATCCCTTGAAAATGCTTATCGATTTCATAAAATTCTGTACCTTTTTTTTACTCAACTTTGTAATTTATTATATATGTCTAAGATTGATATTTAAGGAATAAAAGCCGAGATCAATGTTTTAAGGATACACTGCATATTGGTTTATTTGGTCTCATAGTAGGTTCACTGAAGTAGTGTGTATCTGTTGAAAAGTGACCATGCGCAGTGGATGGAATGTGTTTGCAGCGTCTCTAAAGGCAAAACACGAAACTTAAGTAAAATAACTCAGAAACTAACAGAGATATGCCAAAAAAGTGCAATTACAAAATGGAACATCGATGTTTAATTAGTACAAAACAATACTTAGTTCAGCTGAAAATTTCCTTCATAAATGGCCAGTCTTGTGAAAATAGTAAATATTTTTAACAAAAGACGTAACGCAAAGTTAAGGTAATATAGGTGCAACTAACCTACCGAGTAGTCTCAACGCCTCAATTTGCGGTACACAAGGTTCAAAGTGTGCATTAATAGCAACGATGGACTAACCTACCGAGCAACTAACCTACCGAGTAGTCTCAACGCCTCAATTTGCGGTACACAAGGTTCAAAGTGTGCATTAATAGCAACGATGGACTAACCTACCGAGCAACTAACCTACCGAGTAGTCTCAACGCCTCAATTTACGGTACATCGGGTTCAAAGTGTGCACTATTAGCGACGATGGACTTATGAACATAGGCCTGTCGCGTACTAACGGCCGTAATTCGGTTTCATCTGACGCTTTTATCGTCATTGTTAAATTTTTTGTGGAAATTTTTAGTGTTTTAGCATTAATAGAAGTATAGTATTGTACTAATTACGTATCGCTCTCTTTTTTTGCATTTATATATTTTTGTCTAACTCTGTTGGTTTTCTTACTAGTTTTTAACACTTTACAACAAAGTTGAAAAGTGTTTATGACTTTGTTCATTCTGTCTGTCTGTCAGTCTGTCTGTCTGTCTGTCTGTCTGTCCGTTAGCACGATAACTGCCGTAAAAATGACTTAATCAAAATGAAACTTTAGTATGTTGTTCAGACGGTCTGTAGGACCTATGGGAATATAAATGAATAATATCACCCAATTAGTTTTGGATTGAACCCGGGTTGAAAAAATGAAATACATTGAGCCCTATGGGACCTAATTTTTTTAACATTTTTCAAGCGGATTTAAAATTCACAAATTGCTTCGAAAATTTTAGGTAATAGTCAAATTGGTCCATAAAATATATAAAAAAAATTCAACGAAATATATTCAGTAGTTTTTTAAATAAAAATTAAAATAATAATTACACATCTTATATGAAACGATCACGTGACCATGATATGAAACGATCACATGATCCACTTCAAAATGATATATGGCATCCATCTTGTTTCAAAATCGTGATTTTTTAAAGTTCTTTTTAATTCATATTGAGTGTTGTATCCGTCCTAAAACTAATTTATTTTTGTTGAAATTCTGTGCATCTACATACTAAAACAACACAATGACAATATATTTGAGTTTAAATTCTCATTCAAATTTGATTATTTCTACAACTAAACCTATTTTTCACCTATGTAAAATGTAAACAGCAAAATATGTAGAATGAGTTGTATTAGAATTACTATATTTCTTTAACACAAAATAATTCAGTCCATGGAGTCTGCATGGCTGATATGAATGAAATATTAATTTATTTTATAAACAGAAGGACGATTTTTCTCGATGAAGTTTTAAGCATAGAATTTATGAATTGTAGCTCCATGGTCTTAATTTTTAAATAAAATAAATTATTATAGTATTGTGATGAATGAAATGAATGAAATCCTGCTTTTATAGAGAGATCCAGGCGTGTTATTTTTTCTATGACGTCATTTGAATTTATTTCAGTTGTTTTCGATGAAGTTTTCAAATATAATAAATTATCGAAGTATTATGATAGTTTTAAAAATATTACCGTGGAATGTATTGCATTTTAGAGATATTTAAACCAGGCAATTTATATTTCAATGCCGTCATTTGAATGAAGTTCATTTTTTTCAATGAAGGTTTAAGTTTTCAAATATAATAAATCAATGTAGTATTGTGATAAGTTTTAAAATATTACCGAGGAATGTATTGCATTTTCGACTTTTTTAAATAAATTTGCATTGAAGTTGGAAAGTGTTTCATAATCAATGCTTTGAGCATGATTGATCTTTCTTGTCTTAAATTGCGTATTTCGCCACTAAGGGCGCTTCAAATGCTTTTAATCGATAGCGCTTATTGATTTTCCTATATAGCTACATTCTACTTCTGTGGCTCGCGCTGCTACAATACGCCAATTCAAAAGGTACATGGACTTTTCTATGAACCCTGTCTCTGTATACAGGTGTCCAAAACGTAAGGACTAAAAGTATTTCTAAGATTACAACAGCCAATTCCGATAAATCAACTTGTACCAATTTGCATAACGGATGATTTCGAGTCGAAATTTGATAGATATCCAAATTATAGAATCCCGTACACTTGAAAGGATAAAATGCTGATCTAAGGGAATTGTGTTTCAAGATTTTTGAGACACAATTTTATAATTTTTTAAATGTATATATTGTAAATATCTTACAACACAAAATCTGTATTATTTTGCGTGAAGAGCGACTGAAAACCCCCTTCGTCTTACTCACTTTAAGTGCCAGTTGAAGAACATCAAATTTGGTTTCATCCCAAAACCCCACTCGAAATAAACCGGAATTGGGACCTAGAATCCGAATTGGGACCTAGATTGCACACAATATGCTACAAACTACACCATATTGGCAATACGTGACATTTTCTTGAATTATGTTGGAAACTGGTAACTGATACTCAGAGTGTATCGGCAAAAAATTTATGCTCAGTTGTATAAAAGGTTAGTAGCACACCATCAAAACAAAAAAATCTGATGTGGGCAGCACATAACTTTCCTTGCAGACACAAATTCATATTTTCTTTATTACTTTAATAATTCGTTAGATTGGATTTAATTGCACCAAATAACATTAAATTTGCATTTTTAATTCTATTTTTGTTTTTATTTGGCAACTGGACATTTTTCCGATAACGGGGTTACAAAAATGCAAAAAGTCTCAAATATCTTGAGAACGGTTAGTTCTAAAGTATAATGGAGTGTGTTATATTCTTTTCCTCGTCAAAAATTGCGTATAGAACAAGAATTTAATTGATATATTTCAGCATACGTAGTCTTTTTTTTAATTTTGGCGATTTTTGCGGGTCATTTCGTAAAAAAATGCAGGTCGTTCTTTTCCGAAAAGTACCAAAATCTGATCAGCGCCAGAACGTCCCACAAGTAACTTATATACCAAATTTTGTGAAATTTGGTCAATTAGTATTTTAGCAAGGGTGGATACATGAAATTTTTGCGGGCCATTTCGTAAAAAAAGGCAGGGTGTTCTTTTCCGAATCGTACCAAAATTTAATCAGCACCAGAGTGTCCTACAAGTAACTTATCTACCAGATTTTGTGAAATTTGGGCTTTAGTATTTTAGCTAGGATATATACATGAAATTGTTAAGGGCCATTTCGTAAAAAAAGGCAGGTTGTTTTTTTCCGAATCCTACTAAAATCTAATCAGCAACAGAGCATCCTACAAGTAACTTATCTACCAAAGTTTGTGAAATTCGGTCAATTAGTATTTTAGCTAGAGTGGATGCATGAAATTTTTGCGGGCCATTTCGTAAAAAATGACGGGTTCTGTTTTTATGAATCCTGCCTAAAACTAATCAGCACCAGGGTTTCACCCAAGTGACTTACGTACCAAATTTTATGAAATTCGGTCCATTAGTTTTTTAGTTAGAGTGGATACATACATTGATTGCACAGACAGGCAGACAGACAGACATACACATTGACACACAGAAACACACACAGACGTCACGCTAAAAATATGTTTTTTCGTATTCTAGAGGTCTCGAAGCGTGTAGATCCGTCGAAATCTCGAGTTGTAATTTTCGGTATGATTCCAATACTTTCCCTATACATTATCATGTATTGCAGGGAAAGTAATACTTCTTATAGGGTACTTGCATTTCTTGTTCTTACAGAACATCTATTAATATATTTTACAGTTTCTTGCATCTTCTAGATTTTATAGAATTAAATAACTAAATTAAACAAAATGTAATTAAAAAACTAAAATACATTTGGATTCCAACTTTACTCTATATTTTCTACAATACCCTGGTAAATCTTAATAAAATAGAACGATTGAAATTTGCAAAATGTCTTAAACTCTATATTCTGCCCTGCTTGCACCGCACTTCTAAAGTATTTAACAGTGTTTCTACCATGTTTCAGGCGAGGCTACAAAACATTTCTGGATAATGTAATGATAATGTAATCTTTTGGCACTTTGCTCCAAGGATGGTCGGTTCTTTTCAAGGCACCGTTACAGAACTCATTAGTGCGGCATCATTAACGCAAGCATGAAATGTTTATAACGTGGTTTATCTAATTTCATACAAGGCAGAGTAAAACTTGGAGCTCAACTCTTACTAGGGGCATGCACCGTAAAGTTAAATGAAGTTACGGGAGTTCTGGCAAGAGACTTTGCTCGCGGAACTTGCTCGGGACAGATTTTAGAACTTTGAACTTATGCCAGTGTATTGAATTTACGGAAATGTGGGACCTTAAAGTGTATCATTTCATTTTTTTTTATTTTCTCTAGCATATATGATACAGGGTGAAAAAAAATTTAAAATCACATTTTAAAATCATATAATTAAATTATCATATAATTAACCAAAAATTAAAATAGCAGTATTTTTATTAAGTTTGGTGCTACTAATATCATTTATAGTCAGAGTAAAAGTTTTCTTTACACCTTCGTAATCTATTCTTCGTGACAGAACGAGAATTTGGAAGGGCAATACTAGTTGTTAAACAAAAATAGTCTAAATATTGTTTCATTTAAGCTGAGATAAAAAGAAAATGTATTTTCATTGAATACAGCGTTGCTGGCACAGAAGCAATGCGGTTCATTTTTTATATAGAATAACATCTTCGACAGAACTTGGTATGGAACCAAGTTGGCAAATCGGGTATGACAAAAACAAATGCGAGATTTTGAAAGCTTATAATTCGGCGTGTAATAGTTGTAGGGGAACAAAAGTGATATCAAATGGCCGAGGATGTAGTCTTTGTATGAGGGTGATTTATAGGGGAACGCGCTAGAGAGAGAAATACGACCGACCTCGGTATAAGATAAACGTTAGCAAACCTTCATTTTTTTAATTCTGATATTTAATTACCATTTTGCACTAATTAATTTTGTAACTCATTTCTCCTATCATAGGTCACTGTTATCAGTTTGTAGAAATATTTGAAGTTTTTATGTAAAAGTTTGTGTCATTTATGCAAAAAGACGTACTCTAAGTTGTGGATATATCCCGATACAGCCCCTCTAGTTTTTTAGGGGGGGGGGGTTGTCTTAAATTCATATTAAAGGATTTTTGAGCATCAAATGCTAGGAATTATTTTTTCCGTGTTATACATTTTGTGACCTGCAAAATCTCTTGAAGAAAAGTCCATTATCTAACAATATTTGACTCTCTCTCCAATACATAGTTGACATCATGAAGAAAAGAACGTTGTGTTGTTAGACTATTTATCTCCCAAGGATCCAAAACAAAAAAATCTGATGTGGCCAACACATGACTTTCCTTATATAACGTAATGAATTTACTAATTTTACAGTAAAAAAATAGGTTTTTCTTATAGTAAATACTCATATTATTTCTAAGATATTGAATTTTCGACAATTTGTCGTCATTTTCATTGATTTAGCGTCATTTTTATCCATTTGGCGAGATTTTCGTTAATTTGGCCACATTTCAAAAAAGTCGCCAAGTTGGCGACATTACGCCAAATTCGTCGCCAAAATTTCGCCAAGCGTTATGCACTAAGAAATAAGTTATTTTTACCGCAGATAAATGACTATTGGCGTTCAAATACAAAAGTATTATTCAAAGTATCTTTTTTCGTGAATGGAACGAGTTAAATCCACGAGAATGATGTCACTCAATTTATCGCATGGTATTACATATGAAAAGTGAACATGTTACTCAATAGGAAATATTTTTTTTAATGTTATATGACTTTTTGATAATTTTTTTTGAAAAATGTACAATATCTCGAGAACGGTTCATGTTAGCGTTCTAAAATTTATATCAATCGTTTTCTAATGAAACATTGCATAAGAAATGTCTATTTGCGTAACTTTATTAGTGGTTTTGATTTTTTGACGATTTTTTCAAAATTTCATTCGAAAACTTAGGGGGTTCTGAACATTCGATTGCGTATAAAAACAATAGGCTTCCAGTGTTTACGGATTGTGATTTTTGTCCCAAATTTGGTTCGAATCGGTCCATTCGTTCGTCAGTTATCGTCTCCACAGACTCACTGACACACACACACACACACACACACACACAAACACACAGACATCACTTCAAAAATGTTTGATTCGTGATCAGGGTGCTTGAAACGTGCTCTCCCGCCGAAAACTCAAATTCGAATTTTCGACCCCGTCACAATACTTTCCTTATACATTATGTATATAAGGAAAGTAAAAAGGATTCTGTTTCTTATAGAGCAGTTTTATTTCTTAATCCTACATAACAGCGGAACACATATTTTACAGTTTGATGCATCTGCTCGATTTAAAAAATTAAATAACTACTTCACATTTATCTTCCATATTCACTCTATTTTATTATACCCTGGTAAATCTTTATAAAATAGAACAAGCAAATCTTGAGAAATATCTTAAACTCTATTTACTGCCCTGCATGCATCGCGCTCCCAAAGTATTCAACATTACAAGATACCATGTTTCGGAAGAGTATACGAAATATTTCTGGCTAATGTTATGATAATGTAATCTCTTGGCACTCCAAGGATGATAGCTTCTTTTTGAACCACCGTTACAGAACTCATTAGTGCGGCATCATTAACGCAAGCATGAAATATTTATAACGTGGTTTATCTAATTTCATACAAGGCAGAGCTCAACTCTTACTAGGGGCATGCACCGTAAAGTTAAATGAAGTTACTGGAGTTCTGAAGAGTGTGGGAGTTCTAATGAGAGACTTTGCGCGGAACTTGCTCGGAACAGATTTTGAAACTTTGAACTTATACCAGTGTATTGAATTTACGGACATGTGGGGCCTTAAAGTGTATCATTTCTATTTTTAACACTTTACAACAAAGTTCAAAGTGTTTATGACTTTGTTCATTCTGTCTGTCTGTCTCTCTGTCCTTTAGCACGATACGTTCCGTAAAAATGACTTTATCAAAATGAAATTTCAGTATGTTGTTCAGATGGTCTGTGGGACCTACGGGAATATAAATAAATAATATCACCCTATTAGTTTTGGATTGAAACCGTATTGAAATATATTGAACCCTATGGAATATAATTCTACAAACATTTTTTAAAGCTGATTTAAAATCCACAAACTGCTTCGAAAATTTTATGAAATATTCAAATTATCCCATAAAATATATAAAAAAAAATTTCAGAAAAATATATTCAGTAGTTTTTTAAATAAAAATTAAAATATTAATTACACCCTTTATATGGAGAGATCACGTGACAATTATATGAAGAGATCACGTGACCCACTTTAAAATAAAATATGCCATCTATCTTGTGTCAAAATCGTGATTTTTAAAGTTCTTTTTAATTCATATTTAGTGTTGTATCCGTCCTAAAACCCCTTAATCTTTGCTTAATTTCTGTGCATCTACACATTGAAACACCTCAATTATAATATAGCTAAGATTAAATGATCATCCAACTTTGATTATTTCTGCGAAGAAGCCTACTTTTTACTTATGGGGAATGTAAATACCAAAAGATATAGAATGAGTTGTATAAGAAATGCTGCATTTCTTTAACATAAATTTATTTAACTCATGCAGTTTGCAATATAGCTGATGTGAATAAAACATTGGAGGATGATTCAAGGATGATAGGTTCTTTTCGAACCACCGTTACAGAGCTCATTAGTTCGGAATCATCATTTACGCCAGCACGAAATGTTTATAACGTGATTTATCTAATTCCACATAAGGCAGAGTTAGACTTGTGCCTAACTCTTACTAGGGCATGCACCGTAAAGTTAAATATAGTTAATGAAGTTGTGCAAAAATACTTTTCACAAAACTTGTTCGGGACAGATTTTTAAACTTTGATCAAGGTGCATTGAACTTCCAGAAATGTGGGGTTTTAGATTGTAATATTTCTAATTGTTTTTAATTTTTTTTTCTGGCCTGATACACAGTGATCAGAACGGCTGACGCTTATCACATTTTAAAATTATATGATATACAAAGAAATTGAAATAGCAGGATAATTTGCAGTCTGGTGACGGGGATATTGGTTATAGTTTGCAAATATGCAATTTTTCTTTCGTGATGGATTGCGAATGTGGAGAGAAAATGTTAGTTTAAAAAAGTAAAGAAGTCCAAGGCTAGATTCATTTAATCCAAGATGAAAATAAAGTATATTTAAATTAAATTCAACCATGTTGTCACAGAATTAATTCCGTTAAGTTTTTTTCTGTAGAATGCCATCTTTGTCAACTTGTCAACACCTGGTATGGGGCTGTGTTGCCAAGGCGAGAAAAAGGGTTAGCTTATGAAATATTGCAATACGGCATGTAATAGTTGTTAGGCGCGGCTGTATTAGCAAGTGTTAGGCCGAAGATGTACGCTTGTTATGAGGTAGAGTCATTGGGGAGACACACTCGAGAAAAGAATGCGGCCAAAAGCGAGATAAGATAAAAATTACCAAGCAATAATCAAATGACCAAACTTTTATTTTTTTAATTCTGGTATTTAATTAAAATTTCGCAATAGTTAACTGTGCAGCTTATTTATCCTATCATAAGCCACCGTGGGCAATTTGTAGAAATAATTGAAATTTTTATGTAAAAGTTTGTGTCATTTGCAAATACAAATGCGAAAATATATACTTTATGATGTGAACGTATCTCTGGTATAGCCAATTTTTTAGGTTTTTCGCCTTCAAAACTCTTATTAAAAGATTTTTGCGCATCACATGCTTGGCATTTTTTTCCATATTAGACATTTTTTGATCTGCAAGACCTTTTGCAGAAGAGTTCTTTATCTAACGACAGTTGAGTCCCTCTCCAATACATAGTTGACATCATAAAGTTGGTTTGTTAAGTTATTTATCTCTCATGAATCCCAAAAAGGTATTTTGTTTCTTATAGAGCAGTTTGATTTCTTGTATCTTATATAATATCTAAGCATATATTTTTCAGTTCGATACATCATGCTCGCTTTTATAGAATAAATAAGTACTGCTCATTTATCTTCTATATTCACACTATTTTATTAAGAACCTTCTGGTAAATCTTAATAGAACGCGCAAACCTTGCGAAATATCTTAAACTCTATATTCTGCCCTACATGCATAGCGCTTCCAAAGTATTTAATAGTGTCAGTTACCATGTTTCAGGAAAATTTATAAAACATTTCTGGTTAATGTAATAATGATGTAATCTTTTGGCACTTTGCTCCAAGGATGGACGCTTCTTTTCGAACCACGTTACAGAACTCATTAGTACGACATCATTAACGCCAGCACGAAATGTTTATAACGTGGTTTATCTAATTTCACATATGGCAGAGTTAAACTTGTGGCCAACTCTTCCTGGGGGCATGCCCCATAAAGTTCAATAGTTACTGGAGTTGTGCAAAGATGTTTTTTCACAAAACTTGTCGGGACGGATTTTAAAACGTCGAACTGATGTCGGTGTGTTGATCTTACAAGAATGTGGGGATTTAGACAGTATTATTTCTAATTTTTTTTTGTCTGGCATGATGCGAGGGGAAAAAAATCGCGCTTATCATAAAGTTATATCACGTATCAAGAAATTGAAATAGCAGGATTTTTTTTTTCATTTTGATGACAATGATGCCGTTTACTGTTTGCAAAAATGCAATATATCCTTCGCGATGGATTGCGAATGTGAATAAAGAATACTAGTTGCAAAAAATAAAAGAACCAAAAACTAGATTCATTTAACCCAATAGCAAAACGAAGTATATTTAAATTGAATTCAGTAATGTTGACTAAGAAACAATACGGTTAAACTTTCTCAGGTTTTTCTTCTTCAAAACTCATAATAAACGATTTTCGAGCAGCACAAGCTAGGAAACTTTTTTTCATAGACTTTTGTGATCTTCAAGACCTGTTATAAAATAGTTCATTATCTGGCAATAGTTCACTCTCTGGCAATGTTTCACTCTATGGTCTGTGCACATATGGCATCATAAACAGCTGAACGTTTTGTTGTTAAATTAAGTATCTGCCAAGACAACACTCTGCCTACAGAGCGGTTTGATTTCATTATCCTATATAACATCTGAGTATATCTTTCACAGTTTGATGCATATGCTAAATATTATAGAACATAATAAGCACTATACATTTATCTTCCATATTCACTCTATTTTATCAACCCCTGCCAAATCTTAATAAAATAGAACGAACAAACCATCAGAAAAATCTCAAACCCTCTATTTTGTCCTGCATGCATCGCGTTTTCAAATTATTTAATAGTGTCAGTTACCATGTTTCAGGAGAGTATACAAAACATTCCTGGATAATGTAATCTTTTGGCACTTTGCTCCAAGGATGGCCGCTTCTTTTTGAACCACCGTTACAAAACTCATTAGTGCGGCATCATTAACGCCAGCACGAAATGTTTATAATGTGAGTTATCTAATTTCATATAAGGCAGTGTTAAACTTGTGTTCAACTCT
The DNA here is from genome assembly GCA_951213105.1 of Amaurobius ferox. NCBI lineage: Eukaryota > Metazoa > Arthropoda > Arachnida > Araneae > Amaurobiidae > Amaurobius > Amaurobius ferox. Next base: position 89,420,546 of record OX578149.1, on the reverse strand, counting down.
TACTAGGGGCATGCACCGTAAAGTAAAATGAAGTTACGGTAGTTGTGAAAAGGACTATACGCGGAACTTGCTCGAGACAGCTTTTTAAAACTTCGAAGCGACGCCGGTTTATTGGAAGGCCAGCAATGTGTATTTTTAGATTTTGTATATTATGTCTAATTTATTTTTATTATGCATACAATGCATGGTGTATATAAAATGTGATAGGGTCAATCATGATAGGGTAAAAATTCTGACTCCCAAAATGTGATGGATGTTTACTTTTTGAGTAACACTGACGTAGAATGAATTATTTCCACTAATGATGTACGAGTGATTGTTAAGTCTGTGGGCAGTATATCTTTTGAGAAAACGAATTCATAGATAATAATGAATACTCTGTTATATTTCTATAAAGCACGCCAAAGTTCTATCAATTCTCAGTCTCCAATCAATATGTACAAAATTTTATTAATTCTCCAAACAATGCACGTCAAAGGTCTATTGAATACCAGCGTGTTTTGAGAGGGAAAATACCATTTTTTTAAATTTGTGTTCTTATACTATTGTATGCATATAGTGCAACAGAAAATAGTATCATAATGATGGGATATGATTAATTGATCAACTTTATGGATGCTTATGTGGTATCAAAATAAATTATATTGATATAAATAAGCGAAAGGCATCATCGGCGTCACTACCCTGTTGTCAATATAAAAAAGAACAATTCAATAATTTTTCGAATATTTAAAATAATAACTAGGGTATGAAATTTTACGAAACTAATTATTTAATCCCTTCTGACGGTTAATGTAATACAAGTAGAAGTAAACACTGGGTATCTGGCTGTATAAGACAGTGGGGTGGAAACTAATTATCCATTTATTTTTCATTCTGCCGGCGCGGTGGTCTAGGTGCCAAGGCGAGCGTTTCCAAGCGATCGTTTGACCGCCGCGTTATGGGTTCGAGTCCCACGTAAGGCATGGATGTTGTGTTGTTGGGAACAGTGTGTTCCACCCCCCTCTGGTGCGCCTGGAGCATCGTCCTAGGACGGCTAAATGGTTCACGTCGCTGGCCTATATATAGGCGATCGATGGAAGTCAAGTGCCCGGCCATTTGATTAAAAAAAATCATTCTGAGGCATTATAATTCTTCTATGATTTTTAAATAAGTCTTTCATGTTGTTTAAGAGTGTTTTTTGTCACTCTATATTTTTTCAAATAATAGACACTATTGCTTGGTTCGGAATCGGCAGATTATGCTCCATGAGTATGCACAAGGATATTTTATCAAAAAGGTAACATAGCTTGTTCCACGTGTTAAATTCTTTATTGGTGGGATGCGTTCCGATATTATGGAATTCTCAGATCACTATCTGTTTACCCTGTCGCTAGACAGAAGCCCATATCAAGGGCAATGTTTAACAAACATGTAAAAGTGGTGACACTTACGCAAAACATGATCAAACGAGAAAATATTAATGCCGGTTCAGGGCATAATACCAATTGAAAGTTACCTCCAATTAGTAAAACTGTAACAGCTCTTCCATAGAGAGGAACTTAAAAGTCCCACCTTATAGCTTTGACCTCCTACTACGCGATTTTCTTCTCTTCAGACCTTTGTAAAAGTATCTGATTAGGAAGCGAAATGCAACCGACATCCAAGCTCAGCAAGTTGCAATATCTTGGTTGCAGGACCTTGACACTGTTTTTTTTTGCGGTCTTGGATCCATGACTCCATGCACTAACAGAAAAATTGCCTATATAGTATGAAGATTACGTGGGAAAGTAAAGTGTGTTCATGTAAATTGCTGATTATTACTTTCCTTATATACATAATGTATAAGGAAAGTATTGTGACGGGGTCGAAAATTCGAATTCGAGTTTTCGACGGGAGAGCACGTTTCAAGCTTTCCTGATCACGAATTAAAACATTTTTGAAGTGATGTCTGTGTGTGTGTGAAAGTATGTGTGTGTGTGTGTGTGTGTGTGGAGACGATAACTGACGAACGAATGGACCTATTCGAATGAAATTTGGTACAAAAATCACAATCCGAAAACACTGGAAGCCTATTGTTTTTATACGCAATCGAATGTTCAGAACCACCCTAAATTTTCGAATGAAATATTGAAAAAATCGTCAAAAAATCAAAACCGTTAATAAAGTTACGCAAATAGACATTTCGTATGTAATTTTTCATTAGAAAACGATTGGCATAAATTTTAGAAAGCTAGCGTGAACCATCCTCGAGATACTGCACATTTTCAAAAAAATTATCAAAATGTTATATAAAATAAAAAATAAAAATATTTCCTATTGAGAAACATGTTCACTTTTCATGTGTAATACCATGCGATAAATTTGGTGACATCATTCTCGTGGATCTAGCTCGTTCCATTCATAAAAAAAGATACTTTGAGTAATACTTTTGTATTTGAACGCCGTCATTTATCTTCTGTAAGAATAACTTATTTCTCCATCCATAACGCTTGGCGAGATTTTGGCGACGAATTTGGCGGAATGTCGCCAAGCTGGCGACATTTTTAATTGTCGCCAAATTAACAAAAATATCGCCAAATTCATAAAAATGACGCTAAATCAATGAAAATGATGACTAATTGAAAAAAATTCAATATCATGGAAAGAATATATGTATCTACTATAGGAATGACTTTTTTTCAGCTGTAAAAGTAGTAAATTAATTGCATTATATAAGGAAAGTCATGTGTTGCCCACTTCAGATTTTTTCAACTGTAAAAGTAGTAAATTCATTGCATTATATAAGGAAAGTCATGTGCTGCCCACATCGGATTTTTTTTATATTGATATAAGAGTAAATTCATTCACACCGCTGACCTTGTTGCCTTATTTAATTAAACGCCCATGTATCAAACCTGACACAATCATGTGAATCAAATGACTAATATAAATGTCTTGGCATTGTGACTTGCTGGATCCGATAGCTTTGGCCTTAGTACTTTGTAGCAGGCCTGGTTCCTTCTTACCAATCAAATGACTACGAGTCAAGGCACTGACATCGTGGCCTGCTGGAGCTACCAACTTTACTTTTCTTATTCTGTTGTAGACCTGATTCCATCATATCAATCAGACGACCACGTGGAAATTCATTAACCGCGCGGCTTGGTTAGTATCAACGACAGCTTGATCTTTATCAGTCTCAATCAGGCCCGACTCTATCATACTGATCATATGTCCAGGCAGATGTGCATTGACAGAGCGGCATAATTCATACCGACAGCATAGACGACATCACTGTGTATGAAGCTGGACTTCATTACCTATCACAAACCACAGGGGATTGCTTTTATTTGTGACATTTGTGACATAAATCTCACAGCACATTTCTTTTTAACCGTGAAATACATTTGCAAAATTAATTAAAATTACTCTTTGTCACATATTTTTTATTAACACTTTACAACAAAGTTGAAAAGTGTTTATGACTTTGTTCATTCTGTCTGTCTGTCCGTTAGCACGATAACTGCCGTAAAAATCACTTAATCAAAATGAAATTTTAGTATGTTGTTCAGACGGTCTGTAGAACCTATGGGAATATAAATGAATAATATTACCCAATTAGTTTTGGATTGAGCCCGGGTCGATAAAATGAAATGCATTGAGCCCTATGGGACCTAATTTTTCAAACATTTTTTAAGCGGATTTAAAATTCACAAATTGCTTCGAAAATTTTAGGTAATATTCAAATTGTTCCATAAAATATATAAAAAAAATTCAGCGAAATATATTCAGTAGTTTTTTAAATAAAAATTAAAATAATAATTACACCTCTTATATAAAACGATTATGTGACCATGATATGAAACGATCACATGACCCACTTCAAAATGATATATGGCATCCATCTTGTTTCAAAATCGTGATTTTTTAAGTTCTTTTTAATTCATATTGAGTGTTGTATCTGTCCTAAAACTACTTTATTTTTGCTTAAATTCTGTGCATCTACATACTGAAACAACGCAATGACAATATATTTGAGTTTAAATGCTCATCTAAATTTGATTATTTCTACAACTATTTTTCACCTACGTAAAATGTAAACAGCAAAATATATAGAATGAGTTGTATTAGAATTCCTGTATTTTTTTACACAAAATAATTTAGTCCATGGAGTCTGCATGGCTGATATGAATGAAATATTAATTGATTTCATAAAGAGAAGGACGATTTTTTTCGATGAAATTTCAAGCACAGAGTTTAATTTTTTGTAGCTCCATGGTTCTAAACAAAATTTTAAATAAAATAAATTATTATATATAGTATTGAGATGAATGAAATGAATGGGAGAAAGTTATGAATGAAATCCTGTTTTTATAGAGAGATCCAGGCGTGTTGTTTTTTCTATGACGTCATTTGAATTAATTTCAGTTGTTTTCGAGGAAGTTTTAAAATATAATAAATTATCGAAGTATTATGATAATTCTAAAACAATTACCGAGGAACGTACAACATTTTAGAGATGTTCAAACCAGGCAATTTATATTTCAATGCCATCATTTGAATGAAGTTCATTTTTTTTTATGAAGGTTTAAGTTTTCAAATATAATAAATTAATGCAGTATTGTGATAAGTTTCAAAATATTACCGAGGAATGTATTGCATTTTAGACTTGTTTAAATAAAATTGCATTGAAGTTGGAAAGTGTTTCATAATCAATGCTTTAAGCATGATTGATCTTTGTTGTTTCTTATACAACCGTTAATTTGCTAATTTCATCAAAAATGCATATTTGAACGAACCATATGATAAGATATGATAATTACAGATTTGTATATCTATTAAAATATATTTAGTTTCATTGTTTTCTTGATCGCAGTTTTTCTGGATACCCTTATTTAATTATTGATTACTTTTGCACACTAGTAAATTTCATTTAATTTCATTCACATATCTTTACGCCAATCTTTACGTCAATCTTTACGTCAATATATTTACGTCAAATATAATCTGTGACTGCTGACATTTCTCTGTCGAATATTTACGGTAAAAATCTTATAATACTTTGGAACCTGGTGTATTGACACTTTATTCGCAGTAAATGATTGGGATGTAGACAGTGCAAGATTTTATTTCATGCCATGAAGAATTATTTTTATATTTAGAAAATATTTAGTTTTATTCATGTGTATAAACGTTTAAGAAGTGGTATTAACAAAATAAAAATTTATTGATTTATTATTTTGATAAAATTATATATTTATACGAAAATTATATATTCAGACATAAAAAACACATTATGTATTTTATAATAGTGACTACCAACGACTACCCGACGTTGCTCGGTATTTACCATGCAAAACTATGATAAAAATTAAACCGGAGCATATAGGGCCGATTGTGATATATTACCGCTGAATGTATCGCATTTTAGAGATGTTTAAATAAAATTAAAGTTGGAAAGAGTTTCATAATCAATGCTGTATGCATGATTGATCTTTCTTGTGATTTCTTAATACTTATCGTTGTTGAGTAAGCCTGTGAGAAATAAACCATGGTGATAGTTTCCATTTAAATTCATATCTCAAACCTGGGTTTTTCGAAAGTGTCTAATACGTTCAATAAACTCCCACAAAACTCAAATATTTAATTGACTTTTACGTTTAAAACCAACAATGTCCAACATTTTTCATGGGAGTTTGTTGGGGGAGTTTGTTGCTCAACATGGGAGTTTGTTGCTCAAGATGCTGGAGTTTTATCCTCCAGTGAATTCGTGTTACGACATGCCCGGCTCTCAAAAATTATCCATCCATTTACTAAATGTTTAGGAAGATGTAAGACTATTGGATCAGGATTTTCTGGATTGGGAGCACGTTAGAATGTAATTTAACAAGAAATCTAAATCTGGACGCACTGAAATTTGTTTTTATATTATAATTTGTTAAAAGTAGAGGATTGATTCCTAATTTATCAAAGATTAATGTTATTATAAGCAGCCCATGTTCAGAGTTTCAGAAAGGAATATGCTATAAATGAATGGAATATTATTTGAGACTATGCTTTAAATTGTGGTCTTAGATAATACAAATAAGTTAAAAAAAATCTGATGTGAGCAGCACATGACTTTCCTTATATAATGCAATGAATTTACTACTTTAACAGCAAAAATATAGGTTATTCTTATTGTAGATACTTATATTATTTCCAAGATATTGAATTTTCGTTAATTAGTCGTCATTTTAACGTCATTTTTATCCATTTGGCGAGATTTTCGTTAATTTAGCAACATTTAAAAAGTCGCCAAGTTGGCGATATTCTGCCAAATAAGTCGCCAAAATCTCGCCAAGCGTTACAGATGGAGAAATAAGTTATTCTCATAGCAGAAAAATGACTATTGGCGTTCAAATATAAAAGTATTACTCAAAGTATCTTTTCTCATGAAAGGAATGAGATAGATCCACGAGAATTAATGTCAGCAAATTTATCGCACGATATTATATGAAAAGTGAACTTGTTTCTCAACAGTTTATATATTCTTTTTTGATTTATGGGACTTTTTGATAAATTTATTTAAAAAATGTGCAATATATCGAGAACGGTTCATGTGAAAGTTTATGTCAATTGTTTTTTAAGGACAAATTACATAAGAAATGTCTATTTACGTAACTTTATTAAAGTTTTTTATTTTTTGATGATTTTTTTAAATTTCACTCGACAATTTAGGGGGGTTCTAAACATTCGATTGCGTTAAAAAACAATATGCTTCTAGTATTCATGGATTGTGATTTTTGTATAACATTTCATTCGAATCGCTCCATTCGTTCGTGAGATATCGTCTCCACAGTCTCACTGATGCACACACACACACAGACATCAAAAATGTTTGATTCGTGATCAGGGATGCTTGAAACGTGCTCTCCCGTCGAAAACTCGAATTCAAATTTTCGACCCCGTCACAATACTTTCCTTATACATTATAAACAAATTTAAAAAAATATATAAAAATTATAAAAGAAAGTAAAAACGTTTCAAAAGTGAAAATACGATAACCTGACATATAGACTGGAAAGTGGCTTTTAAAATGTTAAGGTTATTACTTTCCTTATATACATAATGTATAAGGAAAATATTGTGACGGGGTCGAAAATTCGAATTCGAGTTTTCGACGGGAGAGCACGTTTCAAGCAGCCCTGATCAAGAATAGAACATTTTTGAAGTGATGTCTGTGTGTGTGTGTGACGATATCTCCCGAACGAATGGAGCGATTCGAATGAAATTTGGTAGAAAAACCACAATCCGTGAATACTGGAAGCCTATTGTTTTAAAACACAATCGAATGTTTAGAATCTCTCTAAGTTTTCGTGTGAAATTTTAAAGAAATTATCAAAAAATCAAAATCTTTAATAAAGTTACGTAAATAGATATTTTTTTGTAATTTTTCCTTAGAAAACGATTGACATAAACTTTAGAACGCTAACATGAACCGTTCTCGAGATATTGCACATTTTTCAAATAAATTTATCGAAAAATCCCATAAATTAAAAAAAAATATTAGTTGTTAAGAAACATGTTCACTTTTCATATGCAATAACCTACGATAAATTTGGTGACATCATTGTCGTGGATCTAACTCATTCCATTCACGAGAAAAGATACTTTGAGTAATACTTTTGTATTTGAACGCCAATAATCCGCTGTAAGAATAACTTATTTCTCTGTCCATAACGCTTGGCGAGATTTTAAAGACGAATTTAGCAGAATGTCGCCAACTTGGCGACATTTTTAAATGTTGCCAAATTAACGAAAATCTCGCCAAATGGATAAAAATGACGGTAAATCAATGAAAATGACCACTAATTGAATAAAATTCAATATCTTGGAAATAATATAAGTATCTACTATAAGAATAACATTCTCTTTAACTGTAAAAGTAATAAATTCATTGCATTATATAAGGAAAGTCATGTGCTGCCCACATCAGATTTTTTTTTCCTTAATGAGCAAAATAAAGTTATAGTGAAAGAAAAGACGAAACAGGAATGGTTATTATAAAGACTAAATATATTGCCATCCTAACAAATTATTTTAAAGGAGCAATGTTGAGTAATATTTTAGAATAGTCTTGCTTGAAAATGTAGTATAGTGATAGGAAATGGCTAATGCTTTTAGTAACTAACAATATAAATAAGATCTGACTCTTTGCTTAGTATCTTCGGTTTCACTGTGACAGAAATTCAAGAATACATTTATCGGATTCCTCTGCGACATTAAATTATACTCTAATATATTGACAATTTGTTCGAACATTTAACCAATTTGCACTATATTCATCTCAATTCATTTGAAAAGTTTCCTTGACACTTTGTCAAGTAGCTAATTCCGTCAGGTAGCCGAGAGTGATTGATTCCAATCAATGTGTCTGCACAACCTTGCTAATTCTGCATACGTCTTGTTAGTGAAAATATTAAATAAATAATGTTGCGGCACCTACTACAAGACGAGCTTGTTGTTCAAAATGTTAAAGTTTTATCCTCCAGAGAATTCAGACTGCGATTTGCATGGAAAAATAAACCATCCATTTAGTGAACGTTTGGGAGCATATGAAGCTATTGGGGTCTAGAAAGAGATAGTTTTCCTGATTGGAAATAAAATAACATAGGTGTTAGTAAGAAATGTTATGCAGTGTGTGAAGACACGTTAAACAGTGACGGTTACTTGTAAGGTAAGTGACCCAAATATGGGCACTACACCTAATATGGGCACTGCTGTAAAAAAGACACAGATATTCATCAATGATCTATCTCCGATATTTTAAAAAGAACAACAGAAAAAGGCTTTAAATTATCGAGCTGTAAAACTGGTGAAACCGCTTTCTCCAGAAAAAAGGGACCCAAGCATAAAGCAGCTGGCAAGTCCAAACGAGCAGCTAGGCCGAAACCAGCACCCAAGCCTAAACCCAAGACAAATGTAATATCAATTGTTGCAGCTGAGCCGTTCTGCAGTGGTATATCCAGCTCAAAAGAGTCCTGCTATTGTGTACTGTGTCGTCAAGAGAAACAATTAGACATGATACAGTGTAATGCGTGCCGTGTTTGGGTGCATGAAGAATGTTGTGGCATTACAAGTAAGGAAAAATTTTATATTTTTGTATGTCCATCTTGTGCCGACTCTGATTAGAGCTTTACGTTGATTTAAGGTTTCTTTAGACTAATTTTTAAGGGTGCCCATATTAGGTGGAAAGGTTCCAAATATGGGCATAGGTTCCCAACATGGACACTGTCCATTATTAGCACCTAACTGATGTTTTAACTCAATTACCATTTTTTCCCTGTTACCCCCTCAAGGAACATACATCCACCAATTTTCAAATTTTTATCTGATAAAACAAAAATTATAATATTTAAATGCTCAGGGGAGCCCATATTTGGGTCACTTACCTTATATCATTGCTCTTTAATTGGGGCATTATTTAATTTTCAATAAAAAGTAATTTTGCAGTAGTTATCGTTTAAAATTTCATAGAGGGCGAACAAATATTTAAATACTATTACCTTTATTATGACAACTATAAGCACAACGGTCCTATTTGATGTCGAATAGTTTGCAAAAAGTATTTAAAGTTTGAAATAAAACCGGTCCAACAAGTAAATTGCAGCGCGCTGTTTAAAAGTTTGATGAAAAATATTGTTTAATTACAAGAAAAATACAGCTTAATTACAGAAAAAAAAGCTTAATTACAAAAAGAAAAGGAAAAAACATATTGAAAAAATTGTAATAGTAAATTACAAGTACAAAAAAATTGTAATAGTAAATTAAATTCGCCAAGTTGGCAACATTCCATTAAATTCGTCGCCAAAATCTCGCTAAGCGTTATGGACAAAGAAATAAGTTATTCTTATATTCTTACAGCAGATAAATGACTATTGGCGTTCAAATACAAAAGTATTATTCAAAGCATATTTTTTCATGAATGGAACAGCTAGATCCACTCCACGTGATTTAAATAACTAAATTTATCGCATGGAACATATGAAACACATATATTTCATATTACATATGAAAAGTGAACATGTTTCTCAATAGGAAATATTTTTTTGTATTTTATATGATTTTTTGATAATTTTTTTAAAATGTGCAATATCTCGAGAACGGTTAGTGTTAGCGTTCTAAAATTTATGCCAATTGTTTTCTAATGAAAAATTACATAAGAAATGTCTATTTGCGTAACTTTATTAGCGGTTTTAATTTTTTTAAGATTTTTTCAATGTTTCACTCGAAAATTTAGGGTGGTTCTGAATATTCGATAGCGTATCAAAACAATAGGCTTCCAGTGTTTACGGATTGTCATTTCTGTACCAAATTTCGTTCGAATCGGTCCATTCGTTTGTCAGTTATCGTCTCCACAGACTCACTGACACACACACACACACACACACACACACACACACACACACTTTCACAAGCACACACACATATTTTCACACACACACGCACACACACACATACATCACTTCAAAAACGTTTGAGTCGTGATCAAGGATGCTGGAAACGTGCTCTCCCGTCGAAAATTCGAATTCGAATTTTCGATCCCATCCCAGTACTTTCCTTATACGTTATGTATATAAGGAAAGTAAAAATGTAATGCAAATGTTACATCTCTATTTGTAAGCTGGTTTTCTCGTCAAAAGGGGTTTTAAAGGGTTTATTTCCCGAATCCACAAACAATTCTACAGTTTTCATGCAAGAAGTTAATAAAAAATAATTTGATTTCATATTTTAATTATATTAAAAACTTCCCCCATTAAAAAGAATAAATTCTGACGGAAATGTTACAGCTTTATTTCACACTTGTAAGTGAAATATTTAAACAAAAATGTCACTATAACTAAATAGAAATTTCACGTTTGCTTTACTTTTCTCTTTATAATGATAACTATTACGCTATATTCTGTCACCATGTATTGGGGTTAAGATCTACACAATGCGCTCAAAACATAACTGCGCATGACTCTTTAAAGGAGTGAATGAGTTCGCATAGAAATATAGTTACTACTTTCCTTATATACATAATGTATAAGGGAAATTTTGTGACGGGTTCGAAAATTCGATTTCGAGTTTTCGACGAGAGAGCACGTTTCAAGCATCCCTGATCACGAATCGAACATTTTTGTAGTGTTGTCTGTGTGTATGTGTGTGTGTGTGTGTGTGTGTGTCAGTGAGTCTGTGGAGACGATATCTGATGAAGAAATGGAGCGATTCGAATGAAATTTGGTACAAAAATTACAATCCGTGAATACTGGAGGCCTATTGTTTTTAAACGTAATCGAATGTTCAGACCCCCCCCCCCCCCAAAATTTGCGAGTGAAATTTTGAAAACATCATCAAAAAATCAAAACTTTTAATAAAGTTACGCAAATAGACAGTTCTTATGTAATTTTTCCATAGAAAACGATTGACATAAGCTTTAGCATGAACCGTTATCGAGATATTGCACATTTTTCAAACAAATTTATCAAAAAATCCCAAAAATTAAAAAAAATATTAACTGTTAAAAAACATGTTCACTTTTCATATGTAATATCATGCGATAAATTTAGTGACATCATTCTCGTGGATCTAGCTCGTTCCATTCACGAGAAAAGATATTTTGAGTAATACTTTTGTATTTTAACGCCAATAGTCATTTATCTGTTATAAGAATAACTTATCATGCCGTCCATAACGCCTGGCGAGATTTTGTCGACGAATTAGGCGGAATGTCGACAAGTTGGCGACTTTTTTAAATGTTGCCTAATTAACGAAAATCTTGCCAAATGGATGAAAATGACGCTAAATCAATGAAAATTACGACTAATAGTCGAAAATTCAATATCTTGGAAAGAATATAAGTATCTACTATAAGAAAAACCTGTTGTTTTACTGTAAAAGTAGTAAATTCATTGCATTATATAAGGAAAATCATCTGTTGCCTGTGATACTGGGATCCCATATTTTATACGTAACCCTGGGGGAAAAAAGGTGTAATGTAATTGAAATGCATAAAATGATGTTTGTATTATGTATATAGCTAGGCCTTTGCACAGACGGAATTGGGATTTTTTGCGCCGTTGGGTTGTATGCGCACTGACATGGATTGTAAATATTCAGAGATTTAATTGCAGTAAAATGTCAAAGTTGAGCTGCAAATCTCTGAAAATTTATAGCCCTGTTAGGAGTGGCTCGCGTCGGGGTCCGTTCCTTGGACCACCCGGTTTGTAAAAAGCTCTCTGGTTCTTGTGTTTCAGTGAAGCGCATAAAAAATGAGCGTCGCTTCGAAAACCAATGGTGTTAAGCATTTTTGGACCCCCTTTTTTATTGCGCTTGGGAACAGCGAATGGGAATTGGGGGACTTCCTCCCTATTTTGTCGCTCCCCTCGTCTTAAAAAAATTCTGGAAGTTTTAGAAAAATGTAAAAAAAGTTGACACAATCTGATTTTCATGGAGAAAGGTCTCCTGGGTTCCTTTGAGCACTTGTGTGAGGAACGCATCCGTGCAACGAAGTTAGGCGGCACTTCTTGGACGGCAGTGTATGCAGGTTTAACTGAACCGGCGCTTTTACCTAACCAGGGGTAACAGACTCTAGGGTAGCGCATATTTTCCAGAAACAGCTTCTTTTTGCTGCAGCTGAGGCAGTGCTTGGTCACAGCTATTTAGAACGGTTTCAACCTTTTAGCCTAATCTTTCACTACGAAGGTACGTGGACGGAGTCTTGTAGGGGCATCTATCCCTGGCTCCTAAGCAGCAGACGAAAGTCAACTGGGTCTCATCGAATGGATGCAGTGAGGTCCGTGGCAGATGATCTTTACGGAGACGTAATTACTCCTGACTTATGGTAGCTCCAGTACGCATGCTGTTTGAAGCCGCTGGACGTAAACCTACGTTAGGAGGTGGAGATTTTAGTCACCAGCTTATCCTCAATCGAGCTGCCCAGAATGACAGTGATTTTCATTGAACCGGCCAATAATGAACTAACCTTCAATTAATCTTGCCATCCGTTCCAATGTGCAGAGGGATAGTTACCAGCACTCATTGAGAGTCATTCTTATGTAATGAAGGTATGAAATATATATATTGATTTTAAAATGTTTCATATGTAATGTCTAAACATATTTGAGGTGATCTACAGTGTTAAGGGCAACTTTATGCTAAATGGGATATTTGCCCAAATGAAATTATATTTTGTTTTCCTTAAAAAAAAAAGTAATTGAATACCAGTTTGGATAATAAAAATATATACAAATAAATGCAAAATTAACTGTGAAACCCAAGGTCAAGCTTTGGTAAATTGGGAATTTGTAATTGTGTATGTTGTTATATTGTGTTCATTAAGATTTCATGTTTTCTGTAAATAAATTGTTCTATGGCCACTAAAAAAAGGGAGTGATTATTTATTTTAGCAAATGCAATGTACTAGGTCCAATCGGACCCCACTATACATAACGCGGTTGAGCTGGGTGGAACTATTTGGTGAAACCTCGAAACAGCTATATGCTGCTTTATCGTGTTATTTGTCCTCAATTACGTTGCTCTTGTCTTCCTTATACATTTTTTACTATTCAAAATTTCTATAAGCAGAGTCGCATAATTTTTCTGAATATACAACCGTTATAAATTACTTTGTGATACAATGATCATAATATGCTGTACAGTTTCTCAATATACAGAGTGATTGAAAAAAGATGGGAAAACTTTACGAGGTGGTAGTACTCACCAAACCAAGCGTTTTTCGTCATAGTGTATCTAGTCGGAAAGGAAACGTAAAGGCGCCAGTGGGCGCTTAATGGTGAAACCGATGAGGTGAGGCAAAACACAAGAATTAGTTAGAAGTTATAAAATTATATTTAATAAACAACAATTACAGTATTGGCTCAAAAGAGCGACCGCCAACCTGTGTGCACTGCTCACATCTGCGATGGAGGGATTGGCGAACTCTTTTGAACATTCCAAGCATGTCATGCACTTCGGTAGCAGCGGCCGAAATGCTGATGGCGACTTCCTCTTCAGATTGAAGAGGAGTGTCACAGATGAGATTCTTAAGAAGTCCCCATGAAAATAAGTCAAGACACGACAGATTGGACGAACGTGGGGGCCAAGCTATGGGACCACATCGCCCAATCTATCGATTAGAAAACATCCAAATGGTCCTTACCACTCGCCCAATTACGAAAATTTGAATAAGGGTTCTTCTTCCCCAGATGACATTTGCATATGTGGCTTTCTTCTTCAACCGGAAAATAACAGCCAGAATGGCGCTTTTAAGTTTGCGGAGCGGCCGCTTCCCAACGAGTAAGCGCCTTGTAACGTTTTTATGTTTCATTTACGACCGGATAAACTACGACGAAAAATTCTTGATTTGGTGTTGTTGTTGTCGAGACCCAGACCGTCCGACCTACCAGAAGAGTGTAAGGTAACCGGGAAGTGCCAACCAATTTAGACCAGAACCCAGTGGGGGAGGTATCCACAGGAACCGTACCCTCCTTACCCTACCACCAACCTCTTGGAAGGACTTACGGACCCACATGTTTAACGGGATCGTACTCCGCATGAACACGGCGGCAGTTGTGGCAGCGTGCAAATACAGGGCGCAAACCACCGGCCTACTGCGCCCGAAATGTGCCAACAGCACGCGGTGTTCTCAGGTGTTCCCCCACCCGAGTACTAACCGCGCCCGATGTTGCTTGACTTAAGTGATCTAACGAGAACCGGTGTTTTCAGCACGGTAGGGCCGTTGGCTTCTTGATTTGGTGTTGAAGTGTTGAAAACCCAGACCATACGACAGACCCGAAGGTTTACTGTAGCTAAGTGTGTGGCCGGGATCTTTATTTTAGATCCAAAACATTACAAAACAGGTTAAAATTGAATCACAACACAGTTACAACAAGACAAATAAAAGAATGGCAACGACAAAACAAAACATAAAAACAATACAATACAATACAATACAAGAAAGACAATACAATACAAGAAGGAAAAAAAGAAAAGAGGGGAAAACCCCGAAGGGAAAAAAACCCAAGCACAAATGTAGTATAACCAACTAAAACAAAACGGAAAGAAGAACATGAAAAACATAAAATACACAGAACAAGCAAAAGAATGGCAACGACAGAACAAAACATAAAAACAATACAATATAGTACAGTACAATACAAGAGAGACAAAAGGCAGAAAATTGTAAAGAGGGAAAAACCCCGAACACAAAATACAAAAGGGAAAACGGAAAAAGAAAAGGGACAAGGATTTGGTGTGTAATACTATCTCGTAAAGTTTAGCCCATCCTTTTTTAATCACACTGTACATTTTTCGTAGGCCTACATTCATATTTCTGATAAGATAACGATATCTTGGCTGTATTCATTACCACGTCGGCGTTTATTCCATTTGACATGACAACGCACATAATCGTGACGTCACATTAGGACGCACATGCAAATGGTCAATAATACATTATTGTTCTTTCTCCTATTGATACGCGTTTAAATCAATAACAATTTTCAAGGATATAACTCTGACATTCCACTCATTTATTCACAACTTATTTTAAGCAGAACTTTTCTTTCACACTAAATTGTGTATTTTGCGGAATATTAAGAAACATTCTGTGCATTTATACGCCAATAAAATAGCAATTTGCTTGCTCTTACATCCACTTTACACCATATTCATCTCAATTCATTCGTAGTTTCTGGAAACATTTTCTCGAAATTGCACCAAGTACCGTATTCTGTCAGGTTACCGGGCGTGATTGATCTTGATCGATGGACCTGCACATCGTTGCCCAATCAACCTAAGGCAGGTTGGTGCAAATATTAATTAAATAATGATCTTGTATCCATTACAAGGAAAGTTTGTTGCTCAAGATCCTGGAGTTTATTCTCCAGTGAGTACACGCATATCGACATGGCTTTGAAAAATTACCCATCCATTTACTGAATGTTTTGGAGAGTATAAAGCCATTCGATACGTGAGGGTCAGAGATTTATATGTTGAAAATATATTTAATTTCTTGCGTAACAAGGAATTTCCTTTTCTAATTTTCCTTTTAAATCACTTTTTTAATGATAGGTTATTAATTCCAAGTTATTGAGAGCAAATATTAATGATAATTTTCAAACGAAAATCTGAATTTCCATCAATTCCCCCCACCACCACCAGAAGTATGTGTATATCAAAAGCAACAGAATGGGTTTTTGAAACAAAATAAAAAACATGATGTGGGCAGCACATGACTTTCATGCAGATTTATATTTACGTTCTCTTTACTTTGTTTAAATTTAATTCAATTTTAATTCAATTTTCGTTCTCATTTGATAACTGGACGTATTTTCAAAGGGGGCGTAGAGAAAATACGAAAAAACTAAAATATCTCGAGAACGGCTAGTCCTAGTGTAATGGGGTTGGTCTTATACTTTTCTTCGTTAAAAAATACGTATAAAACGCGCATTTAACGGATATGTTTGAGCATACGTAGTTTTTATTTTAGATTTTGGCAATTTTGCGGGCCATTTCGTAAAAAAAACAGGTTATCTTTTCCGAATCATACCAAAATCTAATCAACACCGGGATGACCCACAAGCGACTTATGTACCGAATTTTGTGAAATTCGGTTCATTAGTTTTTCAGCTAGAGTGGATACAGGCTTTTGAAGGCCATTTTGCAAAAAAAAATCGGGTTCTTTTGTCCCAAATCGTACCCAAAACTAATCAGCACGAGATTCGCCCACAAGTCACTTACCTACCAAATTTTATGAAATTCGGTCCATTAGTGTTTTAGTTAAAGTGGATAAAAAATCTGCACACACACACAGACGTTACGCTAAAAATAGTTTTTTCGTATTCTAGAGGTCTTGAAACGTGTAGGTCCGTTGAAAACTAGAGTTGCGATTTTCGGCATGATTCCAATACTTTCCCTATACATTAACATGTATGGCAGGGAAAGTAATAGAGATCCTAAGGACTTATTGCAGTAATGGAAAAAAATCGTTACACTAAAGTTCTTCTTGTATTTGCTCCCCACCTTTACCATATCAATTTCTGCAGCGTCGTCCCCACATAAATCCCTGCTAAAACAATTATAAACATTAATATTTCAGGTGCTTTCCATGTAAGCACATAGAGTAAGTAGCTTTGTGCTAACTGCTACTTCCAACTACTATTAGTGCCTCAAATAAAATTTGTATCTTCTTTTATGCAGATGAACTCAAACAATGAACTGTGGAAGAAAGAAAAAGAGAGAGAAATGACTTTGCGTTTGTAAAGAAATTAATGTGCTGTTACATCAGATCTTAAAAATATTTTGTTTCGTTTCTTCAAGAAAAACCAATTCATAATGTAAAATATGGATTCAAAATATTGCAACCCAATAACTCTGATTAATATAAAAACAAAACAAATAATATAAAGAAAAACAAATTCAGACGTTATAAAAATATTTCAGTATATTCACTGTTTCCGTTGTAGTTAATGAATATATTGTGCGAAACTTAACAAGAAGCGACAGAATCTTTTTGAAGCAACTCTCTTGAATGTGCAAAGGTGGGAAGAAATGAAAGTCCTTAAAAACGAACAAAAGAACAAAGCACAAGTCTGAGGCTATAGCCATTTTCTCCGCTAAGAGAAAAATAATTGAATTTTCTTCTGCAAAGTTGGCGCGGATAAACGCCGGAAGAACATTGTAGGCTTACTTAGTATTCGTAACGCAGAGATTTAAAGAAGCGTTTCTGATAGAAATTCTCTCCAAGCAGTAGCATAACAGTCTATTTGTAGAAAAAATATTCTTGCATCACTTAATAATAATCTTTAGATTTCAAATTGTATTAGCTTCTTTGAAATAATCACTTTTGTGTTATTTCATTCCAATCTGTTTTGCAACAGATAGAATATCTAAATAAGCTTTTAATCTTGCAAAAAATTCTGATAGTTGGGGAATTTACAGTATTCTTGCCAGTGTGGCTCTTTCCTATATTGATCGATCTAGACGTGTTTTAAAATTTCGTATTAAAAGCATGTAAAATATGTCGAGAAACAGGAACTTGAAACATCTAAAATTATTTTGACCTCTATTTTGAGTTTTCTCCACAAATATTATACCAAACTTCATGTCGATCTATGGATCTTGACATTTTTATGCCTTCTCCATAGTCATAACAAATTTAGTAATTTAATTATTTATCCAGTGCTTCATTTTTTCAATACGGTCTGGTGGGTTTCATTGTAATATTTTTTCGTTTTTACTTTCCCTGCAATACATGGTAATGTATAGGGAGAGTATTGGAATCATACCAAAAATCACAGTTCGAGTGTTCGGATCTATACCTTTCGAGACCTCTAGAATACGAAAAAACTATTTTTAGCGTGACATCTGTGTGTGTGTCTGTCTGTGTGTCTGTGTTTCGGTCTGTCTGTGCAATATATGTATCCACTGTAAATAAAAAACTAATGGACCGAATATCACAAACTTTGGTATGTAAGTCACTTGGGTGAGACTCTGGTGCTGATTAGTTTTTGGTATGATTCGTAAAAACAGAACCCGCCTTTTTGTGAAATGGCCCTTAAAAATGTCATGTCTCCACTCCAGCTAAAATACCAATTGACCAAATTTTACAAAATTTGGTATATAAGTTAATTGTAGAATGCTTTGTGCTGATTAGATTTTGATACGATTCGGAAAAGAACAACCTGCCATTTTTACGAAATAGTCCACAAGAATCGCCACAATTTAAAAAAAAAAAGACTACGTATACTGAAATGTATCAATTAAATTCTTGTTTTATACGAAAATTTTTGAAAGGGAAAAGAATATAACACACTCCATTATACTTTAGGACTAACTGTTCTTATGATATTTGAGATTTCTTGCATTTTTGTTACGCCGCTATCGGAAAAATGTCCATTTACCAAATGAAAACAAAAATTGAATAATATATGTAAATTCAGTGTTATTTGGTGCAATTAAACTCAATCTAATGAGTTGTTAAAGAAATAAGGAAAATATGAATTTGAGTCTGTAGCGAAAGTCATGTGCTGCTAACATCAGATTTTTACTTTCCCTGCAATACATACATGGTAAAGTATAGGGAAAGTATTGGAATCATGCTGAAAATCGCAAATCGAGTTTTCGACATATATACACGTTATGGGACCTCTAGAATACGAAAAAACTATTTTTAACTTGATGTATGTGTATGTGTATGTCTGTCTGTGTGTCTCTGTGTCAGTCTGTCTGTCTTTGCAATGTATATATCCACTCAAACGCAAAAACTAATGGAACGAATTTCATGAAATTTGGTAGGTAAGTCATTTGTGTGTGAACCTGATGCTGATTAGTTTTTAGTACGATTCGGGTTAAAAGAACCCGTCTTTTTTTGCGAAATCGCCAGCAAAATTGTGCCTTTGGATAAAAGAACCCGCCCTTTTTTACGGAATGACCCAAAATAATTGCCTTTATCCACTCTAGCTGAAAAACGAATAGATGATATTTTACAAAGTTTGGTAGAAAAGTCACTTGGGAGTAACTCTTGTGCTGATTAGATTTTTGTACGATTCGGAAGAAAATAACCTGCCTTTTTTTGCAAAATGATCCGCAAAAATCGGAAAAATCTAAAATAAAAAAAACTATGTTTGCTCAAATATATCAATTAAATGCCTGTTTTATACGTATATTTTGCGATGAAAAGAATAAAACTAACTCCATTACACTAGGACTAGTCGTTCTCAAGATAGTTTAGTTTCTTCGCATTTTCGCTACGCCACTTTTGAAAATAAGTCCAGTTACCAACTGAGAACGAGAATTGCATTAAAAGTGCAAGTGCAGTGTAATTTTAAATACTTGTGGGTGTTGTGCAATTAAACTCAATATAATTATTGAAGGAATAAAGACAACGTGAATATGAGGCTGCAGGGGAAGTCATGTGCTGTTCACATCAGATTTTTTATATTTGTTACATCTTTCTTAGACTTTGGGACTCTTGTATGTCTGAATTATTTTTCGTCTTGCTGGGACTTCTTTAATCTTATTTGGAACTGTTCCATCTCTTTGGGGGTGTTTTAGTTCACTAAAATCATGAATGATAGTCAGATGTTAATGAGATTATATAACATTTAGTTATTATTTACCTCAGTTTTGTTATAATTTATGTTTATTTTATATTAGCAACTTCTGATTGGTTCGAATAAATAGACCAACCACCGAGCCAAGTAACATTCTGCGATCCTGGTTTGGCAACAGGATAAGATTCATATTGCGAGTGAGTTTGAATGGGGAGAAGAGTTAGAAGGTTGGCTAGTAGGAAGTGAGACTGGTTAAGCTGTGTAAATCCCGAAGAATAAAGTATCTTTGTTGGTGCGATAGAAGGATTGGTGCAAGTCATTGGTACCCACACTAATGAACACTACTATGCCCAGAAATGCCTCATATCTCGGGTTAGCCTAGACAAGAAACTATATTATAGGTACTAGGAAATAGTACTATATTATAGGTACTAGAAAAGAGATGGGAAGCATTAAAGCTTTATCACTAGTCCACTGTTTATTTAAATATCACAAGCCCGTAAAAGTGCATTTCACGATATAATTGTGTTAATTAATACACATGCAGTACTGGTTGGTTGTTATATATTTCTCTATTTTAGTTAAGCAGTCAGCTGTTGTAATTTGCGTGAACACACAATAAATGTGCTTTGATTTAACATATTGCATTTGTGTGTTATTGCTACTGGCCGCAAAGTCCGGTGTTTTCATTTATACCAATTTTAGAGTTATGTCATTTTTGTTTGACATTTCTCAAGTATGTACGGATACGTAATTTTGAAACCAAAGTCGATAAGTCCGTGCAATATAGAGCTCTAATCAAGGGTCATTAAGTTACAATGGGGCCAGATTCAGGCTCAGAACTCTACATATTTTTGATTGACTGGTGTGTCTATCATTATGCTTCCTGTCTGGGGTAAAGTCTTACTCCGACACTACTATTTCTACTCCCGTTCTCTTATTTGCACTCATTTCGTCTTATTGACTTTGGGTTTCTTGATTGTCTATCCCTGACGAATAGAATCTCTCGAAGCAGCTGTAGGCTACGTTGTTATTGTATTTGTCCTTAAATATGTTGCTTCGGTTTTCCTTCTCCTTCGCTAAATAATTTATTTTTCCTAGCTACGCAGCACTTATTTGTTCGTCATTTGGGTACTAAATGTACGGCATTTGGGTATTGACAACTTATTATTTTAATAACATAAATTGCAACAAATTAAATATAAAAAAATAATGTATTAACGGATATGTGATCTACGGTTTTAAACATAGCGGATTACGCTATATCCCTTGATCTACTCGGAAGATAGTATTTTTTATAGTTTAAGTGGTACTTATATACTACGATATAATTATTTTGTAATTTAATGTAAATAAATAAATGTTGCCCTGAGGTTCGTAAATTTTTCTTCTCGTGGCACATAAATTTAAGTGATATACTAATTTGTAGACAATTTGACAAATATTTATTTATTATTTATTTATTAATAGAAAATTTTTCAATTTGTCATATTAATAATTAGCTATATAATGCCGTTATTTTTCAATTACAACAATCTAGCAACTTAATTGATTATTTTACATGAGAAGATATGAAGTAATCTCCATGGAGAGATTAGAGCAAGAAATAGGTTACTAAAAATATAAAAAATAAATCTGTTAATGCAAAGAATAAGAAGAAAATACACAATATAACCCAGTACAAATTAAAATAATAAACCCCCATATAGATGATTAAAGGGAACCTTTGATAAATTTTGTCAGCACTAAATGCGCCGAAATCCCCCTCCCCCCAAAAAAATAATATTATTTTTTCTGCACAGAATTCACACCTTGCCTTTTTTACTTTTGATATTTTGTGAGTTTATAGCTCAAAGGAGACTCAACATTTACTTGAAACCTCTGTTTATTGCTTTTAATTTAAATTTTTGTGGGTTTGCGTTATGTCCTTTTTATCAATGACATATCGAGTATAACATGGCGTATACGTAAAATACGTAATATAACGTAATATAACAAACTTTACGTATTTAGCTTCGCATTTTAAAATTTTTGCTATACATCTAAATGCTGCAGGTTAGCGACAAAGATTCTAACTGAAGTTAGAATATTATTAGCGACAATGTTTCTCGGAGTAAGAATATTATTATTTGTGTTCTTATTCAGTCAACATTTTCCATTGAACTTTAAATTTAAATGTAGTTAATATTGTGTAACAACTAATAAACAAATTTTAACAAAAGCAGTGTATGCATTTTAAGCTATTGCAACAAACCAACATTACAGGAGGAGTAGCGACTTTTTGTTATGTTTACATTTCGTCACTTATGTAATTCCTGCGATAATCAGTGCGATAAACATGCGATAAGCAATACCTGCAGCAGTATTATCAATTTTCACAGTATAAAATTTTATTTAGAATGCTGAAACTAAAATAATTATGTATTTAATTCTCGGTATACAGTTTTGATTTATGAACATATTAATTTTGGATTCAGATAATTTTCTAAAAAAAAATAATTGTGTGTATTGTGACCAATATTTTATCTGATACAACTTAATTTTAATATACTTTAAAAGTTATCGAAACTTAATAAACGACTATTATAGTCCAAAGCACTAAAATGTCGAAATATACGTATTTAATTAATAAATATGTGTAACGCTTCGATTATAAGAACTTTCCAAATAAATGGAATTCAATTTGTCTACGCTAGATAATGAGTATAATTAAGGAAATAGCTTTGCACCAACTTTCACATGGAGTTCTGGAAATAAAAAGAGATTAGACAAAAAACGTAGAAAAAAATACAAATCAAAAGTAGTGATCATTTTTGATGTCCAGAGAAGAATTAATTGAATTTTCCTCTTAAAAATATATGAAGTTAACATTTTAACACTGAGATTTAAGTAGTTATAAATTCTCCTCAGGATGAAAGAAATATTTACTTATTCCAATTGAATCTCAAATTACGCTAATTTTCTTATTAATGTTATTTATCAATAATTTTATAGACATTTTAGAGGGAATCAATATTTGTGTTTTAGGTTTAACAGCATTTATTTACTACATGGTAATATTGAAATGTGTTATTTATTACAGTAGTGATAAAAAAAATTCAGTCCTGAAAATTCATCATTTTCAAAATGGATTTTTATATAACGTAACATACCTGGATGTTGCATAATATTTTAGTGCATTGCATCAGATGAAGAACTGATACTTAACATGTTAGCTTTTGGGTGTATCGTGCGCCTTAGGGAAGGTCAGAAAGTCCGAGTAGGAAAAAAAAATAACGCCCTTCATAAACAGCGAAATATGGAGAAATATATACAATAAATAGCCCGATAGAAAAGTGTTGCAATTGCTTTACGCAAAGAAAGTTTTTCCACCCACAGAAAAATAAAATATAACCAGTCAAATAAAAGTTTATAAGTCACATAAATCTACAATTTATTAAGTCTATAAGGCATCAGTCTACAGTCTAGAATCTACAAATTATGTTAAACACTTTAAATGCCTTACCATCCATTTTCTCTATCAAAGGCATGTGAATATGTGAGTGATGCAAGTAATTTAAACACCACTGGAATTTTAGAAAATTATATAATAATAATAAAATAGGATATTACTTTTTCTTACATTTAATATAAGATAAAATATACGCAACAAATAGAATTCAGCTTTTATTTTATGATTGTATCAACATTTTCTTCAATGTATTAAATTTGCTCCAAAATAGTTAAATTTTGCTAAAACTATTAATTTAAAAATATTTCAATTTATATAATGTGCAGACAGACATAAAATATGGTGAAAAAAGAAGTCTTACAGATATTTTTGAATTCCAAAAAACATAAAATAATTTAATAAAACTGTATCATGTTTTGAATTGAATTTATAACTTCTATGTTTTCAGAAAGCACTGTCTAGGAAAACATTATAGTAAGATACTATTATTCTCAAATTTTTAAATAATATATTTTCCTTTACATACATTTTAAATGGTTTGGAAACTGTCATTGCAAAAAAGCACGTCTAATTGCTTACGAAAATATCCAAATATTTTCTTATTTTTTTCTACATATATTTAGACAATACAACAAAGTATTCACTATTTCCACGCTACTTAATGAATTATTTATATAAAAAGCTAACAGTAAGAGACATAGCCTTTTTGAAACAACTCATTAAGGTAAAACACTAAGGTGTAAAGAATTCTGGATTCTGAAAGAAAACAAAAGAATAAAACTCTAGTCTAAAGCTATAGTCATCTTAGCCGCCAAGAGAAAAAGAAAAATCTGATGTGAGCAGCACATGACTTTCCCTGCAGACTCAAATTCATGTTTTTTTATTTCTTTAATAATTCATTAGATTGAGTTTAATTGAACCAAACAACACTAGATTTGCATTTTTAATTCAATTTTTGTTTTTATTTGGTAATTGGACATTTTTCCGATATCGACGTAACAGAAATGCATGAAATATCGAATATTTTGAGAACGGTTAGTCCTAAAGTATAATGGAGTGTGTTATATTATTTTCCTCTTCAAAAATTGCATATTAAACAATAATTTAATTGATACATTTGAGCATACACTGCTTAGTCTTTCTTTGGAGAGCCATTAATTGATACATTTAATTGCCCATTTAATTGATACATTTGAGCATACACTACTTAGTCTTTCATTTGGAGAGCCATTTGTAAATAAAGGCAGGTTGTTCTTTTCCGAATTGTACCAAAATCTAATCAGCACCAGAGTATCCCACAAGTAACTTATCTACCAAATTTTGTGAAATTTGATCAATTAGTATTTTAGCTAGAGTGGATACATGCAATTTTTGCAGGGCTACTTCGTAAAAAAAGGCGAGTTCTTCTTTTTCGAATCGTACCAAATACTAATCAGCACCCCAGTATCTAACAAGTAACTTATCTACTAAATTTTGGGAAATTAGCTCAATTAGTATTTTAGCTAGAGCGGTAAAATGAAAATTTTACGAGCCATTTCGCAAAAGAAAAGCGGGTTCTATTTTTACAAACCGTACCCAAAACTTATCAGCACCAGGGTCACATTCAAGTGACTTACCAAATTTTATGAAATTCGGTTCGTTAGTTATTGAGTTAGAGTGGATACATACATTGCACAGACGCACAGACAGATACACATACAGACGTCACGCTAGAAATAATTTTTTCGTATTCTAGAGGTCTCGAAACGTGTAGATCCGTCGAAAACTCGACTTGTGATTTTCGGTATGATTCCAATACTTTCCCTATACATTACCATGTATTGCAGGGAAAGTAATAATTGAATTTTCATGTGCAGTGTTGGTACAGAGAATTGCTAGTGTAACATGTTAATCTCGTAGAAATTTTCTACAAGCAGTAATAGATTGACCCATGCATTGAAAAGTTTTTTTCAACACTTATTTCTGATTAAATTTGAAATTTCTTTGAAATAACGGCATATATATGGCAATAAATTTGCCATACTAATACTTCAGTTTAAAAGTTTTTCTTGAAATATCTGTTTCTCAGCGTCTGCTACACATTCAGATTAGATAATAACTAATATAGATTTAGTATCAAATTTCAGAGGGGGGAACAGATGTTGTATAATCCTTTTTTTTAATTCTTGGCAATTTTAAGTGAGATTATGGCAATCTCTGCTATGATGTGGTGAACATTCCAATCTGGCAACTCTTTTCGCGTCTTTTTTCGCCCGTTTTGCCGTTTGTTTTTCGGACCTTTTGTCACCATGGTAAAAATTGGAACAATCCATTATGGCAACATTTTCAGCGTTTTTTGTCAATCATTTGTAGACATTTCATCGTCCTTTGGTCAATCATTTGTAGTCCTTTCATCGCTCTTTTATCACCAAGGTAAAATCGACCTTTTGTAGCCGTTTGCGTTGATCTGTTGCAATTCATAGTTGCAATCAATAGTTGATCTGTTGCAATCAATAGTTGATCTGTTGCAATTCAAACATGTTTCTACGCCAGATTCGCGGGATAAACTCACTACGCTCGCCGGCTAAAAAACCATCACAGAATCCGGCCCAGCTGTCTTTTGGAGATCGCACGTAGCAATAGCTGTTTGTGCAACTGGTGTTCTGTGGCTCATTGAGCACGCAACAAGAAAATCAGAAACATTTCTAATTTGTACCTTGGCGACAAGAAGGCGATTTTTACGATGTCGACAAAAAACGACAAAATGGTGACAAAAGACGACAAATAGGTGACAAAAACGCGGAAAACGTTGCCAGAATGGGATGTTGCGAGTTTTACCTTAGGAGACAAAAGAGTGAAAAAAAAAGCGGAGAAAAGAAAAAAGGCGGCAAAAGACTCGGAAAAGGTTGCCAGAATTGAATGTTCTTCAAATCATAGCAGATATTGCCAGAATCTTACCTCAAATCGAAAAGAATGAAAAAGGGATTATACTATACCCGTACCCCGAGGATTTAGGCGTTTCACTAAAGATTTCAACTTCCGATAATTTTTCCATTTCCGATTAAAAAATTATCCTATTGTTTGAAACATCTATTTTTTTTTAAATTGACTATAAATAGAACTAAGGTGATAACTGATATGAATGCAGTATCACGTTTTGGAGAATGTAGAGTAATTTACTAAGGGTTTTCTCGTTCGGTGATTTAAAAAATGTGATTTAAAAAATGTTCTTGAAACATATATTCCTCAAGATTGGCTATAGATAGAGCTGAGAAGATAACTTGTATGAATGCAGCATCACGCTCTAAAAAATGTAGAATAATTTATTAAGGGTTTTCTCTTTGTATTATTTTTCTACTTGTGATTCAAAAATTTATCTTGTAACATCTATTTCGTAAGATTGGCTGGCTTATAGATAGAGCTTAGATGAGAACTGATATGGATGTAGAATTACGTTCTGAAAGATGTTGAGTGGTTTACTAAGGATTTTCTCTCGCTGTTCTTTCTACTTGTGGTTCAAAAACGCTTCCTCAAGCACATATTTTTAAAAGTTAGTTATAGATAGAGCTTAGAAGATAACTGTTATGAAAGTAGCATCACATTCTGAAGGATGTAATGTAGTTTACTAAGGATTTTCTCTTTCGGTTCTTTTTCTGCTTTTATTCAAAAAAATTGATTGAAACGTCTATTTCTCAAGATTAGCTATAGATAGAGCTGAAATGACAATTGATATGGATTCTGAATTGAATTATAGAGACTTACGGAGTGATGTTGACTAAATCTTTCTTTTTTCCTATTCTGGAGATGTCATTTCTGATTTTTTGGAAAATGTGGATAACTTTGCGAAAAAAGTATGCAATAGATAATAAATATGTTTAATATTTCCTTCAGAAATGAAGTGTACATAACATTTGTCAACATATGTATTTCCGTTCATAAATTACTTGTAATATGTTTTAGTTAAAATTTTCCACATGCAGCATTCACTTTCTTTTTTGAATTACTGAATTTATTTTAAACAAATACATTAAACTATTATAAATATTGAGGTAATTTATACTTAAGCTTAATATAGGATAAAACAATTCAAAAAATATATTTTTAGTTTCTATTATTTGATTATACCAAACTTGCCCTTACCATATTAACTTATAACTCACCATACCAAACAAACTTATAGTTAAGTATTTGAAAAAAGAAGGAATATTTATTTTCAAAAGTCATAAATATATGTATATATCGATAAACACAAATAGACACAAGAACTAACTTCACAATAATTTTTCTTTTAATTTTTAACACTTTACAACAAAGTTGAAAAGTGTTTATGACTTTGTTCATTCTGTCTGTCTGTCCGTTAGCACGATAACTGCCGTAAAAATGACTTTATCAAAATTGAATTTTAGTATGTTGTTCAGACGGTCTGTGGAACCTCATGGAATATAAATGAATAACATCAGCCAATTAGTTTTGGATTGAACCCGGGTTGAAAAAATGAAATACATTGAACCTTATGGGACCTAATTTTTAAAACATTTTTAAGCGGATTTAAAATTCACAAATTGCTTCGAAAGTTTTGGACAATATTCAAATTATCCCAAAAAATATATAAAAAAAATTCAGCAAAATATATTCAGTAGTTTTTTAAATAAAAATTAAAATAATAATTACACCTTTTACATGAAGCGATCACATGACCCACTTCAAAATAAAATATGATATCCATCTTGGGTCAAAATCGTGTTTTTTAAAGTTCTTTTTAATTCATATTTAGTGTTGTATCCGACCACAAACTGCTTTATTTTTGTTTGAATTCTGTGCATCTACATACTGAAATAACGCAATTACAATATATTTGAGTTTAAATGACCATCCAAATTTGATTATTTCTACAACGAAACATACTTTTCGCATATGGAAAATGTAAATACCAAAAGATATAAATTGGGTTGTATAAGAATTGCTGCATGTCTTTAACTCAAAATTATTTAATTCATGGAGTCTGCAATATAGCTGATAAGAATGAAACATTGACTGATTTCAAGATCAAGGAAGCAAACGATTATTTTTTCGATGAAGTTTTAAGCATATATTTAAATAACTTTTGGGTATCTATATAAATACAATGAAAAGCCTGTCTGTTTATGTTGAGTTATGAGTTTGTTGAGATATTAATTAGAAACGCTCTTATAGAAATAATATTATGTGGACGATTATTTTCTGAAATTTTATTTGAAAAATTGGTATCATGTTGTTTTACAACGGAAATAATTCAAAGATATCAATACAGCATTGGTTTTCATTTTTTATTGAATTATATCGGTTATTATTTTGGGATATAAGATTTGGGGAATCATTGGCATTTTCAGTTTCTTATGGCTTCTCTGTTATTTATATAATTATTTTTCAAATTCACTTCTATTTTGTTAAACTGATTCTTACTACAAGAACGAAATGGCCATGACATGAGTGTTGTATCCGTCCTAAAACCACTTTATTTTTGCGTAAATTCTGTACATCTACATACCGAAATAACGCAATTGCATTATATTTGAGTTTAAATGCTCATCCAAATTTGAGTGTTTCTACAACGAAGCCTAGTTTTCACTTATGGAAAATGTAAACAGAATAATATGTAGAATGCGTTGTATAAGAATTGCTGCATTTCTTTAACGCAAAATTATTTAGCTCAAGGAGTCTGCAATATAGCTGATATGAATGAAATATTCATTGATTTTACAGAGAGAAGGACGAAATTTTTGGACGAAGTTTCAAGCATAGAGTTTAATTACTTGTACCTCCATGGTCTTAATTTTTAAATAAAATAAATTATTATAGTATTGTGACGAATGACATGAATGGAAAATTATTTATGAATGAAATGCTGCTTTTATAGAGAGAGCCAGGCGTGTTATATTTCGATGATGTCATTTGAATAAATTTCAGTTGTTTTCGATGAAGTTTTCAAATATAATAAATTATTGTAGTATTATGATAATTTTGAAAATATTAACGAGGAATGTATCGCATTTTATAGATGTTTAAACTAGACAATTTTTATTCAGTGCCGTCATTTAAATGAAGTTCATTTTTCTCGATGAAGTTTTAAGTTTTCAAATATAATATATTAATGTAGTATTGTGATATTTTTTTAAATATTACCGAGGAATATATCGCATTTTAGAGATGTTTAAATAAAATTGCATTGAAGTTGGGAAGTGTTTCATTATTAATGCTTTATGCATGATTGCTGTTTCATGTTTTTTTAATTTCTGACGAATAAATGATACATTAAAATATTTGCGTCAAATTTGGAACTTCAATTACCACATGCTTTGTATAGAAACATCATGTTATAGGAAATATATTTTTAACCTTCATACGTTGTTCAAATTTAGTATACACCTAAGGTGTTAGGGTCAAAAATGACCCATGGTGTAATTTTCAATATTATTGAATTGAAGTCATACTTTATAAATATTAGTAATGTAAATATATAATATATGTAATGTAAATATGTAATATGTATAAATGCAATGTAATATATATATAATGTAATTCAATCATTCATTCCTGCAAATCACTGTCAACTTTCAAATACAATACAATGAAGTATTTTTCTTATATTTATTACATATATTTATTTTTGTATAATAGATATTTTTATATTTTAGAACATTCGTTTGATGAAAGCAAAATTACACAGTACAGACTAAATATTTGCGAAATATTTAGCTTACCGCCAACAATACAATTCTGGAAGTTGTTCCGTTTATATACAATTGTTACACACTTGAATGAATTGTTTTTTACAAGTGAAGTGTCCACATTTGAAGCACTTTACATAACTTGTGTTGTCAGTCTGTGGGCACAAGTGACATCTTCCTTTTTTGCCAGCAGTTGCTACACTTCCGGATGCTTCAGGTCGGGATTCAGGTTGTCCCGAATTTAGAATATTCATCGCCAATTCTCGGGCTGCCCTTGTTCTTGGCAGATGTTTTCTTCTGTCAATGTGGTGGGTTACCAAAGTCATACCAAGCTTCTCAATGAAGATTCTCGTTTTGCGAAATGACCTCATCTTCCATGCTGGATTGATCTTGATAAACAATAGGAATGCATTATACGCCGAAATGTCCAGGATGTTGGAGAAAACTACAATGGGCCATCTGTTTGTCTTCCTCCGACAGGAATAGTGGAAGACCAGTTTATCTAACGTGTCTACCCCTCCATTGGTGATATTATAGTCCAAAATGATTTGAGGTTTCCTTGTGACTGTGTCTACTATTTTACTGTCATGGTGAAGAATGCTCTGGAGAACCACACACTTGCCTCTCTTCGAGATGTACGATACAAGAGTTGTATCCTTCGTGAATGCAAATCTCGATGTGTAGTTTGGGGACCCTTTTGCAAGCAACTGCAGAGGAATTGTTGGCTTATTCTTTCTAATTGTTCCAATCAATGTCAGTTTTTTTTTCAGAAGAAGCTGTTCAAGTTCATACGACGTGAAAAAGTTATCACATGTTACATTATGCCAATTCAAACCTTGAACGAGATCGTTGACAACCCTGAGATCTTGGTTTCGTTCTGGTGCAGAACCAGGCTTATTTCCAAGGTAGGGCTGTATATTCCAGACATAATTGGTAGCATTGTCACAAAGTACCCAACATTTTATGCCGTACATGGCTGATTTTATGGGCATGTACTGGCGGAATGAGCACCTTCCTCGGAAAGCTACCAGTTGTTCATCCACAGTAACGTACATTTCAGGGTTATACAATTGTCACAGCAGTAATAATTAATAGGGGCATTGCCACAGCAATAATTATTGAATAATATATTGGATTTTATATATTTTATTTTTCCTATGCACTAAAAATTCAACATGGGTCAAAATTGACCCAAACGTCTTATGTGTTACAATTTTTACTGTAAAAAAACTACCATTTGTAAAAAAAAATTACGCATAACTGGATATTTACTATGACTATGGAAACAAAGTCACAAAATATTTTTGAAAAATTCCCCCAAATATAATAGATCTATACGAAATAAATTTGATATGGGTCAAAAAAGACCCGAACACTGTAGGAAGGTTAAGACAATATTTACTTACACATTTAAAAAAAAATAATTACCTTATCTCACCTATGTGTGAAATAACTTTGAATCTATCATATAAAAAATTCTAACAATTTAATAAATCTTTGTAATTTTTTTTCTAATTTATTCTGTATTTTTAGGAACTTTTCTGACATATTCACTGCTTCTACACTGTATAATGAATAATTTATGAAAACTCTAACAAGAAGAGACACACTCCTTTTTGTTACAGCTCTCTCAAGGAAAACCCTAAGGTGTAAAGAAATGTAGACTTTAAAAAAAATAATAAAAGGAGAAAATATTAGCTTTAAGCTATAGAAATTTTCGCTTCTAGGAAAACAAAATAATTGAATTCACTTGTGCAATGCTGATACTGAGAAGTTCAAGTAAATCATGTTATCCTTGCATAGTATTTCTAAACAGTGAGATTTGACGTAGTATTTTTAGAAGCTTTTCAGAAGAACTTTTTGTACCAAAATGACATATTTAGGAATATGCTTCTTTTTGTACATAATTCTGATTGCCCAATTAAATTTCAAATTCTATTACCTTTTCTGAAGTAACAACTTATTTTTATAAATATATTTTTGTCTCAAAATAATATGCAAATGTATTTATTGATGAAGCAACATTCAATTAACCCATTGCATTATTAAAAACCATTGAGTTATAATATAATATGAGATTAATTTTATATGTAATTATGAAAAAGAAAAATCCTACTCACATCAATTTATAATTTTGAATTACAGTTTCTCAGTTTCGTAATATATCTCATTGACATGTCAACTTAAATGTATACTTACCATGAAAATAAGACTGTGAGACCAGAAATAGATTTCACACTTGTTATGATAAGACAGTTTTATGCCAGTAATTTATTGTGTCTGAAACGTCAAACAATACTTCCAGTCTGAATGACGCCAAGGTTTACAGTGCGCTGACCCAAAGGTCAACCAAAATCATAAATTTGGGGGTGTCAAGACAGAGAGGGTCGAACGAACTCTGAAGAAAATGTGAAGTAACGACATCGGATAAAAGGCTGACCAATGGAGAAGGTGCTTGTTGCGTAACCCTAAAAGCAGCAAATGAGAGAAAAGTGGGAGTGACAATCCTGAGGAAAAAGAGCCACAACCTGTGACATATAAGAACGACGATAAAAATATTTATATGGATGACTTGGTAAGAAATGGTCGTACAGCACGACGATGAGTTTGACAGACTTAACAGATTACGAGTTCGACATTAATGAGCACGATACTTACACAACGACTAGATATGTGGAGAGAACAGACTAAGAGAATGAAATAAGTGCCAATGCTCACTCCAGAGTACAATGATCATCGATATTACGTGTCGAGGAATAATACTTCGAGTTAATTCCAGTAAGATGATCGGCGAAGTACATCATCAGAACTGGGAATATATGTCTTTAGTGGATCCCTTATCCACATGGGATTCGATTCTGAATCCATATTAATCATAATCTAAGCTTAATCTAAGCTATATCTTACACAATCTTCTGAGAAACAGATGTTTCGAGGATATTTTTAAGCCAGAAGTGAAAATAATCGGAAGTGGAAATCTTTAATGAACTTCATATCTCATCTGAAATGCAATACTGAATTGGAACTTAATCCTTGTTAGTTATCATCTAAGCTCTAAAGCTGATTTTGAAAGAAAAATGTTCCTTACGTAAAAGGCAAATTTTTTGAACCGAGATTAAAAGGGAACCGGAAACGTTAAGGAATCCTTAGAGACGTTTTTGTTCAGCTTGTTGACACCACGGAGCATTACTTAATATTTATATATTGCTTTATTTGGTGAGACCAAATATTGCAATATTTTAAGTAATACTTCATGGTCATAACAAGCTGAATAAATGAGACGGTTTGGCGTCAGATATGGCATTTCAGTTGAACGAGGTCTTGTCCACATCGTATCGCCCATGTCCACATCGTGACTTTCCAACCTGATGATGTCATCATCAACTTGTGAATTCGTGAATCGTAAACCTCACACAACTGAAATGCCACAGCTGATGCCAATTCGTTTTTGCTCATTTGTTTAGATTGTTATCACCGTGATGTATTATTTCAAATATACTATATATTGCTTTAATTGGTCATTTAGCCTCACATTTATACCTCGTTCAGATGAAATGTCACACCGGGTGATAATTTGTCTGACTCCTTTATTAATCCTGCTGTCACTATGGTGTATTACTTGGAAGATATACAGGGTGTCCTAGAAACCTTGAACTCGGCTTTTAATCTTTAAATATTGATCTTAGACATATATAAAAAATAACAAAGTTGCGCAAGAAAAGGTACAGAATTTTATGAAATCGATAAAAATTTTCAGGAGATTAAATTTGAAGAAATACAAAATTTAAATTTTTATATGGCCCCCGTACAAAAACATTTCCAATAAGTAAAATGTGTCCCATATTCTAATGAGGTGATGTACAAAATTTCAGCATTTTATCATAAAAAGTCCCAGAGATATGTTTAAACAAAGTTGGTGAAGGATTAATCACAAATTAAAATGTAAATGGTTAAAGCAAGAGTGCAAATGACGCAACGCAGAAATGTACCATAGACAAATGATATCCTCCTCTTATCTTTAATGGATCTTTGGCATGGATGGAAAGCATTTTGAACAAACTTTGTAATCTTTGTGTAAAGTTATTATTTCTACACAGTGTAGATATTTTTGTACCAATAAATAGCAAAATTATTATTTATTTACGTAATCATTGTTTTCATTTGTAATTTTTGCATGACTCCTGAAACGCGCTCTGCTGACATGATTTTTCCCCTCTGAGAACCTATGTCTATGCTTTGAAAAGTGGTTTAACTCAGTATTTTTGTCTTTGCATATCTCGGAGACGTTTTATGATAAAATGCTGAAATTTTGTACATCACCGTATTAGTGTAGGAGGCACATTTTACTCATTGAAAATGTTTTTGTTCGGGTGCTGTATAAGAATTTAAATTGTATATTTCTTCAAATTTAATCCCTTGAAAATGCTTATCGATTTCATAAAATTCTGTACCTTTTTTTTACTCAACTTTGTAATTTATTATATATGTCTAAGATTGATATTTAAGGAATAAAAGCCGAGATCAATGTTTTAAGGATACACTGCATATTGGTTTATTTGGTCTCATAGTAGGTTCACTGAAGTAGTGTGTATCTGTTGAAAAGTGACCATGCGCAGTGGATGGAATGTGTTTGCAGCGTCTCTAAAGGCAAAACACGAAACTTAAGTAAAATAACTCAGAAACTAACAGAGATATGCCAAAAAAGTGCAATTACAAAATGGAACATCGATGTTTAATTAGTACAAAACAATACTTAGTTCAGCTGAAAATTTCCTTCATAAATGGCCAGTCTTGTGAAAATAGTAAATATTTTTAACAAAAGACGTAACGCAAAGTTAAGGTAATATAGGTGCAACTAACCTACCGAGTAGTCTCAACGCCTCAATTTGCGGTACACAAGGTTCAAAGTGTGCATTAATAGCAACGATGGACTAACCTACCGAGCAACTAACCTACCGAGTAGTCTCAACGCCTCAATTTGCGGTACACAAGGTTCAAAGTGTGCATTAATAGCAACGATGGACTAACCTACCGAGCAACTAACCTACCGAGTAGTCTCAACGCCTCAATTTACGGTACATCGGGTTCAAAGTGTGCACTATTAGCGACGATGGACTTATGAACATAGGCCTGTCGCGTACTAACGGCCGTAATTCGGTTTCATCTGACGCTTTTATCGTCATTGTTAAATTTTTTGTGGAAATTTTTAGTGTTTTAGCATTAATAGAAGTATAGTATTGTACTAATTACGTATCGCTCTCTTTTTTTGCATTTATATATTTTTGTCTAACTCTGTTGGTTTTCTTACTAGTTTTTAACACTTTACAACAAAGTTGAAAAGTGTTTATGACTTTGTTCATTCTGTCTGTCTGTCAGTCTGTCTGTCTGTCTGTCTGTCTGTCCGTTAGCACGATAACTGCCGTAAAAATGACTTAATCAAAATGAAACTTTAGTATGTTGTTCAGACGGTCTGTAGGACCTATGGGAATATAAATGAATAATATCACCCAATTAGTTTTGGATTGAACCCGGGTTGAAAAAATGAAATACATTGAGCCCTATGGGACCTAATTTTTTTAACATTTTTCAAGCGGATTTAAAATTCACAAATTGCTTCGAAAATTTTAGGTAATAGTCAAATTGGTCCATAAAATATATAAAAAAAATTCAACGAAATATATTCAGTAGTTTTTTAAATAAAAATTAAAATAATAATTACACATCTTATATGAAACGATCACGTGACCATGATATGAAACGATCACATGATCCACTTCAAAATGATATATGGCATCCATCTTGTTTCAAAATCGTGATTTTTTAAAGTTCTTTTTAATTCATATTGAGTGTTGTATCCGTCCTAAAACTAATTTATTTTTGTTGAAATTCTGTGCATCTACATACTAAAACAACACAATGACAATATATTTGAGTTTAAATTCTCATTCAAATTTGATTATTTCTACAACTAAACCTATTTTTCACCTATGTAAAATGTAAACAGCAAAATATGTAGAATGAGTTGTATTAGAATTACTATATTTCTTTAACACAAAATAATTCAGTCCATGGAGTCTGCATGGCTGATATGAATGAAATATTAATTTATTTTATAAACAGAAGGACGATTTTTCTCGATGAAGTTTTAAGCATAGAATTTATGAATTGTAGCTCCATGGTCTTAATTTTTAAATAAAATAAATTATTATAGTATTGTGATGAATGAAATGAATGAAATCCTGCTTTTATAGAGAGATCCAGGCGTGTTATTTTTTCTATGACGTCATTTGAATTTATTTCAGTTGTTTTCGATGAAGTTTTCAAATATAATAAATTATCGAAGTATTATGATAGTTTTAAAAATATTACCGTGGAATGTATTGCATTTTAGAGATATTTAAACCAGGCAATTTATATTTCAATGCCGTCATTTGAATGAAGTTCATTTTTTTCAATGAAGGTTTAAGTTTTCAAATATAATAAATCAATGTAGTATTGTGATAAGTTTTAAAATATTACCGAGGAATGTATTGCATTTTCGACTTTTTTAAATAAATTTGCATTGAAGTTGGAAAGTGTTTCATAATCAATGCTTTGAGCATGATTGATCTTTCTTGTCTTAAATTGCGTATTTCGCCACTAAGGGCGCTTCAAATGCTTTTAATCGATAGCGCTTATTGATTTTCCTATATAGCTACATTCTACTTCTGTGGCTCGCGCTGCTACAATACGCCAATTCAAAAGGTACATGGACTTTTCTATGAACCCTGTCTCTGTATACAGGTGTCCAAAACGTAAGGACTAAAAGTATTTCTAAGATTACAACAGCCAATTCCGATAAATCAACTTGTACCAATTTGCATAACGGATGATTTCGAGTCGAAATTTGATAGATATCCAAATTATAGAATCCCGTACACTTGAAAGGATAAAATGCTGATCTAAGGGAATTGTGTTTCAAGATTTTTGAGACACAATTTTATAATTTTTTAAATGTATATATTGTAAATATCTTACAACACAAAATCTGTATTATTTTGCGTGAAGAGCGACTGAAAACCCCCTTCGTCTTACTCACTTTAAGTGCCAGTTGAAGAACATCAAATTTGGTTTCATCCCAAAACCCCACTCGAAATAAACCGGAATTGGGACCTAGAATCCGAATTGGGACCTAGATTGCACACAATATGCTACAAACTACACCATATTGGCAATACGTGACATTTTCTTGAATTATGTTGGAAACTGGTAACTGATACTCAGAGTGTATCGGCAAAAAATTTATGCTCAGTTGTATAAAAGGTTAGTAGCACACCATCAAAACAAAAAAATCTGATGTGGGCAGCACATAACTTTCCTTGCAGACACAAATTCATATTTTCTTTATTACTTTAATAATTCGTTAGATTGGATTTAATTGCACCAAATAACATTAAATTTGCATTTTTAATTCTATTTTTGTTTTTATTTGGCAACTGGACATTTTTCCGATAACGGGGTTACAAAAATGCAAAAAGTCTCAAATATCTTGAGAACGGTTAGTTCTAAAGTATAATGGAGTGTGTTATATTCTTTTCCTCGTCAAAAATTGCGTATAGAACAAGAATTTAATTGATATATTTCAGCATACGTAGTCTTTTTTTTAATTTTGGCGATTTTTGCGGGTCATTTCGTAAAAAAATGCAGGTCGTTCTTTTCCGAAAAGTACCAAAATCTGATCAGCGCCAGAACGTCCCACAAGTAACTTATATACCAAATTTTGTGAAATTTGGTCAATTAGTATTTTAGCAAGGGTGGATACATGAAATTTTTGCGGGCCATTTCGTAAAAAAAGGCAGGGTGTTCTTTTCCGAATCGTACCAAAATTTAATCAGCACCAGAGTGTCCTACAAGTAACTTATCTACCAGATTTTGTGAAATTTGGGCTTTAGTATTTTAGCTAGGATATATACATGAAATTGTTAAGGGCCATTTCGTAAAAAAAGGCAGGTTGTTTTTTTCCGAATCCTACTAAAATCTAATCAGCAACAGAGCATCCTACAAGTAACTTATCTACCAAAGTTTGTGAAATTCGGTCAATTAGTATTTTAGCTAGAGTGGATGCATGAAATTTTTGCGGGCCATTTCGTAAAAAATGACGGGTTCTGTTTTTATGAATCCTGCCTAAAACTAATCAGCACCAGGGTTTCACCCAAGTGACTTACGTACCAAATTTTATGAAATTCGGTCCATTAGTTTTTTAGTTAGAGTGGATACATACATTGATTGCACAGACAGGCAGACAGACAGACATACACATTGACACACAGAAACACACACAGACGTCACGCTAAAAATATGTTTTTTCGTATTCTAGAGGTCTCGAAGCGTGTAGATCCGTCGAAATCTCGAGTTGTAATTTTCGGTATGATTCCAATACTTTCCCTATACATTATCATGTATTGCAGGGAAAGTAATACTTCTTATAGGGTACTTGCATTTCTTGTTCTTACAGAACATCTATTAATATATTTTACAGTTTCTTGCATCTTCTAGATTTTATAGAATTAAATAACTAAATTAAACAAAATGTAATTAAAAAACTAAAATACATTTGGATTCCAACTTTACTCTATATTTTCTACAATACCCTGGTAAATCTTAATAAAATAGAACGATTGAAATTTGCAAAATGTCTTAAACTCTATATTCTGCCCTGCTTGCACCGCACTTCTAAAGTATTTAACAGTGTTTCTACCATGTTTCAGGCGAGGCTACAAAACATTTCTGGATAATGTAATGATAATGTAATCTTTTGGCACTTTGCTCCAAGGATGGTCGGTTCTTTTCAAGGCACCGTTACAGAACTCATTAGTGCGGCATCATTAACGCAAGCATGAAATGTTTATAACGTGGTTTATCTAATTTCATACAAGGCAGAGTAAAACTTGGAGCTCAACTCTTACTAGGGGCATGCACCGTAAAGTTAAATGAAGTTACGGGAGTTCTGGCAAGAGACTTTGCTCGCGGAACTTGCTCGGGACAGATTTTAGAACTTTGAACTTATGCCAGTGTATTGAATTTACGGAAATGTGGGACCTTAAAGTGTATCATTTCATTTTTTTTTATTTTCTCTAGCATATATGATACAGGGTGAAAAAAAATTTAAAATCACATTTTAAAATCATATAATTAAATTATCATATAATTAACCAAAAATTAAAATAGCAGTATTTTTATTAAGTTTGGTGCTACTAATATCATTTATAGTCAGAGTAAAAGTTTTCTTTACACCTTCGTAATCTATTCTTCGTGACAGAACGAGAATTTGGAAGGGCAATACTAGTTGTTAAACAAAAATAGTCTAAATATTGTTTCATTTAAGCTGAGATAAAAAGAAAATGTATTTTCATTGAATACAGCGTTGCTGGCACAGAAGCAATGCGGTTCATTTTTTATATAGAATAACATCTTCGACAGAACTTGGTATGGAACCAAGTTGGCAAATCGGGTATGACAAAAACAAATGCGAGATTTTGAAAGCTTATAATTCGGCGTGTAATAGTTGTAGGGGAACAAAAGTGATATCAAATGGCCGAGGATGTAGTCTTTGTATGAGGGTGATTTATAGGGGAACGCGCTAGAGAGAGAAATACGACCGACCTCGGTATAAGATAAACGTTAGCAAACCTTCATTTTTTTAATTCTGATATTTAATTACCATTTTGCACTAATTAATTTTGTAACTCATTTCTCCTATCATAGGTCACTGTTATCAGTTTGTAGAAATATTTGAAGTTTTTATGTAAAAGTTTGTGTCATTTATGCAAAAAGACGTACTCTAAGTTGTGGATATATCCCGATACAGCCCCTCTAGTTTTTTAGGGGGGGGGGGTTGTCTTAAATTCATATTAAAGGATTTTTGAGCATCAAATGCTAGGAATTATTTTTTCCGTGTTATACATTTTGTGACCTGCAAAATCTCTTGAAGAAAAGTCCATTATCTAACAATATTTGACTCTCTCTCCAATACATAGTTGACATCATGAAGAAAAGAACGTTGTGTTGTTAGACTATTTATCTCCCAAGGATCCAAAACAAAAAAATCTGATGTGGCCAACACATGACTTTCCTTATATAACGTAATGAATTTACTAATTTTACAGTAAAAAAATAGGTTTTTCTTATAGTAAATACTCATATTATTTCTAAGATATTGAATTTTCGACAATTTGTCGTCATTTTCATTGATTTAGCGTCATTTTTATCCATTTGGCGAGATTTTCGTTAATTTGGCCACATTTCAAAAAAGTCGCCAAGTTGGCGACATTACGCCAAATTCGTCGCCAAAATTTCGCCAAGCGTTATGCACTAAGAAATAAGTTATTTTTACCGCAGATAAATGACTATTGGCGTTCAAATACAAAAGTATTATTCAAAGTATCTTTTTTCGTGAATGGAACGAGTTAAATCCACGAGAATGATGTCACTCAATTTATCGCATGGTATTACATATGAAAAGTGAACATGTTACTCAATAGGAAATATTTTTTTTAATGTTATATGACTTTTTGATAATTTTTTTTGAAAAATGTACAATATCTCGAGAACGGTTCATGTTAGCGTTCTAAAATTTATATCAATCGTTTTCTAATGAAACATTGCATAAGAAATGTCTATTTGCGTAACTTTATTAGTGGTTTTGATTTTTTGACGATTTTTTCAAAATTTCATTCGAAAACTTAGGGGGTTCTGAACATTCGATTGCGTATAAAAACAATAGGCTTCCAGTGTTTACGGATTGTGATTTTTGTCCCAAATTTGGTTCGAATCGGTCCATTCGTTCGTCAGTTATCGTCTCCACAGACTCACTGACACACACACACACACACACACACACACAAACACACAGACATCACTTCAAAAATGTTTGATTCGTGATCAGGGTGCTTGAAACGTGCTCTCCCGCCGAAAACTCAAATTCGAATTTTCGACCCCGTCACAATACTTTCCTTATACATTATGTATATAAGGAAAGTAAAAAGGATTCTGTTTCTTATAGAGCAGTTTTATTTCTTAATCCTACATAACAGCGGAACACATATTTTACAGTTTGATGCATCTGCTCGATTTAAAAAATTAAATAACTACTTCACATTTATCTTCCATATTCACTCTATTTTATTATACCCTGGTAAATCTTTATAAAATAGAACAAGCAAATCTTGAGAAATATCTTAAACTCTATTTACTGCCCTGCATGCATCGCGCTCCCAAAGTATTCAACATTACAAGATACCATGTTTCGGAAGAGTATACGAAATATTTCTGGCTAATGTTATGATAATGTAATCTCTTGGCACTCCAAGGATGATAGCTTCTTTTTGAACCACCGTTACAGAACTCATTAGTGCGGCATCATTAACGCAAGCATGAAATATTTATAACGTGGTTTATCTAATTTCATACAAGGCAGAGCTCAACTCTTACTAGGGGCATGCACCGTAAAGTTAAATGAAGTTACTGGAGTTCTGAAGAGTGTGGGAGTTCTAATGAGAGACTTTGCGCGGAACTTGCTCGGAACAGATTTTGAAACTTTGAACTTATACCAGTGTATTGAATTTACGGACATGTGGGGCCTTAAAGTGTATCATTTCTATTTTTAACACTTTACAACAAAGTTCAAAGTGTTTATGACTTTGTTCATTCTGTCTGTCTGTCTCTCTGTCCTTTAGCACGATACGTTCCGTAAAAATGACTTTATCAAAATGAAATTTCAGTATGTTGTTCAGATGGTCTGTGGGACCTACGGGAATATAAATAAATAATATCACCCTATTAGTTTTGGATTGAAACCGT
This sequence comes from Amaurobius ferox, assembly GCA_951213105.1. NCBI lineage: Eukaryota > Metazoa > Arthropoda > Arachnida > Araneae > Amaurobiidae > Amaurobius > Amaurobius ferox. The sequence goes on along the minus strand of OX578149.1, from coordinate 89,378,529 downwards.
ATTGAAATATATTGAACCCTATGGAATATAATTCTACAAACATTTTTTAAAGCTGATTTAAAATCCACAAACTGCTTCGAAAATTTTATGAAATATTCAAATTATCCCATAAAATATATAAAAAAAAATTTCAGAAAAATATATTCAGTAGTTTTTTAAATAAAAATTAAAATATTAATTACACCCTTTATATGGAGAGATCACGTGACAATTATATGAAGAGATCACGTGACCCACTTTAAAATAAAATATGCCATCTATCTTGTGTCAAAATCGTGATTTTTAAAGTTCTTTTTAATTCATATTTAGTGTTGTATCCGTCCTAAAACCCCTTAATCTTTGCTTAATTTCTGTGCATCTACACATTGAAACACCTCAATTATAATATAGCTAAGATTAAATGATCATCCAACTTTGATTATTTCTGCGAAGAAGCCTACTTTTTACTTATGGGGAATGTAAATACCAAAAGATATAGAATGAGTTGTATAAGAAATGCTGCATTTCTTTAACATAAATTTATTTAACTCATGCAGTTTGCAATATAGCTGATGTGAATAAAACATTGGAGGATGATTCAAGGATGATAGGTTCTTTTCGAACCACCGTTACAGAGCTCATTAGTTCGGAATCATCATTTACGCCAGCACGAAATGTTTATAACGTGATTTATCTAATTCCACATAAGGCAGATTTAGACTTGTGCCTAACTCTTACTAGGGCATGCACCGTAAAGTTAAATATAGTTAATGAAGTTGTGCAAAAATACTTTTCACAAAACTTGTTCGGGACAGATTTTTAAACTTTGATCAAGGTGCATTGAACTTCCAGAAATGTGGGGTTTTAGATTGTAATATTTCTAATTGTTTTTAATTTTTTTTCTGGCCTGATACACAGTGATCAGAACGGCTGACGCTTATCACATTTTAAAATTATATGATATACAAAGAAATTGAAATAGCAGGATAATTTGCAGTCTGGTGACGGGGATATTGGTTATAGTTTGCAAATATGCAATTTTTCTTTCGTGATGGATTGCGAATGTGGAGAGAAAATGTTAGTTTAAAAAAGTAAAGAAGTCCAAGGCTAGATTCATTTAATCCAAGATGAAAATAAAGTATATTTAAATTAAATTCAACCATGTTGTCACAGAATTAATTCCGTTAAGTTTTTTTCTGTAGAATGCCATCTTTGTCAACTTGTCAACACCTGGTATGGGGCTGTGTTGCCAAGGCGAGAAAAAGGGTTAGCTTATGAAATATTGCAATACGGCATGTAATAGTTGTTAGGCGCGGCTGTATTAGCAAGTGTTAGGCCGAAGATGTACGCTTGTTATGAGGTAGAGTCATTGGGGAGACACACTCGAGAAAAGAATGCGGCCAAAAGCGAGATAAGATAAAAATTACCAAGCAATAATCAAATGACCAAACTTTTATTTTTTTAATTCTGGTATTTAATTAAAATTTCGCAATAGTTAACTTTGCAGCTTATTTATCCTATCATAAGCCACTGTGGGCAATTTTTAGAAATAATTGAAATTTTTATGTAAAAGTTTGTGTCATTTGCAAATACAAATGCGAAAATATATACTTTATGATGTGAACGTATCTCTGGTATAGCCAGTTTTTTAGGTTTTTCGCCTTCAAAACTCTTATTAAAAGATTTTTGCGCATCACATGCTTGGCATTTTTTTCCATATTAGACATTTTTTGATCTGCAAGACCTTTTGCAGAAGAGTTCTTTATCTAACGACAGTTGAGTCCCTCTCCAATACATAGTTGACATCATAAAGTTGGTTTGTTAAGTTATTTATCTCTCATGAATCCCAAAAAGGTATTTTGTTTCTTATAGAGCAGTTTGATTTCTTGTATCTTATATAATATCTAAGCATATATTTTTCAGTTCGATACATCATGCTCGCTTTTATAGAATAAATAAGTACTGCTCATTTATCTTCTATATTCACACTATTTTATTAAGAACCTTCTGGTAAATCTTAATAGAACGCGCAAACCTTGCGAAATATCTTAAACTCTATATTCTGCCCTACATGCATAGCGCTTCCAAAGTATTTAATAGTGTCAGTTACCATGTTTCAGGAAAATTTATAAAACATTTCTGGTTAATGTAATAATGATGTAATCTTTTGGCACTTTGCTCCAAGGATGGACGCTTCTTTTCGAACCACGTTACAGAACTCATTAGTACGACATCATTAACGCCAGCACGAAATGTTTATAACGTGGTTTATCTAATTTCACATATGGCAGAGCTAAACTTGTGTCCAACTCTTCCTAGGGGCATGCCCCATAAAGTTCAATAGTTACTGGAGTTGTGCAAAGATGTTTTTTCACAAAACTTGTCGGGACGGATTTTAAAACGTCGAACTGATGTCGGTGTGTTGATCTTACAGGAATGTGGGGATTTAGACAGTATTATTTCTAATTTTATTTGTCTGGCATGATGCGCTGGGAAAAAAAATCGCGCTTATCATAAAGTTATATCATGTATAAAGAAATTGAAATAGCAGGATTTTTTTTTTCATTTTGATGACAATGATGCCGTTTACTGTTTGCAAAAATGCAATATATCCTTCGCGATGGATTGCAAATGTGAATAAAGAATACTAGTTGCAAAAAATAAAAGAACCAAAAACTAGATTCATTTAACCCAATAGGAAAACGAAGTATATTTAAATTGAATTCAGTAAGGTTGACTAAGAAACAATACGGTTAAACTTTCTCAGGTTTTTCTTCTTCAAAACTCATAATAAACGATTTTCGAGCAGCACAAGCTAGGAAACTTTTTTTCATAGACTTTTGTGATCTTCAAGACCTGTTATAAAATAGTTCATTATCTGGCAATAGTTCACTCTCTGGCAATGTTTCACTCTATGGTCTGTGCACATATGGCATCATAAACAGCTGAACGTTTTGTTGTTAAATTAAGTATCTGCCAAGACAACACTCTGCCTACAGAGCGGTTTGATTTCATTATCCTATATAACATCTGAGTATATCTTTCACAGTTTGATGCATATGCTAAATATTATAGAACATAATAAGCACTATACATTTATCTTCCATATTCACTCTATTTTATCAACCCCTGCCAAATCTTAATAAAATAGAACGAACAAACCATCAGAAAAATCTCAAACCCTCTATTTTGTCCTGCATGCATCGCGTTTTCAAATTATTTAATAGTGTCAGTTACCATGTTTCAGGAGAGTATACAAAACATTCCTGGATAATGTAATCTTTTGGCACTTTGCTCCAAGGATGGCCGCTTCTTTTTGAACCACCGTTACAAAACTCATTAGTGCGGCATCATTAACGCCAGCACGAAATGTTTATAATGTGAGTTATCTAATTTCATATAAGGCAGTGTTAAACTTGTGTTCAACTCTTACTAGGGGCATGCACCGTAAAGTAAAATGAAGTTACGGTAGTTGTGAAAAGGACTATACGCGGAACTTGCTCGAGACAGCTTTTTAAAACTTCGAAGCGACGTCGGTTTATTGGAAGGCCAGCAATGTGTATTTTTAGATTTTGTATATTATGTCTAATTTATTTTTATTATGCATACAATGCATGGTGTATATAAAATGTGATAGGGTCAATCATGATAGGGTAAAAATTCTGACTCCCAAAATGTGATGGATGTTTACTTTTTGAGTAACACTGACGTAGAATGAATTATTTCCACTAATGATGTACGAGTGATTGTTAAGTCTGTGGGCAGTATATCTTTTGAGAAAACGAATTCATAGATAATAATGAATACTCTGTTATATTCCTATAAAGCACGCCAAAGTTCTATCAATTCTCAGTCTCCAATCAATATGTACAAAATTTTATTAATTCTCCAAACAATGCACGTCAAAGGTCTATTGAATACCAGCGTGTTTTGAGAGGGAAAATACCATTTTTTTAAATTTGTGTTCTTATACTATTGTATGCATATAGTGCAACAGAAAATAGTATCATAATGATGGGATATGATTAATTGATCAACTTTATGGATGCTTATGTGGTATCAAAATAAATTATATTGATATAAATAAGCGAAAGGCATCATCGGCGTCACTACCCTGTTGTCAATATAAAAAAGAACAATTCAATAATTTTTCGAATATTTAAAATAATAACTAGGGTATGAAATTTTACGAAACTAATTATTTAATCCCTTCTGACGGTTAATGTAATACAAGTAGAAGTAAACACTGGGTATCTGGCTGTATAAGACAGTGGGGTGGAAACTAATTATCCATTTATTTTTCATTCTGCCGGCGCGGTGGTCTAGGTGCCAAGGCGAGCGTTTCCAAGCGATCGTTTGACCGCCGCGTTATGGGTTCGAGTCCCACGTAAGGCATGGATGTTGTGTTGTTGGGAACAGTGTGTTCCACCCCCCTCTGGTGCGCCTGGAGCATCGTCCTAGGACGGCTAAATGGTTCACGTCGCTGGCCTATATATAGGCGATCGATGGAAGTCAAGTGCCCGGCCATTTGATTAAAAAAAATCATTCTGAGGCATTATAATTCTTCTATGATTTTTAAATAAGTCTTTCATGTTGTTTAAGAGTGTTTTTTGTCACTCTATATTTTTTCAAATAATAGACACTATTGCTTGGTTCGGAATCGGCAGATTATGCTCCATGAGTATGCACAAGGATATTTTATCAAAAAGGTAACATAGCTTGTTCCACGTGTTAAATTCTTTATTGGTGGGATGCGTTCCGATATTATGGAATTCTCAGATCACTATCTGTTTACCCTGTCGCTAGACAGAAGCCCATATCAAGGGCAATGTTTAACAAACATGTAAAAGTGGTGACACTTACGCAAAACATGATCAAACGAGAAAATATTAATGCCGGTTCAGGGCATAATACCAATTGAAAGTTACCTCCAATTAGTAAAACTGTAACAGCTCTTCCATAGAGAGGAACTTAAAAGTCCCACCTTATAGCTTTGACCTCCTACTACGCGATTTTCTTCTCTTCAGACCTTTGTAAAAGTATCTGATTAGGAAGCGAAATGCAACCGACATCCAAGCTCAGCAAGTTGCAATATCTTGGTTGCAGGACCTTGACACTGTTTTTTTTTGCGGTCTTGGATCCATGACTCCATGCACTAACAGAAAAATTGCCTATATAGTATGAAGATTACGTGGGAAAGTAAAGTGTGTTCATGTAAATTGCTGATTATTACTTTCCTTATATACATAATGTATAAGGAAAGTATTGTGACGGGGTCGAAAATTCGAATTCGAGTTTTCGACGGGAGAGCACGTTTCAAGCTTTCCTGATCACGAATTAAAACATTTTTGAAGTGATGTCTGTGTGTGTGTGAAAGTATGTGTGTGTGTGTGTGTGTGTGTGGAGACGATAACTGACGAACGAATGGACCTATTCGAATGAAATTTGGTACAAAAATCACAATCCGAAAACACTGGAAGCCTATTGTTTTTATACGCAATCGAATGTTCAGAACCACCCTAAATTTTCGAATGAAATATTGAAAAAATCGTCAAAAAATCAAAACCGTTAATAAAGTTACGCAAATAGACATTTCGTATGTAATTTTTCATTAGAAAACGATTGGCATAAATTTTAGAAAGCTAGCGTGAACCATCCTCGAGATACTGCACATTTTCAAAAAAATTATCAAAATGTTATATAAAATAAAAAATAAAAATATTTCCTATTGAGAAACATGTTCACTTTTCATGTGTAATACCATGCGATAAATTTGGTGACATCATTCTCGTGGATCTAGCTCGTTCCATTCATAAAAAAAGATACTTTGAGTAATACTTTTGTATTTGAACGCCGTCATTTATCTTCTGTAAGAATAACTTATTTCTCCATCCATAACGCTTGGCGAGATTTTGGCGACGAATTTGGCGGAATGTCGCCAAGCTGGCGACATTTTTAATTGTCGCCAAATTAACAAAAATATCGCCAAATTCATAAAAATGACGCTAAATCAATGAAAATGATGACTAATTGAAAAAAATTCAATATCATGGAAAGAATATATGTATCTACTATAGGAATGACTTTTTTTCAGCTGTAAAAGTAGTAAATTAATTGCATTATATAAGGAAAGTCATGTGTTGCCCACTTCAGATTTTTTCAACTGTAAAAGTAGTAAATTCATTGCATTATATAAGGAAAGTCATGTGCTGCCCACATCGGATTTTTTTTATATTGATATAAGAGTAAATTCATTCACACCGCTGACCTTGTTGCCTTATTTAATTAAACGCCCATGTATCAAACCTGACACAATCATGTGAATCAAATGACTAATATAAATGTCTTGGCATTGTGACTTGCTGGATCCGATAGCTTTGGCCTTAGTACTTTGTAGCAGGCCTGGTTCCTTCTTACCAATCAAATGACTACGAGTCAAGGCACTGACATCGTGGCCTGCTGGAGCTACCAACTTTACTTTTCTTATTCTGTTGTAGACCTGATTCCATCATATCAATCAGACGACCACGTGGAAATTCATTAACCGCGCGGCTTGGTTAGTATCAACGACAGCTTGATCTTTATCAGTCTCAATCAGGCCCGACTCTATCATACTGATCATATGTCCAGGCAGATGTGCATTGACAGAGCGGCATAATTCATACCGACAGCATAGACGACATCACTGTGTATGAAGCTGGACTTCATTACCTATCACAAACCACAGGGGATTGCTTTTATTTGTGACATTTGTGACATAAATCTCACAGCACATTTCTTTTTAACCGTGAAATACATTTGCAAAATTAATTAAAATTACTCTTTGTCACATATTTTTTATTAACACTTTACAACAAAGTTGAAAAGTGTTTATGACTTTGTTCATTCTGTCTGTCTGTCCGTTAGCACGATAACTGCCGTAAAAATCACTTAATCAAAATGAAATTTTAGTATGTTGTTCAGACGGTCTGTAGAACCTATGGGAATATAAATGAATAATATTACCCAATTAGTTTTGGATTGAGCCCGGGTCGATAAAATGAAATGCATTGAGCCCTATGGGACCTAATTTTTCAAACATTTTTTAAGCGGATTTAAAATTCACAAATTGCTTCGAAAATTTTAGGTAATATTCAAATTGTTCCATAAAATATATAAAAAAAATTCAGCGAAATATATTCAGTAGTTTTTTAAATAAAAATTAAAATAATAATTACACCTCTTATATAAAACGATTATGTGACCATGATATGAAACGATCACATGACCCACTTCAAAATGATATATGGCATCCATCTTGTTTCAAAATCGTGATTTTTTAAGTTCTTTTTAATTCATATTGAGTGTTGTATCTGTCCTAAAACTACTTTATTTTTGCTTAAATTCTGTGCATCTACATACTGAAACAACGCAATGACAATATATTTGAGTTTAAATGCTCATCTAAATTTGATTATTTCTACAACTATTTTTCACCTACGTAAAATGTAAACAGCAAAATATATAGAATGAGTTGTATTAGAATTCCTGTATTTTTTTACACAAAATAATTTAGTCCATGGAGTCTGCATGGCTGATATGAATGAAATATTAATTGATTTCATAAAGAGAAGGACGATTTTTTTCGATGAAATTTCAAGCACAGAGTTTAATTTTTTGTAGCTCCATGGTTCTAAACAAAATTTTAAATAAAATAAATTATTATATATAGTATTGAGATGAATGAAATGAATGGGAGAAAGTTATGAATGAAATCCTGTTTTTATAGAGAGATCCAGGCGTGTTGTTTTTTCTATGACGTCATTTGAATTAATTTCAGTTGTTTTCGAGGAAGTTTTAAAATATAATAAATTATCGAAGTATTATGATAATTCTAAAACAATTACCGAGGAACGTACAACATTTTAGAGATGTTCAAACCAGGCAATTTATATTTCAATGCCATCATTTGAATGAAGTTCATTTTTTTTTATGAAGGTTTAAGTTTTCAAATATAATAAATTAATGCAGTATTGTGATAAGTTTCAAAATATTACCGAGGAATGTATTGCATTTTAGACTTGTTTAAATAAAATTGCATTGAAGTTGGAAATTGTTTCATAATCAATGCTTTAAGCATGATTGATCTTTGTTGTTTCTTATACAACCGTTAATTTGCTAATTTCATCAAAAATGCATATTTGAACGAACCATATGATAAGATATGATAATTACAGATTTGTATATCTATTAAAATATATTTAGTTTCATTGTTTTCTTGATCGCAGTTTTTCTGGATACCCTTATTTAATTATTGATTACTTTTGCACACTAGTAAATTTCATTTAATTTCATTCACATATCTTTACGCCAATCTTTACGTCAATCTTTACGTCAATATATTTACGTCAAATATAATCTGTGACTGCTGACATTTCTCTGTCGAATATTTACGGTAAAAATCTTATAATACTTTGGAACCTGGTGTATTTACACTTTATTCGCAGTAAATGATTGGGATGTAGACAGTGCAAGATTTTATTTCATGCCATGAAGAATTATTTTTATATTTAGAAAATATTTAGTTTTATTCATGTGTATAAACGTTTAAGAAGTGGTATTAACAAAATAAAAATTTATTGATTTATTATTTTGATAAAATTATATATTTATACGAAAATTATATATTCAGACATAAAAAACACATTATGTATTTTATAATAGTGACTACCAACGACTACCCGACGTTGCTCGGTATTTACCATGCAAAACTATGATAAAAATTAAACCGGAGCATATAGGGCCGATTGTGATATATTACCGCTGAATGTATCGCATTTTAGAGATGTTTAAATAAAATTAAAGTTGGAAAGAGTTTCATAATCAATGCTGTATGCATGATTGATCTTTCTTGTGATTTCTTAATACTTATCGTTGTTGAGTAAGCCTGTGAGAAATAAACCATGGTGATAGTTTCCATTTAAATTCATATCTCAAACCTGGGTTTTTCGAAAGTGTCTAATACGTTCAATAAACTCCCACAAAACTCAAATATTTAATTGACTTTTACGTTTAAAACCAACAATGTCCAACATTTTTCGTTGTGAATCATGGAGTTATGAGAGTAGAACTCATATCTCAAACCTGCTATTTTCAAAAGTGCGTAATACGTTCAATAAACTCCCACAAAATTCAGAGATTTAATTGACTTTCACGCTTTAAACCAACAATGTCCAACCTTTTCCGTTGTGAATCATGGAGTTAGAGAGTAGAACTACTAGGCAAATGTCGAAAGTCCAGATCGTCCGGCTCATCCGAAGACATGGAGCAGCAAAATGGGCGGCCGGTACTAGGAAAATGTGTCATTTTTCACGAATATCTCAAGAATCTCTGGTCGTAGGAACTCGAAACATGACCTTTGTTTTAAGTGGGGCGATTTCAAGACAACCAAGACAAATTTCATGAACTTCGGTTCAGCAGTTCTCCAGTTATGATGGATCATACATACATACGTACACACTTTTCTTCTTTATATATGTGTAATAAGCAAATTTCGGAGTATTGATTGTCGTTGAAATAAACAAACTAACATATTTTCTGGTGAATGAAATATATCACATTCATAAACACGATTATAAGGAACTGGTGTCATAATACTGAGCATGGGAACCAACATTTAACAAATGCTTACTACTTCTTAAATTTTTCTAAGCATTTGTTCCAAAAATGTGTAATATCTCAAAAACGGTTTACGCCAGCGTTTCAAAATGAATGCCAGTTTTCATACAATAAATTGCATAAAAAAATAATAGTTTCTTTAATATATCATTTTGATTTTTTAAAGTTTCCTTTAGTCATTCGAAAATTTGGGGGCTTTTAAATCTTTCACTGCATTTTCACATTTCGATATGGTTTCAGTTTACACTAATTCTGATAAGCGTACCAAATGTTATTCATAACACTTTATTCGTTTGTGAGAATACACAGACAGAGATTGCCTCCAAAATGTTCTATTCAATATAAGGGATGTTTAAAGCGTGTAACTCCGACTAAAATTCGATTTTGAATTTTGACACCGACACTAAACATTCCCTATGCATTTATACTATGTATGTAGGAGAAGTAAAAGAGAAAGAAAAAAATGGCATGTCATATATATCAAAAGTTTGACGGATTTATGAGAATTAAAAGAAAATAATTTATATTTTTATTCCTATATACCTCACGCGAATATTTTTAACTTTATGGGAGTCTAGAAAGTTATTAATATTCGAAATTGGTTTAAGATAAAAGGAAACACACCATAAATTGAAGGAAAAGAAGTCTAAAGTTACAGGAAACATAAAGACAAGAAAGAAGCATAAATAACCTTCAATAGAATGACAAATAAGGAATATTTTTGACAAAAATATACCTAGAGAGAATCACAGAAATGTATTTCCTCTTCTAGGCCTTGAGGATATACTGATGAATACGTACATTTGAAATACACTTTTGCTGTATATACTGATGATCTACCGGGAGGTGTTTGTTTCCTTTTTATATACGTCTTCAATCAAATACATTTTTTTTTCTTTCTCAGCACAGTAACATGGATGGAGAAGGATCTCATGAATTTTGCAAAGGTCTAAAAGATTTTGTAACAGTTTTATTCCAACTGTATTTATTTATCAGAGTCCGCATACAATTGTGATGGTTGGGTGCTTTCAATGCGCGGATGTAGGACGCAGAAGACTAAAATAAACAGAAATTTTCTATTTGAACTGATGACATGAATAGAAAGAGAGAGAGAGAGAGAGAGAGAGAGAAATACAGACAGAGAGAGAGACAGGAAAGTACATGTTTTATAATTTTAGAGCGAGGGTTAAATATTATGACTTTTGTTTGAATCAAAATTTGAATATATAAATGATTGGATTTCAAAATTGAATTTTTAAATTGACGTACTGGATTAGTGTAACGATTGTAAATGCATACTAACGTGTAACGATAAATTACCACAACAAAATGTAGCAATTAATTGTTCCAAACATACATTCCTGTTCTGTTTATTTCTACAATAACTCACCTGAATTGTATAACGAAAAGGAGGGGGGGGGGTGATATATGCTGTTTTCTTTTTCAAGGGAATAAAATCTGTACGTTTAATCAAATTCTGAATTCATTAACGATTGAATTAAAAAAGTAGCTGTACTAAATGTGAAATTCAGTATTGATAAACAACATTTTCTAATCAAAATGTGATGATTGTTCGAGAAATTTATAATTTCCAGTGATTATGACCAATTTGTAAAAACTCAATTTCAATATAAAAGGAATGATAGTTGTTTCAGTATAAAATGGATAAGGCTTCGTCTAGTCTGCTGAAGATTGATGATAAAATTCCAAGCTAAGATAAGCCTACTTTCTAACAGCAAGCAGACGATTTAGCCTTTCATGTTAATTGCAGTGGCAACGGAAGCATTCAAGAGCTATTGAATTTGATTGTTGCAACTATAAAAATAATACCGCAAGAATTTACTTTACTACTGATTTGAACTGTCTACTTTAAAAATATGACTACACTAGAGGTTTTTATTGTAAACCAGAACGAATAACCCAGCGTTCTCCGTTTCCCAAATAAACGGTCACTGCTTATAGCTAACTAAACAAGCACTCGCTATGTAAATAGGCGACCACTTATAAATAATTAAATAAGCGCCCGCTACTTGAATAATACGTTACTCAAATAATATAAAAATCCCACTGTATCCGAAAAGTACACAACATTAAATGTGTTTGCTAATAGATGGATGTAGCGGTAAAGACGGAAATATCCCAGTCTTTAATAGTGAGTAATCTGTTTACTCAAAAATGGGAGAGTTCGTTCGATTAAATGTTTATATTTAATCAACGGATGGGTTTAGAAAATTATTTTTCATTCTACAGCAGGCAGTCTTTGATATTTTAAGGACCTGCTGTGAAATTATAAATACCGGATGTTTACCGGAATTTTCTATACCGTAAAAAAAACTCCTTTAAATTTAAAACGGACGAAAAATACTATATATTATTTATAAATTCACGAAATATCGTCTGGTATTAATCATATGGATTTCGTTTGAAGTTTGTTCGAAAGATAATTTTATAATCGTCCTGATTGTGTCAAGATGGAAACTCTGTGAAAATATTTTAGGTTTCTAAGGAATTTGTGTAAATATCGCCCATAATCAGGCTAAAACATAAATTAACTAAACGACTAATTGGGAATTAAAAAAAAAATAACGAGGAGGTCCACCTGTTTGGGTCCTGAAGTACATGTGTATTGTATATCATGGCAGTACGACGCTTAGATTTTCCATTCGACTGTTAAAACACACAGGCATATTCCTTTAGTGTATAAGATTAGCACGCAAAGAAGATAAGAATATGAAGTTACTATGAAGTTGAATAAGAAGTGAATGTATATAATGAGAAGAAGGATTCTTGTATTTAAACTTTATTTTTGTTAGCTGTTGTGAGATTCAGGGAATTTGGAAATAAAATTTGGAATGGTTTTAGAATTTTCATATATTTCACATCATGAAAACTCCGTGTAGAACTGCTATATACATAAAACTGTAAAATTTTTGTCCATGCATTCAAGAGAAATCTCGTTTCATGCATTCAAGAGAAACTTTAACACGTATTTTTTTTTCAAAAGGATAAACAAAATTAATTGTCTGCCCACATCATTATTTTTCTAAAAATAAAATGATGTAAATATTTGCTTCTTGAACAGGAATTGAAAATTGCAATTAATTTCTTACAAAAGCGACTGCAAAAAAATTCTATAAAAACTATAATTTAGAAGTAGCTAATAGATTTAGAAGTAGCTAATAGATTTAGAAGTAGCTAATCAGAATTAAGCACAAAAGAAACTTTTTTACGAATAGGCCGCTTTAATACTGCCAATGGAGAATTCGCAACAGAATCACCCTCTCAAATCTCTCCGTTAAGCATACTAAGTAAGGTTATCATGTTTCGTCTAGTTCTCTCCACGTCGACATTACAGCAGGAAATTCAATTATTTTTCTTTTGTTGGCTAAAATGGCTACAGCTTTAGGCTAATGTTTTTATCAACTTCCCTTTTTTTTCGAATTTCTATTTCTTTCGAACTTGGTGAAGGAGCTGCTGAAAAGCATTTCTATTACTCATTGTTAGATGTTATATGTTATTTATTATCTAATGTTTATGGAGTGAATGTCATGGCAGGTTCAATAAAAATATGGAATAAATAGAATCAAGAATTCTGATATTTTCATAGTGAAAGACAAATTAAAGAAGTTTTAAACCATAAATGTTATAGTGCAGTTTACAAATTTGAAATGAAAATGTGTTTCCTTGAAAATGATGTTTGCTTAGATAAAATATCGAAGCAAAATGCATGCATCTAAAATTTGGCAAATATTTTTTATCTATTTCTTAGAGTTTTCTTTTGTTGGCTAAAATGGCTATAGCTTTAGGCTAATGTTTTTATCAACTTCCCTTTTTTTTCGAATTTCTATTTCTTTCGAACTTGGTGAAGGAGCTGCTGGAAAGCATTTCTATTACTCATTGTTAGATGTTATATGTTATTTATTATCTAATGTTTATGGAGTGAATGTCATGGCAGGTTCAATAAAAATATGGAATAAGTAGAATCAAGAATTCTGATATTTTCATAGTGAAAGACAAATTAAAGAAGTTTTAAACCATAAATGTTATAGTGCAGTTTACAAATCTGAAATGAAAATGTGTTTCCTTGAAAATGATGTTTGCTTAGATAAAATATCGAAGCCAAATGCATGCATCTAAAATTTGGCAAATATTTTTTATCTATTTTTTAGAGTTTCTAATTATTCATAAGGAATGTTTTCCTTTAACGTCGATTTGTGTGCTGATTGTCTAGACTTATGTGTATTAAAAAATAATTACGCAATTTGTGGAAAGAATTAACCGTGTATTACTATGCTAGTTTACATTTTTTTTTTCAAGAAAAGTTTCTATAGAATGACTAATTGGGTCTATTTTAGAAACTGGAATCAGAAATTTGAAATTTGATTTATAACTCTATTTCGTGTAAGACCTGAGCCTGACTTACGTACTGGCACGCAGAGCAGCTGCCTCGGGGTTCCATGTCGGAGGGACCCTAATTTGTACACTTACAACAGCAAAATATCTGATGTGGGTAGCACACGACTTTCCCTGCAGACTTATATTCACGTTCTATTTATTTAAATTAAATTTTATTCATTTTTAATTCAATTTTCGTTCTCATTTGAAAACTGGACTCATTTCAAAAATGGTGTAGGAAAAATACGAAAAACTAAAATATCTCGAGAACGGCTAGTCCTAGTGTAATGGGGTTGGTCTTATTCTTTTCTTCGCTAAAAATTACGTATTAAATAAGCATTTAATGGCTATATTTGAGCATACGTAGTTCTTAAGTTTAGATTTTGATGATTTTTGCGGGCCATTTTGCAAAAAAAGGCAGGCTATTTTTTTCGAATTATACCAAAATCTAATCAGCACCAGGGTGGCCTACAAGCGACTTATCTACCAAATTTTGTGAAATTCGGTTCATTAGTTTTCCAGTTAAAGTGGATACAAGCTTTTGCGGGCCTTTTCGCAAAAAAAGGCGGGTTTTGTTAACCCGAGTTATACCCAAAACTAATCAGCACCAGATTCGTGCACAAGTGACTTATCTACCAAATTTTATAAAATTCGGTCAATTAGTTTTTTAGTTAGAGTGGATACAAAATCTGCACAGACAGACACACAGACAGACACACAGACAAACAGACACACAGACAGACAGACACACAGACACACAGACACACACACACACACACACACACACACACACACACAGACGTCCCGCTAAAAATAGTTTTTTCGTATTCTAGAGGTCTCGAAACGTGTAGATCCGCCGAAAACTCGAGTTGCGATTTTCGACATGATTCCAATACTTTCCCTATACATTACCATGTATTGCAGGGAAAGTAAAAATTAACGTCTGCTTCATGAAAAATGTGTATGCCAAGGGCATAGGTTTTCCCAGCAAAAAGTAACTATTGAGTGTATATATGGTCAAAATCACAAGAACCCACCAGAAAGAGGAATTCCCCAAAATAAGGAACACATTCCCATTGAAGATAAATCACAAGAACCCACCAGAAAGAGGAGTTCCCCCCAAATAAGGAACACATTCCCATTGCAGATAGCAGTATCTATTTTCCTATCCAGCAATACCCATTCGCCCTTATTATCTGCCCATCAGTATGGAGTAACCGTTAACTGAAGCAGCAGCAATAAAACTTGCTATTTGCCGTAATTTTGCGAACTTCAGTGAGAACTGATAATTGCAGTCCTTTAACGCAGTGTAAAATTCGTTTATAATTTAGCTCGGGCTACACAAAGTTTCAAAAGTAAAGTTCTAAATATAACAAGAACCCTCCAGGAAGGCTTGTTCTCAGAAATAAGAAAGACACCTCCAATGCAGATAACAATATCTATGGACTGTTTTCGTGTTTACTTTTATACCGCCTACCTGGAAGGATTGCAAGTGTCAGTTCCTACTGAAGTTCATAAAATTGTGGCAAACACACACACACACACACATATATATATATATATGAATATATATATATATATATATATATATATATATATATATATATATATATATATATATATATATATATATATATATATATATATATATATATATATATATATATATATATATATATATATATATATATATATATAGACATATATATAATAAAAGTTTAAAAATCCAATGAAAGAATAGAGATAATTTTCAACTCAAAAAACCCCAACATTACAAAATGCCTTACAAATAAAAGTATCAAACAGAGAATCATCAATCAAGTGGAAAATATAAATGCAAACTTCTAGTCATCAAGCTGAAGACAAACAAAAAACATCAATGGAAATGAATCGATAAAATAATATCAAATAAAATCCAAGCATGAAAGCTTTACACGTGGACAAGCCCTAGACCAGATAATGAATTGTTCATTTCGACAACACTCTTTATCAAGTCCAGGTATTTCATAAAATTGAACGCAAAATGCATGTTTCTTATATCTCTCTCTGTGTGTGTGTGATAGCTTATATCTATAAACATTGATAACCTGGACAACATGCATAAAGATTGAATAATAATAGGAAACAAGAATGAGAACTGCTGTTGCCAATCGTGAGAAAGAAATAACATATATATATATATATATATATATATATATATAAGCTGATTATAACCAAAGAATTAAAATCTAATCAAAATTAAATGGGATTAGAATTACTTTCCACAATGACACAAATAAATGCTGTACTATATAGACACACCTAACCTAAAGAACTTGTTATGTTCATCTGTATTGCCTGTATCGAAAAATTTATTCGACTTGCTCCCATGAAATTTGGTACAGAGGTACTTCAGGATCCAGGAAGATGCACCTCGCAGTAATTCTTTTATAAAATTCGAATAAGTGTTTTAGTTATGTTTTAGCACAATTGTCACACAAATGAGTTCCTTAGCGACGGGAAATATTACTTCAGATATTCCATCTAGAACACCATTGTAAAGACACAAAAATGCTCTTTGGTGGAGCAATCGTAGAACACAATCTATACAATTAATAGTCAAATTTCGGTGATTTTATTAAAAATATAAATCCACTCGTTGAAGATTAAGATACATTCTACCCCTGAAATTTTCTCGCATAGTACGCATCTCCACACCATCGACGCAGCGTTTTTATTTTGTAGTATATGTTGTTGTTTTTATCGGGCCTATTCTTGAAGCGTTCTTAGGTTTTCAAGAATTCGCTGTTTCCGGCAATGCCCAAACTTTTCTCTTGTTCATAGGGACATGTTAATATGTGGGTCCGTAAGTCATTCCAAGAAGGTAGTAGTTGTTGTTGTAAATAATCTTAACTGGTCTGGCCTATAGGCTAGACCAGGTCCATGAGACCAAAAACTCTCAAGTTCAAGACGAGGAGGAAACTCAGTGTCAAATCCTCCTTGACAAACCCTAAGCAGGATAGAAGATGATCAGGGGTGGATTGGTTGATGTTACATTTCCCACAAATGGGGAAGATCTTATTGTCCTGCTCAAATTTAAGGCATTTCAAGTGACCACTTAAGAGTCTGGACAAAGCAGTCTGCTGGACACGATTGCCCGCAAAAGCAATAGCTCCACCCGGCCGCTTGCCACAATACCAGTCATGTGCTGGAGAAGAACGCCAAGAAGTGGCGGTGGTAGATTTACACTCTTGAGCAGATCAAGAAGGGAGTAGCAGGGGTAAGAGAGCACGGTCTTTTTGCATACCATCCTCAATGGATTCCGGTAAAAATTTGGGTGGCACTTCCTGAACGTCCAAACAGATACATTACACCTGTACCTTCTGGTAGTTTACCCGGCCGTCCAAATTGCTACCCATGTCCTAGGACGAGTCGGACGGTCTGGGCTTTCGACACCTTCTGGTAGATCGTACGGTCTGGTTTATGAAAAAAATTCGCTGTGAGTTCCGGTGCGATTGTTATCAAACATCTGCATCCTAAATCTGTGTTAGCGCCAAGTACATTTTCGTCGACATCTCATCTTAAATCCCCGACAAAGGCGGGCACATTTTCTAGTATAAAATACTTAAATACAAAAATGTCCTGTATTTAAGTATTTTATACTAGAATTTTAAACTAGATTTAAGTATTTTATGCTGTCGGACGGTCTGGGCTTTCGACACCTTCTGGTAGATCGTACGGTCTGGTTTATGAAAACAATTCGCTGTGAGTTCCTGTGCGATTGTTATCAAACATCTGCATCGTAAATCTGTGTTAGCGCCAAGTACATTTTCGTCGACATCTCATCTTGAACCCCCGACAAAGGCGGGCACATTTTCTAGTATAAAATACTTAAATACAGAAATGTCCTTTGAAACAGAGCAATAAAATTTCAAATTTAATCATTATTGTGGAGAAAATTCAAAATTAGGTCATTATGTCACTACGTGTGGAGAATTTTTATCAGAACCACCCCTCAAATCTCAGCGTCGGGAATACTAAGTAAACTTGACTTGTTCTGCAGTCATGTATTCACCCCAACATTGCAGAAGAAAATTCAATTATTTTTCTTCTGGCAGCGAAAATGGCTATAGCTTTAGGCTAGTTTTTTTTTTATTCCTGTGTTTCTCTTTCCAATTTTCATTTATTTTCACCTTTATAAACTCTTTGAAAGAGTTGTTACAAAAAGATTCTGTTCCTACTTGTTAAGTTTTGTATAAGTTATTCATTTATTCATTATCAAATTCAAATAAAATAAATATTCTGGGGACTTTGGAGATAAACTTTTGTAAGTATGTTGAATAAAAGGACATGGGGAGGAATTTAAGCGAAATTGGTATTACGGTTTTTGCTTATAAGTAAAGGTTAAAAATAAATTTTCAAATGCATTGAAGGAGATATTAAATATAAATTCTGAATTAAAAATTTCTATATATATTCTGTAAAATGGAATAAGGAATTCGAAATTTGGAAATTTATAGGTTGTAGATTTTTTATGCTTTGACAAGAAATTTATGAAGGAGCCTTGATATATTGGCAGATGGTGTGTAGAATTCATTTTTGACGATGGTGCGTAGATGTCATTTCTAGGTGGTATGCAGACTTCATTTCAAAAGATGGAATACGAGATTTTAAATTAAAAAATCGTATATTTTGTGAATTCTCTATACTTTGACAAGGAATTTATGAAGAGCCTTCATATTGTGCCAGGTGGTTTGTAGACTTCATTTTTAGGTGGTGTATAGACTTCATTTCTAGGTGGTGTGTAGACTTCACTTCTAGGTGGTGTGTAGACTTTATTTCTAGGTGGTGTGTAGACTTTATTTTTAGGTGGTGTGTAGACTTCATTTCTAGGTGGTGTGTAGATTTTATTTCTAGGTGGTGTGTAGACTTCATTTCTAGGTGTTGTGTAGACTTCATTTCTAGGTGGTGTGTAGACTTCATTTCTAGGTGGTGTGTAGATTTCATTTCTAGGTGGTGTGTAGCCTTCATTTCTAGGTGGTGTGTAGACTTCATTTGTAAGTGGTGTGTAGACTTCATTTCTAAAGATGATATAACGGATTCAAAATGTAGAAATTTATAGGTTGTGATTTTTTATATTTTGACGAGAAATTTAAGAAGGAGCTTTTATATGATGGCAGGTCATGTTTAGACTTTATGTTTGAAGAAACTATTAAGAATGTTTATTCTTTTTTGCACACTTATTTCGTAGAGCCATCCGAATTTTCGGGGAAAGTGGAAGTGGCATCTTCAAAATTATATGTAGAAAATCTTAGTCAAACCCTACCCCCTCCAAATTTCGATGCTGAATTCATATAAGTTATCATATATTCTCTATATTCATCTTATCTGGAAAAATAAATGTTGCAAGCAAAACAGAACTCATATCCCCGAAACTTGAAATGGAAACCATAGTGAAACCAATCCTTAGTGAGCCCTCAAACCCCTTCGAAATTTGATACTGAATCCATATCAGTTGTGATATAAACTATTTCTATACCCGATCCTGAAATATAGATATCGCAAGAAAAGTATAATTCTTTGAATCAAAAGGGAGATATCGAGGACCAGAAGGGAAAATTTTTAGTGGGACATCCTACATTTTCAAAAATGTAATGCTGAATCCATATAAGTCATTATCTAAGCTCTATAGCCAATTCTTATAAATTAATATTTCTAGAAAAACTTTTGATGATGCAGTGGGAAAGGAATCGGAAGTGAAAATCCTTAATGAAACACGCTTCCTAATCCAGAATTTGATGCGAAATCCATATAAGGTATCATCCCAAGTTCTACTCATAGCCAATCTTGAAAAGAAAAAGATGTTTCAAGGAAAATGGAAAATTATAACTGAAAACGGAAAAACACGCAAGAGTAAATCCTTAGTGAACAACACCCCGACCTCCTTAGAAATGAAATCCAGTCATCACCGAAGCTCTGTCTCTAGTTGATTCAGTGAAATATATGCTTGTAAAAAATATAGACGGCAAAACATATTAAAAACACCATGGTAAATTTGATTGTCACAAATAATAAAATACATTCAAATGATTATTCGTATACTCTGCAGTATATTGTGCTAAGTTTTCTGAGTAAAGTTATATAATTTTAAGATCATTATCGGAAAGAAAAACTATATATTATCAAATACACGTATAGTAATACGTGTTGTATGTGTTACCAACAAATTATAAAATTCGGGAATTCTAAATACACTATAATACTTAGGAATTTTATAAAAGGATTTATTTTTCTTTTGGTAAAATGTAGAAGAAATAATATAATAGTGTATTCGTGTATGATGTTTTAGTCCCCAAAATCTTGAGCTTCCAGCTGATAAATCAGTACTTTGCTGTGTATATATAGTAATTTTGTTATTGGTGTTACGTTGTTTGCTCCTCGAAAAACTGATTCGCAAAACTTTACAGTAAGCCCTTACAGTAAGACCTTATATTAAGACCTTACAGTAAGCCATTACAGTAAGCTATTACAGTAAGACTTTACAGTAAGCACTTACAGTAAGACCTTTCAGTAAGATCGTGGGATACCCAGTTCATGTTCGCTATTTATTGCTTGACCAAGCTGCCATATACTGTATGTTTATTGGAGGTTAGAGGCGTACAAAATACAGTTGTAACAGCTGATTTGACAATCGACACCTTGCAAACATATTACAGCTTACAAAATTATTATAGGACATGGCAGTGCATTTAGGTAAAAATGTCTAGAAATTAAAGCACAACATAAAACTAACATATTATACGTTGCTTGGATATTTTAAAATACTATATAGAAATTTTAAAAAAATGCCTCGCATTTTTCAGGCTAAATATATAAGAAATATTTTACCGTGTTATACAATAATACATTTCGGTACGGTGGATCCGTAGT
The DNA here is from genome assembly GCA_951213105.1 of Amaurobius ferox. Lineage (NCBI taxonomy): Eukaryota > Metazoa > Arthropoda > Arachnida > Araneae > Amaurobiidae > Amaurobius > Amaurobius ferox. The sequence continues at coordinate 89,357,589 of OX578149.1, read as the reverse complement.
CAAGAGTCTGTGTATCAGATGATAAATCTGCATTTGTATGCTAGGAATATTAGGATAGTTTTGTTTCTTGTTTTATCTTAACAAAACAAAAAATCTAATGTAGCCAGCACATGACTTTTTCTGCAGGCTTATATCCACGTTATCTTTATTTAAATTAAATTTAATTAACTTATAATTCAATTTTCGTTCTCATTTGGTAACTAACTTTCAAAGGTGACGTAGAGAAAATACGGAAAAACTAATGTATCTCGAGAACGGTTAGTCCCAGTGTAATGGGGTTGATCTTATTCTTCTCATAGTTAAAAATTACGTATAAAACAAGCATTTAATGGATACATTTGAGCATACGCAGTTTTTTATTTTTTATTTTGACGATTTTTGCGGGCCTTTTTGCAATAAAAGGCAGGCTATTTTTTTCCGAATTGTACCAAAATCTAATCAGCACCAGGGTAATCCACAGACTTATCAACCGAATTTTGTGACATTTGGTCCATTAGTTTTTTAGCTAAAGTGGATGTAGGCTTTTGCGGGTCATTCCGCAAAAATAGGCGGGTTCTTTTATCACGAATCGTACCCAAAACTAATCACCACCAGATTCGCCCACAAATGATTTAACTACCAAATTTTATGAAATTTGGTCAATTAGTTTTTTAGTTAGAGTGGATACAATATCTGAACAGACTGACAGACAGACACACAGGCAGACAGACACACAGGCGGACAGACATACAGACACACACACAGACGTCACGCTAAAACAGTTTTTTCGTATTCTAGGTCTCGAAATGCTTAGATCCGTCGAAAACTCGAGTTGCGATTTTTTGGTATGACTCCAATACTTTCCCAATACATTACTATGTATTGCAGGGAAAGTAAAAATAATTCATCAGGCTTTACATATTTTAAATGCACTTTATTTTACATTTACTTTTCATACTGTACTTAAGTCTTAAAATAGCAGACGCGCAATTAAATAACGTACTATCTATACAAAACCTGATAAGGCGCGTTCTCAAAATTAGGAAGACATTTCCACTGCTTATTATTCCCTCGTCAGCTTAGGATAGCAGATATCTTCAACAGTAATAAGAAACTTGTAATAAATCAGATTTTTTGTTCAACTTTCTATAAGAATTGATAATTTCAGACTTTCCATTTATATTTAGCTTCAGCCACACGAAGATGTTAAGGCAAAGTTATGAACTTTGCCTTTAGAAGGACTAAAATTTTTGGATGGACTTAAAATATCGATCGGCATAGAAATTATATCAAGTTTTTTGCTGCCATTGTGGATATCGCCTGTTCCATAACGACGATTAAAACCGTAGTTCAAAACCGTTTCATTAATGCTGGTATCTGTAATTGGAATATTTTTCGAAGTAGTTCTTCTAAAATTTCAATCTCCAAAGAATGCTTGCTCTTCATCATATCTATGATCTATTGCAAAGTATAAGCTTCCTAAAAAAAGGGAATTGTGTGGGTGTATATAACGCAGCTCAGATTGCAACTCATAAAATTAAAGGAGTCACCAAATTGTCTCTTGAAACATTCGTGGAAAATATCCGATACATTTTACAAAATCAAGATTCAAGAAAATTCCATATTACGAAATTCCATTGAAGATGATATTGTTCCTAATGAGTGTTTTTCAAGAGTAATAATGAGGCTCATTTCTTTATAAAAAAAAATTATAAGTAAGCTAAATGGTCATTTTCTGGTAATGCATTTTTCCGCAAAGTAAACTAATTTATTCTAGTTAAGAGGAATAATATTTTTTTGAAACGGGGAATTCTTCAGTAAATGACATACTATAAATAATATAACGTTTAAAATATTACATATCTGATGTGGGCAGCAGATGACATTTCCAATAGACTGAAATTTATTTTATCTATATATCCTCCAAAATTCGTTAGATTGAGTTTCATTGCGTAAGTGAACAAATAAAATTATTTGAAATTGCGCTGGAAATGTCGTTATAATTTAATTTTTGTTTACAATTGCCGACTGAAAGTATTACTTTACTTATATACAATAATGTATAAGGAAAGTATGGTGATGGGGTCGAAAATTCGAATTCGAGTCTTCGACGGGAGAGCATGTTTCAAGCATAACTGATCACGAATCGAACATTTTTGACGTGATGTCGGTGTTTGTGTGTGTCAGTGAGACTGTGGAGACGATATTACAGGAACGAATGGAATTACATTCGAATGGAATTTAGTACATAAATTACAATCCATGAATACAGGAAGTCTATTGTTCCTAAACATAATCGAATGTTCAGAACTCCCCTAAATTTTAGAGTGAAATTTTGAAAAAATCATCAAAAATTCAAAACTTTTAATAAAGTTACGCAAATAGCCATTTCTTATGTAATTTGTCCTTAGAAAACGATTGACAAACATTAGAAAGCTAGCATGAACCGTTCTCGAGATATTGCACATATTTCAAATAAATTTGTCAAAAACTCACATAAATTATAAAAAAAAATATTAACTGTTGAAAAATATATTTACTTTTATATGTAATACCATGCCATAAATTTGGTGACAGTCTCGTTAATCTAACTCTTTCCATTCATGGGAAAATATACTTTGAGTAATACTTTTGCATTTGAACGCCAACAGTCATTTATCTGCTATAGGAATAACTTATTTCTCCATCTTTAATGCTTGGCGAGATTTTGGCGATGAATTTGGCGGCATGTCACCAACTTGGGGCGACTTTTGTACATGTTTACAAATTAATGAAAATCTCACCGAATGGATAAAAATGATGCTAAATCAATGAAAATGACGACTCATTGACGAAAATTCAATATCTTGGAAAGAATATCAGTATCTACTATAAAAATAACCTATTTTTTTACTGTAAAAGTAGTAAAATCCATCGCATTATATAAGGAAAGTCATGTGCTGCCCACATCAGATTTTTTTTTAAAGACGACGTCGCAAAAGTGCAAAAAACTGAAATATCTCGAAATCAGTTCTACGTAGAGTAATGGAATTTGTCATATTCAATTTGTCGTCAAAAATTCCTTATGAAACAAGCATTTCATGTCTTTATTTAAGAGATTTACGTTTCTTAAGAGCCATTTCGTTAAAAAGGAAGGTTATTGTTTTCCAAATCAGCACCAGGATAACCAATACGTGATTTACCTACCATATTTTGAGAAATTTCGTCGAATAGTTTTTCAGCTAGAGCAGGCACATACATTGCATAGACACACACATACAGTCAGGCAAACATTCAGAGATTACGCTAAAATATTATTTACGTGTTCCAGAGGTCTCAAAACGTGTAGATCAGTCAAAAACTTGATTTTCGATTTTCGACCCGATTGCACTACTTTGCCTTTATATTACCATGTATTTGTAGGGGAAGTAAAAGGTAATCGTCTGAACTAAATATAAAACTAGTATCATTTAAATTCTAAAACTGTCGATGATATATATATACATTTATAAATATATTTTAGAGCTTGTTTTGACTATTTATTTATATTTATTTAACTGACAACGCTTAATGAATTTAAGTTCACCTTCGAAATTCTAAAAATTTTAATAAACTGAGTTGATACAAACTTGAATTATAACACACAGTCTATAAATTATTGTTTTCTTATTCAATTTCATAAAGTATTCATTTTATCATGCAATACGATTTATGAACTTAATTTATTATCAAAAGAACTTACACAAGATGTTTCTCTTTAAGGTTATTTTACACTTCCACAGATATCCACACATATTAAATGCTTCACACAATAATGGAAAATAAATTAACAAGTAATTTAAAATAAAATTAGCAAAAGTTTTTAGAGTGTTAAGTTTCTTCTCGATATTTCATACATTTATATTTAAGAATGCTTAATTTTACTTCCTTCGCAATCATTATCTGAATAAAAATATAGATATACCCTTTTTGATATCTCGTTCTCGAATTTTTATTTGAAGACATTTTGTAACAATTCTGCAAAAGTGTATTTTTTCAAATTAGCAACCACTTTGTAATGTCAATGAATGCATTTGGCTTTTCTGTGTTATCAGAAACTATTGTTGTACTACTATTAACATCCAAAATTTAAATACAATTATCGATTTCTCCATATACTATATGCCGTCATCATTTTTGAAGGAATTACCATTGTTTTCCATATGAAAAAATCTGATGTGGGCAGCACATGACTTTCCTTATATAATGCAATGAATTTACTATTTTTGCAGCAAGAAAATAGTTTATTCTTATAGTAGATACTTATATTCTTTCCAAGATATTGAATTTTCGTTAATTAGTCATCATTTTCATCGATTTAGCATCAGTTTTATCCATTTGGCGAGATTTTCGTTAATTTAGCAACATTTAAAAAAGTCGCCAAGTTGGCGACATTCCGCCAAATTCGTCGCCAAAATATCACCAAGCGCTATGGACGGAGAAATAAGTTATTCTTATAGCAGATAAATGACTATTGGCGTTCAAATACAAATGTATTACTCAAAGTATCTTTTCTTATGAAAGGAACGAGCTAGATCCACGAGAATGATGTCACCAAATTTATCGCATGATATCACATATGAAAAGTGAACATGTTTCTCAACAGTTAATATATATTTTTTAATTTATGGGATTTTTTTATAAATTTATTTGAAAAATGTGCAATATTTCGAGAACGGTTCATGGTAGCGTTCTAAAGTTTATGTTAATCGTTTTCTAAGGAAAAATTACATAAGAAATATCTATTTGCGTAAGTTAAAGGTTTTGATTTTTTTGTGATTTTTTCAAAATTTCACTCGAAAATTTGGGAGGGGGGGGGCGTGTTCTGAACATTCGATTGCGTTTAAAAACAATAGACTTCCAGTATTCACTAATTGTGATTTGTGTACCAAATTCCTTCGAATCTCTCCATTCGTTCGTGGGATATCGTCTCCACAGACTCACTGACACACACACACACACACACACACACAGACATCACCTCAAAAATGTTTGATTCGTGAAAAGGGATGCTTGATACGCGCTCTCCCGTCGAAAACTCGAATTCGAATTTTCCACACCGTCACAATACTTTCCTTATACATTATGTATATAAGGAAAGTAAAAATGCTATGAAAATCTGAAAATGTGTTTAATCCGAAATCTAATCATCATAATTATTAAAATACTATCTAGTTGCAATTTTCACATAATGTGTGTACACATACAATTTTATAGCTTTAAGTGTATTCATTGTCAAGTTATCGCATCACGCCTGACACACATATACACGCACACACACACACTCCTTCCAAATGTGTTTGAAATGAAATTAAAAAAATGAATAATGCAATACTTTTTCTACACAGTACTATAAGAAAGTAAATATAACCCATATTTAAATAATAATGAATCAAACACAATATTAAGAATATTTAGAAGAAAAATGTATTTAAGCGTATTGCCTCTCATGATTAAAAGTCTCGCAGTACATTGGTAGAAATATTACAAATTTTAAATATTTGAATGTTGCAAAATTCCCTTTGAAGTATTCACATAGTATGTTCTTTATATTTTTGAAAGTATAATAGTACGCCTTTTAGGAATTGCATATTGTGAAATCCGTTTAAGAAATGTCTGGTTGCTAATGGATGCATTTCAGTGGTAAGAATAGGGATGCATTTCATAATATCATTCTATAAATGAAGTTTTAAGGTATTATGTGTAAAGGTGAAGAGGCACGCAATCATTTTTTAGAACAGGATACTGCAAACGTTCGTTTATCATCATAACGAGCACTCGTATGCAAGAATGTTCTTCATGGTGTATATAAAATAGCTGATGTGGATAGCTCATAACTTTCCCTATATAAAGTAATGATTTTACTTCTTTCACAGTGAAATAAATATCTATAAGATCAACGGAACAATGGTTTTAATATTGAATTGCACATAAGGAGCTTTTTCAGATGATAACGTGTAAGACTGTTTCGAAGAACCTAATTGACATATATTTTATGCAACTCTAAAGGAACAATTTCCAATATTGATAGTATCCACAAAAAGCAGTAAAGTCCATATATTAAAAAAATTGAATAATTAATTTATCGATTTGGCGTCATTTTTTAAATTTAATGATATCTTCGTAAATCTGGGGAGAAATATCTTATATATAAAGGATAGTTAGAAAATTGTTAGACTTAAAATTGCAAAACCATTATACAAAGTTACCATCATATGTGCACATTCCAGAAATATAACTTATAAGTCACAAAAATGTGAGAGCTGCGATGTCTGAGCTACTTTCTTTCATTGCACAAACCGATACAATGATCTTAAACGAACCGTCACCCAGACTTTCAAGACAATTGCAGTTGATACTTGAAACTTATGTCAGATAATTAAAGCAAAGCGATTTCCGAGAGCAACGTCCATAGCTCTGGCTCAAATCTGATTGTGTGCAAAGGTTGCGTACATAAAGTAAAACTCAACCGATTAGAATGAAATTATGCACATAGCTTAAACCAATCATGTTTTAGGTTATAATGAAGCCCGAATTTTAAATTTCGATCTATGTTATGATATATCTGGTTATAAAGAGATATATGATTATAAATATAGGATATATTATATATCTAGTCATAAAGATCCAATTAATTAAACATGGCAAAACATGTAATAAGGCATAATTTACATAAATACAACACTACTACTTACCCAGAGTGTCCCCCAGTTGACCCTGAAAATAGTATAGTGGGACCTTAAATAATCAAAGTATATTGCGTATACACAAAAAGAAACAGTCGATTTGGGGCCTCTAACACATTTGTTTAAACACATAAATTATTAAAACATTGACAACAGTAATGATACAAATACTACACTTAAAATTACCAAGCTTGACCTCGGGGGTGTACGGGATAATTCCGATAATTGCTAGTTCTATTCATTATTTAAAATTCAACTTGGCGCAGTAAGGGAAATTTCCCGAAAAGCTTAAAATTACACTGACACTTAGATTTAGATAAACATATAAATGCACATTACATCACAACTGAAACTTAAAGTTACAATACCTCCGTTATAGTTGAAGTGACTGTAATCCTAGAGATAGGTCTTTCACAGTTTATAGTGAATGGGGCTTGGATAGTCGAGAAATACACACTTTATTGGATTCTGGACGAGCCGGACGGCCTGGGGCTTTCACACTTTATTGGATACACGGTTTCTTATGAGATATGGCTACAATCTGGATTCCATCGCGGATTATCGCGGAGTTTGGGATCACAGTATGCAATCTTCTCCACCGTCTAACTACTGGTTGCCCCAGAGATTCCTGGCGGTCCGGGAACTACGTACAAGTCGATGCCAGTTGGGTTGCATTCCGAATAAACTTTGCGGTATCTTGCTTGAGATATGCCGCACCAATGACGGTTAACGTACTCAGTTGACCTGTGATGTACGCTGCATAGGGATCCATAATTGATGCCCCGCAAACACTCTGTCCATGTATACTCGCCCGTGAGGTGAGATAGACATTGAGCTGTCGCTTACCGTCCTTGCAGTTCACACAGTTGTCACGGCTTAAATTTAGTTTAAAGGATCCAAAGGGTAGCCCACACTACGCCGTCTATTTTCAGAGCTGTGTAGTACTGCGTAGATAAAGGGGCGAAGTCCTTGCTGCGCCGTTGATCGCCACTGCCCGATGTTGCTTGAACTTAGTCTGGTTAAGCCCTAGCTCGTCTTGGATTAGAGAGGCAATACACTTCATTTGCTGAATGTTGGCGCCTGGCTACGAACTCCACTTAACTATTTGTACTTGCAGCAGGGTACAAAAATCAGCTCCTTATTATATGCATTGGGCACTGCCGTTAAAGAGTGGCAGCGAATGCCGGTGCCTAAAAATGCGTTAAAATGCATTCGTATCGGGCTTTAAGACAAGTGCACATACACTTGGAAACCTTCTCTAACGAGATCAGAATGAAGCCAAATTTTACATTTTAAAGTCGAGTCCCATCGGATTTTGAAGAGGGAGGCACAAAATAGGGGTGGAGGTCATCTCGTCTGCTCATTCGTTATTTCACTGATGTGTGAGGAAAGGATGGTTTTAATCCCTACCAAAATATTGGATTGGGTAGTGGCGTTCATTTGCTATGCGTCCCAATAGAAATCGATGACCGGAGGGATTCTCCCAGCCGTGAGATCCCGACCGGCAGCCGGTGCGAGCTAACACTTGACAGGCCGCTATCAATTTCGAGAGATTTGCAGTTTTAAGTTTGACATTTACTACGACATATCTTTTACGAAATCTACAACTGCTGTCTTGAACCATTCAGACCATGGCGCCGAACTGTCCCATCTTGTCCGTGAGGCGGCCTCATTATAGCAATTACTTACCGTTCCCTTCGCCTACATTTAGTAATTACTACTCCCCCCTTCCTTTATTCCTGGGGCTAACCCGGGGCCTGAACAGTATTTGCATTATGTGCAAATATATGTTATGCTTCATAACATATTCACCCCCCCCCCGACAGGGGAAAAGAATTCAAGCTAGGTGTACATGATATTATAGGAAAGAGTTACATATATTTCCTGTGATACTTTACATACTTGTAATTTTACAGTCTCAAATCTATTGTTATGGCAACAAACTGTTTATATAGTTATACAATTCTACTTGAAAATCAATTATACGGTTTACATGGTTCAAATAACTCATACAATCAACAGTCAGATTCACAGTTTAATTATATATATATATATACACAACAAACGCAGCATTTCATTTATCATTTGCCAAAATTCAAAATCATCTTACACAGAAGCCCTTATATGAAAGCGTCCCACAGCAAACCACTCCCTCCTGCTCTTCTTACATTTTTGTTCCCTGTGAGTTGATAGTTTGAACCCCATTTCTTAGAACTGGCGTCAATCAAACTGGTTTCCCCCCATTTCTTTCTTCTTAGAGTGTTCTCGAGAGACTTGTGTTTTGGCTTGTGAGCGCCATTTATCGGCAGTCTCACCTGCTGTGTGTGAGTTCACGATTCAAGCGTCAAGCATCAGACCAGGTAAATACTTTAGCATATTTTTTTCTTTGTTTTACTACTTCTGCTCGTCACATTGATCTGAGAATTGGATTTGGCTGTTTATTTTACGATTCAATTTCTTTTGTCATTTTATGGAGTCGCATCACGATGGCGTCAAAGCTATTTTTGTCCCTTTTCGACAACAGAGTCTGTAATCCACTTGGATCTCTTTGTTATTGATTTTATTTTCCTCCATTGTGTATTTATTTAATTTCCTTTTTGCATATCTTTTGTATGTTTTTTTAATTCATACTTGACGATTTACATGTTTTACCGGGGGTTTACCAAACTTTTTGAATATATTTATTTAAAGTTACCTAGGATTAAAAAAAAGATGTATTATCCCAAACAGCGTTTTAACACAAATTTGTCTGGCTCGCTTCCGGGAATTCATGCATTTGACGCCGTTATTATTCATTTATTCATTTTATTTATTTATATTTATATCTATTCACTATTTTCCCATTATATCGGTGTAATTTCATTATTATTGCACGTAATTTTATTTGTTACATGTTACTTCATATAACTTTTATACTTATTGCCTTGTAACTATTTACTGTATTATGTGAGAGACCCATATGCTGCATATTTTCCGCGTCAGAGCAGTTGACCTTGGAAACCGGCCGACTCGGCAGCTCCTTCTCACGGAACGCAACAATTTGCCCAGCTTTGAGCGATACTTCAAACTCAACTGTTTTTCTTGTCTTATTTTTGTTATTCTCCGGCGAAAACTGCCCGAATGCCCTGAACTTTGTTTATTTATATATATATATATATTAAAATAAGATATAAGTAGGATACAAATGGAATAAAAATGGATGGGAAGGCTAACGGGCAATATGCTAAAAATCCTAAGGGAGGATTGTGACCCCTTAAATCCCCGGTTTCAGCATGCTGCTAGGCCGCGGCGCACTTCCGGTATGGCAACAATTCCCACAGCAATTCTCCAGTGTAAGTACTTCGAAAGAATAGACCTTGATATTTAAAGGAAAAAAGAAGAAATAATACCTAATTCCTATAGAACGTTGTCATAATCCAAAGAACTATATATATATATATATATATATATATAATATATATATATATATATATATATATATATATATATATATATATATATATATATATATATATATATATATGTATATATATATATAATATTTTTTTGTATAGATATATATAATCTTGAATATATTTTTTATATTTTGTACACTTTTTTGTCATGTCTATATAAATTTTGCAGCTTCACATTCACATCTGTAAAACATGAGTCGATGGGACCTTTGACTTAAGCCGCCCTTCCATATTATGATTGGTTTGGTTTGTATACAGAGAACCATTAATTTTGCTGTAATTACTTCTTTTGTTTATTTATAACTATATTTTAACTTTATTTTAACTATTTTAACTACTATTTATTTTAACTCATCGTTCAAGAACGTCTTGCTGTTCATATTTGTCACGTGTGCATTCTCTACATGAGATATGGGCCCTATATTTATATATTTTTTTGTGTTTATTGAAGGGTATTTTTCTTTGTAATGTGAATAACGCCAATGTCAGATGATATCCGAATAAAATCGGGTCGTTGTAGAAATGTAAACACTTTAGATGTTTATATCTCCAAACCTACTAGACAAAATATACACATTTTATGGGAATACATTTTTTACCAAAATCAACAATTGTTTACGTAGTAATAAATTCTACTAAATATTTTTACTAGTAATAGGTCCTCTTCATGAATCTGCAAAAATAATTTTATTAATTTAATATTTTGAATTATTTAAAACATTTGTCCGCGCAAGTTTTTGCTCATTTTAATTTAAAATCTCTTCTAAATATAGAAATATAACAGTAAGCAACAAAATATTCAGTAGGAAATTTAATTTTTTTTGTTATTAATAATTTATATTTTCCAAGCTTTTATAATAGGTTTTAAACAATCGCTTTGTCAAGTTGAAGAATGCATATTTCCATTTTTATAACTTGTAATGCTTCGTCTTGAAGTTTTAGTTATAAACACAAAACAAGAATTAAAAATCTAGGGCACTTTCGGGCATTGCTATACCCTTCATCAGCGGGAATACGAAACAGTAAACGCGGGATGCTATATGTAGACCAGATCAACAGACAAATTGGCATAAATAAACAGAAAATAATAGTAGTACAAGCAGGATATTAAAATTAATCAATTACAAATTCAAATTCTGGGGTTATACCCCAGAGACATGTCTCTTGGGTATAACCCAAGAGTATACTTCGGTATAATCTATGACGTTGTGTCGTTGATTTTATAACTGAATTTAGAATAGACGTGATATCACCTTTATTATTACTAAACAAGAACTTCGTAGCTCCTTTAAAGCCATACAAGGAGACATAATTAAATTTGGAATCATGTTCTTCCAAATGTAATGGTTATAATTTCTCAGATTCTATATATATACTACACACAGTGACTTGTAGACTTGGTTTCGATCGTAACTGACATATTACGGTGTGTCAATTGCATATCTTACATTAGCTACCTTAGACCATGTTATCTGTATTGAACAAAACAATTAAGGTTCAATATCTCAAAATACTAATTATAAAGCCAGAGTTTTTATTTATTTATTTATCAAATATGGATGACTTTTCTTTAAATGTTCCATTTTTGTCTTTATTGATGTTGTATTATTTGATCATGTTGACCATCTCTTACTTAATTATTCGTTTACTTAATTTATTCGTTTCTTGCTTTCAGAACATTGACATTTTGTTGAATTTTTTGTGCCTATCTCACTGAACTCAAGAACTCTCTGAATTGCTCCAATTGGCGCAACCGGTCAAAGAGTCCTCTTTACATTTCTTCAGTGCATAACTGGTCGTATTTATTTTTCATTTATTATTATTTAATTATTTTTTTGTTGTACACTGTATATATCTTCAGATTTACATAACATATCAATTTGATTTTTTATTTTATTTTGATACACATTTTCACAATTTTGTTTTTACCTATTCATTTACGTATTATGATATTTTGCTTATTTCAACAATCTGGTATTTTATTCTCCGGCTTGACACTTATTGTTTTTGCTATCCAAATGTAGGACGTAGAATTTATTTTTTATTTTTATTTCCTTCTACATGAAATTTTCAGGGTCCTCGGTTTGTTCTTGTTCGCGTTCGTTGCAATACATACCTGATTTTGCCAGAATAGTACATCGTATTTTCTCAAGAGCCCTTTCATATTTTTACGGACGCGAAATATTTTTTTTTACTTATTTCTTGCATAGGGTTGCGGAAATTTCATAATTTCTGTATGTTACTGCGCGCTAAACTACTTCCCTTGGGAAAATTCGCTCCTAGAAATTACAAAGAATTAGAGAATTTATTTTTTATTTTTATTTCCTTCTACATAAAATTTTCAGGGTCCTCGGTTTGTTCTTGTTCGCGTTCGTTGCAATTCATACCTGATTTCGCCAGAATAGAACATCGTATTTTCTCAAGAGCCCTTTCTTATTTTTACGGACACGAAATATTTTTTTTATTTATTTCTCGCATTGGGTTGCGGAAATTTCATAATTTCTGTATGTTACTGTGCGCTAAACTACTTCCCTTGGGAAAATTCGCTCCTAGAAATTTTTTTGCAATTTTCGTCGGTTACATATTTGCCATCATACTCTATTTCTGCTCATGATCAGGCCTATCCTCAACACTGCAGTTTACACACACACACAATACACTACATAAAATAATATCAATATACACTTCATACACTTTTTCTTTGTCATATGTTTTGACATATCTTGTGGAAATTTTTTATTTGTACCTTATTGTGCTATAGAAATTTCTTATTTCTCATTTACTTTGTTTGTTTGCATAGTTGCATAAATTTTACTATTATTATACTATATAATTACATTTTACCTAGCAAAAATTTTTTGAAGAATGAATTCTTACTTAATTTTAGAATTTGTGGCTCTTACAATTTGTGTTGCGTTAATTTGCACACACTGACTGTTTATATTCTGCTTTATAGTACTTTGCTTTATCCAATTTATTTGCAGAATATTTTAATTCCAATATTTTAAATTACTTAATTTTGCTTATTTCATTCTCTGAAAAATTTTTAGCCAAATTCCCTACACAAAAGAAGCTAATTCTTGTTTAATTTATGTTAAATCATTATTTTCTACTTGCCACTTAGTTTTATAATTTTAAATTGTTTACAGTTATAATGTTACTGCTTTTCTACTCTTTATACCACAATTTCGATCCGCAAACACACAATATATTTTTTATACAACAATACTTTCAAAGAAAAGGTAAACATACTCTTTACACACAATATTAAACATACTTTACACCCTATATATATATATCTGTATATTTTAATGCAGCATTAAATTTACTTTTATATGTTTACTTTTGCGATGCTATTTTACTAAGTGCACACCCCGTTTTGTTACCTCGTCTAAGTTTGACTTAGGTAACAGCCACACATTGCAATATTTCTCTCTTTACTCGATACCCTTTAATTGCTGGCCCTACATTGAGCACTAACCCGTCACCTCCGGTAGAAAAGGCCGAACTACTTTCCCCCCCTGTACCTCGTGACGTATGACCTGTAGGCCCAATTCTGGCCTTCGAATTCGAATTCCTCCGTCTCAACTTTTCTGGAAAGTTCTCCCCTAGTAGAGTAGCCCACACAGAGAAGTATCGTATGTGCAGTGCAGTACGTGGGCTCGCGCGTGTGGATGCATAACGGTCTTTTTATCGTATTTTTGAATGTCTTATATGTTAGTTCATCATTTAATAAACATTTTGACCAGCATACCTTCGACTACATACCTTATAACATTGGATTACTAATTACCTTATTACCGTAATGTGAAAAACGAAAAATGCTATTTAGAAGTAAGTGCTTACCATTTTTTGCTTATTATCATGTCATTTAAAATTATATAGAATTTTAAATATATGGCAATCAAATTATTGCTATTCAATTAACGCTAACTGGATTCTAAATTGTTTTGTTGCTAATTATAACGTCAACAAACCTTTTAGAGTTTTCTTAGTTTGTTTTAAAATTTTATTGTTGTCATATTAATTAAGAACTGCCCAGGTACTTGTAAAATTAAGCTTTGCTAAGTAATTGTAAAGTATTTAAAATCATTCAATGTTTAAAATGTATATTTTATCAAGTTAGCTTGTGTCATTATACAGCTATTATACATGTGTCATTATACATAAATTATACAGTCTCCTGAAAATATTTTAAAATTACTTTAATAATGTTGTTAGTTGTGTAATATTTTATAATAGACTAGCAGCATGTCCGTTCTTCATACTGACCATATAATACAAGAAACCTAAAATTCAGAATTTGATGTGAAGTTTTAATATTTAGAGTCTCAATTTTTGAAATTTTATAATAATTCTAATGAAATGAAAATAGGTGATCTCTACCGTGCTGAGATAATAAACAGACAGATAGATGTACAACATACAATTTTATGTATACTGTTAATAGCAGCATTGCCCATGATTTAATATCTGTGCAAATTCCTGCAGTATTCTAAATGACATTCTTACTCAAAACATTCTATTAAAATATTTCATTTAATTCTCCTTTCTGTGTTTTCTATACAAAATTATCTTCAAGCAGATCTGAATAAAACATTCTCGTTTGAAAACAAATTATAAAATATATATGAAATTGGATCAATATAAACTAAAATAAAAGCGCTAAAATTGTATAAAAATGGTTATAAAATTTTGTTTTATATTGATTTCTTTATTATTTAAATCTTAAAAAATTTAATAATCGTCTGCCTAATAAACACATTTGATTTAATTGCGTTGCTAAGCATCATGATATAATTTTCTTAATAAATTTGTGGAAAATATATCATCTGCATAATTCTATTTTTATGGAAGGTTTAATTGTGGGATTTTTATTCATATCTCGACAATCCCTGGTCCTAGAAACTCGAAACATGGACTAAATTTTAAGTAGGGCTATTTCAAAGCTACCCACAGAATGTTCATGAAATTCGATGCAGCAGTTCTACCGTGATGATGAGATAGATAAACACACAGACAGATACATGTATTTTCAATTTTATTTATATAGATAAAAAAATGTCATTCTCTTTTTAAGATATTGTCAATAGTAAGAAATCGTAGCAATAAAAATGCTACACTAAAGTTATGAAAGTAAAATAATGTAAAATGGAATATTTCACACATCAAATAACATATTTTAACTGTTTGATAAGTAAGTAATTGCATATAAAAGATATAGTATCTTAATATATTGCACGTATATTTTTTATTATTTGTTATGGCATGCTGAAATTTTAGAAGAATAGGTTAGGAAGTCATTTGTGTTTAGGTTGGGCACATTTTATTTTTTATGTAGCGAGTTATTATGTTATTGAAAATTGTTAAAATAACTTGGAAAAAAGCAAAGTAACTAACTTACAATTTCAAGTTACCATTGTATATTTCATTATATTATAGTTAATGTTATTTTAATAATACAAAGCTAATTTAATCTTTCTTACATTTTCACTTCAATGGAATTGTAAATGAAATATTAATACCAAAAAGTTTTATTATACAGCTTTATTAAATTTTCAAAGCCCCTGAGGTATTTCAAACTCTATAATTAAGCAAAATTGTTTACAATTTGTTAATGTCTGGTAGTAAAAAAGGGAATATAAGATGTGCTATATTAGAAAACCTGAATTTCTGCAATTTATAGTGCATAGGTTAATGAATGACATTCAACTAGTATTTTATCTTAATTCTAAATCATTTTACAATTTATAACAACAAAAAATGAATAAAATAAAATGAAATAAAAATAAATAAACACGTAAGCATATTAAAAGTTAAATTCTGAGTTTCTTTTTAATGATTATCTTATGATATTTAAAGATATAGTATTCAGTAATCATTTTAGTTTCTGCATACTTTATCTGTAAGTACGCATACTTTAGCTGAATGTACTGAAGAATTATTCAAATAAAATGCCTGATTAAGCAATAAATATACAGGGTTCTTTTTCAAACTTTTATTAAAACACTAACTGAATGGAATCCTTTCATCTTTGCTTCTACAGTGAATGAGTCATTATAAATATTTTATTTTAAGGAAATGTACAGCAATATTAATATTTTAAATCACCCATTTTAATGAACATTATCGAAAATACTTCCAAATTTCATGAATATTATTTGATTTACTGATAAATTATGATTCCTTTACATCGAACAGAGAATTAAAAGGGAAACAAATAGCAAAAGCTTCGATCGCGATCTGGAAGACCTACTCGCAGTGGGCCTACAAGCCAAGACGTCAAAAATTAGTGCTCCGGCCTCTGCTTTCGGAGGTGACGACTAACCCCAGGTCCGTCTTGAGAGGGAACGGAACCACGTCATCCTGGTTAACCTGGTCGGGCACTACATTGATTGGCCTGTCACTAAGTGCAGGTCGATGCAGACTGGATCGCATCCCGAATAAACTTTACGGTATTTTGCCTCAGACATGCCGCACCAATGACGGTTGACGTACTCAGATGACGTGTGTTGTACGCTGCATAGGGGCCCATATTGATGCCCCGCAAACAGTCTGTCCATGCATGCTTGCCCGTGAGGTGAGATAGACACTGAGCTGTCGCCTGTCGCTTACCATCCTTGCAGCCCGCACAGTTGTCACGGCTTAAATACAGTTTAAAGGATCCAAAGGGTAGCCCATACTACGCCCTCTATTTTCAGAGGTGTGTGGTACTGTGTAGGTAAAGGGGTGAAGCCCTAGCTGCGTCGTTGATCGCCACTGCCCGATGATGCCTTAACTCGGTATGGTTCTT
The DNA here is from genome assembly GCA_951213105.1 of Amaurobius ferox. Lineage (NCBI taxonomy): Eukaryota > Metazoa > Arthropoda > Arachnida > Araneae > Amaurobiidae > Amaurobius > Amaurobius ferox. Next base: position 89,340,658 of record OX578149.1, on the reverse strand, counting down.
CCCTAGATCGACTTGTCTTAGAGCGGAAATACACTTAATTTGCCGAATGGTCGTTCCTGGCTACGAGCTACACCTAAGTATTTATGCTCGCAGCAGAGTACAAAAATCGGCTCCTTACTATATGCATCGGGCTGCCGCTAAAGAGTGGCAGCGGATGCCGGTGTCTAAAAATGCGTCAAAATGCATTCGTATTGGGCGGCTTTAAGACAAGTGTCTGTCTCCAAGTGTATGTGCATGCACATACACTTGGAGACCTTCTCTAACGAGATCAGAATGGAGTCTAATTTTACATTTTAAAGTCGAGTCCATTCAGATTTTGAAGAAGGAGGCACAAAATTGGGGTGGAAGTCACCTCGTCTGCTCATTCGTTATGTCCCTGATGCATGAGGAAAGGGTGGATCTAATTCCTACCAAATTATTGGATTGCGTAGTGAAGCTCATTTCTATGCCTTCCAATTGAAATTGATGACTGGAGGGATTCCCTTTGCCGGGAGGTTCGAATCGGGACCCGGTGTGAGCTAACACTTGACAGGGACTATAAATTTCGAGAGATTTTCAGTTTTAAATTTGGCATTTACTACGACATCTCTTTTTACGAAATCTACAACGTCTGTCGTGATCCATTCAAACCATGGCGCCGACCTGTCCCATCTTGTCTGTGAGGAGGCCTCGTTATAGCAATTCCTTAACGTTCCCATCGCCTACATTGAGTAATTGCTACTCCCTCCATTCATTCATTCCTGGGGCTAACCCGAGGCATGAACAATGTTTGCATTATGTGCAAATATATGTTATGCTTCCTAACAATACTAGCAAAAGGGATAAAGATATTAAAAATTAAAGAAGGAGGTAACAGAATCGGAAATTATATTAGACATTTCCAAGCAGAAGAGAAGAAAAGAAACTCATCATTAACAAGGGAGCTGGACTGAGAAACAACCGAGAAACTTCAATTCAAAAATGAAATTAAGTGACAACATGATCTTAGCATTCGAAAAATTGAACGCATGTTTAGAGTCCCAAGAATGTTCAGCAATAACTGAAGTGTGTTACAGGAGAACTGAGGTACATTCTAAGTAAAATGCCCCTAAGTCTTCAAATGCTGAACATTCTTGGGAAGCTAATCACATTTTTAATTTTTTGGAAGCTAAGATCATTTTAACTCCTAATCCCATTTTGAGATGAAGAATCTAAACTATTATTAATTATAATTGTACTTTCTGCCATTCTGCTTGGAAGTGTTTGATTTAATTTTCATTTGTCTTTTTTTATTTCAATAATTTCACACCTTTTACTAGTATGAGCATATTTTTCGTTCTTCTCTTACAATCAACTGTACAAGTGATTTGGATCATATCTTGGACGTTCACTTCGTATTAGGTATTACTCCATTAACTCATTGTGAGCTTCCTCTTGTTATTTTCATTCTAGGTTTGTTCACCTCCTTTATTTTTGTTGCCGGTGGCAATACAATTTTCTTTCTATAGTCACGTTTGCTGTTCGTACATCAGCCGCCAATATTTCTTTGTTGAGTAAAAATTGATCTTATTCTTTGTAATTACAAAGAAATCTGTTTTTTGCCATCGAAAGCGGTCGGTACTATTATTTTGTGTTGTATGCTGCTTTTAACGAAGTTATTTTAGTGTATTCATTTATCTTTAAATTATCTTTGAAATCCCGTACTGCTTAAAAGTGTTCAAAGAAAGTTTCACAAACTATCACAAAAATAATTAAAAAAAGTAAATTTCGCAAAATTATGTTTACAATAAAAATAACAATAATAATATACATGTTAGCTGCCAATATATTGCTTTGCAATATATAGCTTTTTCACTGCCTGTAACAATTTGGGTGCATTCTCTAACACCCCCATAATGCATGTGCCAACCAACACCATCGTACACTTCCAGGTTTACATTATTTTACACGTTACATATGTATAGTAAACTGTCTGCAATTTAGCTTAATTTATACCTCAAAATACTGCAAACATCTGTAGTCAATAAAGTAAGGAGTAAAGAAATACATCGCCGACATGAATATGATTTATAAAACGACAAAAATTATCATTGCAATCAAACGAGACAAATGTTAAACTTAGACAATTGTCGTGATAAAATAGCTACAAATTATTTGTGCATAGGCAAAGATTCAACGAGTAATCAAGTTGTGATCATCTACATAAAAACTACAGTCATTGCCGCAAACGAAAAGGTCTTCTCAGCACTACGGCAATTTGCACCTACGCCAAAATATCCAGGTAGGTAGGTCTCCCATATTATTTCCCGAAAAGTTTTGATGCTGATATTTTGAAGGTTAAGCAAATTCTAAGACCTCCTAAACCCAATTCGAACACTTTTGGAAATATATCTGTCTGTGTGTATATGTATTTGCGCGAGAAAGCGTACGTGTTTTGATAGTGTCATAATACACCCATATAATTAAAGGAAAGTTTGCCTGAGAAGAGATTATATACATTAAAAATACTGACAATATTTCTAAATCGTAATAATATTCGATTAACTCTTATAAGTTATCTCATCACCCAACTCCTTTATAGTATAGGAAAATTTAATAAGGACTAGTTATAATGGCATAATTACGTGGATATATGCTTCTCTTCTGTGTATAACACTACAAAATTTATAAAATGGCTTTTGAGGCGAAATCTGAGAAACAACTCAACATTATGTATGCATATGTCCAGACATATGTGCATTGTAACGACAGAAATTCACATGTCTAAGTGTGCTTGCATTAGCTTAAAATTCCATTGAATATAAGTGTAATATTTATGAAATATATTAATAAAACCGTATAACTATGTAGTTATGAAAGGTTTAGATATTATATTAGGAATATATTCAGAGAGAATAAAGATATGTTGTTTCAACAAGAATCATAAATGGGAATATTGGACAGAAAAAAAAATATGCGTCTCCTTCTATGTGAGTGTCACGCCTGTAGAGCTAATTTTTATCATTTTACGGTATGAAATTTGCAGCACAGATGCTTTAGGACCCGGGAAGGCGTACCTTGGCGGTATTTTTGTTTTCAAATTATATTGTATTTATAAATTTTAAATGTCTAAAATCACGATTTTCCACCATTTTGTCCCATTAAATCGCAGCCTCAAATGTGCAGATGATCGACCAGTTTAGCAGACAATTAGTCTAGAGAAAACGTAACAACTGACAGCACCATGAACATTTATGTTCTTGAATTTTCTAAATTTTTAAATTCAAAACATGTCAGCATATTAATTCTGTGGTATTATATCATGTGGGTTATTATATTATTTGTGGTATTATATCATCACTTTGAGTATTGTGCATTGACTGGAATTGGAATCGGTGTGTAGTATCGGTATTTTGGGAGTTTTAATTTTCCCTGTTTTAAATGCGGTTTTGGGTTAAATGCAAGTGTAATATATTCTGTGCTAAATATCGTCTGCGGAGAAACTGCACATTTGCATGTAGTCGACTTCCGCCTTAAGAGTCCGTTGGAAGTAGTTGTATTAATTTTGTTTTGTTTAGTTTTTCTTTTTCGGGGCGCCACTAAAAGCGAGTGCTTGATATGTATATGTAGTTGTGACGTCAGATTTTTGGTAGCAGTAGAGAAAGGACGCTGCTTTTTTCTGGGAGATGGAACAAAGAAGGCAATTATGAGGGTTATGTATTGATCTGCTTCAAATTTATAACAATGTCAAAATTTAAGAATTAGCTGAAAATTTCCCATCTCAGACTTATTATTATGACCGTCAGGATTGTTAGAACCTACCAAGTTATTTATAAGTACTTTTATTTCAAAAACAAAGAAATATTTTAAGAATCCACAAGCTTGGCTAAAATTCACATATTTTATAACATGTTGAAAGATTTGAGATCAGCCAAAGAAATGCCAAGTGTAAAAGTTCCCGATGGTTATTAAATGTTACTGCTAATTTAAATGAAGTCAATTTATATTGTCGTGAAATGATTTAAACAACTATTTGGTCTATTCATAACAGAATTTAATATTCTGAGTTAAGCGTCTTGAAGTAAATTTGAAAATGCAAAATAAGTTATGCATTGCATTTATTTGAATCCTGTTTAACATTGAAAAGTATTTTGAAGAAATGTTTTGGTTATTAATACTTGTTTTATGGAAGTTGCAATGTTTATATATATTTTAACACAAAAATTAAAGATTTTCTTTAACTTCAAGATGGTAATTTATTCATGAATTTCTGTCTCTTGCTATATTTATTTAACAGTTGGAAGACCATTGTTGAGTCCTGGCGCTCAACATCAGGGAAGGCAAACCAGAGGGTTGTACTACCACTAATACATTGATTATAATATACATTTTTGTTCGACCTGAACTATGAAATTATACTTTACAAATGAACTATCTCCTTGACGAATTTACAATTACAAGTAACTTTCTTTCATCACGCTTTCACAGCTGTAATAGAAATACTTTTCGGGTTCAAAGAAACTTTCTTGCGATGTCATGAAGTTTATTTGTGTCACGAGAATGATTTTAGTTCAAAACAGACGATTTGGGAATCGAGTGCTATTATCTGCATCTGTATTATTTAAGTACCCTAACAGCATTTTTTCATAGTGACGTAAGATTTACGTCACACTGTGACTTTGGGACGTTACAGGACGTCGCAGCACGTCTCGGCAATGTCATATTGAGGTCACAGCGAAGCCATTTTGGTCATTTTCATGGTCGTTTGTGACGTCGCATATTAAATTGTTTGTGGCGTCACATTGTAATTGCCATTGTAATGTCGTCACATTGTTACGTGTTAATCAAATTGCGGAAATGTCACGGAATATAGTCACAATGAAGTTACAAACTTACTAATACGTAACGTCGCATAGAAGTAACAAATATGATGTCACATTGTGACCCAGGTGTCACGTGACTACAACGTCAATGTCACACATGTAACGATCTTTGCTGTGAGGGTAGCGGATGCGTATTTATTGGAGATATAAAAATTCCGTTGTTTACGGAAAATCTGGCCACTGTATAATTTGGTCTGATTTTACCGATATTGCTAAAATTTTAGATTTAACATATAGTCTCGGCAAGTGACGGGTTTCGGTGTATTGGTTTGGTTGTCGTATCATGGCCGTTGCGCCAATGTACATTGATTGCATGCAATTTTCACAATCATGTATATGAATAAAATTACTTAATTTTGTTATTTTGTGTAACTACCATGCTTTAACTCCCGGGCAACGGCTGGTACAATTTCAAGTATCAAAGAAAGCTTATGTGGAAAATTCAGGATATTTCCTACATATACATAATGCAATAAAATTGTTCTGCAAAATGTAGAACATATCATATACTATCAGATAAATCGAGTTATTTATTCGTAGCAAATTGTACTATAATGGAATAGAATTTTTTAAAGAATTTCAAGACAAATATGCATATGCAGCATGTTTTTTCTCTCTATTTGATTTTAGATATTCCAAGAACTTCATCCAAATACGAAAGTCAAAATTTCTCCCCTCCCCCCTGGTATTAGGGATAATAAAAAGAATACACACAAAAAGCTCTATAATATCATATCAAAAATCTATAAAACAGTTTATTTTACAAGTATTGACATTTTTCATTTGGTTCTATGAATTGCTATAGAAGTTTCTATAGAGTTCATATATAACCAATGGAGCAAACCTTAAATATAATTGAATACTAGTAGAATCACTTAATTCTCTGCGAAAATATAAATTGACATTGCTGTTCAGTTTTTTTCCCCAAAAAATAATATTATCATGTAATGTTTATGCTAATTTTATAATTTATGATGCAGATATTTTTTAATGGATAAAACGTGAATTCTACGGCTAAACGCCTCAAATGGTTGGATCTAGCTATGAAACGAATTGGCAACCTTAGTTATCTCCGTTCAGCAGCAGGATGAAATGACACTCGAAATAAAAAATGCGTCTAAAATTCCTTAAAACAAGTATTATACAATTTTTCTGGTAGAAATGTTTTTAAACCAGCGTATCAATAGTAAAGTAATTAATTTTTATAAAAGAGGAAGAAGAAAATACTTTCACCAGAAATATTAAAAAATCCGTATGTTGTATTTATTCATTGATCATCACATTGCTTACATCGCATTTACGAGCGACAGTAACCGCGATACCTTTGGCCATGAGTAATAATGAATGATCGTTTAGGTTGTTCACGTTCCTCGTTTAAGCAATATCCATTTCTTCACCTTAATTCTATACGTTCCAATCCGAAAACTCCACCAACCAAAGAAATTTCATTGTTAAATGCTTCATATAATAAGAACATTTTCTTCCTATAGGGACGCTTAATTTCTTCATATATCAGGACAATTGGGACACGCTTTTTATAATGTAACCATTAGATGAATATTTACATTGCTTTCGGCAATTCTTAATCATCTTTATATCTATACTACTCTATATAACACATTCAAAAGTTCAAGAACATCCTTTAGTCAACGAAGTTAAATTAAGTTAAAATATCGAATAAGTTAGTTTAAAATATCGAACTAAATTTCCAAATTACATTTTCCATCTAAAAATAAGTCATGAATCATAAGAATTAAATCTTAATGAAAAAATTAGCGATTGGGCTTTGTGTCTCATCCTCACCGTGACTGAATCCGTTCCACACACACACACACACACAATCCTACAACTCCAAGCATCAATAAATTCAAGCATCAATAACAAGCATCAATAACAAGCACCAACCAAGCTCCATATAAATTTTCTTGTTAAATGCTTCACATAATAATAAAATTTTCTTCCAATAGAGAGGGTTGATTTCTCCATCCTTCAGGGCAATTGGGACATTCTCTTTGTAATGTAACCATTAGATGAATATTTACATTGCTTTATACAAATTTACATCATCAAATCTACTCTATATAGCAAATATAAAGGTCTCAGAACAGCCTTTAGTCAACGAAGTTAAATTCTTTTAAATATCGAATTAAATTTCCAAATTAAATTTGCCATCTAAAAATAAGTCAAGAATCCTAGGAATTAAATCTTTAATGAAAAAAGTAGCGACAGAGCTTTGTGTCTAGCTCATCTTCAAATCCTAATGGATTTCAGCTTTAAATCAACAGGAGATGAAGAAAAAAGCTCTTTATTTCACAGATTTTAATTTTCTAGCAATTGCAGTGGCAGAGAGCTGACGTTACTTTTTTAATGACGGCACTCACAGCGAATTTTTAATTAATTTTGTCATCATGTCAGTCCGTGAAATGCGAAGTAGGCGTTTAACCAGAAGCCTAAATCCAATATTTATTTTGAACGATTTTCAATTTAGAAGTCAATCAGCAAGTCATTCAACGGGGGTTTCTTTTAAGATTATACTGAAAAGATGATGAAAAAAATTTCAACGCAATTACAGCTCGGGGTTCTTGAAATAACATCTGCAAAGACGTTTAGTTCATTTCGGAGAAATAGAAACGTATATTATTTGAAGTAATCTAGTTTTTTTCTTTATAGCTACCGCAAAGAATGGCACGCTGGTGTTTTTGACAGTTTAGAAAATTATTTCTTCAACCCTTAAATGCAATATATCTTTTTCATTTCAAGTTAAAAAATTGAAATGTTGAATCTGCTAATCAAACCTGTTACTTTTTTTGTATTTACTTTAAGTTATATACTTCAAGTTCTTTGAAGAGTGATATAACTTGAAAGATTCACTTTACAGAAACTTAAACATTTGACTCATGATTTACAATTTTTGAAAGTATTTTTTCTATAATAATTTCCATGATATTTAAGATATTCATTTAATTTACTGTTGGGGAATTTAAATATAATTATACTTAACTTTTAATATGAAATTTTAAAATTGTTTATGTTATCACCATAAGCAGTGACTTAGACACCACGATTTTTATGCAGGATGGGGTTCCACCTCACATTGATACATGTGTCAAATAGTTATCTAAGCAACATTTCACGGATGACCGGACTGTAAACCGGCACATTTCTTGGCCACCCCGGTCACCAAACCTCAACCCCTGTGACCTCTGGTTATGGAGTTACCTCAAAGTACTGTCTATGGTGGTAACATAAACAATTTGACGGAATTGAAAAATGTGATACACCGACATTTCCGTAACATTCCTGCTGATCTGCTGAGAGCTACTGTTGAGAAAGCAATAATGCGATTTAATTTGCTTTCAGAAAAGGTTGGAAGCCACATTGACCATGATTTGTGACACGTTTTAGAAACGATTAAAAACTTTTTAAACCGATGTCGTCATATCTTATTTCGTTTAACAATATTGCATACAGCGCCATTCCCTGCTGACAATGAGATTTTGAACTTTTTTTTTTTTTTTTGCGGAAAATAAAATCCCATGGCCTCCTATAAACTATTACCAAGTTTGATAACTTTCTGTCCAGTAGTTTACTTTTTATGGCCATTTCAAAGTGGAACTTTAATTATAAAGACCCTGTATATCATGAAATTCAAGATTCAGCTGACTTTCACTGTATAACCAGTAGGTGATTATCCCGGGCAGGACTGATTATTTTTTATATGGTTTGGCGCATGTAATGCCACAGGAATAGCAAACGCGCACATCTTCTTCTTGGGCTCGCTAAGAGACCGAATTTTTCACGGCGACTGCCATTCTACTCCATCGACGTCACTAAATGAATGTTTCTTCACTAAATGTCACTAAATGGTCTCTAAATCACTAAATGGTAAAACTCTTTGGATGATCTCTTGGCAAGTTTTTATGTCTGAATATTACCACTTCAGAATTAACAAACAATTTTTTATTGTAAAATGACGAAAACTTCATGTGTTTTGGCAACGACGCTCAAAGTCCTCCCTGGTCCGTGACGCCACGAATGACGAAATGCTAAACTTGCTGACATCAAGATGAAAACTTTCTGATTGGTTGCTGGTCTGATCCTCCAAACTTATATTAAAGAACCTTGGGTATGATGGTGTCTCATATTTTGCTTCACCGACGCTCTTTCAAAAACCACGTGATCTAAAATTATATCACTAACTGGACAATAAAGAAGGTACGTTACATGAACTAGCTAACAGCCGGAGAACCTAAATCTCAAATAAATAAAATATTTTCCTTTTTTATTAAAACGAGTATATGGTGGCCATTATTTCTAGCAGCAGACGAACAAAAAATCCCACGAAAATTATTGCTCATTGTCTGATTTTGTACAATTGATTGACCGAACTAGCATTTTATTGCAATTGATAGAAAACGGAAGTGGAATTACCAGTACTCATTGGGGGGTTAATACAAAGTAGTAATATATGTGCTCAATGTAGTTAATTATGTGGAAAATAAAATATGTTAATAAAGTGGGAGATAAGGTAAGAAAATATTTAATAGGTTTATAATATGAAAACGTGTTAGAATGCTTGGGTATTACGTAAAAGAAAATTACTTATAACGAGAATATCTACCAACTGAGCTAATTTAGTGTCGCACTTTACTTATTGTACAATCCTAATATACACACTTTATAGTTTTTGATAAGCGGGTTTAGAAAAAATATCAACATAAATGTATGTTCTACTTTTTATTACTGAATCCTACATACTTCTATTGTTTTAATATTCGTATTTGTCAATGTCTGAACAAACATATATATTTATTCAAACATATAAGCTAGAGCTGTTAATTAATCTCATTTCAAACAATTCACCAATCACAACATAACACCTACGCCGAACTTAATTAAATAATTATCATCCAAAAATAAAATGGCGTATTTTTCTGGAAAACTTTATTCTGAAATGATTTAATCAAGTACGAAACTTCTATCTAAGCATTTGTTAATATAAACAAGACCATTGTGATCGAAAATTAAATTAAGTATTTCGAGGCATCTGAGAGTATTTGCATTGTTATGCTGAAAGTATGTGATAAGCCCAAAGTAATTGGTGATAGGGTATTAACCGATACAGCTTGGATTTGTGCATTTGCATCACAATGCAATTCTGCTTTGCTGCACTTTCTACGTGAATAGGGGGAATCATGCAACATCCGTTCGCTGTTAAACTCCTTTCAGAAACCTCTTCAAACGTAAAATAAGGTTAGAACATACTTATTGTAAAGGAGAAATTACAAAGCAATTTTTCCTTTTTCATCTGTTAGACTACAGAAAAAAGTCTCTGAAGCAAAAATTGACTATTTATCGCTAATTAAAAAAAATATTGCATAAGAAAAAGTTCTTTTAAAGTAAAACATGCGATGGAAATAGAATTTAAGATTAAATAAACTCGTATTATGATACTAAAATTAAGTTTTTATTACAGCTGGAAATATATATAAACTTTCATAAAGGAAATCCTGAGCTTCTTCAGTAGAAACGATGCTCATTTCGCTGTTTCCAGAAAAGGAGATTAGCAGAGTTATATAGTTTGGCAAAAGTTCAGTTTATATCTTCGCATTCTAGCAAAACCATTTTTTATTACTACATTATTGTATATTTTGATTTTTTATGCAAACGCATTAGAATTGAGATTTTTAATTCAGCTCGTGGGAAAGCTTTTTTTACGGATAGCCTGTGGAAGTTTCTGCTCCTGACTGCCTTGGAACTCACAGTGAGTTTTAGGCAACGACTTTGATTGCATTGAGTTTCTTTTATTTATTTTTCCCACGGCTACGAAGTCAAGAATTTGGGGCAGTTTGAAGAGACAATTCTGCAAAAATCATTATCTAATTACCAGGCACTTATTTAGCATCTTAATTGCGCCCCATAATTCATTATATTCAAAATATTACCATAGAGTTTCCATCTTGATATCATTCGAAATATCAAATATCGACCTTTTTAACGATCTTTAAACCGATTTCATAGGCTTAATCTTTCATTTTTTATAAGTTGAAAATTCACCAAAATATAAAATGTATTCAAACAAATTATAATCAAAAGTTATTCAATGAAAGCAATACATGTGAAGTCCGCAAATTAAGGCGTCATACAATTGCAGAATTTGGCAGAAATATTGTGTGATATATTCGCATTCTACTAAAAAATTACCTATTCCTGAATTTTTTTATAAATGCTAATTAGATACTGTTCATAAATTTTCGAAGCTCTAATAGTTCAAGTGCGGATTGTTGTAATCTTTCCTCCCTGAACAAGATTTTACTTTCCCTGCAATACATGGTAATGTATAGGGAAAGTATTGGAATCATGTCGAAAATCGCAACTCGAGTTTTCGACGGATCTACACGTTTCGAGACCTCTAGAATACGAAAAAACTATTTTTAGCGTGACGTATGTGTGTATGTCTGTCTGTCTGTGTGTGTGTCTGTCTGTCTGTATGTGTGTCTGTCTGTGTGTCTGTCTGTCTGTCTGTGTGTCTGAGCAATGTATGTATCCACCCTAACTTAAAAACTAATGGACCGAATTTCATAAAATTTGGTAGGTAGGGCTCTTATGTGCGACCCTGGTGCTGATTAGTTTTTGGTATAATTCGGAAAAAAAGAACCCGCCTGTTTTTGCGAAATGGCAGGCAAAAATCTCATGTACTATTCACTCTAGCTGAAATACAAATTGACCAAATTTCACAAATTTGGTAGATATGTCCCATGTGGGATACTCTAGTGCTGATTAGATTTTGTTACGATTCGGAAAAGAACAACCTGCCTTTTTTTACGAAATGGCCCACAAAAATCGCCAATATCTAAAAAAAGACTACGTGTGTTCAAATGTATCAATTAAATCCTTGTTTTATACGTAATCTTTGATGAGGAAGAAAATAAGAACAACTCTATACTCTAGGACTAACCGTTCTCGAGATATTTGAGATTTTTTGCATTTTTTTATTCCACTTTTGGAAAACTGTCCAATTACCAAATAAAAGCAGAAATTGAATTAAAAACGCAAATTTAGTGTCATTTTGTGCAATTAAACTCAATTTAATGAGTTCTTAAAGAAATAAAGAAAAAATGAATTTGAGTCTGCAGGGAAAGTCATGTGCTGCCCACATCAGATTTTTCTTTTTGCTCCATAATACTGGTAGAATGGAGGATAGAGAGACATGAAGTCACAGAAACTGCTGCAATGTTTGACAGCATTTGATATGCATTTGGCAGCTGAGGTAACGTCGGATTTTTTGCAGCTCTAAATATAATTTTATAGTAAAGGAACTGAAAACGATGTCCAGGGCTTTTTCTGTATTGAAAGCATTTTAATTTAGACAACGATCTGTTAATTTTAAGCAAGTTTAGAAACCCCATTTAAATGTACCTCGCTTACTTATTTAAGGTATATAAAGGCCTGAAAATTTTAATATTATTTTTATTAATATATGTATACACCTCTCCTGATTCGTTTGACTTAAAATTCAAAAATGTCATTATAAATTTACTAGTATAAATATTAAACAATTTTAAAACTTTACTTTTAAAAAAATTAATAACTCTAATTAGTAATAAAATTGACATCTCAATATATTTAAAGATCACTCCTCTATTATTAAAATTTACAACTCTGAACAAGTTAAAATCTAGAAATATCAATTAATATTTCATATCAGAATATTAATGAATTTTACATCTTTAAATAATAATGGATGAATAACTCCACAAATTAATTAAGTTTACAAATCGGAATACTAATAAAGTTTAAATTATTAAATATTAATAAAATTTATAACTCAAAGTATCAAAATATTTTAAAGTTATAATTCTACATAAAGTTTAAAACTTTAAACATTGATAACATTTGTAACTGCAAATACCCTTACCTAAATATCGTTACTTTGAATGCTGTAACATATCTGAATATTAATAATGTTTCATTGAATGCTACGTATGTCTCGATGAACTAACAAGACATTGTTAAACTAACTACAAATTAATCTACAACTTAATTAGCTTCATTAACACAATCAACCAATTACAATATGTCAGCAACGGGAAACTTAACTAAATGAACAGATTTCCAGAGATAAAATGTATTTCCGAGAAAACTTTGTTAAGGGATACTTTAATAAATCTGTACGAAACTTCCGTTCGTCTGAATGGTATTTCTTACAAATAGAACAAGCCCAGGGTGATTGAGAATTTAGCTTACCATGTCAGATCATCCGAGTGCACTAGCATTGTTACATCATTAGAACAAATTAATTTGTGATGCTGTATAAATTGGATGCAGGGAGGAATTAGATATTAGCATTACAATATAAGTGTGTTCCACTATCCTTTCAATGCGAAATAAAAGTGTCTTGAAGCATATATTTTCTAATCAAGCTCCTTATGGTCTATCTGATAAGTTTACTTGATAAGCAGATTGCTTAGTTGTATAGAATAGGTATGATAATCCTGTCATATTGGGAACTCGAGTCTCCACGCTTCCGGCAAAAACTGATCCCAAAATTTCGAGATCATTTTACTAAGTATTTTTATGTTTATAACCACTGTAAAGTATATAAAATTATCTTGCAGCATCTGTTCTGTGTTTAAACTATCTAAAGTCGATCTGAGATAAGTTTACTTGCAAAAGTGATCTCTGAGTTGTGGAGAATAGGAATGGGGTTTTCTGGCTATCTTGGTATTGGATATTCCAGGATCCCAGCAAAAACTGATCTCCAAATCCTGGAATTACTTTTACTGGGTATTTTATAAATATGCTAAACAGCCCTTACAGAGTTGTTGTTGTTGAGACCCAGACCGTCCGACCTACCAGAAAAGTGTAAGAGCCCTTACAGAGTGTATAAAATTATCTTGCAGCATCTGTTCTATGTTTAAACTATCTATAGTCAATGTGGTAAGTTGATTTCCAGAGTTGATTTCTGAGTTGTGGAGAATAGGAATGGTATTCTGGCCATCTTGGTATCGGATATTCCAGGATCCCAGCAAAAACTGATCTCCATATCCTGGAATTACTTTTACTGGGTATTTTATAAATATGCTAAACAGAACTTACAGAGTGTATAAAATTATCTTACAGCATCTGTTCTATGTTTAAACTATCTATAGTCAATGTGGTAAGTTGATTTTCAAAGTTGATTTCTGAGTTGAGAAGAATAGGAATGGTATTTTGGCCATTTTGGGATTGGATATTTCAGGATTCCTCACTAAATCCCGGTATCAGCTTCACTAGGTTTATGTATATATATATATATATATATATGCGCCACTGCCTTTACAAAATGTATAAAATTATCTTGCAGCATCTGTTCTAAGTTTAAACTATCTATAGTCGATCTGGTAAGCTGACTTGCAAAGCTGATTTCTGAGTTGTGGAGATTAAGGAATGGTTACCCTGCAATTTTGAGAATAAATATTCCAGGATCTCGGCAATAATCATAAAATTTAGGATTTATCTGAGTCATTTTAAATTAGGAAATAACAATTTCTCATTTCTTAAATTATGTTAAAATTGATATAGCAAACAATGCCAGTATGGAACAAAACGTGTAAGCATGGTACTTTAAAAATGGCTGATATATACAGAATACAATTCACATTTGTTTTAATTTCTAATTAGTTATTTTGTAAACTAAATTAAAAAAAAGTGCAAATTCAGGAGAAGTTAATTTTGCTTCAATTATTTTATTTTTATTTTATAGGATGAATTTAATTATTTAGAGATGTTATCAAAAGCAATATCTTGCTTTGTTATTTTTATGTACAATAAAACTTTGTGAAACCGATTTCTTTATTAAAAAAAAGGTAAAATGTACTTTCTGTTAAAAAATGTTATGCTTTAGGGATTGAGATATAAACAATACATGCATATGTGGCAGATATAAACAATGTATGTATATGTGGTAGATATAAACAATGCATGTATGTGCATATATTGGGAACAAAACATCCAAATTAAGATATGTTCAGAGCATTCATGTCTAAAAATCCAATCCAAACTCTATTTTACGATAAACGCATCCATAATTGGCATATAAAGGATAGTAGAGCTCGAACATGACCTGAATCAGTCTGATCTGTCAGCTTGAAATCTTTACCCAAAACATGCATATTTATTTAGAAAAACAATCATTCTACCGAACAACTGGGGTTCTTTATTTGACTAGATAGCCGTGCAAAATTATTTAAAACGCAGATTATTCGTTTAATGTTTTAACTTATAACACTCTATATTAATCTATGTATGCTACTTTATGAATTGTTATAACTCTATGTACACAACACTTTGTACACTGCTCTAAATATTTATCTAACTCTATGTGTACTACAATATGCATTTATGTAACTCATATAATATACTCCATGTATTTATATAAAACTCTACGTATACAACTCAATGCAGTTATAGAAGTCCATATATACAACTCTGAGTATTTATATAACTCTATGTATACAGCTCTATATATACTACTTTATGTACTCTAATCTATACATTTATATAACTCTATGCATTTACTTTATTATCTACACTATGTATTTATGCAACTCATGTATAATATACTCTATGTATTTATATAAAGCTGTATATATACTATTCTATGCAGTTATATCGCTCTATGTGTAGTCATCTGAGTATTTATATAGCTCTAAGTATGCTACCCCATACAGTTGTATAAATCGATAGGTAGCTTACTCTATGTATTTAAATCTCATATTTATCAATAGCAATGCTAACACAATTTTAACAAACAATAAAATATAGAGCTAATTAAATAAATTACCTTTAAACTATTTATTTATCTCAATATATCACTCCCATGTAACTTGAATTAACTAACAACGCATAATACATCTTAACAAACAAAATAATACATCTTATCAGAAAACATTGTTTCAAAATGTTTCAAAGGTAGTTCTATAAACTTGTATAGAACAACCTTCCCTCGGCGTGGCATTTATTACAAATAAAACATGACTATTGTAATCACAAATTAAACTGTACATTATCTTTCTTCTTAGAATTTCTGCATTGTTACGCAGAAAATGCACGACTAATTGGGTGATACGGTATCAGTATTAGTTGATACGTCTTAGCTCATTGTATTAGCATAACAATATAAGTATGTTTACACTTTCTGTGTGAATACGGGAAAGATACAGTATCCGTTCACTATTGAAATCGTTTCTTGAATGACTTTGTAATCTAAAGTAAAATAACTTTATTCCAAAGTCAGTCTGGAGTAAATAGCACAAATGGACGTATTTTTGTGTGTTGTTGTTGTTGAGACCCAGACCGTCCGACCTACCAGAAAGGTGCAAGGCACTGTTTGGACGGCCGGGAAGTGCCACCCAATTTAGACCGGAACCCAGTGGGGGAGGCATCCACAGGGACCGTACTCTACTCCCCCTACCACCAACCTCTCGGAAGGACTTACAGACCCACATGTTTAACGTGATCCTACTCCGCATGAACACGACGAAAGTTGTGGCAGCGCAAACCACCGGGATAGATACCACGCCCGAAATGTGCCAACAGCACGCTGTGTTCTTAGGTGGTCACTCATCCAAGTACTAACCGCGCTCGATACTGCCTGACTTCGGTGATCTAACGAGAACCGGTGTTTTCAGCACGGTACGGCCGTTGTATTTTTGTGTGTAGAAAGCCCAGACCACAGGACAAACCCGAAGGCTTATGGTTGCTGCTTGTGGCCGGGTATTTTTGTGTGTTGTTGATGTTGAAACCCAGACCGTCCGACCTACCAGAAAGGTGTAAGGTAAGATGGTATTTTTGTGTGTTGAAGACCCAGACCGACCGGCTCGTCAGCAAGGACATGAGCAACCGATTAGTCGGCCGGGGGGTATTTTTGTGTGTGTAATAGCAAAGAAAAAACTGTTCCTAAAGTGAAAATTGGATGAAATTTATCAAGTACTTAAATGGGCGGTCAAGCAGATTAGTGGTTAGCGAGCGGGGATTGCTCTCGTGAGTGCAATCCCCGCGACCAAACTGTCTGCATGTTCATGTGGAGTACGGGCATATTAAATATGTGGGTTTGTAAGTCCTTTGTAAGAGATTGGTTGTATGGCAAGGAGGATACAGCATGTGTCGATGTTACCCCACTTTGGATCGGTCTAAATTGGGTGGCAGATCCGGGCCGACCAAATAGATACCTTACACCTTCTGGTAGGTCGGATGGTCCGGAACCGAAGAAATATTTGAATGATAAGATATACATATACACTTTATTTAAAGATATTAAATAACATGCTGTATATGCATATATATATATTTGCAATAAGATAGTTCTATCAAGTTAATACGTTTTCAAAACTTTCTGGAATACTGTTTCTTGAAATGATGTATTATTTTGTCATAAGATTTAGGCAAGTTTAAGTTACATGCGCTTGATATATTGTGATAAATAATTAGATTAAAGAGGATTTTTTTAATTAGTTCTATATTTTATACTCTGTTAAAAAAATTAGTCTTATGATTGTCAAAATATGAGATGTAGCAATAGATTAGTATATGGAGAGTTATATAAATGTATAATGTACTGCATAGAGTAATATACATGGAGTAATATAAATTAAAATCTTTAACGAGTAAGTTGTATTTTAAAAATTGTGTCTCTGCTGTCTAGTAGAATGAGTCCTAATTCCCCTGTTGAATTAATTAATAAAGCTGTCTTTCTAAATAGAAAAAAAATTTCATTTGAAAATTTTAAGCTTGCAGATCAGACTGGTTCGGGTCAGTTTGGAACTTTATTGTTTTTTTAGTGTACTTAGTGGCGTAATATTTTACTTTATGATTCCGTTATCATTTATATTTCCCGCTACTACATTTGCAATTTCGATCCCATTCAGACCCTCAATTTTACATGGCGTCTCATTCTCGACTTACTGCATGTTAAACCCTTGTATAATTCTCTAGACATATAGTCTTTTTTCCTTATTTATAACGACACGTTTATTGGCTGCCCTGTATGTTGATCTACTGTTATTTATGTATTTTGTAATTTAAATGTTTTTAAATGCATAGAATTTAAAAGGATCAATATGCAAATCTCATTTCACAATTGCGAGCTGCATATAAGAGCTCATGATCGTCACATCTTAAACAATTTACATTGCTACTAATGAAGGATGTAGTGACATCCGAAAGTGCTCTGGATCTTTTGCAATTTAATGTACACCATTGATGGTATTAATATTAAAGACCTTTTAGACCAAACAATTCGGTTGGCTTTGCTATATATTTGAAATATTTACTAACCAAGATTTAAGATTGAAACACCTGATTTCCAGTTTGTAACGGAGTTCATTGCTGTGGGCTGTGCATAAGAGCTTACATCTTAAACAATTTACATTAGATTTATAATTCTGCTCTGGATTTATAATTCTGCATAAATGGTGTTATTATTAAAGATGTTTTAATTTACCAAATTTGGTTGTATATTTTGATAGAAGAAGAGACTATTGTACCAGTAGCTCATTAATGAACATTTGTATATTCTGGTTGGATTCAGTGCTCGAATCTCGGGTGGAACATAATGTACTTATCTCACTTTTTATATACTTGACAATATGTACTAACAATATATTCACATTATTTGTTCCATATGTCAGTCAAATATTTTTTAATATTGCAGTTATTATAAATTATAAAAAGTTTAAGTGATATGATTTACAAATTTATTCTGCTACGTATATAATTAATAAACCCATTAATATCATTATTTGCTCTGAACGAATCACATCATAGCCCATACCAGTGGCTCATTAATGAACATTTGTATATTCTGGTTGGATTCAGTGCACGTATCTCGGGTGGAACATGAGGCACTTATCTCACTTTTTATATACTTGATAATATGTACTAACAATATATTCACACTATTTGTTCTATATTTCAGTCAAGTAATTTTAAATTTTGCAGTTATTATAAATTATAAAAAAATTAAGTGATACGATTTACAAATTTATTCTGCTACGTACATAATTAATAAACCCATTAATATCATTATTTGCTCTGAACAAATCACATCTTATCCCATACCAGTAGCTCATTAATGAACATTTGTATATTCTGGTTGGATTCAGTGTTCGTATGTCGAGTGGAACATGAGGTACTCATCTCACTTTTTATATACTTGACAATATGTACAAACAATATATTCACACTATTTGTTCTATATTTCAGTCAAATAATTTTTAATATAGTAGTTATTATAAATTATAAAAAGTATAAGTGATACGATTTACAAATTTATTCTGCTACGTACATAATTAAGGAATCCATTAATATCATTATTTGCTCTGAACAAATCATATCTTACCCCACACCAGTAGCTCATTAATGAACATTTGTATATTCTGGTTGGATTCAATGTTCGTATCTCAAGTGGAACATGAGGTACTCATCTCACTTTTTATATACTTGACAATATGCACTAACAATATATTCATACTATTTGTTCTATATTTCAGTCAAATTATTTTTAATATAGTAGTTATTATAAATTATAAAAAGTATAAGTGATACGATTTACAAATTTATTCTGCTACGTACATAATTAAGGAATCCATTAATATCATTATTTGCTCTGAACAAATCATATCTTATCCCACACCAGTAGCTCATTAATGAACATTTGTATATTCTGGTTGGATTCAGTGTTCGTATCTCGAGTGGAACATGAGGTACTTATCTCACTTTTTATATACTTGACAATATGTACAAACAATATATTCACACTATTTGTTCTATATTTCAGTCAAATAATTTTTAATATAGTAGTTATTATAAATTATAAAAAGTATAAGTGATACGATTTACAAATTTATTCTGCTACGTAGATAATTAAGGAATCCATTAATATCATTATTTGCTCTGAACAAATCATATCTTATCCTACACCAGTAGCTCATTAATGAACATTTGTATATTCTGGTTGGATTCAGTGTTCGTATCTCGAGTGGAACATGAGGTACTCATCTCACTTTTTATATACTTGACAATATGTACAAACAATATATTCACACTATTTGTTCTATATTTCAGTCAAATAATTTTTAATATAGTAGTTATTATAAATTATAAAAAGTATAAGTTGTTGTTGTTGAGACCCAGACCGTCCGACCTACCAGAAAGGTGTAAGGTAACTGTATGGACGGCCGGGAAGTGCCACCCAATTTAGCCCGGAACCCAGTGGGGGAGGCATCCACAGGGACCGTACCCTCCTTCCCCTACCACCAACCTCTCGGAAGGACTTACGGACCCACATGTTTAACGTGATCGTACTCCGCATGAACACGGCGGCATTTGTGGTAGCGTGCAAATCTAGCGCGCAAACCACGGGGATACCGCACCCGAGATGGCCAACAGCACGCGGTGTTCCGCGGTGGTCACCCGCCAAGTACTAACCGCGCCCGATGCTGCTTGACTTCGGTGATCTAACGAGAACCGGTGTTTTCAGCACGGTACGGCCGTTGGCCCAATAAAAAGTATAAGTGATACGATTTACAAATTTATTCTGCTACGTACATAATTAAGGAATCCATTAATATTATTATTTGCTCTGAACAAATCATATCTTATCCCACACCAGTAGCTCATTAATGAACATTTGTATATTCTGGTTGGATTCAGTGTTCGTATCTCGAGTGGAACATGAGGTACTTATCTCACTTTTTATATACTTGACAATATGTACAAACAATATATTCACACTATTTGTTCTATATTTCAGTCAAATAATTTTTAATATAGTAGTTATTATAAATTATAAAAAGTATAAGTGATACGATTTACAAATTTATTCTGCTACGTACATAATTAAGGAATCCATTAATATCATTATTTGCTCTGAACAAATCATATCTTACCCCACACCAGTAGCTCATTAATGAACATTTGTATATTCTGGTTGGATTCAGTGTTCGTATCTCGAGTGGAACATGCGGTACTTATCTCACTTTTTATATACTTGACAATATGTACAAACAATATATTCACACTATTTGTTCTATATTTCAGTCAAATAATTTTTAATATAGTAGTTATTATAAATTATAAAAAGTATAAGTGATACGATTTACAAATTTATTCTGCTACGTACATAATTAAGGAATCCATTAATATCATTATTTGCTCTGAACAAATCATATCTTACCCCACACCAGTAGCTCATTAATGAACATTTGTATATTCTGGTTGGATTCAGTGTTCGTATCTCGAGTGGAACATGAGGTACTTATCTCACTTTTTATATACTTGACAATATGTACAAACAATATATTCACACTATTTGTTCTATATTTCAGTCAAATAATTTTTAATATAGTAGTTATTATAAATTATAAAAAGTATAAGTGATACGATTTACAAATTTATTCTGCTACGTACATAATTAAGGAATCCATTAATATCATTATTTGCTCTGAACAAATCATATCTTATCCTACACCAGTAGCTCATTAATGAACATTTGTATATTCTGGTTGGATTCAGTGTTCGTATCTCGAGTGGAACATGAGCTACTTATCTCACTTTTTATATACTTGACAATATGTACAAACAATATGTTCACACTATTTGTTCTATATTTCAGTCAAATAATTTTTAATATAGTAGTTATTATAAATTATAAAAAGTATAAGTGATACGATTTACAAATTTATTCTGCTACGTACATAATTAAGGAATCCATTAATATCATTATTTGCTCTGAACAAATCATATCTTACCCCACACCAGTAGCTCATTAATGAACATTTGTATATTCTGGTTGGATTCAATGTTCGTATCTCGAGTGGAACATGAGGTACTCATCTCACTTTTTATATACTTGACAATATGCACTAACAATATATTCATACTATTTGTTCTATATTTCAGTCAAATTATTTTTAATATAGTAGTTATTATAAATTATAAAAAGTATAAGTGATACGATTTACAAATTTATTCTGCTACGTACATAATTAAGGAATCCATTAATATCATTATTTGCTCTGAACAAATCATATCTTATCCCACACCAGTAGCTCATTAATGAACATTTGTATATTCTGGTTGGATTCAGTGTTCGTATCTCGAGTGGAACATGAGGTACTTATCTCACTTTTTATATACTTGACAATATGTACAAACAATATATTCACACTATTTGTTCTATATTTCAGTCAAATAATTTTTAATATAGTAGTTATTATAAATTATAAAAAGTATAAGTGATACGATTTACAAATTTATTCTGCTACGTACATAATTAAGGAATCCATTAATATCATTATTTGCTCTGAACAAATCATATCTTATCCTACACCAGTAGCTCATTAATGAACATTTGTATATTCTGGTTGGATTCAGTGTTCGTATCTCGAGTGGAACATGAGGTACTCATCTCACTTTTTATATACTTTACAATATGTACAAACAATATATTCACACTATTTGTTCTATATTTCAGTCAAATAATTTTTAATATAGTAGTTATTATAAATTATAAAAAGTATAAGTGATACGATTTACAAATTTATTCTGCTACGTACATAATTAAGGAATCCATTTATATCATTATTTGCTCTGAACAAATCATATCTTATCCCACACCAGTAGCTCATTAATGAACATTTGTATATTCTGGTTGGATTCAAT
Source organism: Amaurobius ferox (assembly GCA_951213105.1). Classification (NCBI taxonomy): domain Eukaryota; kingdom Metazoa; phylum Arthropoda; class Arachnida; order Araneae; family Amaurobiidae; genus Amaurobius; species Amaurobius ferox. The sequence goes on along the minus strand of OX578149.1, from coordinate 89,318,114 downwards.
GTTCGTATCTCAAGTGGAACATGAGGTACTCATCTCACTTTTTATACACTTGACAATATGCACTAACAATATATTCATACTATTTGTTCTATATTTCAGTCAAATAATTTTTAATATAGTAGTTATTATAAATTATAAAAAGTATAAGTGATACGATTTACAAATTTATTCTGCTACGTACATAATTAAGGAATCCATTAATATCATTATTTGTTCTGAACAAATCATATCTTATCCCACACCAGTAGCTCATTAATGAACATTTGTATATTCTGGTTGGATTCAATGTTCGTATCTCAAGTGGAACATGAGGTACTCATTTCACTTTTTATATACTTGACAATATGCACTAACAATATATTCATACTATTTGTTCTATATTTCAGTCAAATAATTTTTAATATTGCAGTTATTATAAATTACAAAAAGTATAAGTGATACGATTTACAAATTTATTCTGCTACGTACATAATTAAGGAACCAATTATTATCATTATTTGCTCTGAACAAATCACATCTTATCCCATACCAGTAGCTCATTAATGAACATCTGTATATTCTGGTTGGATTCAGTGCTCGTAACTCGAGTGGAACATGAGGTACTTATCTCACTTTTTATATACTTGACAATATGTACTAACAATATATTCACACTATTTGTTCTATATTTCAGTCAAATAATTTTTAATATTGCAGTTATTATAAATTATAAAATGTATAAGTGATATGATTTACAAATTTATTCTGCTATGTATATAATTAATGAACCCATTAATATCATTATTTGCTCTGAACAAATCACATGTTATTCCATATACGCAACTAAAATGAATCACCGATTACCTAAAAGTAGAAGGACACATTTCCATCGCAATTTATATGTCGAACTACTTAATTCAACTGATATGAGACTTCCGACCATCTCCACTGCAAGTGTACATATAAAACAGGACCATTGTAATCGAAGATTGGATTTGGGATGGCTAGCCATCCTTGAGTACAGCCATTGTCACACAGAACATACACGGTAAGCGCAAACTAATTGGTGATCGAGTATTATACACACTCTGAGTTGGTGAATTAGCATGTGAATGCATGTCCGCTCCATTGCGCTTTCTACGTGATTAAATGGAGCCTTGAAGCATCCTTCCTCATTTAATATATTTTCTTGCATTTCTTTGAGCGTAAAAAATCAATAAATTTTTTTCAAATGCAATTAATTAAATTACAAATTACTTAAATGTAAAAAGACATATTTTCCTCGCAAATTACAGGCCGTACTATTTATATTTAATCCAGGATACACTTAAATGGCTCGATGCCAACGGCCCTACCATGCTGAAAACACCTGTTCTCGTTAGATCACTGAAGTCAAGCAGCAGCGGACGCGGTTAGTACTTGGGTGGGTGACCACCTGGGAACACCGCGTGTTGTTAGCACATTTCAGGCGCGGTAGCCCAGTGGTTTGTGCGCTGGATTTGCACGCTGCCACAACTTGTTGCTCTTAGTCCTCTGGACGAGTCGGACGGTCTGGGTCTTCAACGCTGCCACAACTGCCGCCGTGTTCATGGAGAATACGATCACGATAAACATGTGGGCCCGTAAGTCCTTCCGAGAGGTTGGTGGTAGGGGAAAGAGGGTACGGTCTCTGGGATGCCTCCCCCACTGGGTTCCGGTCTAAATTGGGTGGCACTTCCCGGCCGTCTAAACGGTTACCTTACACCTCTCTGGTAGGTCGGACCGTCTGGGTCTCAACAACAACTTAAATTACTCGGGACACCAAAATCACCTGAAGGTTTAAAGTAGCATTTGGACCTCTGGGAGGAATCTATTATAAATTTCGAATCCTACAACTGAAGAAATTATTCTATATTCAGGATTAATTCAAGAAGCGGCAAAATAACACAGAATATAATATAAAGCTAAAACCAAATTTTAGAGTATAAGAATAGCATTTTGATATAAATCAATTACATATACCAGAAGACAGGTAATCGTATACAAATTTATTTCATGCTGCAAATTTTATTCCATTTTATATAAATATCAGTGTTATTTAATGCATCATGTAAAAAATAAAGAGAAAATGAGTTTGAATCTGTAGTGAAGGTCATTCTCTGTCCACATCCCTTTGTTTTTCTGTGCTTGGTTCTATCTAGAAATAGCTGTGAATCATGATAGTTTTATTATTGGTACCTGGTATTTCAATTAAACTAGTGACTTTATAAATTCAAAACCTTGATGCCGTAGGCATCTATCTAACTCCCAAATAAATTATTTAACACTCCCCCACAATATCTATAAAAATCCTAGCCAAAGTTTTCATATAAACTTCGCTGATTACAGTTCCCAAGAGGCCAAAGTTTGAGAATCTTTCTATCGAAGAACTTCCGCCTAATTGAACTAACTAGCTAATGAATCACATCGCCAATCAAGTTGAATACTTTGGTCAGTAATAGAAAGAGTCTTTGTTGAGAACTTGCAAAGTAACAGATTATAGTTACGCCAAAAATATTCTAAACTTTTTAGAAGTCGCTGTTGATGCAATTCATTTTCGAGTTTATAAGTGGTTGGAAGCACAAATACCATAAACAAATTTAACAAAGTATATTATTCTTTGTATGATAAATACAGACTTTCTTACTGTGTGTCAATAAAATTATTACTCTGAAGAGCAGTAGATTGATTTACAATGGTTTTCCCTCTCTGTGAATAATATTATTACTATTAAAAGTAATAAAGTGATTGATTAATTATGCATTTCCTTCTGTTTGTTTAAAATCATTATTATTAAGAGCAAGATAGAAATACTATTATATGTGTTTTTTCCTCTGTGGGAATAATAGTATTACTATTAAAAGTAAAGCGTAATATGTGGTTGTATACGAAAATTATATAATGCAGCTGGGACGAGGATATGCAGTTATCAAACAGCTTGAGGCATGATTTAATAATGACTAAATTTTCTGACTCAGCAGATCATTAAATTACCACGCACAGAGGACCAATTACCATTTCGTTCGCCCAATGACGATCCGAAAAGACAAATTCCATTGAATTATCATACATTACCATAGTACCGGTTTAAATATGATAATATCCGATCTATATATCATTTCTATAAAAGTAATGTATGTATCCAAGATTCAGTCTAAATCATGATTAGGATATTTAAACAAGATATGGTATTATCAGGTATCAAAACCGTATGGCCAGTAAATGAGCATAGAATACTGAGTTTTAAGTGTAGTTTGTTTATTGTTGAAGTATATCAAGTAGTAGGCGTATAAAGATCATTGAGTTTTCTTCCTGGAGGTTCATTCAAAAATACAAGTCGAAGATTGGGTTCAACTTGTGATTACGACTTTTTTGATGCCTTTCATATTCAGAAGAATTCCAATCATTTAATTAATGACTTGTCCAGTACTCATTTTTTGCCCATGACTTGACGTAGTGTCTTGAGAATTTTTTCCATATTCTTTATATTTGTGCTATTTTTTTAGCCTCAGAAACTCTTGTGTGCCGTTTTTTTGACTTCGGGTCTTTGGGTTATTTAGCACTGAGGAAAGACGTAACATAGAAACTGTTATACGCTTTATTATTACTTTCCCTGCAATATATGGTAATGTATAGAGAAGCATTGGAATCATGTCGAAAATCGCAACTCGAGTTTTCGACGGATTTACACGTTTCGAGACTTCTAGATTACGAAAAAGCTATTTTTAGCGTGACGTCTGTGTGTGTGTATGTGTATCTGTGTATCTGTATGTCTGTGTATCTGTGTCTCTGTCTGTGTGTCTTTCTGTGCAGATTTTGTATCCACTCTAACTCAAAAAGTAATTGACCGAATTTCAGAAAATTTGGTAGGTAAGTCACTTGTAGGCGAATCTGGTGCTGATTACTTTTAGGTACGATTCGGGATAAAAAAAACCGCCTTTTTTTGCGAAAAGGACCGCAAAAGTTTGTATCCACTCTAGCTGAAAAACTAATCGACCAAATTTCACAAAATGTGGTAGCTAAGTTACTTGTAGGGTACTCTGGAGCTGATTAGATTTTGGTATGATTCGGAAAACAACAACCTGCTTTTCTTGCAAAATGACCTGCAAAAATCGTCAAAATCTAAATTAAAAAACTACGTATGCTCAAATATATCCATTAAATACTTGTTGTATACGTGATTTTTAACGAGGGAAAAAATAAGACCAACCCCATTACACTAGGCCTAGCCGTTATCGAGATATTTTAGTTTTTTGTTTTTCTCTACGCCACCTTTGAAAATGAGTCGAAGTACAATTGAGAACGAAAATTGAATTAAAAGTTCATTAAATTTAATTAAAATTAAGAGAACGTGTATATAAGTTTGCAGGAAAAGTCATGTGCTGCCCACATCAGATTTTTTGATGATCATTGCACACAGGCGTTGCTCAAAATATTCATTACCACTGAGGTATCTATACAAATTTTGCTAAATGAGGTAGCAACATTACTCGATAATATTTGTTGACGTCTACAGGTAACACTTTTTTGACGTCTACAAGAAGTTACATTTCTTAATATAATAGGCAAGTTCATTTCTTAATACAATGACCAAGTTCGTTTTTAATATAATAACCAAGTTTCTTTCGTAATATAATAGCCGTTTAATACCATTTCAAAGTTAACAACATCCAGTTTTCACATCCTTATTACGGTATAAATTTAACTCAATAGAATTTTTTACTTTCCCTGCAATACATGGTAATGTATAGGGAAAATATTGGAATCATGTCGAAAATCGCAACTCGAGTTTTCGACGGATCTACACGTTTCGAGACCTCTAGAATACGAAAAAATTATTTTTGCGTGACGTCTGTGTGTGTGTCTGTCTGTTTGTGCAGATTTTGTATCCACTCTAACTAAAAAACTAATTGATCGAATTTCATAAAATTTGGTAAGTCACTTGTGGACGAATCTGGTGCTGATTAGTTTTGGGTACGATTTGGGATAAAAGAACCCGCCTTTTTTTGCGAAATGTCCCGCAAAAGCTTGTATCCACTCTATCTGAAAATCTAATGAACCGAATTTTACAAAATTCGGTAAATAAGTTGTTTGTGGGTCACTCTAGTGCTGATTAGATTTTGGTGTGATTCGGAAAAAAATAACCTCCATTTTTTTGCAAAATGGCCCTCTAAAAACGACAAAATCTAAAATAAAAAACTACGTATGCTGAAATATATCCATTAAATGCTTGTATTATACGTAATTTTTAACGAAGGAAAGAATAAGGCCAACCCCATTGCACTAGAACTAGCCGTTCTCGAGATATTTTCGTTTTTTCTCTACGCCACATTTGAAAATGCGTCCAGTTACCAAATGAGAACGAAAATTGAATTAATAGTGAATTAAATTTAATTAAAATAAACAGGACGTGTATATAAGTCTGCAGGGAAAGTCATGTGCTGCCTACATCAGATTTTTAATTCTAAAATAAAAGAAAACATTTTAGAACTCTTTAAAAACTAGTGCAGCAACTCTTCATTTCAATTAGGTATTCTACAATCCTATGCAAACAACTTATTCTGACACTTTCCTATGCTACTTCCTCTGTGCTGGCTTTATAGCGAAAGAACGCACTTACATATTAAAAAAAATATTCTTTTCCCGCGTCGTTATTGAACCGAACATTTAAATTCACCCTGTCCAAACATAACAAAGTATTTCTATTACTAAACGGAACTTCGAGTCTTAGAATCTTGTAGCTCAGCACTAGTCTACATGTTGAAGAAAGTGTTTCACAGTTGAAGGAATCCTTGGAATAAAGTTCTTCGATTTCCATGAAATGCTTGCACAAACAGGTACCGGGGTAACACTATTTACATAATATTAAATTCCAGGCTACATCAACTACTGCGAGACATGTCCCAAGTTGATTTATTGCCTAGGGTGGCCTGATCCATGACATACAAGTCTAATGGGAATTTCTTGTTTTCAGGAAGTGTTGAAAATGTCTGCTACGCTGGAAGAAGAGACACCGTATTCTTGTAAAGACAAAAGTGGAGGGAAAAAGTTTGATTTCTTTTATTCGATATCTTTCGATTGATTGCTCTGTAAATGTTGACTAATTTCTTTACACGTGATAACTAAATGAAGTATTAACGGTGTCTTCTTAATTATTTTATCATTTGTGTTAATTCACGTATATATGTAATCACTTACATATGATCACTTATATATATAATAACGTACATCGGATCACGTATATATGTAATCATGTACATGTGGTCACGTATCATATGTGATCACGTATATATGTAAAAACCATTTCACTCAGCAAACAAGCACATAGTTTTATGACCGCGTTTGCTTTAATACCAAAGGCATCAATCGCCCAGTTTTGAACTTATTTAGGCACTGAATAAACTAATACCTGCAATGTCAGCAAAAATACGTGCTATATGCCACAATTTTGAGAACATCTATGAAAACCGACATAATCGCAAAACCTGTCCTACCATGCGGCTGGTATTAAGTTTTCTAAAAATTGAGTTCAGGCTGCACGAACGATTTCTATAAATAAGTTCTGTGAATAGGATAGATCGCCAAAAGGATATATATATATATATATATAGTATATGTATAATATATATATATATATATAATATATATATATATATGTATATATATATATATATATATATATATATATATATATATATATATATATATATATATATATATATATATATATATATATATATATATATATATATACAGGATGTATCTGAATTCTGAATTCATTATCAATATTTGGTGGGGAGGTAGGGAATAGGAAAAGGGGACAATTTCACATAGGAAAGCATGGGCGCAGACGTCATGCAGTAGGGCAACATGAGCCCGGTTAAATGATGGAAGGGAAACATAACAAGAAAACTGTAGGAAAAATTATTTATTTGTGCATCGTTTGTACGGACTTACAAGAGGTGCTCGAAATGCCCACTATTTACTAGAGTACATGTCTCACAATGACGTTGCATGGACAACCGGACTTACTGGAATATGCCCGGCATGTCCTGTATTTTTCCGGAGGCAACCGATATGCGTGCTACAAGGTCCATAGCACTGGCAACATGGGTTTCGTACACCATGTTTTTCATAGCACCCCATACAAAGAAGTCGATTGGAGATTGACCGCGGTGGCCAACAAACCGGTCCACCGCGACCAATCTATTGAGCTCCAAATTTTCTGGTCAGGTAACCACGCACATCATTTGCGAAATGTACTGGAGCGCCGTCATGCTGGAACCACACATCAGACAGCTTTCGCGTGAATGGGTGTTGTGTACACAAAGCGCCCTCTACACCGTCATGCGTTTATTTGCGCCTATGCTTTCCTAAGTGAAATAGTCTTCTTATCCTATTCCCTACCTTCCTACCAAATATTGATGATGAATCCAGATACACCCTGTATATAGAAGTGAAATAGTTAGAGTCTTCAATTTATAGAAGAGTTATACATATATATATATATATATATATATAAGTTGTGCACAATACAAATTGATTAAAAGACAGACAAGTAATAAATATATATCATACAAACCAAACTTGCAACTTATTAAGCCGTTAAATTATAAAATTTCGATCGAGGTACGTAAATAACAGTCTCAGACTTAATATCATTCGCTTTTTTTCATTAATTTTAAAGTACACACAACATGGAATTATCTGAAGATATTTTGTAAAACCTAGTTGTTCTATAGCAACCATTTAAATTTGAAAATATTGAATGTTGAATAGCTGCAATATAATTAATATTGAATAAAAATCGCACTCAATCCCTGAACACTTTCCAACACATTATATATGTGACATTTTACTTGTTGAAGTGTCAGGTAGGTAAGTCATTTTTTCACTTTCTCCTTGCTAACCTCCGTGCTAACAGTATAATGCAATCATGTATGCAGAAACTCAATATCCTATTTTTTTCTTACGTTACTCAACCGTACTTTCAAATTCAACCTTTTCTGGAGCAGAACAAATGTTACAGAACGGAACTCTAAACCTTAAAATGTGTAGTAAAGCAGCATTCTACATGTGGACGGAAGCGAGTTATTCACAGCCGAATGAATCTTTGGAAGAAAGTTCTTCGATTTCCCTGAACACACTGCACCCTAGTGCATTGGAGCAGTATTTACATAATATTAAATTCCGGGCTACACCAACTGCAGGAAGATTTGCTTCATGTTGATTCATTGCCTAGTATGAGCTGCTCCATCGTGTAAAAGTCTAATGGGAATTTCTTGTTCTCAGGAAGTGTCGAAGATATCGGGTATGTAGGCAGACATATTGTAGCCTTGTAAGTGCAGAAGAGGGGAGAAACTTTGATCTCAGCAACATCTTTTAGTTGAATTATCTACAGATGTGGACTAATTCTTTTTGTACAAATGAGATAAAAATGAAGGAATTATTTTTTTCTACCAGCATACATAAGATGTGTCGTACAGGATCAAAATATCGAGTAAGTTTTATCACTGGATTCAAGTGTTTTCAGTGTTTTTAACTCAAATGGGATGATTTGAAAGCTTCTGTAATCATGGATGCCTGCATTAAATGTGAGTATGCAGATCTGTTTTGCAGAAACTGAGGATCCGATATTTCACCAAAGAATATAATAACTCGTGTGTAATTTGGTATGAATTTTAAGATATGTTAAACCTATAATCATATTGATTCTAAGATATAATTTCTAAGATAAATATCGAACTCCACCTAAATTTTCAATAAATTTTTTTGGCAAAATCTTAACAAACGATGATAAAAATTATACAAGTTTCTTCACAAATAACATACGAACTCATTTTACAACGATTGCATTCATCGTGTCAAAATTATTATGCATGTCTAGGTACAGAGTCAATGAGCATGCGGATGGTGTCCTGAGGGATGGCTGCCCATTCCCTTTCAACCATTTGCAAGAGTTCGTCTTCTGAACGCGGTAGTGGCAGCGTACGCAAGCGAAGTCCAATCACGTCACAGGCGTGTTCGATTCGTGAGAGATCATTGGAGACTGGTGGCCAGGGAAGCACCTGGGTACCTTGCAGGGCATGTATGCTGATGCATGTCGTGTGTGGTCGGGAGTTATCCTGATGGTATATAGCATTGGGCAATCCCTGATGGAAGGGTAGTATCATCGGCTGCAGCACGCCATCATAGTGCCCTCAATGCGGACCAGAGGTGACCTGTTATCGTAGGCAATGGCGTCCCAAACCATGATGCCGCGTTATCGCGCGGTGTGGCGTTCCACAGATGTGGCCGGATTGGACCTGTCACTACATCGATACCGGACTCGTACACGGCGGCTATCATTGCCAAAACAGAAGCCTGACTCGCCTGAGATTACGACCCTGTGCCATTCCGTCGTCCACGTGGTTCTATCCCGACACTATTGCAAACGGAAGGCGTCTGTGCTGTTGGGTTAATGACAGTCTTCTTAATGGGCGCATTGAGTGCAGTTCGCCAGCAACCAATCGGCGGATAATGGTTCTGGTCTATATGGGAGCATCAAGGGTGTCCTGCACCTGCTGCAAGTAGGCGACAGAAGTGACCTGCGGGGCCACCAACGTTTGCCGTCTGCTGCGTCTGTCCACGCGTGCTGATGTCGCTCTGGCAGATACCACTCAAACGTGCCACATTTCGTTGTTCCAACCAACTTTGACACAGCCTGACACAGCCTGTGCACCGTCCTTTCTGGTAGGTCGGACGGTCTGGGTCTCAACAACAACAACAACCTGTGCACCGTGGACGCGTGTAGGTGGCTGTCTGCTGAGATTTGGCTCATGGACCAACAAGCCCTTCTGAGTCCGATCGCAATACTCCTCGTGAAATCGTATGTCTGCTGGAACTGTCTAGGTTGGCGGCAGCCTGGTATTCTCTGCTACTACGAGTTCTTCTGATACAAAACAATTGCAAAATTATTTCCCTGGAAGACAGAACGGCTCCACTTTTGCAGGTTCTTTCTCTTTGTCTCACTCAACGTGCGCGGGACAACTGCACATTTCGGTGAGAGCAGGATTTGAGTTCACACCAGATTTAGGTGAGACAGTTTTATGTTCAATATTTAAGAGCGTCTTAATGTTGGACAGTGGAAGCAGACGTAATGGCGCCAGTTTTTACAACACTTTGACCCGAGAGATCAATTAAGCTATAAACCTAAGATGATGAGGTGAAACTCCGAGAGTGGTTAAATATGTTTGCCAATGGCAAGATGTCTAGGCGCATTGTCCTAAAGTCGGCCAATCAGAGCCAAATACGTGTGAAAGACCCAAGCCACCCGACTCACCCTAGGGTATGAGCAGCTGATTGAGTGGCCGGGAGCCAAAGAGGTGGATCAGTCATCAGGCAAAATGTGGCGACAAACGTAAAACTAAAAAAACCTGAAGTTGGGATTTTAGATTATAAAATTATACATAATTAACATAGCCGAAATTATCGTAAATCGTGGAATCCATTGCATTGTGCAGCTATTACCCACCTCTTTTTATCTTCAGTGCGAGCTCTATAAAAGAATATTTATTAATATAATACTACTCCATTAATTGCACCATTGTTAACTTTGCAAATAAAATCATTTATTAACATCATAGAATACTTATTAAATTAATTACACAATTATTCATATCAATTGCGGCGGAGAGAGCAAGTGTGAGACCAGTTTCTCAATAATTTCTAAATGCATTACCGACCTTCTGCAATTATTAATGTGTACATACTTTCATTTTCTGCTTAGCCATTGACCATAATTCTTGCATTTGCTATATCTTACTGGCTTTAATTCTACGTATTGGGATCCTTACTCGTACTGCATCCGCTCATTGTATTCTAGAACATTTCCTGAACCTGTAATCAGGACATTGTAGTTTCACATTTGCCTCTGGATTCCGTAGAAGTCCGAAGAAAGGACTTCTCGTCTGTATTGCATCCGTATTATCGTAGAAAATCTCACTCTTACTTCTGACTAACTACATCATGACTCGTTTCATAACTCACATTCTCGTTGATGTTGAGTAATATCATCCCTTGGTTGCCGCCTCGTTACGTCTGCTTCGATTGTTCAACATTAAGACGCTCATAAATATTGAACATAAAACTGTCTCACCTAAATCTGGTGTGAACTCAATTCCTAATCTCACAATATATATATATATATATATATATATATATATATATATAACTTGAAAGGAAAAATAAATTGAAGTACATAGTAATATTCTACTTTGTGAAAGTTTTAATTTCCATTTCACTGAAAATTTTCTGCAAAATTAAAAGTATAAATAAATATTATTTAATACAATATGAGCCATTTTCCATAGAAATACCTACAATGACCTGTAACTTATCTTACTCCAGTACAAATAATAATAGTAAACAATAATAAAGTTGTTATTTTTCTTGAAATAAGTAGCCAAATAGAAAACATATGCAGATTAAAATAATTTTTTAATTAAATCAAGTCAATAATTGTATGAGAAATGTTGCATGAAATGAGTATTAAAGAAGACTCACTACTATTTTAATAAGAATCATTCAGAAAAATATACTAACTTATTCAAATATTTATAATTGCAGTAAAATGTTTTCTGATTTGGTGAGACGCAATATATTATTATCCCCTTGATAAAAATCAGCACTTCGACCTATTTTAAAGTTATGTTCACTCTGTACATAATGTTCTGCATAAAAATATATTTAACCAGAGTGAACAACCTATATAACACTCGCTTAACGTCACTGTGCCTTTTCAGACTCTGCTTAATCTAGATCACATAGATGACTGATTTTTATCGCTTATAGTACCGACCAATTGTGAAAAGTTAACCGAGCCGTGTTTTTGATTTCTTCCTTGGGGGCGAAATCATTAGGTTGATTTTGAAACATCTTTACAGACCCTCCAAAATCCCCCCTTCCCCCTGTGGTCTCAGAAAACCGAATCTTTCACATATACGAGTATGTAGTTTCGACCATGAAACAGAATATAACGGAGTCAAATTTGTATTTCTTTTGAGAATATGGAGAAAAAGGGAAGGGGTGTCCTAAAGTATTTCCAAAATGATCATCCAGAAGCCCCATCCTTCGAGAAGCAATAAGAGGAAGAGTAAGTCTGGACTACCCTAACTATTGTCCTTAATTGAGAATTTCATTTTACTTCATTTAAAAAATAAAGAAACATTTTTATTTATCTTACATTTCAGTTTATTTTTCTATAAATATTACATGTATGAGAACGATAATAGCATGTTGCTATTATCGTTCGATAGTAGCATGATTTTCCAATCTGATTATAGCTCTTTGTATCCCACCCCCTTACGATGACCTAAAGATAACTATTTTCACACATATACTATCTGCATTAGATATAACTTCAGAGCCGGATATCCTATTTAGATGACTGTTTTTGACACTAAGCGCTATATTAATAAACAAAATGAAGCTCATTGAGAATGTTGCAGCTTTATTTTTGAGAGTTAGTTTCTCTGTATTTGACAGACTTAATACAAGTAAAATATAAACTGATTATAATTAGAAAAAACTATGCATTTGATATATCAAAGTTTCCCGATAAGAAGAAGTAGCATTTGTACACAACCTTTAAGTAATGTTCAACTCAATTAAAACGTTGTACATGAAAATTGACAATTCGAACTGACTAGTATATGAATGGGTGATTTTTAAGAAGGTATAAATCAATAAATTTTGCCACTGAAAGAAAATCATTCTCTAATCCAATCTGAATGCAAAATTATTGTACCAGTATAAGACAGGTGTTATTCTGCCAATATCAATCAAACTCTGCACTCCATTACACGTGCTGATAGAGATATAGATTGTTGATTTATTGTCCACAGTAACCCGATACTGGACATGGGTGTGTAATGGGTATTTCTTGTTTCCAGGCCTTGTCAAAAATATTGACTACATGGGATAATACACGTAACTTCTTCTAAGAACAAATTCTTCCGGTAAAACGCTTCATTTTCTTGGCCGTTCTTTCCACATTCTACTAGTATATAGTATACTAGTATACAGTGAAACTTCTCTTTAAATGTATTTTTCATGATTTTAATGAGTATTAGGTTGAAAATTATTAGAACTTTTAAAACTATTGTGTTTTGCATTTTTAATGCAGGTAGATACGGAATTAAGCGTGCTTTTTATATATTTAACTCCATACCGATTGTTAGCAAGAAAATTGACCAACTTAAAAATATGTCTTTTGTTAGCTAACTGATATTCGCAGGAAAACTTTTCATATAAATGTTTAATTATGCAAAATGTCAGTGAGAATTAATGGATTAAGGATGACCAAAAGATGTGCGAAAGTTGGCAATTCATTTTATATTCAGCAAGAATTTGCTGATAATTTGTGAAAGAAAACTGAATAAAATATTCAATTAAAATAAGTTTTACTGGAAGTAATACCATGCTTATAAAGTGCAGAAATAATTATCATGAAAGCAATTTTACATTTCATTCAGGGTGTATTTCAATTTTAACCAAGTTTTTGAACAGAAAAATCAACAGCATGAGAAACTAATAATATAATCCATATGCCATATACTTTTTTCTATAATATAAAACTGAAAAACACATCCAGAATGTCAATATATATATTTTTAATATAGTCTGAACATTATTTAAATATAATATCGTAAGTGCATCTATAACTTAATTTATATGTAACAAAAACTATTATTCATGTACTAATAGAGGTATTGCTGATGTATTAACATAATAATCTAAATTGGAAGGTGTCTAATTTTCTCAGTTATTTACAGAAGAATGACACAGTATTCTAATTTTGCAATAGAATGAATTAGGTGATATCCATTCATATATCTGCTGAGAAAGCTTTAAAATAACTTTCAACATATGAACTTACATACAATTCTCCTAACCTAATAATAAAAACTGGTATCCGAATATGAAAAATCAAACTATAATTCATATTCGTTTTTATATTAATGGTATAAATGTTTATTAATAAAGCAAAATAGAGCTTTCTATCGAGATCAATGAGAAATCTGCAGTTCAAACTATGCTACCTATAAATTCAAGAATTAAAATGTAACTAATGTGATAACGAATCCTCTTCATTCAGCTTCTACTCAAGCAAACAATGAAAATATAAAGAATATTCTAAAAAGCAGCATGATAGAACTCAACTCGTGATATATTCTACATGGTACGTAGGAGAAACCGTTTCACAGTTGAAATATTCTACAGAGGAAAATGCGGATTTTCAATTCCGAAGCAATCGTTGCCAGAACAGGAGTTGCAGTAATACTATTTACATAATATTAAACCTCGACCGTTGGAACATCTACTGGGAGATGCACTGTATGTTGACTTTATGGTTGATGTACCCCGGTCTATGATGTCCGATGTAATAGGAACTCCTTCTGTATTGAGGCAGTTTTCAATTACACTATGTAATGATATCACTGTTCTAAAATGAAGCAAATGCAAATTTACTCTTCTCTCTTGCATTACATTGGTAAATCTTTAAATATTAAAATAGTTTCTGATAAAGATGTTTTGTGTTTACAATTTATTTGTATTATAATGTTTTAATTGCAATTTCAGCACTCCTCTAATTCTATTATTTTTAATGTTAATTTATAGTTGAGGCGATTTTCTGAGCTTGTAATAGAACACTTGATATGTAGATTGTTTTTAGGCATATAATATCAAAGCGGATATTTCTAAATCTTTTTTTCATTTATTTTTAATTGATCAGGCATAGATGTTTATCAAATAAAAAATAATGTTAGTCCGTGAGTCTACCTAAAAATCATTTTCATTAGGCTTCTATCTAAATAAATAGTGAAAGTATGAGAAAAACTATATAAGCACACATAAAATGATAATGCAGCATACAGCTGTTTCGAGGATACATTGGATCACCTTCTTCAGTGCAAGAGAACCAACAAACCCGAAATCCAAAAGAGCAATGAAAGCAAAGGAAGATACAAAGGCGGTAATATACGCAAGTTCTAAATCATAGACCGACGTGCACGTCGATCTATCTTGACATCTTTTAAGATTTCCATATCCAGAAAAATTCTAGTTATTTAGTTAATGACTTGTCTAGTACTCCATTTTTGTCTGCTGTCTGGCGGAGTTCATTGTAAAATCCCCATCTTCATTCTGTTCCTTTGAGGCTCTTATGTGTCATCTTAACCTATTTTTCGTTTGGTTAAGCCTCATTTATTCTTGTGGGATATTCTTGGTGTGACTTGACACACCGAAATTTATTTTGTTTATCGTTTTGAATTGGCTGGACTGCTATTTTTGGTGCTTTGTGATTGGCTCTCTCTGAATCCAGGTCTGGGGTATATAATCCCTATTGTACCTTCCTTTGCACTCATAATTTATAAATCGGTCATCCGCCCGGGAATGCTGTATGCAGCACCCGTATGGGGATATGCCTGTAAAACTACTATAGACTTACTAGAGACAAAACAAAACAAAACCCTAAGGATTATAAGGAAAGCTCCTAGATACTTAAGAAATTCGGTAATTAGGAAAGATTTCAAGATAAAAACTGTTAGAGCCCAAATTAAAAAGCTAGCGCTTAAATTCTATAAAAATCTGCCATCTGTTCCAAATGAACTACTATTCAATCTGCATGACTATGATCATCGCAAAGCCAAATCACGTAAGAGACCCCGCGGGGTACTTAATATTGAAAATCGGAATTAGCGAAGTCCCAACTTAAATAGTTGATATTAAATTAAAACTCGATCAATGTTTTCTAAAAAATGTTCTTAAACCTTAAACTGCCAAATTGATAGGAAATCCTTAGAACTGCATCAACTCCCCAAAATTACTCAAACTCTAAATGTGCAACAAACTGCCACACTAGGAGCTAAGTCAAATAATAAAAACAGTAAATCAAAAACCTCGAACCTCCAACTATGGGCAAATGAAATAATGTCACAGTATGAAGATAAGAACCACACCTAGAAATTGGAGATTAAAGGCGCTTCGCGCCTGGTGCTCTTTTCTGGACGAAACCCATGACCTTTGCACTCATTCTTTTTTTGGACTTTGAATTTGTTGGCTTTCTTGCACTGACACGGGGGTGCCAGCATATCTTTGAAACATTTATATGCTGCATTATAGTTTCATTTGTGCTTATATACGTTGCCCTCGTTTTCCTTATCCTTCGGACAAAGTGTATTTTTCTTAGTAAAAGTATATTCTAATAGCCCCAAAAGTAGTTGTCTGAGAAATGAACTGATTTAGTAATTCTGTCGTTAAGGTGAGCAAGATAAATAGTTTTAGTTGAACAATTCTGTGAAACAAATCGCTGATTTCATTTCCAAAGCAATCGTTGCACGGACTGTATTTACAGCATCTACATAATATTAAATCTTGGAAGATTGAATATCTGCTTGAAAATACAGACTGCTGATTTTTTGTTTGATGTGATTTGGTCTTCGAATTGAGTTTTAATTAGATTTATTTTTATGTGGGAAGCTAGTATGGACATTCTAAAAATATTAACAATATGTAATAAAACCACATTATGGAAAAATAAAAAAGTAAATATATTTAAGGTAAACAAATTATTATTCTCTTTGTGTGACAAGAAGAATAATGTTATTTGTATGATTCCTGTCGTGCTACAAATATCAATCATGATATTTCAAAAATGTACCTTGTAAAATCAATTAAATTTGCAACAGTTCAATATATTTTATACTAATACAAGACTTTAACTTACTTACCGGCTTCAGAATTTGATTTATTCTATTTGATTTTTAATAAATACCATGGACAAAATCCACGAAATTAAACAGAAATTTCAAAATTATACTTGTATTATTGTTACTCTAAATTTTTTTCTTATAATCATGTAATATAAATGAGGACACGTATTTTTATATAACTATTTATAATCGCCTCTAACTACATTATACAAGTATAATGCTTACAACAGACCGGCAAGTAGAGTTTAAAATTCTTTATCTTATTTCTCTACGTGAAAAATGTGAAATATTTGAATTAAATGTGAAATATAAAGCTCAACTCTAAACTTCTATTATTCAGGCAGTATATTATAACAGTAAAATTCTACAAGTGAAAAATCTTATTGATATTAAATTCATAATCAATCGTTCCATAACACACACAGTTACATTAATGTTATTTCTACACTGACTTCCAAAAGTTAAGGAGATGTAAATTTTCATTTCTCGAAAGCGTATTTGAATTTGAGTGGCTGATAATCGCTGCGGATGTAGATGGCAGTATTCAAATATCGTATGTTACAGACAAACACGATTGACTGTCCGAATATATGCTAATTAGGCAGTCGTTGAAATCTCCAGTTTTCTGAAGAATCTTCAGTTTTCTGAATCTCCAGTTTTCTTGGAGAAGATGCATGTAAATGCTGATGAGAAGTGTTTATAACATTTGTAGGATAATTTCTGACGATATTCGTGTTTCTATGGCTGAAAGAAGACGAATGACAAATAGTGAGCGCTGCATGCTGTCGGACGCATTGAAGCAGGACAATCAATCAATATGTCGCTATTTTCTTTGGCGTTGATCATTCGCTAATTTCTCAATTATAGAAGCATTTCCAAACAAGTTAAACAGTTGTCCGGAGACCTGTGCCCGGTCATCCAAGGGTTGTCACCCCCTCTGATGATCGGTATATTGCTATAGTAGCCAAGCGGAATCGACGAGCCACCACCACAACTGTTATATCCATGGTTATAGTGGCACTTGGTAAGACAATATCTTCCAGTATTGTGCTTCGAAGGCTCCACGTGAAAGGACTGTATGCCCGAGTGCCACGTTTTTGTGTTCAACTAACCGTCCAAGCTAGAGGGACAAGATTAAATTGGTGTCGTCAGCATGTCAATTGAAATGTCTCAGATTGATTCAACGTTCTAATCACGGACGAGTTCAGATTTGCCCTGGAATCAGATGCTAAACGTGTAAGAGTCTGGAAAGAACGAGGCACACGCAACCAGGCCAGGAAAATCATCGAACATCACGTATTCAGAGGTGGCAGCGTCATGGTGTGGGACGGAATTTCAGTGGGATATCGCACAGAGCTGAACATCTTTGAAGGCGGTTCTGTGACGGCTACGCAGTGTCGGGATGAAGTCCTAGACCCGATTGCAAGACTCTACGCTGAAGCAGCTGGTTCCAATTTCCTCCTTATGGACCATAATGCCCGTCCCCATCCAGCTAACATCGTTGATGAATACGTGGTAAGTGAGGGCATTTCTCGTGTGGCGTGGCCGGCATATTTCCCCCGGCCTTAATCCCATTGAAAACATATGGGATGCCCTCGGGCGTGCTGTCTCTGCACGTTTACCTCCTCCAGCCAGTTTCAGAGAGTTGGAAACTGTCCTATTGGAGGAATGGCCATTGCTCGCATCTGTGATGGTTGATCACCTTACTAAAAGCAGGGAAAATCATTGTAAAGTTTGTGTGAAAGCCCGTGGTTTTCACATACCATATTAATGTAAGTTTTGTTTGGTTTGTTTGCATTTAAACATCATTCTGTTAATGACCCAAATGTGACGTCATTATATATCTTACGGAAAGTTAATATTTTTTTCATCTTTGTACATAATTCTTGTTTTCTTTAATGCATAAACATATATGATACATTCATGTACAATTTTGAGTTACTCAAAGCTTTACTTTTCCATTTTTGTTGATTTTACCGTCCGTGCTTAACTTTTGGAAGCCAGTGTATTTTGAATAGAGAGTTTGATAGAAAATAATCAGAACCTTTCGATGTACGGAGCATAATTATTTTTTAAATATCCATGGAAATATTGTTTTGGAAAGAATAATTGTTGATATTAAATTCATAATCAATCGGTCCATAATACGTATAATTATTTTACTGTTATTTCTGTTTTATTTAAATAGTTATATACAAATTGAGCAAAGTATTTGGATGTACGGAGCATAATTAATTTAATAATATCCTTAGAAAAATGTTTTGGAAATAACATATACTGATACTAAATTCATAATCAATCAGTTCATAATCTACACAGTTAAATTACTGCTATTTCTATTTTCATTAAAGAGTTATGTAGAAAAGAAGCGAAATATTTTGATGTACGGGGCATGAATTATTTAAAATTATATCATTCTAAAAAACTAATATTAATCTTGCTCCTTGATATCATATAATATAAGATTTTTGTCTTCAAACGACCATATACAAGACCACGTTACAACATATTTAAAGTAAATAATTTGCTGTTTTGTGTTTTCACTTAGCCAACTTTATCCTATTTCTATCAAAATAGAGAACATGTTTAAAAACATATTCAGCAGAGCTACAACTCATCTTATGATGCAGTCGATGAGGTACGCAAGAGAAACAGTTTTACAGTTGAAAGACTCGCAGAGGCAGATACCTAATTTCAATTCCAAAGCAATCTTTGCACAAACTGAAATAGCAGTAACACTATTTACATAGTATTAAACCTAGGGCGTCGAAACTTTGTCCACTGAGATACACAGAATGTTGATTTTATGCTTGATGTGCTGGGATCCATGATTTTAAGTCTAATGGGAATATCATGTTTACCGCGTCAAAAATACCTGCTGTAGATGGAAAATCACAACACTTTGTTTTAAGACTAAAATTTAAGCTGAATATTTATACTCTTTTTTAGTGCTTCAATTATTAAGTTAATTTATTATGATAAATTTGTTTCTGCTTAAGTATTTTATTTATTATCGTGACATTTTTATTAAAATTTTATCTTCGGTGTGTTGATATAATTCAAAGTATATTAAAAATTAATTACTATCTCAAGCAATGTTACTAACTAATCATCTTATTTTCATGCAAGGTGAAATTACAGTTCTATTTAGGTTGGATAAAATATATACCTTTATTCAATCTTTATATGCTGTGTTTGATCAAAGTTTTTTACAGATATGATAATATTTCTTTCTCTGCAATGCGATATAATGTTTGCACATGAGGTGATTATTGTAATAACACATTTTCAGTGAAAGTATAGTCGTAAATAAAATGGAAACACCCGACAGCACTTGCGCAATTTACATCGCAGAACAAAATGAAATATATCATTCGATAGGGATTAATATCTTCTATAAATATTAGTATTTAAGATTTGCATAAAATGACCCATCTTCACAGTTATTTCGATACTAATTTTGAAATCTTCAAATAATTAAAAAAATACTAAGGGAGCATTTAAGATAAAAATCTGCAGCAGAAGGGAGGAATTCCCATCGAATATTTTGGTTCCGTCAGCATATAATTTACGATTTGGCAAAGTTTTATTTTAGTGCTACGCATATATATTCGTTGTTTTGTAAATATCGGTATGTTATGTGCGGTGTTCGGTGTTTTTAATTATGCATGGTTTTAAAAAAACGTCAACGTTTGCTTTCAATAACAGTACAGTAAATATACAATGTTACCCCAAAATTCGTTGTTTCATTGACTTTACGTTTGATTTAGTACTGTGTTATAATACATTCGCATGCACTTTCTGTTAAGAAAAATGGTCTTGTGTTATTCAATGCATTATAACTGATGTTTGTTAAAAAACAAAAATATTGCTGACAAACATGTTTTGTTATGAAACAAGTCAGTAGTAATATGAAAATAATCTATATCTTTAAATTATCCCAAAAATCAGGGAAATATCACGCAATATATTTCATTCCATACTGAATTTTTTATTACCTGTTGGTAAAGATATTTTTGGTAATCTGTCATCTTCAAACGTTGTCTTCATGACAAAGAAACTTATGTAATGACAAATTATATGCGTGAGTAGCTAGTTTGTAGGACAGTCCTCTATAAAAAAAGAACATTTTCTTTTATTTTATATTATGGCCTGATGATAAAAGTATTTTGAGAGACAAAAGATCCTGCATATGATTCCATTTATTACTTTTAATTTTTCCTACTGTGCATAATATATGAATGGAAAAACCGCTGTCAGAAAGTTAACAATCAGTAAGATAATCTTTTATTTTGAATGGGGTTTGTCACGGATATGTAAGGTTTGGAAGTCCTTTGGCATGGATAATTTTTTAAACCTGACGTGATTGTGCGTTCGTCTGTCCATGTTAGTGTGTTTGACTGTGTGGTTCTTTAGCAGAGAATTAAAGTGTTATGACGGTTTAAAAGAAATGGCTCACCTGCTACAAAAGTATCTAAAATATAAAATGTTCAATTCCTGCATGAAACAAAACTGTAAAGAAATAATCTGGTAACGGGGTGCAAAAACAACATCCTACAAGATCTAAGAAGAGAGTAACCATGACAACAAATACAGACGTCTGTTTGATTTCGTTGGTATGATTGCTCTGCTTTTGTGTCCTGAAGAATACGCATTTACCGTCTAAAACGGTTCGTATCATACTACTTTATTTCATGTTACATTTTACGATGTAGCGACGATTACGATGTTACAATGATTTTGATATGTTCACATAAGGATTTCTCTTTTGTTATGATGTAAAAGTGTTGAAATTCGAAACAAAATTTTAGATTTCGAATCATGTGTAACACTGATTTCATGTTGTTGTTTGAATATTACGGAACACCAAATTATACAGAAAAGTTCTGAAACGCTTCAGGTTAAACGTTTCAGGACAAGGCTCATGAGTGTACTTTTTAGGTGTATCTATAGTAAAGTGATCATCCGCGATCTAATAAAAGTGATTGCAGCACATCTAGTGGGTAATTTAAAAGTTAGGATACCGATCTCAGAAACAAAGCGGCATAGAAGAAAAATGGCAATTAAAAGTTGTAGAGGATTATCTAATCACTAGAGATCGACATAAGGACTGTATATGAAATGCAATAAATATTTGCCGTACTTCATCGATTACCAGAGTATGACACAGTGCCACGTGCAATGCTTGTCAAAATACGCGATAATTCAATTGAATTCTCGAATATGCAATTGCATTGTCTAATTCGTGCATTGTTGCTGACGTAGAGCGTTGTACTGTAGACCTGTCTGCACGTTAGTATTATTTATTTTGTTATTTCTCAATATGACAGTAATTCGCCATTAACCCAATTGTGCGAAATATATGCCTTCTAAAACAATGTTATTTTCAATTTCTAGTAATTAGATAATGTTCTGTAACTTTTTAAATTGACATTTTTTTGCCTATCTCGCGCCGTTGCCGAGTTTGGGATCCTAATTTAATATTTCTCCTCTAGAAATGTGGCAATAATTTTTATTCAACCGGACTTTACACTAGACCTAACATCTACAGTTATAAATTATTCCATGCATAGTTGTTGGGGGTACTTAAGGACATTCCTAGGAACCACGTATTTAGCCTAACACGTGTGTATGTGCACATGTGTGAGTCCTTGTCCGTAGGTGTGTGTGTAAGTACTTATATACACTCGCAACTTATTGTTGTTGATTATAGTACGAAATATGTAATTCAAAATCTATGGTATTAACGAGTATTGTTTATAGCCATAACTAATTGACTAAGTCTGTTTAACGAAGCAACATTTTGCATAACATTAATTACTGTATTTCTATTTAATAAACGATAGTATAGCTTATCGGTTTTTAAAACTTGTCTTTCAGGGCGTTGGTAAGAAGGAATGTTAATTGAAGATTGGTCTATATGCTATGGTGAACGTTTAGGACATAAAATTAACATCAGACTATGTGTTCCTATACTCAAGCACAGAGGGCTGAAAACAACTATAATTGCCTATTTATATTTTATTTATGAATATTTAAAATGACACTCTATATGCAATTTTTCATAAAACAAAAAAACTATTTACGGAACATGCAGAAGATGATTAAAAATACTATATTCGTGATAGCGCATCTGAGATTAGATGTTTTAAAGAACTGGAAATGGGATTCAAACCGCTACACCGTTAAAAGAAACAGTGAAATTTCCCTGATTAGCATTGTACAATTGAATTTTAGATAATTTCGGACAAATATTCCCTAAAAGTGCTCTCTAAGAGGAATATCTTCCATCAGATCTCACCAAACATCTTTTAAAAGTACGAAACTATCCTAAACATTATTCACTCCTTTAGGAGTAACTTCAATAAATCCTTTAGAAGCATACATAGTTACAAACATGGCTAATATAATAGCTCGATTACAAGAAAATAAAAAATTATAAATTCAGTAACAAAAACGTTATGTTTACTCAATATACATGAGGTCCCGAACACGTTGACCCTGGCTTTTATTCTTTAAATATTGATCCTAGACATATATAATAAATTACAGAGTTACGTAAAAAAGGTACAAAATTTTATGAAATCTATAAAAATTTTCAGGGGGTTAAATTCGAAGAAATACAAAATTTAAATTTTTACACGGCCCCGTACAAAAATATTTCCAATGAGTAAAATGTGCTCCATATATTAATAAGGTGATGAACAAAATTTCAGCATTTTGTCATAAAAAGTCCCAGAGACATGTTTAAACAAAAGTTGGTGAGGGGTTAATCACAAATTAAAATGTAAATGTTTACACCAAGAGTGTAAATGACGCAACGCAAAAATGCATCATAGGCCAATAATATCTGCCTCTTATCTTTAATCAGGTAAATGCAGCTCTGTATTGGCATGGACGGAAAACATTTTGAACAAGCTTTGTAATCTCTGTGTAAAGTTATTATTTCTACACAGTGTAGAAACTTTTGTACCAATAAATAGTAAAATTATTATTCATTTATGTAATCATTGTTTTATTTCGTAATTTGTGTATGACCCCTGAAACGCGATATGTAGACATGATTTTTCCCCTCTCAGAACCCATGTCGATACATGGAAAAGTGGTTTAAGTCAGCATTTTTGTCTTTTCATATCTCTGGGACTTTTTATGATAAAATGCTGAAATTTTGTGCATCACCTTATCAGTGTAAGGGGAACACATTACTTATTGGAAATGTTTTTGTACGGACTCCGTATAAAAATTTAAATTTTGTATTTCTTATAATCCAATTCCCCTGAAAATTTTAATCGATTTCATAAAATTATGTACCTTTTTTTTGCAACTTTTTAATTAATTATAGATGTCTAAGATCAATATTTAAGGAATAAAAGCGGAGGTTAATGTTTTTGGGTCACCCTGTATAACCTCCTGTCCAGTGGCTGAATTTCAAATCCTGCCACTACACCGTTCCCGAGGTGCTGGTCTGCGCTCTCTACCACGTATAATTTTTAAAATATTTATTCCACAATTTTCTTTTAGGCTCTTATACAGCTCTCCCCCCCCCCCATTCCCAGCTTTGCAAGATTTTATGGTATAGCATTTCCACCTCTGCAGCTCACAAATCTTAAAATATTAATATACTACAAATTTTATTTACTTAAAATCTCCAGTAACTATTTCTTCACATAATTGAGTTTATTAGAAAATGCACCTGTAAACATTCTAAAAATATAGACTGCACCAAAGACAAAAATGTCCTCCACTAAAAAAGACAAAGTAAATATTGTAGTAGATTTTTTTTTCATTATCTTCCATTTTCTTCTTAATTAATCCCTGCATGAAGACGGCTAATTACTGACCACTTCTTTTCCGAGGATAAGATATTGATTACGCCGTGATGTTTTTATTCATTACTTTTACGTGAATTTTATTTTAATTACTACCTGGATACGCATTAATCGTGCGGAATATATAATGTAAAGAATCTTAAAACACAATTTGCTGTAAATTTTTAATATGTGGAATCTTTTTTTTTTAAAGTTTATGATTTTCACTACAAATTCATCATGATGGAAGGGGGAGGGGATCCCTAGATATCAAGAAGGTATTTAGTTAGTTTATTGGTGGGTGGGTGTCAAATCGTTGACTCTGGTCAATCTCAAAAACTACTGATACAATTTAAGCCAAATTTGGGTGACAAGTTTTACATAATGTATAGATATGAAATCAGAATAATATAAAGACAATTATACACCTAAATTATAATATGGTATTTTGTAAAAATTGTTGTCACTTCGCAATCTCGAAAACCGCTTAAGCGATTTGGAACAAGTTTGGGTCTGCGTAAACTGCCCAAATATGAAAGCAGTAAAAAAATCAGAAAAATGTATATAACTCAGCTATAAAATGATATTTTGTTAAAATCTGTGACCCCTCGTAATCTCAAAAACCGCTTAAGCCATTTGGAACAAGCTTGGGTAGTATACTGCGTATGTTGTCCAAATATGAATGCAATAAAAAAATTAGAACAATATTTATAGCTTAGCTTTAAAACGAGATTTTGTCAAAAGCAGTGACCCTTTGTAATCTCAAAACCCGCTTAAGAGATTTGAATTAAGTTTGTGTGGTATACTGTGGTGAATGGTCCAAATGTGAATGCAGTAACAAAATCAGAAAAATGTATATAGCTCATCTATAAAATGATATCGTGCTAATAGCAGTGAACTTCCGTAATCTCAAACACCGCTTAAGCGATTTGGATCACGTTCATGTGGTACAATATACTGTGTATACTGTCCAAATGCGAACGCAGAAAAAAAAATCAGATAAAATGTATATATCTCATCTATAAAAATAGATTTTGTCAAAATTAGTGACCCTTCGTAATCTTGAAAATCACTGAAGTGAATTGGACAAAATTTGGGTGCTAAACTGCGTATTCTATGTAGAAGTGAATAAAGAAAATATTTTTTAATGCAAATAGTTGGGTGAGAATACGAATATTCACTTGTTTCCCGAGGAAATTATCGGGTTATCCCAAGTATCTCCCATAGTTTACAGTTTATTCCTGAAAGAATAAATATATGAGTGAACAACTCTTATTTTTGATGCAATTATTTTCAATTTTTATTCATCGGAATGATTTATTTAATACTTGCAGCATAACACAGACATCTTCCTACAAATATATTCTGCCGTGTTTTCTCCATTTTCTAGACTGAAACTTTCCAGTGTTCTGACTCTACTTCAGTAAACAGCATGCATGGAGTAAGGATGTTCAGAAAGTCTCTAGTACCGTTGAAATTGTTTGAAAACAGAGCAGAGAACAGGTAGAATCGAACGTTTCACAGTTGAAAGAATCCGTAAAAGGAGGTCTTTCGATTTCGAATACTATGCTATTTTCTGAAGAACATGGCACAAGAGCAAAGTATTAACATAATATTAAATTTCTAGCATGAAACTACTGATATATTAATTTAAGTTTTGGCGAATTTTTGGTAAGTAATTTTGGCAATTTGCATAAGGCAATTTGATGCTGCTATAGCTAATAGAACAGTTTCGTCTTTTGTGGAAGAAAATATTAATATCGTGAAAAAATATAGTAAATGGAGTAAAAATGCATCATTTAGAGATGTATTTAAAGCAAAATGAAAACAAAGTGTGCTTGTTTGTTCCATATACAAATCCACTGCTTTTGACGGTTATTTTTTTCAAATTTTGTAAAATTATTCCTTCTTTTAGCGCTAGTAACTCCGTCCATGCTTCGAATTACTACATTTCTTATTCAGCGGATTGTTTTCTTAAACTTTATTTGAAGTAAATTATACCATATTGTTCAGCAATGAAATTAAATTAAATGTGTCTATATGGCAGACGATTTACATTTAGTATAACCGATTTAAATAATTGAGGAATTGATAGAAAAATAAATTTTATAAATGAACGGTGTTATAATGTTTGGTCGGGCTTTATCAGTTACGGTTTTGGGATGTAAAATTACGGAATATAAAGTATTTGGGATATAAAATATTGATATTTTCAATATCTTATGTCATGTGTTTTATTTTGGCAAAAATTTGACAAATTAATATATTTTATATTGTGTTTAACCGATTGTAAACAGGATAAAATGGTATTGGTCTATCATTTTAAATCTTTTAAGTGTGTTAATTAAACTTCATGTTTTTTGTAAATTTGTTTGCATACAAGATCATGATATTTTGTTTTTCAGATCTACTTATAAAGGAAATTTTGTATAACAAAAGCAAAGGTCCATACGCCTCTTTTAGAGGGAATTAAATTAATTATTTTGAATATAATTTTTAGAGGAACAAATATCTTAATTTAGAATACTACTGGAATTTTTACATATTGTAACTCACGAGTAATGGGGGGAGGGTATAACAGATCGGGCATAATAATCGAAATTAATTCTTGTCCATGTATGTCTCTAAAGGAAAATCTATGAATCCCGCTTATTTTTTCTTCGAAAATGGACTAGTACTAGAAAGGCATTTATGTATGCTGTTTAAGGTTCTAATTCTTAAGTTTATTCAGCATCATTCTTTTGTGTAATGTTAACCCCGCCATTTCCATGGTGACATTTAAGCATGTAATTTAAAATCGGATACAAAATCTAAAATCAAAAATTCTTTTACAATTAGATTTCGTCATACTGAGTCATAATATACACGATGCCATAAATGATTTAATAAATTACTTGGTAGATACTAATGGCATGTTTTTTTTATTTATTTATATGAAAACTATTTCCATTAAATATTCCATCAAATTTTGCTTGTTGAAATGCTCGATGGATTTATCATGGATCTGGAATTGATATGTATTCCTGTTTGTGTAGTGAACCTTCTTTGATCCTGGAAAGTTTTTTCATTTACATTCTTTATTCTTGGTAAATTCAATATATGTGCGTATAACTCTAACTTCTGATGCAATGTTCGATTTATATCCAGCCGGAGTGATATAGTTAATGCAACGCAACATAGACAAAATCCTATAAAATATTCTGCGATGCACTTTCTCTTTGCTAAACTAAAACCTTTCAGTGTTCTGACTTGTAAACAGTATACATCGAGTGTGTATACTCCAGTAAGGTCTAGTGGCTTTGAAATTGTTCGAAGGCAGAGCAGGGAACAGATAGAATCGAACGTGTTGCGGTCGAAAGAATCCAAAATCGACAGTATTTCGATTTCGAATTCTATGTTATTTTCCAACGAGAACGGGCCATGAACAAAATGTTAACATAATATTAAATTTCGCACATGCAAATGCTGGAGTATTTAAAGTAAGTTTGATATTTTGCGTAGTGTGATTCGATGCCTGTAAAAAGAGTTGTAGCGTCTACTTCGACAATATGAACTTGCAATGTCGTCCCAGTAGCTTAACGGTAGAGCGCCGTCTGGACAGTTCGAAAATCCAGAGTTCGAAATCCCGGTTGAAGCAGCAAAGCTCTTTACAATGGCTCCCGAACAAATCCACCCTGCAGATTAGTGCAAATATGCCGGAGGTCTGAAGACCCCAGACCGTACGACTCACATGGAGAGTTTAGAGTAGACGGGAAAGGATACCTCCTGCACTCAGGAGGTACCCAAGGTCTACCATTCCGCCAAACGAACATCTACTTAGATCTAAAAAGATAGCAATTGATGAAAAATGTGGTTAAACAGACACTTTTACATTATATTTGAACTTGACAAGTACATCCATTTTTTTAAAAATGGGAAAAGGATTATTGCGAATATAGATAAAAAGATCATTGAAAAATAAAATTTAGAGTGCGGTATATTAGCATAATGAAAAATGGATTAAAATTAAAGAAAATAATAAAATTTTAAAAGTGAAATTTAGAAAATATAGAAAAAAGAAAATATATGGAAAAGGAAAGGAATTTAAGCACATGCAAAACAAAAACAGAAATTTAAGAAATTTAGGATAAATTTAGAAAAGAAAATTCAGAAGAAATACAAATAAAAAAATAAATAATTTGGCATCACGTCTGATGTTAAAATAGCAAAATTAAACACACATCCATAACAGAAGGTCTTTATTTCACTTCCTTAAGACGTACAAAAGTTTAAAACAAGCCATAGCGCTTTCGAGCATAAGTATGCTCTTCATCAGTGGCTACACGGAAATAAAGTTTGAATCGTTCATATATAGATCAGATATAGCGACAAAATTTGCATAAATACAATCCACAAAAGAATCTACGTCTAGACAAGGATAAACCGTAAACAATATTTCAAAAATTTTAACAACAAAAGAACAGCCTATTAAATTACAATTTAATTACAGAAATCGACAAAAAAAGGGGAGGGAGCAATCAAGCATAATCCCAAAGCGGAAGACGTCAAAGATAACGTTGTAGAGACTTGAATTGCATGGAGTCCAGAATGAGTCGCCAAGCGTAACTCAAATTCATAACAGGGTCAAAATTACAAACGAACTCACGGTAAATATAAAAAATCTGATGTGGGCAACACATGACTTTCCTTATATAATGTAATGAATTTTATACTTTTACAGTAAAAAAATATATTTTCCTTATAGTAGATACTAATATTCTATCCAAGATATTGAATTTTCGACAATTAGTTGTCATTTTCATTAATTTAGCGTCATATTTATCCATTTGGCGAGATATTCGTTAATTTGGCAACATTTAAAAAAAGTCGTCAAGTTGGCGCCATTCCGCCAAATTCGTCGCCAAAATCTCGCCAAGCGTTATGCACTAAGAAATAAGTTATTCTTACAGCAGATAAATGACTATTGGCGTTCAAATACAAAAGTATTATTCAAAGTATATGTTTTCATGAATGGAACGAGCTAGATCCACCAGAATGATGTCACTCAATTTATCATATGGTATAACATATGAAAAGTGAACATGTTTCTCAATAGGAAATATTTTTTTTATTTCATATGACTTTTTGATAATTTTTTTGAAAAATATGCAATATCTCGAGAACGGTTCATGTCAGCGTTCTAAAATTTATGTCAATCGTTTTCTAATAAAAAATTACATAAGAAATGTCTATTTGCGTAACTTTATTAGTAGTTTTGATTTTTTAACGATTTTGTCAATATTTCATTCGAAAATTTAGGGGGTTCTGAACATTCGATTGCATATAAAAACAATAGGCTTCCAGTGTTTACGGATTGTGATTTTTGTACTTAATTTCGTTCGAATTGGTGCATTCGTTCGTCAGTTATCGTCTCCACAGGCTCACTGACACACACACACACACACACATACTTTCACACACACACACACACAGGCATCACTTCAAAAATGTTTGATTCGTGATCAGGGATGCTTGAAACGTGCTCTCCCGTCGAAAACTCGAATTCGAATTTTCGACATCGTCACAATACTTTCCTTATACATTATGTATATAAGGAAAGTAATAAAAAGGGATTCAAAAAGGAAAATAACACGAGGGTTATTACAACGAATCAAAAGGAAAGTATTTTCAAAAAGAGTCTGAAAATTATCTTTAACAACAAATTGAGCAAGAGCCGTAAAAAGTTCACTTTCACTGACATTCCGAGCATGTTCTGCTAAACGGATGCCAACGGTGCGTTTAGTACTTCCAATATAAAATTTAAAATTACCATCGGTGGACAACAGGGGAACAACATACACCCCAGCAAAGCTTTTAAAGTCATCCCTATCACCCAGTTTATCAGACCGAATACGGTTAAATAATGAAGAAATATTATAATGTGCAGGTCTGAAACCAAACTCAGAACAAAATTGGATAAAGGGTCGGAAAATCGTAGGATTGTATGGAAAACTAGACCTATAAGTCAAACGGTCTTTTAAGGCAATAAGTTTAGTATCAAAAAGGGTATATTTACGGCGAACTTCGTAGAAAACCTTATAAATAAACTCAAACGATATATCCTTGTAAATAAACTCAAGCGATCAATAAGATTAATTCTAGAATCGCAAAACTTGAAATATGTAGCGATCTTCCGATAGCGATTTTAAATAGCGATTTTAAATCTGCTATTTTCCGTACTTCTCATCAACTCCCTAAGATCTTTGGTCAAATTAAACTTCATAAACCTAATCATCCTATGCGTCCCATTGTTTCCAAATGTTGCGGACCTACTTATTTTTCAGAAAAATCCCTTGCCTTCTTCTTGAAACTTTTTTTTAATAACCATAAATTTTCTATCGGTTCAACTGAAAATTTCAATAATATTTTATACAAAACTAAATTTAAATCTAATAGTACCTTGCATAGTTTTGATGCTGTTTCTTTATTTCCTAGTATACCCGTTGACATTGCTATTGAAATTATTATCAAAAAACTACATAATCATAATTTTAAAACTCCTACCATCGACGCAATCACTTCTGCTTTGAATATTGTTGCGGAGATAAATTATTTTGGTTTCCATGATGCTATTTATCTACAAACCTGTGGTGCCCCTATGGGTAGCCCTTTATCTGGTATTTCGGCCGAGGCGGTTTTGCAGGAATTCGAGAATGAGATTTTGCCTTTTTATCCAAACACCCCTCTCTTTGGTGCCGTTTTGTGGATGATGTGTTTATTGTTTGGGATAGTGATTTACAAGATCTTTATTTTCTTTTGTCCAAAGTTAATGATTTTTACCCTTCTATCAATTTTACTGTCGAACATGAAGCTAATGATTCTTTGCTTTTTCTTGATGTACTGGTCACCCGTTCAGCTACTGGTTTTCAAACCTCGGTTTTCCGTAAACCTTCTTTTACTAATTCTTGTATTCCTGCTAAATCTTACCATCCTCTTTCCTCTATAAAAGCTTCTTTTTATGCTTATTTTAATCGCGCTTTTACTGTTTGTTCATCTATCTCTGCTTTAAGTGATGAAATTGAATTTATTTTTGGCCTTGGCCGTGAGGCTGCCTACTCCTTTGAGTTTATTTATAAGGTTTTCTGCCAAGTTTGCCGTAAATATACCCTTTTTGATACTAAACTTATTGCCTTAAAAGACCGTTTGACTTATAGGTCTAGTTTTCCATACAATCCTACGATTTTCCGCCCTTTATCCAATTTTGTTCTGAGTTTGGTTTCAGACCTGCACATTCTAATATTTCTTCTTTATTTAACCGTATTCGGTCTGATAAACTAGGTGATAGGGATGACTTTAAAAGCTTTGCTGGGGTGTATGTTGTTCCCCTGTTGTCCACCGATGGTAATTTTAAATTTTATATTGGAAGTACTAAACGCACCGTTGGCATCCGTTTAGCAGAACATGCTCGGGATGTCAGGGATAGTAAACTTTCTACGGTTCTTGTTCAATTTGTTGTTAAAGATAATTTTCTGCCTCTTTTTGAAAAGACTTTCCTTTTGATTCGTTGTAATAACCCTCGTGATATTCTCCTTTTTGAATCCCTTTTTATTTATATTTACCGTGAGTCCGTTTGTAATTTTGACCCTGTTATGAATTTCAGTTACGCTTGGCGAATCATTCTCGACTCCATGCAATTCAAGTCTCTGCAAAGTTATCTTTGACGTCTTCCTCTTTGGGATTATGCTTGATTGCCCCCCCCCCCTTTTTTTTTCGATTTCTGTAATTAAATTGTAATTTAATAGGCTGTTCTTTTGTTGTTAAAATTTTTGAAAAATTGTTTACGGTTTATCCTTGTCAAGACGTAGATTCTTTTGTGGATTGTATTTCTGCAAATTTTGTCGCTATATCTGGTCTATATATGAACGATTCAAACTTTATTTCCGTGTAGCCACTGATGAAGAGCATACTTATGCTCGAAAGCGCTATGGCCTGTTTTAAACTTTTGTACGTCTTAAGGAAGTGAAATAAAGACCTTCTGTTATGGATGTGTGTTTAATTTTGCTACAAATAAAAAGGATAAAAAAAGATCCGATTAAATAGAAACAGTGAACATAGCTTTTTTTTTAACAGTAAATATGGAGGGAACACAATAAGTCCATATAAGTTAATAAGAATGAAATAAAGGGATTCATTGATCAATATTAATTGAGAGAAGGATCTACACATAAGCTTAGGTCACTTTATTAGAAATGTCCATGGCAACAAGTATAGAGTTTTTAATTTTATCTTCTGAAGAGGGATTTGAACGAACTTTGGAGAACCAAATTGGTTTATTAGAGGGGGACGGTGTTCAAAGATGAAAATTTTTAGAAAAAGGACAATCGAAAATGTAATGGTCAACGTCACCGAATTTATTGCAAATACAGTTAGAGGTGGATTTAATTTAAAAGAAGTATAGGTAATCACTAAAGTTGTGGGAGGTCTGAAGACCCCAGACCGTGCGACTCATATAGTGGACTTAGAGTATCTAGCTGCCCGTCACGGGAAAGAATACCTCCTGCACTCAGGAGGCACCCAAGGTCTACCATCCCGCCATACGAACATTTATTTAGGTCTAAAAGATAACAATAGATGAAAAAAATGTTGGAGGTCTGAAAATGACACTAATACGACTAGCAAGGATTCTTGGGGATAGGATTCTTTTGGTCTAGGATATGGAGCGCCGGTTTCAAAGCAAGATGATAACGACCCCGCTGGAAGATAACCTCAAGGATAAAAACAGCATCAAGAAGCTAAACTAGAGGATAAAAATATCATCATGAGGCTAACCTGAGGTAAAAATAGCATAAGCTGTTCAGTCAGATTATCAGTTGCACTCCAATCGGATATTAGAGAGTGGATAATGCAGAGTCCACTTCGACAATAAGAGCTTATAAACTTCGTTCCAGTAGATCGACGGTAGAGCGTCGGCTGTCCCGTTCGAAGATCCAAGGTCCGATTCCTGGTTGGTAAATCAAAGTTCTTTACAGAGTTTAAGAGCAAAATAATCGCGTTTCGTGTAAGAAAACATCAGCATCATGAGAGAATGCAGTGGATGGTATACAAATTGTATTTAATGACTATAAGTCTGTATTTTTATTTATATTTTATCTACTTATGTATATCGCTGATCCGGAGATACAAATCCACAATTTTTGATAGATATTTTTTTTTCAACTTTGGTACGATTATTATCTACATTATTATAGGTAATCACGCTCATGTTTCAAGTTTTATGACAAGAGTATGTGGATGTATTAATGAAAAAGGCAAAAGGAAAACTTCAATAGAAATAGTATGATGCAGACAATTATTTTCTGAAACTTTCAATAAAATTATGTCAGCTTATTTAGCAACTGAATTAAATGAAATATTATACGACAGGCAATGCAGATTATACCACAGGCAATTTTTGTTTAATGTATCCGATTTTAAAAACAAAATTTTTGATGGAAAAATAAATTTCTGTAAATGAACAGTATTATATGAATCAGTGGGTGATCCAGACGCCCCGCCTCCACCCTGTTTGGACCGACCGTTAAGTTACTCAATGCCATGTTTTTGAACGCAAATTGCGTCCGATTATCCTTTAGGAAAATGCGAATAGTGTTAGTGAACATTGTTAACGTCTGTACCGTCATAAATATTCCAATAAGCAACTGTCTTCTTGGCTCTAAACTATCGAGTTCACTGTTACTTCTACATTAACATTCCGAACAATGTGGTATATGATACACAGCACAATTAATTGTACCCGATTTATAGTCTTGTAGTTTTGTTTGATCTGTCCTCACAAAAAATTATCATATAAGTTGTCATTCAAACATCTACATATATAAGAATAAAGAGAGAGAGGGGGCCCAAAAATAAGATTATATCATATTTCGAAGCATTTATTTATTGACCAATGCATGTGTTTGTTATAATGTTGGAATAAAAAGCTGAAACCTTGTTTCCAAAAATAACATAGTTTACAAAAATAACATTGTTTCTGTAAAAAATAATATCAACACAGTCCGTGTGCGATCTGTTGGTATGACTTCATATTTAACTATAGTTATTTTAGAGCGCTGTCTGCATTTTATCTTTTAAAATATATATTAACAGCGTTTTATCACCAATACATCATATTTTTTAACTAAATTCATCCTATTATCTAATATTATCTCATTACATAAAATCTAAAAATGTTTGATATATTTTAATACTATTATTTCGAAACATTTATTTATTGACCAATGCATGCGTTTGCTATATTATTGGACTTGAAAAGCATATTCATTGAAACATTATTTTCAAAACTAAAATTATTTCTAAAGAAAACCAAATCAACACAGTTGTGTACGACCTAAAGGTAGGAAAGGTTTGATATATTTTAATATTATTATATAGAAAAATGTTTTTATTGACCAATGCATGCGTTTGGTATATTGGTGAACTTGAAAAGCATATTCATTGAAACATTATTATCAAGACTAAAATTATTTCTGAAGAAAATAAAATCAAGACAGTCGTGTATGACCTAAAGGTACGACTTAAAGGTATGGTACGACCTAAAAATATGACCTCGTGTTTAACCGCAGTTACTTTAGAGAGCGTCGATCCGGTGATCGAGCGATCAGGGGCATGCGTTTCCGTCTCATCGCTAGATTGCTGTGGGTTCGAATCCCGCTAGCGGACATGGATGTTGTCATGTCAAGGCTAAGTCAGACTTCCACCCTTCGCGGAGCCTCTATAAAAGTGAAGCTGCAAATCTCATCCCCTTCGCCATGGGACACCCGGGGGGTCTTGTGGACGTGGTGTGTAGGCGCCCCTTCACCACGGGGGAATTACTACACAAATTTTAGAGAGCGCTGTGTATGTTATCTTTTGAAATGCGTAGTAACTGCGTTTCACCACCATATTGAACAAATCATATTTGTTTAACTAAATCCATCCTTTTATCTGATATCTATCATTACATACAATCTCAAATAGTTGATACAATTTAATACTAATATTTCGAAACAATTATTTATTGACCAAACTTATTTTCAAAATTGCATTTTTTCTGAAGAAAATAAAATCAACAAAGTCCATGTACAAACTATTGGTATGACTTCGTGTTTAACGCAGTTATTTTAAAGAGCACTGTGCATGTTATCTTTTAAAACACGTATTAACTTATTTTCATCACCATACTGAAGTAATCATATTTGTTTAACTAAATTCGTCTTATTACCGAATATATACCATTATATACAAGCTCAAAATATTTGATATATTTTAATATCAAATGACTTCGTGCGTAGCATAGAAACTGAAAATCGCAAGTTAAGACTTTAATTTCCATATATGTTAATTGTAAGTCCAAGTAATTGAAATAAACAGCTTTAACAACAAGTTAATGTAGACACGCGTTTTCGAATTTAATAATTATCCGGGTTTTGAACATTTCCTTCATGCAATCGAATTTTCTCGGGCCCTTTCTCGGTCGGCATTAAACAGATTTGGAGTTGGAAAATTTCTACGAATATTCGGGCCGGTGGTTTGAAATTCTCTGGTGTCAAACGCATTCGGTAATGTGGGCTAAAATATTTTACAGTTGAGGAAGCAGGTGTAAGATTTCAATTTCCCTTCAAGTGTTGAACCATTGATGAAGCAACAGTTCAGTTATACAGTTTATGCAATATGTAATTTCATAAATGAAAATTTACTGGAACCAGGGACAATTCTAATGTGCTATGCAATATAAAGATTCGTCGTATGTTAAAGGTTAAATAAGAAGTTTTCATGCAAAAAACAAAACAAAAAAAAACATGATTTGTCTAAAATCGATGTAAAGTATTTCAAGAAACTACAAGGCCAAGGAGTGTTGAAGACTCAGACCGTCCGATTCGTCCGAGGACTTGAGCAACTATTTATGAAAGAAGGGCAAGGAGTGTTATTGTTGAGACCCAGACCGTCCGACCTACCACAAAGGTGTAAGAGGACAAGGAGTGTCGAAAGCCCGGACCGTCCGGCTCGTCTTAGGACATACAGAAGTGTTGAAAACCTAGATGCACGGCCAACCCAGGGCTTTGCTGCAGCAGGATGTGAGGCCGGGAGAATCACATAAATGAGTGTTGAAAGCCCAGACCACACGCCCAACCCTAGGGCTTATGGTAGCTAAATTTGTGGCCGCGACACAGAGGAGGGTGGAAACCCCAGGCCGTCCGACTCATCTAGAGGACTTGAGTAACTATTTGGACGACCGGGAAGACACAGAGGAGTGTTGAAGACCCAGACCGTCCGACTCGTCCAGAGGACTAAGAGCAACTATTTGGACGGCCGGGAAGGACACAGAGGAGTGTTGAAGACCCAGACCGTCCGACTCGTCCAGAGGACTAAGGGCAACTATTTGGACGGCCGGGAAGACACAGAGGAGTGTGTACTTCTTCAGTCCTCTGTGTCTTCCCGGCCGTCCAAATAGTTGCTGTGTGTACTTCTTCAGTCAATCCGTCACACAACTCATACTTAAAATTTCTTGAAGAATTAGCTTCTACTGCAAAATGATGGTATGGTAGACTACATAGCCGTAGATTGACTGGCTATATATGACATACATCGGACACCACAGAGGTTTAAAAAATTAAGACACAGTGTAAGGCATATAATAGAATTATGTTCTCTTGCTTCTATAAATGGATATTCTGAGCTGAAGAGTGTTAAGCTCCTATCACATCCAATAAGTTTTAAGGAAACCAACTAGTTTAGATGATTTTTTCTCTAATTCTTCTGTCAAAAGGTTAGTGATAGGGTTGTTGGGTAATTTGAAGAAGTTTTGCGAAGTAAACCACCGTGAGTAGAAAGAGTTTTACGATCATCGCCCTTTTGGCAGTATTCATTTAAATTCAAAACTTGGGAATATCTAGCACTTTTCAAATCATACATAAATTATAGATAAATAAAATAAATTAAAAACTTAGTTAGTTTGTAATTGATCAAAAGTTAAGACTTTTCGTTAAGGTTTTGTTAAAGTTGTATGTACAGATAAGTCGAAAATGGAAAATAAAATATATTGATCTTTTTCTGAATAAAATATGGCATCAATTCGATAGAAATTCGACGTATCGTACTTTGGCTATCTTCAAATCATTTATTTTTGTTTATATGGAAATTTGTGAAATCTTCATTATTCAAGAAGAATTTGCAAGCCTTTCAAACAGCTCACTGATATCTCGTTTACGTATCTACACTTTAAATCTAGACCACATGCTGTTCCACCGAAAAGAGATTACATAACATATATGGGGTTATATCACTTGAGATCTTTTTTGAAAATCAGTATTCATAAATGTAAACAATGCATTCAGAATATTTATGAACGTGATTGAAATAAAATTCCTTCTCAGATTACATATAAATGCATACATTTATGTGATTGAAAGAACAAAATAAAATAAAATGAAATTTTAATTTTTAATCTTTCTCTAAATATCAAAGATCCATGTTTTTATTTTCACAATTCTCCATTCTTGAATACGGACAAACATTTTGAAAAATAAAGCATAACAAATATAATTATATTCCGGTTGGGGGAGGACAACCATGTATAAGTTATGGTCCGTTTTGTTTGTTGAAAAATATGTTTACCATCTTGAAATATGGTCCTTAGTGTTTTTGTTATTACTTCATTGTGCATGTATGTCTTTTCATATTATTTTTCGAGTGTAACGAATAATTCAAATTCCACAAGTAACGCTTCTCCTAAATCAGATCAGTTACGTTGACCTCCATCTGGCCGGACTATTTTTTTTTCAGAAACAATTTTTTGCAATGCTTTGATAAGGTTTCATCTTTTGGACTCAAACTCATCCCAGATCGAAGATTCCCCGTTAAACCAGAACATAAAGGATTCTTTGCGGCAAACTGGTTATACACATAATCTCATCAGTACGCGTCAGTAATCTCATCAGTAATCTCACCAGAACGCGTAATCTCATCAGTATCCGTAATATTCATAGTTGATTGACTGGCTGGTTAAAAATTGTACCTTATGCAAAACTAGAAACCAGTCTAGATACAGTTGGTCAGAGTTATCCGAAGTGTGTTATTCTTATCCCAAACGAGTTTTTCTGATATCGAGATACAAACTGTGCTAAATCTGGTTGTCCAAAAAACGCCTGAAAAGTTGTTGAATGTGATAGAGGCTTTAGAAGACGCTGAATTGGTCCATGGATCATAAACAGGACCGTGAATCTATCCAGTAACTTTTGTTCGAGACATCGAAGGAACTGCCCATACTAGAGTAGAAAAGGCACTACACTTTACACATAACCAAAGTGCTATTCTGGTAGGTCGGACGGTCTGGGTTTCAACAACAACAACATAACCAAAGTGCTAGAATATAAATATTTTTGGGGATAATTTTGCAGTAGTAAAGTTTAGAAAAATAGTTTGCGGTCTAAAGTCGCCCATAAGTAATTGATCAATTTTGAAGTTAATTGATCAATAGTGGTGTCAATGAGTGTATTATCGTTTCAGATTTTTGTTACTACTCTTATAACTCTTATGATTTTGGTCGCCATACATCGTTAATTGCTTTTACAGTTAGGGACCGCCGCCCCGCTGGTGAAGTGGATAGCGTCTTTGACTGCTGCCGTGAGGGGCTCGGGTTCAAATCCCGAATAAGGCATGGATGTTTCTTAAGGATGACGTCAGACTTCCGCCTTCTGGGTCCTCGTCAAAGTGGAGCTGCACCCTCTCCGACCTTCGTCAGTGATACTTTCTTGGAATAAACTTTGTTCTCTCGTCTTGTGTTGTTGTTGAGACCCAGACCGTCCGACCTAACAGAAAGGTGTTAGGTAACCGTTTGGACGGCCGGGAAGTGCTATCCAATTTGGACCGGAACCCAGTGGGGGAGGCATCCACAGGGACTGTATCCTCCTTCCCCTACCACCAACCTCTCGGAAGGAATTACTGACCCACATGTTTAACATGATCGTACGCAGCATGAACACAGCGCAGTTGTGGCAGCGTGCAAATCCAGCGCGCAAACCACCGGGCTACCGCGCCCGAAACGGGCTAACAGCACGCGGTGTTCCCAGGTGGTCACCCACCCAAGTACTATCCGCGCCTGATGCTGCTTGACTTCGGTGATCTAAAGAGGACCGGTGTTTTCAACACGGTATGACCGTTGGCTCTCACGTCTTGTGTTGTTGTTGTTGAAACCCAGACCGTCCGACCTACCAGAAAGGTGTAAGGTAACTGTTTGGACGGTCGGGAAGTGCCACCCAATTTAGACCGGAACCCAGTGGGGGAGGCATCCACAGGGACCGTACCCTCCTTCCCCTACCACCAACCTCTCGGAAGGACTTTCGGACCCACATGTTTAACGTGATCGTACTCCGCATGAACACGGCGGCAGTTTTGGGTGTGTCGTTTTTTCTTCCTGCGCCACTGGTCCTGTTCGGTTCCACCGAACAGGAGGTCATAAGTAACAACAACAACAGTTGGGGACCATTAGAATCGATTCTAATCAATTTCTATTTGAAAAATGTATTTTTACGGGCAATTGATATTTATTATTAATCACAGAAAATGTAACGTTCGTGTTATTTGAGTTACATGCAACTGATTGCAACAACACTTTTCTCTGTTATTCTGAATTCATCTTAGCAAATGGAAAACAAATTATCCATTTTATACTTTGGATATTGATTCTTCCTATAGAAAGATCATCATTGCTGTGATTCAATTTAATCTGATTTTATTATTGAAATTCATTAAGTATAATATCGTATAATGATTCATTAAGTATAATATCGTATAATCAATAACATCGGAACTAACAGCGAAATATATTGAAGTATAATTATTGAAGAAGTGTTTTATAACATCTATAGTTTAAATCAAGCTTAATAGTTGACCAATCCTAATAGTGAGTTAATACAAACCCAGTTAACCACAATATGTGGATCATATTTTTAGTGGCGTATTCCTGTTTCATCATGTCACCATCATGAGTATCTCCTCTTATCGCTGTGAAGACTTGAAGAAGCTGGGTCGGGAAAAACGTTGTTGACTCTACTTTAGAAAACCTCGGTTACCTCTGGCTTTATTATCCTGGTGCTTAAAAGTCTAACAAACTCTGCATCTTACTTCTTGTCATTTTGGTCTTAGTGGAAAAGGTAACTCGAATCTCAGTATTGTTTATTCAGAATAGTTTATTGCACGAGGTAAATCCATTATATACATATAAATTGTTTCCAACAGAACAATAATTTAGTTATAAATTCATTTTTTGTCGTCATACAAATAACGTCAATATTGTATAACATTACGTAAAACGCATAACATTACAAATTGATTTATAAAACTAGTAAATCTATAGCTGTTAACGGTTTATCCAGTGGTTTCTGTCCCTATCTGCTTCCTGCTAGAAGAAAATACACAGATAAACTAATTAAAAATACATTGCTTAATGCAAAATATATTACAAAGACCCATGTAACTGTTGGAGCATTTGCTTTCAGGTTCTGCGCAGAACTTTAAAAGGATAAGTAAAATTTTCACAAAAATTGAAAAGCGAAACGAACCCACTAGAAACTCCACTAGAAGCGAGTCTACTAGAAACTCCACTAGAAGCGAGTCTACTAGAAACTCCACCATTATTTGTTTAATACTGGGTTTCTGAACGTTGTTCTTGGGAATGTAATATACTAAGAGTTTATGGCTTAGCCACCAATCAGATTTCCTGTTCAACGTTACGCAGATAATTGGCGAAATATCTGAGAGGTAATTTATCGTCTGGAAAGTAATTTTATTTAGTAATAACTCCTAAATATTTATAGCTATAGCTATTTACTGAAAATATAAAGTTAATTTATAGATTAATATATCTCAATGGACAACGTAAATCAAATATGTAATTTTTGTCTTAGATATTGCCATAATAACCGATCTTATGTGGGGAGGTAGAGCACTCATAACAAAACTCTCATAAAAAGTGAGGTGAGGAACTGTTCTTCTTCTTCCCAAACACCATCTACCATATAAATGCCGACAAAAACAGTTAATTGCCATGTGAAGTCCTTTAAAGGTATCGATTATGTACTCAATGATTTTTTATTATTATTAGTTTTTTGTGTTACTGTCGTTATAATTGCTGATATCCTGCTCCATATATCGTTAACTGGTTTAGTTGCTTGGCGATAGCTCCGGTCGATTTTAATGTATTTTTTTATATGAAAAGGGTGCTCCTTACGAACAATTGACAATTATTATTTATGCCGAGCAAATGTAATATTCGTGTCCATCGCATTTATAGCCATTGATCGAAAGTATTTTTTCCTTCCGTGCTTTTTGTGTGTTCTCTTGTCGAATGAAGCACGCATTTTCCCGATCCGTGCTTTGATTATTGTTTTTTCCTTTAGAACGGTCGTCAGTCGCGTGATCGGATTTGTTTAGCGCCAGTAAAAGATTAGTTGTATCTATATAATAAAAGGCAATGTCTGTGTGTCTGTCTTATACACTATACGTTTCGCGACCGCGCGTCGGAGAGCTACGAAATTTGGCAATCGGAGACCCGGGGGGGAGGGAAGGGGACACGTGAAAACCGATTTTTAAAATTTTAATTATTTTTTTATTTATTTAATGTTTTATGCGATTTCGACCGTTTTTTGCCCTTTTTGCCATTTTTTCTCCACGATCCAGACATCGTAGAAAAAAACAAATTACACCATCGGAAAGAGCAGAGAATTTCGAGTAAAAATATATCAATTTCAAATCTGAATTTCGAATTCTAATATTTTTTAAAGATTTTAAAACAAAACTCACTTTTGGCTCAAAAAATCAATTTTTGGTTTTTAAATTCTCGCACCGTGAAAAGTACTCATAATTTCGACTAATAATTTACATTTTTAGAAAGCTGAAATATCTGGCATTCTTACAAGTCTAATGTGGTCCAGAAATAATGAAAATTGCCTTCAGGATGGCAATTTTAAAGACGCCATGATTTTAAATTTCTCGGCGTTCCGTTCGTTTCTCCCCCGCTGAAGCAGGGAAGGTGGTGGGTGGGGACGTCAAGGTGGAGGTGACGTCACGGTTCTGAATAGAGCGCCTTTGCTCTATATAAATTATTATATTTATATTTTAAATGATGGGACGATCTGGATTTTTTAAATGTATATTTTAACTTTTGGATATTTTAAATGGATATTTTAATTTTATGGATATTTTAAATGATAGAACAATGAAACAATGGAATGAGGATGATGGAATTAAGCATATGGTCATTTTAAATTGCAAATTAGCGCGCGGGAAGTTAGCGGTAGGCCCGGGTTCGATTCCCGCCACTGCCAAAACTGCCGCCGTGTTTACGTGGAATACGATCACGTTAAATATGTGGGTCCGTAAGTCCTTCCGAGAGGTTGGTGGTAGGGGAAGGAGGATACGGCCCCTGTGGATGCCTCCCCCACTGGGTTCCCGTCTAAATTGGGTGAATATGTAGAAAGTTATGGAGATTGTCGCGGAGGGCGCGGCAGCCCAGTGGTTAGCGCGCGGGAATTGCACTCAGTAGGCCCGGGTTCGATTCCCGCCACTGCCAAAACTTACGCCACGTTCACGCAGAGTACGATCACGTTAAACATGTGGGTTCGTGAGTCCTTCCGAGAGGTTGGTGGTAGGGGAAGGAGGGTACGGTCTAAATTGGGTGAATAAAAAGAAAGTTATGGAGATTGTCGCGGAGGGCGAAGTAGCCCAGTGGTTAGCGCGCGGGAATTGCACGCGGTAGGCCCGGGTTCGATTTCCGCCACTGACATGGAGTACGATCACGTTAAACATATGGGTCCGTATGTTTTTCCGAGAGGTTGGTGGTAGGGGAAGGAGGGTACGTTCCCTGTGGATGCCTCCCCCACTGGGTTCCGGTCTAAATTGCGTGGCACATCCTGGCCGTCCAACCAGTTACCAGGCCCGGGTTCGATTCCCAAAATTGCCGCCGTGTTTACGCGGAGTACGAGCACGTTAAACATGTGGGTCCGTGAGTCCTTCCGAGAAGTTGGTGGTAGGGGCAGGAGGGTACGGTCTAAATTGGATGAATAAAAAGAAAGTTATGGAGATTGTCGCGAAGGGCAAAGTAGCCCAATGGTTAGCGCGCGGAAATTGCACTCGGTAGGCCCGGGTTCGATTCCCAAAATTGCCGCCGTGTTTACGCGGAGTACGATCACGTTAAACATGTGGGTCTGTAAGTCCTTCCGAGAGGTTGGTGGTAGGGGAAGAAGGGTACGGTCCCTGTGGATGCTTCTCCCACTTGGTTCCGGTCTAAATTGGGTGAATAAAAAATAAGTTATGAAGAATATCGCGGAGGGTGAAGTACCCCAGTGGTTAGTGCGCGGGATTTGCACTTGGTAGGCTTGGTGGTTCGATTCCCAAAACTGCCGAATAAAAATAAAGTTATGGAGATTGTCGCGGATGGCACGGTAGCCCAGTGGTTAGCGCGCGGGAATTTCACTCGGTAGGCCCGGGTTCGATTCCCGCCATTGCCAAAACTGCAGCCGTGTTCACGCGGAGTACGATCACGTTAAACGTGTGGGACTGCAAGTCCTTCCGAGAGGTTTGTGGTAGGGGAAGGAGGGTACGGTCTCTTTGGATGCCTCCCCCATTGGGTTCCGGTCTAAATTGTGTGGCACTTCCTGGCCTTCCAAGCAGTTACCTTACACCTTTCTGGTAGGTCGCGCCAACGAGTTTGCCACGGTCAGAATTTTCAAGGGTAGCGAACAGGCTGGTCGCCAAAGGCGGCTAGTTTATTCATAAGTGTACATCTCAACAGACTAGCTCAATTTAATAACAGGTTAAATACAGTGATGCCCAAACTGCCCCTATGTCATAAAGGTGTATGTTAAATTTGTAGATCTGAAAGTTCTTCAGAGATGTCGGTAGTAAGGGTTAAAGTTCCTGCGGATGTTGCCCCAACGAGTTCGCTCTAAATTGGGTGGCAATGCCTCGGCCATCCAAGC
The DNA here is from genome assembly GCA_951213105.1 of Amaurobius ferox. Lineage (NCBI taxonomy): Eukaryota > Metazoa > Arthropoda > Arachnida > Araneae > Amaurobiidae > Amaurobius > Amaurobius ferox. Next base: position 89,273,561 of record OX578149.1, on the reverse strand, counting down.
AGATATTTTCATCTTCGTGTTGTTCGGATGATCAGGATCGAAATAGGGAAATATGGTAACTCAAACATAAAAAAATCAGATGTGGGCAGTACATGACTTTCCTTATATAATGCAATGAAATTACAATTTTTGCAGTGAAAAAATAGATTATTCTTATAGTATATATCTATATTCTTTCCAAATATTGAATTTTTGTTAATGAGTCGTCATTTTCATTGATTTAGAGTCATTTTTTTTTCAATTGGCGAGTTTTTCGTTAATGTAGCAACATTTAAAAAGTCGCCAAGTTAGAGACATTCCGTCAAATTCCACGCCAAAATCTCGCCAAGCGTTATGGACGGAGAAATGAGTTATTCTTAGAGCAGATAAATGACTATTGGCGTTCAAATACATAAATATTACTCAAAGTATCTTTCTTCATGAATGGAATGAGCTAGATCCACGACAATTATGTCACCAAATATATCGCATAATATTACATATGAAAAGCGAACATGTTTCTCAATAGGAAATATTTTATTTCTATTTTATATGATTTTTTGATAATTTTTTTGAAAAATGTGCAATATCTCGAGAACGGTTCTTGCCAGCGTTCTAAAATTTATGTTAATCGTTTTCTAATAAAAAATTACATAAAAAATGTCTATTTGCGTAACTTTATTAGAGTTTTTGATTTTTTGATGATTTTTTCAAAATTTCACTCCAAAATTTAGAGTGTCTGAACATTCGATTGCGTATAAAAACAATAGGCTTTCAGTATTCACGGATTGTAATTTTTGTACCAAATTTCGTTCGAATCGGTCCATTCGTTCGTCAGTTATCGTCTCCACAGACTCTCTCTCTCTCACACACACACACACAGACAGTTATCACCTCAAAAATGTTTGATTCGTGATCAGCGATGCTTGAAACGTGCTCTCCCTTCAAAAACTCGAATTCGAATTTTCGACCCCGTCACAATACTTTCCTTATACATTATTGTATATAAGAAAAGTAATTGAATCAATTTAATAAAATATATATACCTTTTAAGTTGTAAATTATACAAGAAAGACCAATCATGCATAAATAATTGATTATGAAACACTTTCCAATCACTTACAATCAACTTACAATCACTTGTTTACATTCTGCTTCCTTTAAATTTAGGCTTCGTTGTAGAAATGATCAAAGTTTGATGATCATTTAAACTAAAAAATATTGTAATTGCGTTGGGGCATAATACAGATGAATACGCAAAAATAAAGCGGTTTTTGGACGGATGCAGCACTAAATATAAATTTAATAGAACTTTAAATATCACGATTTTTACACTGGGAAAAAAAATGGAAGTTATATTTTATTTTAAAGTGGATCACGTGATCTCTTCATATAACATGAGTGTAATTATTATTTTAATCTTTTTTTAAAAAAGTACCAAATATATTTTACTGAAACTTTTTTTATATATTTTATGGAATAATTTAAACATTTTCCAACATTTTTGAAGAAGTTTGTGAATTTTAACTTCTCTTAAAAAATGTTTGAAGAATTAGGTTTCATGGGGTTCAATGTATTTCACTTTTCCAACCCGGATTTAATCCGAAAAGAATTAAGTGATATTATTCATTTAAATTCCAAGATGTCCCACAGACCGTCTCAATAACGTACTAAAATTTCATTTTTATAAAGTCATTTTTACGGCAGGTATCGTGCGAACAGACAGACATAATGAACAAAGTTATAAACTTTTTTCAACGTTGTTGAATAGTGTTAAAGTGTTGTTGATGAGTATTAAAAATGGAAACAACTGAAAGCAACTGAGACCAGAACGCTTGAGATAATTCTTTAGGTTTGTACATTAAGGTACTTTTCTTAACAGTATAGGCGAGGTACACAGATGGCAAATCAAACATAAAACAGAGACACACTAATCCATACAAATAAATTTGAAAATCTGTCTGTCTGTCTATCTGTTTGTTTGTCCTATCATCACGGGAGAACGGCTAAACGGAATTTGATGGAATTTTGTGGGTAGCCTTGCAACAACCCCACTTAAAATTTAGTTCATGTTTTGAGTTTCTACGGCCGCCAGTGGTTCTCGAGATATTTATGTAAAACGAAACTTTCGTTTATCTCATCATCACAGAAGAACGGCTGAACCAAATTTATTGAAACTTAGTGGGTAGCCTTGAAATAGTCTCACTTAAATTTAATCGAAGTTTTGAGTTTCTAAGACCAGGTGTTATCCAGATAATAATGAAAAACGAAACATTTCCCTAGGAAATCTACTCTCTAAGTCCCTGATTCCTCCAAACGAAAAGGAAGGAAATCGTTTGTTTAAAATGTGAAAATGAATTTAAACTTTATCTCTGAATTTAGTGGGGGATTTTTGCGTTAATTAGTCACTTTCTGAAAACATGAATTGTTTGAAACGTGAATTGAAATAGAAAAATCTACAACCATGGTTTATTTTTCACAAGCTTTTACTCAACATTGAAAAGTACTATTAAGAAATATAAACGGTTATTTAATTATTAGCATTTTATGAGGAAGATTCTATCTTATATCTTGTTGCTCGGCAACTCAATTAAATTAAATGTGTTTGTTAAAGTTTATTATTATTGTTTCGATTTATTAAATAAATAAATGGATATAAAAATATATCTTATAAATGAACGGTTTGATTTTTCTTTTAATAATATTAATTGAGGACTGCGTACATCACTTTTATTTATTTTGGCAAAGAGTTTTCAAGCTTATATATTGTGTTTAGATAATAAACACATATATTGTGTTTAGCCAATAAATTCATTTAGCCTATTGATGAAACAGAAAAAGAACGGGTATATAAATCTTCTAATACAATTTTAGTGTTTTCATTTTGTATATACAAACGGGATCAGGATGCTTTATTCAGATCTGCAAATTCAGAGCTACGAATTTAGCGGGGTATCATTAACTTGGCAAACTTCCTTGAACGTTGCTACATTGACTGAAATGTCGCTAAATTTTTAAAAACGACGCAAATCACAGAAATGTATTTTGTTTTGTTAGAAGAGAGTGCTGAAATGATGTTTCGTTGGCATTTTTCTGTCAGTCCAACCGTCGTACTTAGTAACACATTCAGCAATTTTTTTTTTTTAAATTTTCAAATTGATAAAATTGTTTGTAAATCCATAAAAATATATTCTTCTTCTTCGACCCAGACCGTCCGACCTACCAGAAAGGTATAAGGTATCTGTTTGGACGGCCGAGAAGTGCCACCCAATTTAGACCGGAACCCAGTGGGAGAGGCATCCACAGGGACCGTACCCTCCTTCCCCTACCACCAACCTCTCGGAAGGAATTACTGACCCACATGTTTAACGTGATCGTAGGCAGCATGAACACGGCGGCAGTTTGGGCAACGGCGGGAATCGAACCCGGGACTACCGAGTGCAACCTCCGCGCGCTAACCACAGGGCTACCGCGCCCATAAAAATAAATTGAAATTGATAAAATTGCGCTAAATAAATTAACTGAATTGTGTTTTGTTAGAGGACAGTATTGTGATGATATTTCGTCAATTTATCGCCAAGTGGGACTATCAGTTCTACAATCCCACTTGATACATTTAGCGATTTTTTAAAATGCTTCTAAATTGACGAAAATGTCGCCTGACTTTCCATAGAGATGGCATTATTTAGACGAAATTTTTTCCCACCAATTTATTTGAAGGACATAATGCAATGTAGCTTAGCAACGGATTTAAATCCACTGTGCTTAGGCGGCAGACGATTTTTATTAATTTTTTCCCGAATTGAATAATGAAGATATGTATATAAAATAAATTTTATTGCCATTGCATTTTTATCTGGATAATATCAATTAAGGCCTTCAGGTTTAAACATTATTATTATTGATATTTTCGGGGATTATTGAGCCAGACATTATCGATATTTTTAAGTGATTATGCCATTGTTTTATTGCGCCATATATTTTGACATATATTGGCATATATTGGGATCAAGTACGGCATTCTGGAATAAAAATGATAGGGATTTTATTTATACTTTCAATTTATTAGATTCATATATTGTATTTAGACAATAAACTCATATTTAGCCAATAAACTCATTCAGTCGATTGTTGAAAGAAAATAAGAGTAGAACGGGAATATATATTCTAATACAATTTGAGTGTTTTCATTTAATATATACAAACTGGATCAGGGTGTTTTACTCTTCAGATATGCAAATTCAGATCTACGAATTTGGCGGGATATCGCTGATTTGGCAACGTTTCTTAAACTTTGCAAAATTGACGAAAATGCCGCTAAATCATTTAAATTAAATGTGTTTTGTTGGAGAGTACTGAAATGGTGTTTGGGTAGCATTTGTCTGTCAGTCCAACCATGCTACTTAGTAACCCATTTAGCGAATTTTTGAAATGTCGCCAAATTTATAAAAATGTTTGTAAATCCCTAAAAATATCTTGAAATTGATAAAATTGCTCTAAATAAATTAAATTAATTGTATTTTGTTAGGGGATAGCATTGTGATGATGTTTCGGTAATTTGTCGCCAAGTGGGACTATCGGTTCTACAGTCCCAATTGGCAATAAATTTATTGATTTTTTAAAATATCGCTAAATTGACAAAAATGTCGCCAAATTGATAAAATGATACTAAATTCATCAAAATGACACCAAATCGTTGAAAAACCAATATTTTTCATAATTAAGTCCGATTTTCTACATAATCTCTGTCGTCTTGTGAGAATTAAAAAATATTTTTTCTAATTTTTTGACAAACTGGACCAGGATCCATTATTCTTCAGCTCTGCCTGTGAAGTTAATTTTGTATATCGAGCCCAGAGATTCTTATATATTTTTAAAATAATTAAATTAAATATTTTAGTAGAATATTTTGAATAACAACGTCATTTAGAATACTATAGGAATTTACACATAATCGTGAATGTTACGTTTCTTTATGTTTGTCTCATCATCACGGGAGAAAGGCTATACTAATTGGCTGAAATTTTCGGTGGAGTAGCCCCACTTAGAATTAAGTCCATGTTTCAAGTTTTTAGGACCAGGAGCTGTCCAGATATTAATTTGAAACTCACAGTTAAACATTCCATAGACATAGCACTATGCAGACGATATATTTTCCACCAATTTATTTGAAGAAAATGATATCATGTAACTTAACAACGGATTTAAATCCAATGTGTTTATGCGCCAGACGATTTTTATTAAATCTTTTCAGATTAAAATAATAAAGGTATCTAAAATAAATTTCATTAACATTGCATTGACTGGTATAATCTATTTTTTGACTGGATTAATATCTATTACGAGTCTTCAGGTTTAAACATTATTATTATTGATATTTTCAAGTTATTACCCCCATTGTTTTATTTTGTCAAAAATTGTTGAAACTCATGTTTTAAGTAGTACGGGTAATCTTCTGCAAATGCATGGGTATATCTTCTAATCTACGAGAATATAAGTGGTACATGTATATTGCCATATATTTTGACATATATTGGCATATATTGGAATCTATTACGGCCTTCTGGTATGAAGATTACTCGGATTATTGATAAATTCAATTTATTACGTCATCTGTTTTATTTTGACAAAGATTATAGAAGTTCATACTGTAATACGGGTAATCTTCTACTAACACACGGGCATATTTTCTAATCTATGACAATTTAAGAAGTTCGGGTATATCTTCCCATACAATTTTAGTGTTTTCATTTTGTCATATATTGGAATCAATTACTGCAGGTTTAAAGATTACTATTATTCTAATATTCGCGAATATAAGTATTATGTGTTCCATACAATTTTAATGCTTTTATTTTGCATATATTAATTCAATTTCATATTTTTTGTACATTTGTTTACAAACGAGACCAGGATGTTTGATTCTTCAGATATTCCAGTGTAGATAATTTTATATAGCGAGACAGATATTCTTAAGCTTTTTTTAGCAGCATTAAATTAAATATTTTAACAGAACAATTTGATTAACAATGACACTTAGTATACTATAGAAATTTGCACATGATTGTGAATTTTAAGTTTCGTTATATTATATACTCCGTACGAAGAACGGGGGTGCTGCTATTAAAATATACATCCACGTGTAAGATTATATTTAAGATGTAAATTGTAAAATTTGGCGTGATTGACGGATTGTCAGTCGTGTCAGATTTGTTTTGCACCAGTGAAAAATTAGTCAAATTTATTTATACTTGCACTCTTTTCAACAGTTTAAGTGAGTTGCAAACAAGGCAAACAAATATAAAATATAATCATATACGCAAGTCTAACATGTATATCTAAATCTAAGACGTAAATTGCAAAATCTAGAATAAAGATATTGCTATATTTCACTGTATTTTTTTCTTTTGATTTCTTTATTGAAAAGGGAAATTCAGTCGTTTTCTTTAAAGAAACAAACAATGTTTCAAGTCAAAGCAGACTTTGATAAGATATTTCCCATAGCGGGGAGGATTCAACCTTTATTTGCATAAAATCTATGAACTTCAACTTTCTGTTTATTGCAAACTCAACGAATGACGAGCATGAAAAGCTGCTGACATTCTTTTCATCATCTTCAACTGACTTAAACTCATGTCCATCGAAATTATATTTTCTTTCCGTAGCTGCTGTTTTATTGTGGGTATACTTTTCAAGATGGTTGGCTGTCACCTTTTTTTTTGTTCTTGTAATCTATGCTTATTTTATGTTGACTTTAATAAATTGTTGAATTTTCACTTTATATGTTATTGAAATTCTTCAGTGCACACTGGGGGATTTCTACGTTACCCCATTTTGTATTGCAGAGCTCTGTTTAACGGCGTTTTATTTAAATGATGCACCTTACAAGTGGCAAACGCAAAAGGACAGCACAGTGGTTAGCGCAGGAGGATTGTACTCAGACGACCCGTGTTCGATTCCAAGCTCTGCTCAAACTGTCCCCGTGTTCAGGTGGAGTACAGGCACGTTAAATATGTGGGTCCGTATGTCCTTCCAATAGGTTTATGGTAGGGGAAGGTGGTTATCTCCGCCTTACTGGGTTCCGGTCTAAATTAGGCGGCACTTCTATGTTGTCCAAACAGAGAAATTACACTTTCGGGTAAATCGGGTAGTTTGGTTTAAGAAGAAAAAGCAATACAAAAGTTCTACTCTGAAATTTAATTATTTATACCCATTAAGGTCACTAGCCCTGTTAGTCACTTAAAATATCAGCAAAATTCTTCCCATAATGAACGCGAGTTGCAAAAAACTGGTTTCGGCGATGAATCCTATAATTCGTCTTTTAGCCCTCAGATCCATAAGCGCCAAGTTTGTATCCTGTTTTTAGATATAAATCCTTATGTATGCAGATATATACTTAGTGGTTTGAAATCGACTTTAGATTATATCTACCTATCACAGTAGCTCTTGTGTGTATAAAAATAACAGTATTTCACATTAATATGAAAATGCAATGCAATACCACTACTGAAAATATCTGCAAAGATATAGTAAAAGGAATTGTTCTTTATAAAATAGAAACATATAAGAAAATGTTCGTTATATAAATAATATAAGAAAATGTTCTGTATAACATAAAGGAAAATAAAAAAATGTTCCTTATTAAATTATTTATATCATAGCAAAATATTCTGCTCTTCACACATCTGCTGGGTTTTTTTTATACTACAGGACAGCTAGATTTATAGATTTTATGGGGTATTATACCTTGCTTATCACTGTATAAATGAACATTATTATTATAATTTACTGCATTGAAAACGTTTACCTCTGGAGAAAATATACATGCATTAGTAAAAAATAATTGATGAGTAAAATTGCATTACTTTTAGTTAAATATGTGGATAATTCATGTATATATGTATATATAATGATTATGTTGATACATGATACATAGTATTTACATCTAATTTGTATTAGTTCCAATAAGCTCATAATATATATTAAATAATTAAGCTATTTTAAGCTAATATATAATATGACTAAGCTCATAATATATATTAAATTATTTCTAATGAGGTACTGCTGTGTGTAGCAAATATTGCAATATAAATGACCACGAAATTCGATTTATTTAAAAATATCTCTTAAAAAAATTAATATAATTTATTTCCTAATATAACTTAATGAACGATATAAATTGAACATATGAATCTTGTCTGAGACAATGTCAAAATTATCGAACCTACGTGAAAAAGCACGTACTCGCAGCAATAAATAAGTTGTGTGAGATAACCTATTTTTTACCCACACATTCTTTGGTAATAAAGCCCACAAAAAGTAGTTAATTACCATCGAAACTTACTTCAAGCTATCGGTTATCTACTCAATGAGTATTTTTTGCCCTTGCTTTACGTTATTGGTACTATAATTATTAAGGTTCCGAACTCTATTAATTGGTTTTTTTGTTGGATACCTACAGGATGCATTCAAATCGATTGCTATTTAAAAACGGTGTCTTTTACGAGTACTTGGGGTTTATTATTAATGATAATATAATGTAATGGTTGTGTCCGTTTATTCATATAATTGATTGAAGGGTTATTGTCCGCCCTCGTGTTTTGTGTATTATATGTCTGAATAAAACCTGCATTTATCCATTTTGTGTTCTAAAGATTAGTTCTATCTTTAAAAACTCAACTAGTTGCTTCGGGGGATTTTTAGAACCGATTTAAAGTGCATTGGAATTTATATTGATATGATAGAAATAATTTAGAAAGCATAATTTCCGCAAAAATAAAAATGGGACACGCGTATTTTAGTATTCTCTTTATACCAAGACTAATCATATGAATATGCAATTGGATGAGCTTAATACTGAGAACGGTAATGCGTCATAACTGTAAAACCATTAAGTAATAAATTAAAGACAAATCTTTAGATTTTAAAAAAGTCATTTAATAAACCTCCTATGGACGCATATATAAAAATTAAAAGCCAGAGCACTTTCGGGCATCTTTAAAACCTTCCTCAGTGGCAATAATTGAAATTGTCTTAATGATGAGTTTAAAATTAAAAGAGCAAGCTTCTTACTTGAATTTTAATACTTTTTAGTTTAAAGCATTGGACTTTTATAACATGAATGAGCAACCAATTTTCATCTATCCTGAACTTAGCTGCGATACTTGAGAAATACACTGGCGGCATTATATGTGACAATAAGTCCGGATCATATTCATAAAGCAACCAGCCTAGGCACCAAATGTGGTTAGTTTTCCTTGACATTAATGTCGTGTGTGTTGTACCTGTAATAATGACATTGTTTGTCACCACACAGTTCATACAATTGTGACAAATAGCAAATATTTTTGTTGCTAGGACAGTTAAAGGTTATTCGGTGTTAATAAGCTCCAAGAAAAGCACAATTATACGAACGATAGTAGTTACAACTGGGAAGAGGATTCTATTCCTTAAAATTCAACTTACTTTAAGATTTTGTTTCTATTGTGAAAAGTAATGTGATATAAACAAAGAATCTAGGTAAAATATATATCAAACTCTTCCCAAGCTTGAAGATTTTTTTTTCTATACTTGATTTCTTTCGAATTAATGAAAAAGAAAAGGAGTTAATTACCAAACAGTGAATATATCGATTACGTGCTCAACTAAATTTTTTACTCAAGATTTTCTATTGCTGTTATAATTGCTATGTTCCCAAGCACATTTTATCGTTAATTAGTGTTATACTTGGTAGCAATTGTATCGATTAAAATCGATCGCTGTACGAAAACGATATTTCGTTCAAGCAATTGAGGTTTATTATAAATGCTTCGATGACCATGTTCATTACATTCAATATAAATTATCGAAAATGTATTTCTGACCTGAGTTACATTCATTATTTTGCCAAATAAAGAATGAATGTATCCATTTCATGTTCTGGATCTTTGTTGTTTCTATAGAAATGTAGATTAGCAGATAGTTTTATAAATATATAGATCGAGGGAGAGGGGGTTGAGATAGAGAGGTAGAGAGAGAGAACGGATAGAGAGAGAAAGAAGTGAGAGAGAGAGAAAGAAGTGAGAGAGAGAGAAGGAAGTGAGAGAGAGAAAGAAGTGAGAGAGAGAAAAAAGTGAGAGAGAGAGAAGGAAGTGAGAGAGAGAGAAGGAAGTGAGAGAGAGAAAGAAGTGAGAGAGAGAAAAAAGTGAGCGAGAGAGAAGGAAGTGAGAGAGAGAAAGAAGTGAGAGAGAGAAAGAAGTGAGAGAGAGAGAAGGAAGTGAGAGAGAGAAAGAAGTGAGAGAGAGAAAGAAGTGAGAGAGAGAAAGAAGTGAGAGAGAGAGAAGCGAGAGAGAGAGAATGAAGTGAGAGAGAGAAAGAAGTGAGAGAGAGAAGGATAGAGATAAGTGAGAAAGAGAGAGATAAGTGAGAAATAGAGAGAGAAGTAAAAGAGGGAGAAGTAAGAGGGGATAAGTAAGAGAGGGAGAAGTGACAGAGGGAGAAGTGAGAGAGTGAGAAGTGAGAGAAAGAGAAGAGAGAAGTGAGAGAGAAGGGAGAGAGGGAGGAGTGAGAAAGGAAAAAGTGAGAGAGAGAGAAGTGAGAGAGGGAGAGAGGTTGAAAATTAGAGGGTCAGTGGATAAAATATATTTTTTATGAGGAATTTGAAATTTATGGCTTTTGATGTAAGATAAAGAGGGGTGCCACCAACGTAAATAAAACACTCTATTATTTTATCCATGTTGAGTTTCAATCAGTTGAGCACTCAACAGTAATTTATGCACATGGCAGCTCATTTGATCCATATTTTAGAGTGGCGTAGATCCTTACGAAAATCTTTGCATTCTCAGCCTCAAATACCATGCCTAAGATTCGTACCCATTAACTACGGATCCTAAGACCTGATATTTTATAATTCAATATTTATCTTCGAATACAATGAAGATGTAGTACATTTCATTTATAAATATAGTGCATTTTATTTACATTACTGCATGTAAAACTGATTTCTGAAACGTAGAAAATATACATCGTTTCAATCAATTCATAATGTGTCAAATATGCAGTATGTATGTATTTGATGGGGATTTACGTGCATGATTATAAGAAATCACTCAGTCAAAATTTATTCTGTTCATTCAACTCTGAGAAATTGGATACATTCTGCTAATTTTTATTAATCAGTACTATTTTAGCACCATTTTTATTCATAATGCACTGCAAACTATCATTTCCTCATATAGACTATATTTCGGGAAATATTTCAGTAATGTGGTTCCTCCTTTAGAAAGGTCGCCATTAACGGGAACGGAATTCTTTATACAAATTAGGAGTTGATATTAAAAGTCAAACTGCACAACCAACATAAATGATAACATATCGTCATTCTTTTACTTCGGGTGCATTTTGAAGGATAGTCATTAATGAAGTAAATTTTATTTGATATTTTAACCTTTCATTATAATTTCTGAAACTGAAGAACAAGACACAATTTGTCTTCTTCGTATTATGATACTTTGATATTTAACAATCAAAGTGTATGATATGAATTTTTATCCTTATGTTTTATTATGCGTTTTATTTAAAATAGAAAATACATTTTCGGGATTTCTCTGTTCAATCATATTAATCATTACTTTTCGGTTTAAAATTTAAGTGATTTATCGGAATTGCATAGGGCACTGCAAAATAACACTATTAAGATTGCAAAGGTATACAGCTAAGACACTGCAGTATTTAGTTATCAGGCATCAATTAGTTGCAAAATTTAATGTTATAACACTATTAAAACATAATGCTATTCCATAAAGGCATAATGATAAATGTTTGCCTTATATCGCTAAGTCTTACATAATAAAGGAAGATGGCTGTATGTGTATGTCTGTTGGTGTGTGCAGTCTGTACAATAAATCAAAGAGTCGTAGCGTATGTCGGTAAGTACACATGTACTTATCGACATGCAGTGCACTCTCTATTTTATTTTATTTCGAATTAGTATTTTAGTTATTTTATGTTTTACCTCAATTTGGCCCGACATTTACATAAATCAATTCCTTATCGACCTAAAATGCTATCACAGAATTTACATCTTGATATCATTGGAAAGATCGAAAAGTTATCTTTCAAGAAAACTTTTAAATATAATGAATAAACAAATTTTAATGAATTTATACAAAAACATATATTTTCGGGTCTTTCAAACTTTTCAGTAGATTTTTATATTACGATGTACTAGACTGACATGTCATCTAATACTCATATTTTAACAGCCGCTTATAAATATATCACAGACTTCTCCAGAACGAAAATTATTTCACAAACTCATCTGATGATTAATTATACACTTTTAACCCCGCTTTGAATTTTGAAATAAACCCAGCAGGCCGCGAAATCCACCGGAACAGGTGCTCCCCCACATACAGAGGAAGGAACTTTTCTACAAAATATCTATAATGCTGTGGAAGTGTCAGGTCGAAACTGACGCCATCTGCTTAGGGATTTATTTAGATTGCGAGGCGTAACTGGAATCGAAAATATTGATGCGCCCGCCACCCTCCGCTCTGCCTTTTTCTTGGCCGATTTGGATGCCTTCTTATTTACCTTCGTCTCTAGCATCATCAAGCCGTTGTTACTAAATAGCAACTCATTATGCTTGCACAATCTAAAGCTGTATATCCTTCATCGTTCCCAGCATTTACATTTGCTCCGTATTACGTACTTGCGTGTGCATAATAATTCTAGCGTGCCTTGGCGTAGCAGGCTACTAAGCTTTTCCAAAAAAATATGAATTTTATTAATTCCAACTCTAAATTCCGGGCGACCCCGGGTATAGTTTCTAGTAAATTAGATCATATAATGGCAACTCTTGTCCTGAACTTTGTCAAATAATTCTCAGGAAATTACACGAAACTGCACCCAAAGTGTTGTGATAATTTTTTTTTAAAGTACTATTTCGTTTGTATTAATACCTACGAAACACAGTTAATTACACACCAAAGTTCATCCCAGATATCGATTATGCACTCAAGGAGATTTTTTACGCAACAGTTTTACCGATGTTCTAAGTATTATGACCCTGAGCTCAATACATCGTTAATTAGTTTCACTGTAGAAACCATTAGGGTATATACCTGAATCAACCTCTACTGTAAGATGTTCTTACTACACGTATCTTACTTTTAGTAGTAATGAACAGGGAATGTAATGACTATGTTCATCCCACCCAATACCTTAGATGAAAAGATGGTTCATCCATTGCTTCTCACGTGATATCCCTGCACAAACTGGTTTGGCATTTATTCGTTAGAAGCGCCGGATATTGGATTGAATTATGAAAATTTTGTAAGCGAAATGATTGTATTAAGTGAAGTAAATGCATTCATTGGTGGGTTTGAGTTTATCACCGTTAAAGTGGAATTGATTTGTCGTTCTAAACTATATTTAAATTATGGTTTATAATTGTCGAAATTTATTGTAGAAATAGTTTGAATACCTTATTTTGAATAACCATTTTATACGACAATCCATAATGCATTGAGGTCACTGGGATATAAGTCACTGGGATATAGGTCACTGGGACAGGTCACTGGGTTATTATCCGCTTCTAGCCACACGCTTTTCAAACTTTCTTACACATTAATAATAATAATTTTAAAGTATATTTAAATTATGGTTTATAATTGACGAAATTTATTGTAGCAATAGTTTGAATTACCTTATTTTGAATAACCATTTTATACGACAATTCATAATGCGTTGAGGTTATTGGGATATAAGTCACTGGGACAGGTCACTGGGTTATTATCCACTTCTATCCATAAACTTTTCAAACTTACATATTAACAAATGATTTCAGTGATTTTTCATCCTCAGTTAAAATCTAAGTTAATTTCTCTAATTTATCTAAGTTAATTTCTCTAATCTAAGTTAATTCTAAGTTAATCTAAGTCACTGGGTTATTATCCACTTCTAGCCACACGCTTTTCAAACTTTCTTACACATTAATAATAATAATTCTAAAGTATATTTAAATTATGGTTTATAATTGACGAAATTTATTGTAGCAATAGTTTGAATTACCTTATTTTGAATAACCATTTTATACGACAATTCATAATGCGTTGAGGTTATTGGGATATAAGTCACTGGGACAGGTCACTGGGTTATTATCCACTTCTATCCATAAGCTTTTCAAACTTACACATTAACAAATGATTTCAGTGATTTTTCGTCCTCAGTTAAAATCTAAGTTAATTTCAATGGAAAATTATATGTAAGACTACAAATTACGACTACATATGTACTGTTATTAGAAATTGAAATAATACAGTTATTGATAATTTGATTGATATTTGCAAAAGCTTTATTTATACCGATATTTATCATTTATTTATATGTTATTCCTCAACATTACAGCTATGCTATTCAATGAAGAAAATAATCTTATTTCATTGCCCATTGTAGCAAGGAATGATATAAATCTTATAAATAAATCGGTATATTTCAATATTATTTATCCTACGTAGAAAAATGCAAGTTTCACTTCGTAAAAATAAATGCTGTGATATAACTTTTCATTTTTCTCCCAAGAATTTTCTACCGTATTAATACTTAGTAAAAAAATTACTAATTATCACCCAAAGTTCCGGCATAATATCGATTACTCAATAAGAATGTGTTGCTCAAGATTTTTGTTACTGTTGTTATAATTATGATCCCGGTCTACATATATCGTTAATTGGTTTTGTTTTCGGAGATCATTAGGGTTGAATCAAATCGATCACTATCCGTAACCGTTGCTCTTTACCAGCAATCAAGTTCTGTTATGAATACGAGCGCAATACAGTGATCATTTTTATCCCATTCAATACCATTGATCGAAAGGGCAATTTTCTTCCGAGCCTTTCGTATATTGCTCATCCGAATGAATCACGCATTTATACGTTTGATGTTCTAGATATAGGTTCATATATTGGAAAGATTTTCAGTAGCGTTAATGGATTTTTGAAGTACATGTGACAAATCACTAGGATTAATTTCAGAAATATAAAAATATAACATACATAATTGTTTTCATGGAATGTGTCTTGAAGTAGAGGAGTTATATTCCTGTGCAAAGTTCATGGTTACTAAAATAATTGCAGAATTAAAGATGATAAATTTATAGTAATTGGATGTAGCTATAGAAAATTAATAATTAAATGAAACGGTAATACAGCCATAAGCAATGAATCTGATATCTTTGTGGTGCAACTCTCATAATGGAATATTAAATGTGTTGAAATGATACTTATTTATCTCCACATGAAAATATTTGCCTAGCATACATTGGCGTCCGTTCTAACCCCGGTATACTTTCAAATTCTGATCCCGACATAATATTATCATGGTCCCACAAATACATTCTGACAGTATTTGTTTCAAATGTCCTTATCGTTTAAAGCCAGAAAAATGCAAATTTAAAATGGATGAAACAAAGAATCTTACACTTCACTCGTGAAAAAAAATGTTATGTAGGTTAGCGATGACCTGACCAACAAGAGTGAATTTCATTACTGGAGTTTTCAGTCAAATCCCTACACCGAATGCCCTCCAACCATGCTCGCAGATATACTCCTGTTTATAACCCAGTGTCTTCATCTAAGAATTTTAAATACTTCGTCCAATATGTTTACTGGGAAAGAAATATACTGGGAAAAGTGTTGGTTTTAAAAGAAATAACATGGATTGTATCGAAAATATGTCAATAAGTACTTATATGAATACATAAAATAAGAAACAGGAGGGCTATTCAGGAATTAACATCCTAATCATGAAAACGCTGTAGCTTGCAAAGAACGCATAAATAACCGGTTGACTCGCTTTACACGATGCAGACGATCATTACGCTTAGAGCTTACAGTGATGAGAGCTTGTCAATATGTGTGCTGTTGTAAAAACTTACTTCAAGCTGTGCAGGATAACGCACGCCCACGCACAGCTGAGCGCACTCAAAGCATGCTGCAGTAGGTTAGTTAAAACGTGTTTCACAACGCACCTTACAGACCAGACTTCGAACAAAGCAATTTTCACTTTTTCACAAGGATAAAGATCTGGCTGGATACTTGACATTTCAACACTAATAAGAAGCTGGTAAATAGTACAAAGGACTGGCTCAACTACCAGACTGCAGTTTTCTTGATGAAAGAAAACAGAAACTCATGCACCACTAAAACAAGTGTTTCAATTCACAGAGGGATTAGATTACGGTGAGAAGTTGTATGTAACTAATTATTTTATATAATAAAATGTTTACCTTACATTTTGTTTTTCTGTTAATTTTCAAATAACCCTCGTGCTTTTTTATTCGCACGTAACCTCGGCATATAGCTGACTTTTGAATGACATAAAAATCATTTTCTCAGTCCCGTAAACACATCATTCGTCGCCAGCGAATTCTCAAACAATGCTAAATTGTATAATCTTGGTGAAGCCCCTTTGCTGGTAAGATAAAACTGCCTAATATAATTGTGAAATTGGTACTGTTTATTGCTCTATAGAATTAAAACAAAAATATAAATCTAACTAAAATATATCACTGTCTTCATCTGACATCAACATACCATTCAGAATGTGCGTTCTTACTTTCAAGTTTTAAGTCACAAATTTGTGCTTGATAAAGGTTTAGAAAATAATTATATTCAACATTGCTTCGAGAATTAATGTTTTGGAGGGATATCTGATAAATCAATCCGTAATAATTATATGATGTTCGACAACTTTTTAATTCACATAATGTTTGTATCTTATTGAGAGGATTAAGATTTTCGAATTTTTCGGATACTCAGCTATGACCGCTGCCATCGCTGTCATTTGATCTAATACATTATTATTACATTATATTTTACATTAATATTATTATAATTGCTAGAAATATTATTTTTTGCATAATCCATGCTGATCGCATCTGTCTATTTGATTTTTTTCAGACGATTTGAGGAAGTTTCTTATAATTACATTATTATCCTTAAGATATTTTAAGTCAATTTTTCTCAGATTCAATTAAGTTGAGGAGATAGGTTTCTTTTTCTCATTAAAACAGTAAAGACATACTATGCTAGTAATAAACTGCTTTTAAATATATTTTACTTTACTGTTATATGTAATAAAAAAATCTGATGTGGGAAAGCTACGACTTTCTCTATATAATAACAATGAATTTATATCTTTCATGATGACAAAAATGTATCATCCACAGCACATTGTTTTAACGCTGAATTGTAAATTCGCCGCTTTTTCGAATGACAGCATGTTAAAAGAATTTCAAAGTACCACATTAACGTATATTTTCTGCAACTCAAAATTGACAATTATCAACACTGCTAGCATCCTCAATAAGCAGTATTGTCAATATATTAAAATATTTTAATAATTAATTCATCAATATATAATTCATCAATATTAATTCATCAATTTGTAAATATGGAGCAATATATCGCCAAGTTGGAAATATTTCGTTAAAATAGTCGCCAAGTTCACAAAATTTATCACCAAGTATTACAAACAAACAGAGTGAAAATATGTTCTTATATATAAAAGATTATTGGCGAATTGTTAGGCTTCAAAATACAGAACTGCTACCCAAAGTATATTTTCTCGTGAATGGAACGACAACTCGATCCACAAGAATGATGTTAATAAATTTATTGCATAATATGACAAATGAAAAATGTATTTCATACTAGTTAATAATATTATAAATTTTTTGTGCTTTTTGACAAATTTATTTAAAATAAATGCAATATCACGGGAGCTATTCATACTAGCGTTTTAAAGTTTATGATACTCATTTTGTAATGAAAAATTACATAAAAATGATTGTTTATGTAACATTATTGAATTTCTGAGATTTTAAAGACTCTTTTTAAATTTCATTAAAAATTTTGGAGGTCTTCTGAACATCCCACTGCGTTATGGTTTAAGTATACACATATGGTAGTATTTGTACAAATTTTCGTCCAAAACGCTCTATTTGTTCGCGAGATATCGAATCCTCAGATTCTCGGACACACACAGACATAAACTCAAAGACATTCGATTCGAGTACAGGGATGCATGAAACGTGTAGATGTAAGCTCGAATTCGAATTCACTGTTCTGTCCTTCTTTATATGAATTGAAAAGGAACTAGAGAAAGAATCAAATGTATACTTTAAAATGCCTTTAAAATTCATTTTGTAAAATTATATATATAAAATATCGTCTGCTGGGTTTAATATATCAGCCGATAATTTCATACATTTCTTTTATCAATAAAAGTTCATGACTTTTTCCCAGAGTGAAATAATGTTTATTTTAAAGCAACATTTCTCTAGCAATTTTTATGAAAGTGCCGTTGAATAGTTCCAAAAGTACTCATTCAGTAGTTGAAGAAGAGTTCATTGAAGAGGTGTTGAAGAATTCATTAGTTTCAGCAACATAGTCTCTATTTCAGACAGTTTATCCGACGTTATAATAGAATGCCTGCTTGTTCTCGTTTTGTGTGATATAGACACAATTTTTCGAAAACGTTTCAATAACCTTACAATTTTTTAATTGTTAGGAGTTTTAGGGCATAGGCATTTTTTCTTAAATTCTCCAATGACGCTGTAAAAATGATTAAAGAAATATTACTATAATATAAAAATGATTTCATTCTGATAAAATGTCATGTTCTTCGATTGATGGAAAATAGGTCTGAAATTATCGTTTGAGGCGTTAAAAACAGCAGTCGATGTTTCTGATACATTTTGAAGATATGTTAGTGCTCCCTAACTGGAAAAAAAATCAACTACTTCAAATTTTTGGCACATTATATGACTTTAAAATTTGATGCAAGGGAATTTTCGATCATACTTACCACATAACATTTCTAAATATGACAAATTTAAATATTGCAAAGTATATAAGCCACTGATGTAAATGGGCCTTTTTCCCAAATAACTATTGACTACCATATTGCAACTACAAATATTTTGTTACATAAACAGGAGTGATATTGTAAAAAGAGAAAAGATACACATTAAATACTTCTTAATATCTATCAAATTCAGAGACAGAAACAGACTCTTGCTTTGGGACATAAAGATAGAGCAACGAATGCGAAGATAAGCAGGAGTTTATCTTAATCAAATTTTATATATTGCTTTTATTGGATTGGTTGCTTGCTCTTTATATTTGACTGTGGGATATAAAATCTGACACCCTGAAGGCAAATATCCGTGGAGTCGAAACTGATTTTGCCTATTTTTGCCTACGTACCTGGTTGATACTATTTTTGCCTACGAAACTGCTTGATACTTTTTCTTTGCCTACGAAACCGCATGATACTATTTTTGCCTACGAAACTGCTTGATACTATTCTTGCCTACGAAACTGCTTGATACTATTTTTGCCTACGAAATTCCTTGATACTATTTTTGCCTACGAGACTGATTTATACTAGTGTTTTAATTCGCTAGGGGGCTCTGCCCCCTGTTCGTTACATCCTCTAACCCCGTTACTCGCTTCGCGAGTCGGGAGACTTCTAAGTTTAAATCGATAAACGACTTATTTCATCAAGTTGCCCTATTATTTCTGTATACATGTACCAAAATTCATAGTTTTGTCTGATATAGTTTTTGCAGCATGAGACGGAAAAAATCGATGCACGTTCCGATACGAAAACAAAGTTTTCACTTCAGAAGTGCATAAAAAGTAAAATATCACATAAACTACATTACATTTATAAAATAGGTCCCATCTTGCAAACGTTCAACTATGTAGATACTTCCCTACAAGAATTCGTGCTGTTGCGATTGTTTGTTAGTCTATGCAGGTAGCAAACTCGCAGCTCAAATACTTTGATTTTGACATGAAAGATTTTTTAAACGACAATATATTTCGAAAGAAGGTTATTTCAGCGTATTTTCCAAACCTTTATCTACAACTGTATGAAATTTTATAATTTTGTATGCTACATTTTTGCGGTAAGAAACAGATCAACTCGGGATCCGAGAAATTTTCCAAACAGTGGCGGCGGCGGCAGCTATTTTCTTTTAATATAGAGAGGTGCTGAGTTTTTAATGCAAAATTAAAGTTTCAATAACTATTTCAGCAATTTAACTGCTTTATTTCTAATTTTAATAGTACCGGGGACGTGTATGCAGTACTTTATTTAAAAAAACATATAAAAAATATGACGTGGGCAGCACTTAACTTTCCTTATATAATACAACGAATTTACTTCTTTTACAGTAACAAAAAATGTTATTCTTATAGTAGATACTTATATTCTTTCCAAGATATTGAATTTTCTTCAATTAGTCGTCATTTTCATTGATTTAGCGTCATTTTTATCCATTTGGCGAGATTTTCGTTAATTTGGCAACATTTAAAAATGTCGCTAAGTTGGAGACATCCCGCTAAATTAGTCACCAAAACCTCGCGAAGCGTTATGGACGCAGAAATAAGTTATTTTTACAGCAGATAAATAACTATTCGAATACGTACAAATACAAAAGTGTAACTCAAAGTATCTTTTCTCGTGAATGAAACGAGTTAGATCCACGAGAATGATGCCACCAAATTTATCGCATGATATTACATATCAAAAGTAAACATGTTTCTTAAAAATTAATATTTTTTTTAATTTATGGGATTTTTTGATAAATTTATTTGAAAAAAGTGCAATATCTCGAGAACGGTTCATGCTAGCGTTCTAAAGCTTATGTTACTCGTTATCTAAGGAAAAATTACATGATGAATGTCTATTTGCGTAACATTATTTAAGGTTTTGCTTTTTTGATGATTTTTTCAAAATGTCACTCGTAAATTTAGGGGGGTTCTGAACATTCGATTGTGTTTTAAGACAATAGGCTTCCAGTATTCACGGATTGTGATTTTTGTACAAAATTTCATTCGATTCGCTCCATTCGTTCGTAAGATGTCGTCTCCACAGACTCACTGACACACACACACACAGAGATCGCCTCAAAATTGTTCGATTCGTGGTCAGGGATGCTTTAAACGTGCTGTCCCGTCGAAAACTCGAATTCTAATTTTCGACCCCGTCACAATACTTTTCTTATACATTATGTATATAACGAAAGTAATATAGTGTTATGACATTTATTTACGATAAACTGTTGATATGCCTCCAGGGTCAACCTTTATACACAAATTTTAAGCTGCACTTTATTCTAAAAAACATATTCCAAACACATTTCTAAAATTTCCTAATCTCTATCTCAAGGTACTTCGAATTTCCCATGCGGCACTGTATAAATCCTAATCTGAAAGTTTGCAAACACTCAGAAGACGAGAAAATGGCATAAGGAACGGTCTTCATATGAGAAATCTTGAAAATGGTTCATTTTTATATTTTTTTTCCCTTTCAAGAAGAAGAAAACTCCCTGTGGACAATGTTTTCATCCGACCACGGCCAGCTTCAGAAATAAAATACTAAATATAAACGTCAAAAATCCGCAAAAACTGTTTCTGTCCTTGAACATTATTATTATTATTGTTAGAAATTTTATTTTTGTGCGTGTTTGTTTTCGTTGTTTTTCCCTGAAGGCCTGCAAAAGTTTTCAAGAATTATCTTTCAGTACCTTAAGAGCTTTTTAAGCCGATTTTCTTCAGATTCAACTGATGGGCTATGGAATGTTTTACCGCGTTTAAATGGTTCCAAAAACCTTACAGGTAAAAAATAAATAAATATATAAATTATATATATATATATATATATATATATATATATATATATATATATATATATATATATATATATATATATATAATCTATATATATCTATATATCTCTATATATATATATATACATATATATATATATATACATACATATATATATATATATATACATACTTATATATATATATATATATATATATATATATATATACATATATATATATACATATATATATATATATATGTATATATGTATATATATGTATATATATACATATATACATATATATATGTATATGTATATATATATATATATATATATATGTGTGTAAGTAAGAAAAAGTAAAAATATGTAAAAGGGGGGATGCCAGATAAATTGCATATAAATGGCTGAGAGGGATAGCGACCTCTCATTCCCGCTTAAAGTACTTTTATGTCTAGACAACGCCCACGGAAACCAATGCAATATAATGACAGGTCCCCGAGATGTGCAAAATCGAAGGCACTAGAACGAAGACAGAATGGAATAACGAGAGGTTGAAATTTATAATGTCAATCTGACAACCATACAATCCGGAATGCATAAAACTCTTCCTTAAGTAAACTTTTTAACGCATGCGTACATCGTTATACACTGTTATGATGTCATATTACCTAATGTCTTGTCTAAATGAGTATTCTTCTTCTTTAAAGAAGGAATTATAATGATGTTTAAGAAAATTTATCGGGTAATATTTGTTATATGCTTCTCGCATGATTCTTTTGTTACTTATTATACAATCATTTTTGAAAGTATTATTGTGGAGATTCCTTCTGAGGTGTCCTGTGATGATATTACGAAAAATATTTTTCGTAATATATTTTTATATATATATGTATATATATATATATATATATATATATATATATATATATATATATATATATAAAAGAGAAAAATTCTACAAAGAAATCTCAAAAAGGGGGGGGGGTGGAGAAAAGCCAACAGGGAAATTTGAAAAGGCCTAGGGGGGTGGTGACCCCTAGTTCCCCGGTTAAAAGTCGACTTTTA
Source organism: Amaurobius ferox (assembly GCA_951213105.1). NCBI lineage: Eukaryota > Metazoa > Arthropoda > Arachnida > Araneae > Amaurobiidae > Amaurobius > Amaurobius ferox. Next base: position 89,250,851 of record OX578149.1, on the reverse strand, counting down.
TTCCATAGGAAACACTCCCGGAGCCGAAAAATACCTGAGGCCAATCTCCGTACAAACGTCAAAGCAAAAGACGCACAAAACAGTCCGAACAAGGAACAAATGGACTCCATTACGAAGTTGTAAAAGCAAGGGTATACATACAAAGTCAGAATTCAGAGTGACAACACACAAGAAAAGTAAAACGGCCAACTGAAATCCCTCAGTCAAAAGAGAGAAGGGAGTAGAGTGTATAGGACTAACACCATCGTTGCCATTTATAACCCAAAACTAAACGTTTGCCAATATCATTTTCAAATGCGTTGACTATTTTATTATGATAGGTATTATAAATATGTCTGAGGAATCCAAGGGGATAGTCTTGTTTGATAGCCTCCTTGATAAATATAACATCACTTTTTATACGGTCTTTTTTATAAGTATGCAAGCCGGCGTTCCGTATAAAGTGATTCATTACGATATTACGAAAAACTTTCTGACTTAAATTAGACCTCCAATTGATAATATAATTCACTTTAATCTTGAAATGTCGTCTTTTATCATAAAGTATCGTATACAAGGGTTCATCTTCAGCGAAGTGAATGATAATATCCAAGTAATTAATTTCGTCGGCAGAATCTGCAGGAGTTTCAATTAAATCCAATTGTGCAGGGTAAAAGTCGAAGTTAAATTTAATATTGGTTTTTTGATGTGCCACAAGTATATCATCCACAAAACGGAAATACGGCAATTCGTTTAATATATGTGTGCCTTTTTCATAGTGATGGAGGTATAGATCTGCCATCATCGAGGAGCAGCCTCCCCCCATAGGTATACCTTTTACCTGCCTATAATAATTCAAACCATTGAATAAGACATTTTCAAAAAGCACAATATCCAAGATAGCCTTGAATTTGTGTAAAGCTATGTATTTATGTAGGTGATATTGACTATGGATTTCTATCATAATATCATATAGATCTTTCAGATCTATGTTATTAAAGAGATCTTTAAAGTCATAAGACTTGTAAATCAGGTTTGTGGGATGTTTGTTCAAATACTTTATTATATCTCCACTATTTTTAATCATTACTGAACCACCTTGCATAATTTGAGTCATAATAGGTTTTAAAAGTGTAATAAGTTTCGTATTTGCTGTAGTAGTATAAGCTTTATAGGCTACCGTTACTGGTCGAAACTTTACAGGTGTTTTGTGTAGTTTTGGTATCAATACCAAGTACGGATATCGAATATGATTGATGTTGATACCTATGCGTTTATGTAAAGCCCTTATTTTATTTTCGATTTCCCTTCGTTTTGATTTCAACAAAACATACATATATATATATATATATATATATATATATATATATATATATATATAAATATATATATATATATATATATATATATATATATACATATATATATATATACATATATATATATATATATATATATATATATATCTATATATATATATATATATATATATATTTATATATATATATATATATATATATATATATATATATATATATATATATATACATACATATATATATATATATATATATATATATATATATATATATATATATATATATATATACATATATATATATATACTGGCTTCCAAATGTTAAGCATGGAAGGTAAATCATCAAAAATGTAAAAGTAAAGCTTTGATTAACTCAAAATTGTACATGAAGGTAGCAAATGTGTTTATGCATTAAAGAAAACAATAATTATGTACAAAGATGAAAAATATTTACTTTTCGTAAGCTATATGATGGCGTCACACTTGGGTCATCAACAAAATGATGTTTAAAGGCAAACAAAACTTACATTAATATGGTATATGACGATCCCGGATCTTCACACAAACTTTGCAACCATTTTCCATACTTTCAATGAGGTGATGCACCATCTCAGATGTGAGCAATGGTCACTCCTCCATTAGGACAGCTTTCAACTCTTTGAGACTGGTTGGAGCAGGTAAACGTGCAGCGACAGCACGCCTGAAGGGCACCCCAAAGGGTTTCAATGGGAATAAGGTCGGGGGAATACGCCGGCCCCTCCAAATAAGAAATGCCTTCACTTTCCAGGTATTAGTTCGATGAGGACGGACATTATCGTTCATAAGGAGGAGATCAGGACCAACTTCTGCAGCGAAGAGTCTCGCAATAGAGTTCACTAGGACTTCATTCCGATTCCGCGCAGCCATCACAGAACGGTCTTTAAAGACATGCAGCTCTGTCTGATATCCCATTGAAATTATGAAATTACAGCCCACACCATGATGCTGCCACATCTGACTGCGTGATGTGCGATGATATTCTTACTCTGATTTCGTATGCCTCGTTCTCTCCAGAACCTTAGAGAGTTTATCATCTCATTCCAGGGCAAATCTGGACTCGTCCGTAAACAGAACTTTGCACCAATCTGAGACAGTCACATTGACATGTTGACGACACCATTTTAATCTTGCCTCTCTGATTTCGGCGGTCCGTGGAACACAAATTGAATTTTGTCGGAATTACTCGCGTGTGCTTAACATGTGGTAGGCAATGTACATATTCATATGTCAAACTGTTAAGTTTAGCCAACGATGCTTTATTCCATTTTTATAATAACACAAATCAGAGATCAGTTTTACTCTGCACCAAATCTGTGTCTGAGCAACATTACTCTTTTATACCCAATTATGACTTAAATTTCAATCGCACGTCAACTCGAAAGCTATAATATATCTTAAAGTATGAGTAATATACATGAGTCATACTTAGTATTACTTGTGCATTAGTAGCGCAGTCTTGAGCAGTTCAATAAAGTAAAGTAAGTATGCAATACTTTAAAATTATTCTTCTTCCTTTCAATTTCTATCGTCTTTCAGGCACATTTCAAAACTTAAGTATAATGTATATCGACTGATTTTCTTTACATAGAAATAATCTACATATATGCTTAAACAAATATGATGTTTGTAAATTTTAAACACATTTCAAAAATTTCAAATCTCTAGCTTAAGGTATTTCAAATTTCCCATGCGGCGCGTATAAATAAAAATATGAAAGGTTTCAAGCATACCGGAGACGAGGAAAAAATGGCGCAGGAACGGACTTTGTATAAGACATTTCAAAAACATATTTCCCTTTTCCTCAAAGAAAACTCCCTGAGGACAATGTTTCCATCCGAGCACATCCAGCTTTCAAAATGAAACACTAAAAGTAAAACTTTAAAAATCTGTAAGATTTTTTTTCGTTCTTGCACATCATTACTATTATTAGTATTATTGTTAACAACTTTTATTTGCTATGTGTATTTCTATTGGTGGTTTTCCCTGCAGGACTGTAAAAGTTTTCTGGAATTATTCTACTCTATCTTCAGAGCTTTTAAGCCGATTTACTTTAGTTTTTACTGATAGAGATTTTAAGAAGGACTGTGTTGTTAATAAGCATTATTTTACTTTCACTACATGAATTTACTTTCATACAAACATGATTTTACTTTCACTATATTCCATAATATGAAAGCAAGTGATGTGATGTTGAAAATTCGCATTTGAATTTTCGACGAAAAGGGCGTTTCAAATATGCATGAATTCGAAACGATCGGTTTTGAGATGATGTGTATGTACGTAAATGTATGCGCGTATGTGTATGCGCATATATATATATATACACACACACACATATATATATATATACATATATATATATATATATATATATATATATTTATAATACAAAAATTTTAAGCCTTTACCTTTTTCTTTCATAATCATTATGCCAAATTCCCATTTCATGTCCAGCCAGCGCGTATTGCAACTATATTAAATTCTATCCCACGCCACTAATATTACCAAAGTCTGCCATCACTTCCTCTTTTCCTCGACCATACCATATACAGTCAATAATCTTAACCTCTCTGTAAACTTTTTCATATGAAACTGCATTCCCAATCACATTTTTAAAGCGTATAGGACGCAAAGGCAACATCTTTCCTATACCGTCATACCCCTCCCCCCCTCTTCTGTAACTGTACATTGTGTGTGAAACGCAGACGGCATTGAGATTTCTAGACAGAGAAAACTGGTTGCCGGTGCTCGGCCGGCCTATGTAGCTAATCATGATTTTCGAGTATCATATAATAAAGTAGATTCTGGTACGTGAAATGTCCTTTCCTGTGTGTGTGTGTGTGCATGTGTGTGCCTGAAAATATGTGCATATGTTTGTGCTTGTATGTGTGTCTATGTTTATGTGACTGTATCGTATGGGAGACAGTGGAAGTGATATCTCACGAATGAAATGAAATGGACGGGTTCGAAATCTGCAAGCTTGAAGTGTCATCCGCTTGATAGAACCAAACGTAGTCAGATATTCAATTCCTACCAGGGGCGTAAAAGTTCGTGTTCTAAAATTTACTACAGATCATTCAAAAGCTCCCTAGTGATCTAAAAGAAAGAATCGTTGTATATATCGTGAGACCAGAAATAGATCTCACATTAAGTGCTGTGTTACGGTGAGAGAGTTTCATACTAGTTATTTATTGATCTAGAACTTCGGACAATACTGACAGTCTGGGTGGCACCGAGTTTTACAACCCGTGAACCTAAAGATCAGAAAACCGTAAATTTAGGGGTGCCGTGACTGAGGGGCCGAGCTGACCCTTACGAGGATGTGAAATGGTTCCATTGGTTAAATAAGTAACCAATGGAAAAAGGAGCTTGTTGCGTCACACTGAATGCTACAAATGAAAGCAAGGGGGAAAGTGACACCCTCAAAAAAGAGGGAATCACAACCTGTGACCGAGGGAGTGGAGACGTATGAAAAGCCTGGTGCGACAGACTTCACTCAGAGATGACTTCGATATATAGCATTACGACAATACGACTTTAGAGGGTGATATGACAGTATGACTTGTGCAGACAATAAGAGAATGCAATAAGTGCGGGTGTCCGCCCCATGAGTATAAAGTTATCGTCGATATCACGAGTCGGTGAAATAATGCTGCGAGTTATTCCGGTGATATGATCAGCAACGTACATGGCAGTGACAAAACCCAAGACAGACTTGAAGGTATGTGTTCATCAATATTCAAAGGTCATAGACATATTTTAAATAGTTTTATTCATACTGGTCTCACATGTCTGACATGTTCCCATCGCCGAAATAATACAATTAATTTTGTAATGAATTTAATAAGTATTGTGTTGTTAATAAATGATTTATTGTTTAAGTTTAAACGGAGTAATCAATTTAGTAACATATTAATTAATAATTCCTTTACAGGACTCACGCAAAGGTTAAATAATTGGAGGGTTATTACAAACACAATGCACAGCGTAATAATAATGATTATGATAAATAATGTTAATCATTAATTTAAGTTCATATTTTTTATTTGTGTCCCACATATATAGTATAGACCATGTTACATAAACTAACAAATCCGTATTTTATATTTCTTTCCCAGGGTCAAGCAAGGAGGTTAAGACGGATTTTCAGAACTTGCAGAAGCCCCACAGAAATGGAGGTCTACAGAAGTCGAAATTTCAAACATTGCCCGGTCTGATCCGGCAGTACCAATATCGAGTCCTTCCCTGCCCTAAAACTTTGAGTCCCTACCTGATCTGTTCCGAAATGATTTTCATTCAGCTGTGTTAAAAACTGTTAAATTTTTGAATAAAAAAATGAAGATAATTTTTTTAAGCAGTTATTTTTAGCATTTATCTTTACACAGCTGAAATCAACACAGTTCCATGTACTCTACTAAAGTAATTTGAAAAGAAATTCAAATTTAATTACTCTGGGTCAGTCCTGACTAGACCGGACACAGTGCTAGCAAAATCAGAAACGGATCCGGCCCACGAATCAGAGCTTTAGTTCGTAGTCCAGATCCGAAAGCTTTCATTTCAATGAACATGTTATCCAAATTTAGCATGAACATTTTTACTTTCCTTATATACATAATGTATAAGGAAAGTATTGTGACGGGGTCGAAAATTCGAATTCGAGTTTTCGACGGGAGAGCACGCTTCAAGCATCCCTGATCACGAATCAAACATTTTTGGAGTGATGTTTGTGTGTGTGTGTGTGTATGTGAAAGTATGTGTGTGTGTGTGTGTCAGTAAGACTGTGGAGACGATAACTGACGAACGAATAGACCGATTCGAACGAAATTTGGTACAAAAATCACAATCTGTAAACACTGGAAGCCTATTGTTTTTATACGCAATCGAATGCTCAGAACCCCCCTAAATTTTCGAATGAAATTTTGAAAATATCGTCAAAAAATCAAAACCGCTAATAAAGTTACACAAATAGACATTTCTTATGTAATTTTTCATTAGAAAACGATTGACATAAATTTTAGAAAGCTAACATAAACCGTTCTGGAGATATTGTACATTTTTCAAAAAATTATCAAAAAACATATAATATTAAAAAAAAATATTTCCTATTGAGAAACATGTTCACTTTTCATATGTAATACCATGCAATAAATTGGGTGACATCATTCTCGTGGATCTAGCTGGTTCCATTCATGAAAAAAGATACTTTAAATAATACTTTTGTACTTGAACGCCAATAGCCATTTATCTGCTGTAAGAATAACTTATTTCTTCGTCCATAACGCTTGGCGTTTCGTCCATAACGCTTGGCTTCGTCCATAACGCTTGGATTTTGGCGGAATGTCGCCAACTTGGCGACTTTTTGAAATGTTGCCAAAGTAGCAAAAATCTCGCCAAATGGATAAAAATGACGCTAAATCAATGAAAATGACGATTAATTGTTGAAATTTCAATATCTTGGAAAGAATATTAGTATCTACTATAAGAAAAGCCTATTTTTTTACTGTAAAAGTAGTAAATACATTACATTATATAAGGAAAGTCATGTGTTGCCCACATCAGATTTTTTTAACTGTTAAAGTAGTAAATTCATTGCATTATATAAGGAAAGTCATGTGTTGCCCACATCAGATTTTTCAGATTATTTTATAAATAATTTTGTTTTAGATAGTACATAAACAATATTTTTAATTTAGATGAATTTGCAGTTGTACTATATAACAATCATCAATTTACTTATATAAGATATTTAAATGTTTTAAAAACTAAATTAGGACAATAGCACTTAGAGTATTTTTGCATTATTGCCATTATTGTCAGAGTATTTTTGTATTGGAGTCATCACCCTGTTGGAGATCAGGTAACGTGATACGAACTACATTGAACTATTATTTTTGTCAATATTTTGAGAATAGTATCAGTTATTTCGTGAAATTAGTGATGCATGTAAGTGTTGTTTTACTGTATATATTTCCTGTATACGATGTGCTTTTGAATAAGCGTGTTAGTTATCCAGAAATTTTGAAGACACGTTCTTGTATCCTGAATGCACACTCATCATTCCAGGGGATCCGTGGTAACACTATAATAATGCTTATTAGAGTTTACAGATGATAATAACTAATATCCTTTGTAGTACATAAACTTTTACTCAAAAGCACATAATAATAGTGGTTTCCAATAATAAAAAAATCTGATGTGGGCAACACATGACTTTCCTTATATAATGTAATGAATTTACTACTTTTACAGTAAAAAATTAGGTTTTTCTTATAGTAGATACTGATATTCTTTCCAAGATATTGAATTTTCGACAATTAGTCGTCATTTTCATTGATTTAGCATCAATTTTATCCATTTGGCGAGATTTTCATTAATTTGGCAACATTTCAAAAAAGTCGCCAAGTTGGCGACATTCCGCCAAATTCGTCGCCAAAATCTCGCCAAGCGTTAAGCACTAAGAAAAAAGTTATTCTTACAGCAGATAAATGACTATTGGCGTTCAAATACAAAAGTATTATTCAAAATATATTTTTTCATGAATGGAACGAGCTAGATCCACGAGAAGGATGTCACTCAATTTATCGCATGGTATTACATATGAAAAGTGAACATGTTTCTCAATAGGATTTTTTTTTTTATGTGACTTTTTCATAATTTTTTTGAAAAATGTACAATATCTCGAGATCGGTTCATGTTAGCGTTCTAAAATTTATGCCAATCGTTTTCTAATAAAAAATTACATAAGAAATGTCTCTTTGCGTAAGTTTATTAGCGGTTTTGATTTTTTGACGACTTTTTCAAAATTTCATTCGAAAATTTAGGGGGGTTCTGAACATTCGATTACGTATAAAAACAGTAGGCTTCCAGTGTTGACGGATTGTGATTTTTGTACCAAATTTGGTTCGAATCGGTCCATTCGTTCGTCAGTTATCGTCTCCACAGACTCACTGACACACACACACACACACACACACACACACACACACACACACACGCAGACATCACTTCAAAAATGTTTGATTCGTGATCAGGGATGCTTGAAACGTGCTCTCCCGTCGAAAACTCGAATTCGAATTTTCGACCCCGTCACAATACTTTCCTTATACATTATGTATATAAGGAAAGTAATATACCATGTTTAGTTACAACGAATTGAATTATATTTGAATTGAACAATTTATTTAAATACTAAAATTTATTTTTTAAGTTGAGACTCCAGCTTCCCCTCAAAAACAAATTTATAGTATTATATGTCCTTCTTTCAGGATTGTTAAGTCTCCTTGAATTTAACTTCATCCCCATTTGATTTTCGCTTCAGGCGAAGGCCCTTAGTGTAAATTAAACAATCAATCTTCAACGTATTTTACATCCTTAATAGTATAAATATAAAATATTCCTGTTATACAGGATGGATGCAAATGAATTGAGTACTACACGTTGCATAATTTGAATAGTTCCCTACTCTAAAGGACAAAGTGACGTATTGACTATATAAAAAATCAATTTCTGTCACAGTGAAAACGAAGTACTAAACAAAGAGTCAGACCTTATTTATATTGTCCGTTATTAAAAACATTAGCCATTTCTTATCACTATACTACATTTTGCAGCAAGACTTCTGCAAAATATTACTCAACATTGATCCTTTAAAATATCTGATGTGGGAAGCGCATGACTTTCCTTACATAATGCAATGAATTTACTACTTTTACAGTTAAATAAATGTTATTCGTATAGTAGATGCTTATATTCTTTCCAAGATATCGAATTTTCTTTAATTTGTCGTCATTTTCACTGATTCAGCGTCATTTTTATCTATTTGGCGAGACTTTCGTTAATTTAGCAACATTTAAAAATGTCGTCAAGTTGGAGATTCCGCTAACTTCGTCGCCAAAATCTCGCCAAGCGTTATGGACGGAGAATTAAATTATTCTTACAGCGCATAAATGACTATTGGCGTTCAAATAAAAAGTATTACTCAAAGTATCTTTTCTCGAGAATGGAATGAGTTAGATCCACGAGAATAACGTCACCCAATTTATCGCATGACATTACATATGAAAAGTGAACATGTTACTTAACAGTTAATACTATTTTTTAATTTACGGGATTTTTTGATAAATTTATTTGAAAAATGTGCAATATTTCGAGAACGGTTCATACTAGCGTTCTAAAGTTTATGTCAATCATTTTCTAAGAAAACTTTTTAAAATAAATATCTATTTACGTAATTATATCAAAGGTTTTGATTTCTTAATGATTTTGTCAAAATTTCACTCGAAAATTTAGGGGTATTCTGTGTATTCGACTGCGTTTTAGAACATTAGGCTTCCAGTATTCACGGATTGTGATTTTTGTACCAAATTTCATTCGAATCGCTCCATTCGTTCAGGTGATATAGTCTCCACAGTCTCACTGACACACACACGCACACACACACACACATCACTTCAAAAATGCTCGATTCATGATAAGGGATGCTTGAAACGTGCTCTACCGTCGAAAACTCGAATTCGAATTTTCGACCCCGTCACAATACTTTCCTTATACATTATAAGGAAGGTAATAGCCCTGTTACAGAGTGGATGCAAATGAATTGAGTACTAGACGTTGCATAATTTGAATAGTTTACTACTCTAAATAATAGACGTCATATTGATAATATAAAATACTAAAGTGCTTCATTAAAAATCATTTTTAAATATGAATAATATTCCAATTTGTTTATGGAAACTCAAAATTCCATATAGGATCCTCAAACTTTCTTGCACACGCAGCAATTATCATTCCATGGTACACCACCTTATAGTTTCACTTAATTTTCAAAAGATCCAATATTAATATCTAATATAGTTCATATACTTTGCAAAACACATCATACATATTTATAATACATATCTATTTAAATAAAATTGAAGATTTATCTGACTGTCTGTTTCTCTCATCATCATGAAGCTATTCTAAATTTCATGGAATTTTGACGAATAGCCTTGTAACGGTCCCTATTAAATTTTAAATGTATGTCTGTTTTTCGATCTGTCTGCCGTTATATCTTCAAGTTTTCTTACTTTAAGCGTGAACCAACCTTGAATGATCCCGGAAACAAGTGTAATCCGATTGTTGAGCTACCCAACGAACATTCACCTAATTGTATTTGAACATATCTTTAGTAAACTGCAATTCTAAATCAAATTCTATAAGCAGAGCGCTGTTTGCTTCGTCATCTCTAAAAATATGGAAACGTCATAAATTAACGAAATAAAATATAATACTTTTAATCTGCAGACAATATTAAAAGAATAAAAATTTTGATTATATCAATAGAGTTTTTTATCGATTGACATATACTACAATACAGGGTTTCCGAAATATATTGAAAAGCGCTTTAATTCTTTACCTGTTGGAGATAAGTGGGCGATGTAAATTGCAAATATGTTGAAAGTAAGGTAAAAAATAAGACTGCGTTAATGTTAGTCCTCTCATTAATTTTCAAAAAGTTACACTTTTTTAATTTTTATACGACCCCCTTAGACAAATTTCGTCAATCAGAATTTTTTTATTTTTTATGCAACAAGATCATTAAAACACGAAAGGTCAATCATGCATAAAACATTGATAACGAAGCGCTTTCCAACTTCAAAGCAATTTTATATAAACGCCTCTAAAATGCGATACATTCCTCGGTTATAGTTTAAAAATTATCACAATACTACATTAATTTATTATATTTGAAAAGTTAAAATTTCATCGAAAAAAATGAACGCCATTTAAATAACAGCATTGAAATATAAATTGTCCGGTTTAAACATCTCTAAAATGCGATACATTCCTCTATAATGCTTTTGAAATTATCACAATACTGCATTAATTTATTATATTTGAAAACTTCATCAAAAACAAATGATATTTATTCAAATGACGTCATCGAAATATAAATCGTCTGACTCTATCTCTATAAAAGCAGCATTTCATTCATAACGTTTTTCCATTCCTTTCATTCATCACAATACTATAATAATTTATTTTATTTAAAAACATAAACCATGGACGTACAAGTAATTTAACTCTATGCGCTTAAAACTTTATCGTAAAAACCGTCTAGTTCTCTGTGTAAAATCAATGAATGTGTCATTCATATCAGCTATATTGCATACTCCATGTGCTGAATAATTTTGCGTTAAAGAAATGCAACAATTCTTATACAACTCATTCTACATATTTCGCTGTTTACATTCTCCATAAGTGACAGGCTTCGTTGTAGAAATAATCACATTTCGATGATCATTTAAACTCAAATATATTGTAATTGCGTTGTTTCACTATGTAGATGCACATAATTTAAGCAAAAGTTCAGCAGTTTCAGGACGGATACAACACTAAATATGAATTAAAAAGAACTTTAAAATCACGATTTTGACACAAGATGGAAGTCATATTCTATTTTGTAGTGGGTCACGTGATCTCTTCATATAATGGTCACGTAATTCCTTCATATAACGGCCATGTGAGCTCCTCATATAAAGGATGTAATTACTATTTTAATTTTTATTTAAAAAAGTACGGAATATATTTTGCTGGAATTTTTTTTTATATTTTATGGGATAATTTGAATATTTCCTAAACCTTTCGAAGTAATTTGTAAATTTTAAATTCGCTTAAAAAATGTTTGAAAAATTGGGTCCCATGTTCAATATATTTCATTTTTTCAACAAGGGTTTCATCCAAAACTAATTGAGTGATATTCTTTATTTATATTCCCATAGGTCCCACAGACCGTCTGATCAACATATTAAAATTCCATTTTGAGAAAATCATTTTTACGGCAGTTATCGTGCTAATGGACAGACAGACAGACAGAAAGAATGAACAATGTCATAAATACTTTAACTATGTTGTGTTAAAAACGGCATATCTGCATCTTTAAAATGGAGCTAGTTATATTTAATTGAAAATTGAACATTGTGAATGGGGACCCTATATCAAATTAGAAATGCAAATTTGTGACACATCACAAAAAATATTAAACTGGATGATAATACATAGAGGATACCCAACCGCGTAGTGAGTACCACTGCTTTATATGATCTCTGTCTATGTAATGCTTTATTTAGATGCATTTGTGATAAAACATTTTGACACATATTAACGTATTTTTGATCTAAACAATTTCGATCGTCAGTTTGTTTATGATTCATATTTTCACTGATGAAACAACCTTTCCCATAGTGCGGAAAATTGGCATAAGTCAGATTTCTTCCTTTATCATAATTCAGTTGATTTTAAAGATACAGATATGCGGATTTTTTTATTCATCTTGTAGCATTAAAAATAAAACATACATTGTCCACTTATCTCCAACAAGTAAAAAATTAAAGTGCGTTTCAATCTTTTAGGGACACCCTGTATGTATTAAAACTACATGTATTATATTAGCAAGAGCATTGTAATCTACAAAAAAGCTATTGTTTAAATGTAAAATTGTTATTATCTATATAAATAAAATTGTAAGTTGGGTTTAAAACAAGTATTTCCATTTCGAAAACGCTATTATCTATTCTTCCGGTGATATCAATTTGGTATTTGTTAAAATCCTGTACATCCGCTGCTTTCCCAATTAGAGAATGAGTGCAATAGTGATTAACATGCTATACATTAGGTGCTGATTTTCCACTTTATAGCAAAACATGTTGTGCCATCGCAGCTTTCTAATCTAATATGTTCATTTAAATATTTTACAGATACAATTTTTGATTCTCATGAAAAATAAATAAATAAATAAATAAATTCATAATACATATTCATATACATATATACATACATACACATATATATATATATATATATATATATATATACTATACACACACATATATATATATATATATATATATATATACTATACACACACATATATATATATATATATATATATATGTGTGTGTGTGTGTGTGTGTGCGTGTGTGTGTATTCTATGCTTCTGATATTTTCAAGGAAATTAATGCACTTATCTTTTTCCAAAAGAATCCTTCGAAATTTTACATTGTGTCATTTATAATAAGTTATGATATTTAAGTTTTTGGAACTTCGAAATTCCCATTGATGTAGATTTTTCTCAAACTGTTAAACACACAGTTTAAATAATAGGCTTCCAACAGACTAGGATTAGGGATATTAATTCAAAGTTTGCGACGCTTAAATTATATGTTAAATTTTCAACATTTTCTATTTGTAAATAATTTATTTTCCAACATTCATTCAATTCAAACGTGCTTCTGGAAACTCAAAATCCTATTTCACAACTATTAAATTAATGCGCCATTAACATAATGCCACATCTCTTATCAAGGATATAATGTAATTCCACTCTCATTCCCCGTTAATGGGATGTATTCCTTTGAGAACTGCATTTACAAGCATATCACTTAGCATTGATGAAATGTTTATGCATAATAGCTTTCAAAATCTCAGCCACACTGATGTCGGCTTCTCAGTTTTAATGCCTACCTAGAAGAGAAAAAAAAAATATTTATCACAAATACCTTTTAAACATGCAGGTACGTATCAATCACGTCTTTCTGATGCAGCTTTCAACGCCACGTCCCAACTTGCCGAACCATAATTGAAGGCTGTGAAGGCATTGATGCAATGTGCTGCATTAATGTGAATTGGATTTTGATGTCTATGTTAAATTATTCTTTTTACGCTGTACGGTATTTTATTTTAAATATATTAGCGCGATGACTTTCGTCATAATATGGCAAAAATATGCATGAGACCTTTTTGGGTAATTTTTTTATGGTAGTTTAAAAAAGATGATAGAGCAGAACGTCATATTTTATGACATTTAGTATTATGGGCATAAATTTAGCATGATCTGCAGCAAATGATGTATTGAAAGTCAGTTATATATTTTAAAAATGAAATACATTAAACAGTTAAAAGAAGACTATTAAGATGCTTTCATATGGTGGTAAGTGGTTGTTGTTGTTGAAACCCAGACCGTCCGACCTACCAGAAAGGTGTAAGGTAACAGTTTGGACGGTCGGGAAGTGCCACCCAATTTAGACCGGAACCCAGTGGGGGAGGCATCCACAGGGATCGTACCCTCCTTCCCCTACCACCAACCTCTCGGAAGGACTTTCGGACCCACATGTTTAACGTGATCGTACTCCGCATGAACCGTAAGTGGTGTGTGCCTTGATTTGAAAGATTTTTATCACGATTGATTCTTATTAGTTATCATCTAATATCTAGCTATAGTCAATCCAGGGGAAGAGATCTTTCAAGTAACCTTGAGTGAAACAAACCATAAGCGAAAATCCTTTGTGAACACCAGTACATGCTATGGCAATTGATACTGAATCTATATTAATCATCATTTAAGCTACATATATATGCCATCCTGAAAAATTGATATTATGGGAAACCAGATTAAAATATACTTAAACTTTTAGCTTAATTGGTTAGCATGGTCGTAAATTCGTACATAGTGGTACTTATTTATTAAATTTTACATTGCTTTGTTGTGCCGCTATTAACCCTCCAATTATTTAACTTTCGCGCGAGTTCTGTAAAAGAATTATTAATTAATATAGTACTAAATGGATCACACCATTTTAACTTTAGCAATACAACATTTATTAAAAACATAAATACTTAATTATTCAATCACAACAATTAATCATATTATTTCGGCTGAGGGAATATGTGAGACAACTTAAATTGCCTAAAATATGTATTAGACCTGTTTTTTCAATGGGCACATACCTTCAAGTCTGCCTTGGACTTTGTTAGCAGCACGTACTTGATGTCGTCCTTATTACTAGCATTAACTCGTAGTGTAATGCATCTCCACGTAAAGGCGTCGATCATATTCCACTGCTGACTAGAACTCCACTTATGCCATTCTCGTAGTCACATCTGTATTCGCCAAGTCATATCGTTCTAGTCATAATGTCGAACTCCTATTTTAGTACCGTCGTTCTACCATAATGTCGCACCAGTCTCTATCTATTTCTGACAACAACTGTCGTTCTTAAGTCACAGGTTGTTGCTCTCTTTTCCTCGGGGTGTTACTCCCCGTTTTCTCTGATTTGCAGTATTCAGGGTGACGCAACAAGCATTTTTTCCATTGGCTTGCCTTTCCATCCAATGTCGTGTTACTTCACATTTTCTTAAGTGTTCGACCTCTCTTCTGTCTTGACACCCCTAAATTTATGGTTTTATCTGACTTCTGGGCTCACATGCTGTAAAGCCTGGCGTCATCCAGACTGGAAGTATTGTCCGAAGTTTCAGATCAATAAATATTGTACATAAAACTATCTCACCAATGTGTGAGATCAATTTCTGGTCTCACAGATATTTCAAGAGAAATGTAAATTTTTTACATCCGAAGTGACTTCGCCAAAAACCAGAAGTGGAAATCTTAAGGGATTGAACCCCACATCTCCAGAATTTGATGATAAATCAATATTACTTATCATTTCGACTATGTTTGTAGCCAATCTGGAGAAATAAATGTTTCAAATAGAATTTTTGAACTGGAACTGTAAAAGAAACCGTAAATGGAAATCCTTTGTTATACACCCTATACCTCCTTTAGAATTTATTCTAAATCTTTATCTGTTATCATATATGCTCAATCTATAGCCAATCTGGAGAAATGAAGTTTTTAAAGTATATAAAATGAAAAGTTTTGAACTGGGAAATAGAAGGATATTTGTGAGGGGGAATCTTCCGTGAACTTCTTACTCACTTCCCGTAACTTGATGCAGAATCCATATCAGTCAACATCTAAGCTATGACAAGTAGATGTGAGAAATAATTATTTAAAAAAATATTTAAAATTGTATTGTGACAAAAACAACCAAGAGTTACTATGCACAAGTTAGATTATAAAAGGTCATAACCATTTTCATAATTTTTAACTTACCTGGTCTCACATGTCCAATATCCTCCTTAATAATATGTTCTAATTGATATTGTAATTAATTTAATAATGAATAGAATGTTTTTAATAAATAATGTTATTTTAAAGTCAAAATGGGTGCAGTTAATTGTGAGTAGTATTATGCTAATATATTCTATTCCAGGAACTCGTGCTAAAGATTTTATGGTGGGTTTTTAGCGGTACAATGCAATGTTATACAACTTACGATCAACGGTCATGTTTAAGAGTTCAATTTAATATTATATATGCTTTGCATAATTGTTTTCGTTTGTACACCACAAAATGTTGTCATATGAGACCAGTCAATGAATACAGCGGTATTTCCTAATGTAATAAAATATACAAATTGAAAATTTTGATAATTATATTCAATTAGGGGGTGGGACAGCCCAGTAGTTAAAACACAGAGACCCGGAAAACCCGAGCTCGACTCGTTAAATATCCGGATTCCTAAGTCATTGGAGATGTTGGTAGTAGGAGAAGAAGGGTACGGTCTACAACGGTACCTGTGAATGCAGCTACCCCCCTACCACCACCACACCCCTCCCCCGTGGGTTCTGGTCTAAATTGACTGTCGCAGCCATCCAGATAGATACCTTACACTTTCTGGTAAATTGGACGGTCTGGGTTGAACAATTATGTTCAATTATAATTAGCATCATTTTGGAAATATCATCAATATGCAATTGTGAATATTCGGGTCTTTTGTACACGCCCATATTTGGGCATTCCCATCTTCAACATTCGGTCATTTTAGGGAGGCGCTGAAATAGTGTTTATTTTCAATAAATATGATAGGCGTAGGTATATATTTAAGCAGATGATTTCATTATAAATACATGTTTTTGCAGGTGCCGAAACGACCGAGAAAAAATACTGGGAAATGAAATAACTTTTCGGTGTAGATTTCATACCGGGACTAACTCTACCATTTCAAGTGTAAATTTAATTTTATTTTATTCATGGATTGACTGGTCATCGATAAGTGGTTTGGCTGCTGCCGTATGGACACTGAATAACCCTCAGTTAAATTCCGACTGGAAAAATGTATTCCATTTTCTCACAAAGCATAAGATTACGAAAAGTTATAACTATTATTTTTTATTTGCATTGTCCATGCGTACCAGTAATATCATATAAGTACATTATATATAAGAAACGCGTTCGTGTTATTACAATATCAGTATAATAACTATAAGTATCAAATGGAAATTTAATCTAGAAAGCTGCGGCCAGCACGGCAGCAGTTAATTGGAATAGGTGGAGTAAGAACCATTTACCGGGAGCAACAATATTCGAAACGTTTGGCTTCCTCAGAGAGAATCCCAATATTCTATATAGTATAAACAGTTGATCTATATAAACTATATTGTATAAATCAATAGAAAATTATATAATTGGGAATTTGGCGCAATTTCACTTAAATATCCATTTTATATGAAAAAAATTGGGTATTCTAGCTGCAATCGTGAGTAGAACAATTGACTGAGGGCTATACTCTCCAGAACTCATTGGCTGATATTCCGCGTAATCAATTCTGATATTCTAGAATAAACAGTTTCAACGAAATGTCCCGTTTGTGAGAATTTTGGAGATTTCAAGTGAATAAAAACAAAGTATCTCTCTATATTAAAACAAGAAAGATCAATCATGCTTAAAGCATTGATTATGAAACACTTTCCAAATTCAATGCAATTTTATTTAAACATGTCTAAAATGCAATACATTCCTAAGTAATATTTTAAAACTTATCACAATAATACTACATTAATTTATTATATTTGAAAACTTAAACCTTCATCGAAAAAAATGAACGTCATTCAAATGATGGCATTGAAATATAAATTGACTGGTTTAAACTTCTCTAAAGTGCGATACATTCCTCGGTAATATTTTTAAAATCATCATAATACTACAATAGTTTATTATATTTGAAAACTTCATCGAAAACAATTGACATTCATTGAAATGACGTCATAGAAAAAATAACACGCCTGGCTCTCTCTATAAAAGCAGCATTTCCTTCATAATATTTCCCCATTCATTTCATTCATCACAGTACTAAAATAATTTATTTTACTTAAAAACTTAAGACCATGGAGCGCAAGTAATTAAACTCTATGCTTAAAACTTCATCGAAAAAAATCGTCCTTCTCTACATAAAATCAATGAATATTTCATTCATATCAGCTATACAGACTCCATGAGCTAAATACTTTTGGGTTAAAAAAATACAGCAATTCTTGTACAACTCATCCCACATATTTTGCTGTTTACATTTTACATAAGTAAAAAATAGGCTTCGTTGTAGAAATAATCAAATTTGGATGATCATTTAAACTCAAATATATTGTCATTGCGTTGTTTCAGTATATAGATGCACAGAATTTAAACAAAAATAAAGCGATTTTAGGACGAATACAACACTCAATATGAATTAAAAAGAACTTTAAAAATCACGATTTTGAGACAAGATGGATGCCATATTTTATTTTGAAGTGGGTCACGTGATCTTTTCATATCATGGTCACGTAATCTCTTCATATAAGAGGTGTAATTATTATTTTAATTTTTATTTAAAAAACTACTGAATATATTTTGCTGAATTTTTTTTTTATATATTATATGGAATAATTTGAATATTACCTAAAATTTTCGAAGCAATTTGTGAATTTTAAATCCACTTAGAAAATGTTTGAAACATTAGGTCCCATAGGGTTAATGTATTTCATTTTTTCAACCCGGGTTCAATCCAAAACTAATTGGGTGGTATTATTCATTTATTCCCATAGGTCCTACCGACCCTCTGAACAACATACTAAAATTTCATTTTAATTAAGTCATTTTTACGGCAGTTATCGTGCTAACGGGCAGACAGACAGACAGACAGACAGACAGAATTAACAAAGTTATAAACACTTTTCAACTTTGTTGTAGAGTGTTAAAAAAGTAGCTGAGGCCGCCGTTGTTTGACAAATTTCTCGTCTCTCGAGATTCTTTGCTTCGTACCGCATAAACTACAGCATATAAAAATATGAAATGTATTACACTTATAGAAAAAGCTTTGGGAAATACGCTAAAATAAACCGTTTCTTGATATATATTGTAGTTTAAGAAATATTTAATGTCAAACTCAAAGACAAAATATTTGAGCTGCGAGTTCTCAACCCGGATAGACTAACAATAGCAAGACCACGAATTTCTGTAGGCTGGTACCTACATGTGTGAGTGTTTGTAGGATGGATCCCCTTTTTTCAATTTAGATGTAGTTGAGATATTTTACATTTTATACACTTCTGAAGTGAACTTTATTTCGTTTCGGCACGTCTAGAGATTTCTCTGTCTCATACCGTAAAAACCATAGCATACAAAAATATGAAATTTGGTACATTTATAAAGAAATAATAGGATAATACGATGGAATAAACCGTTTATCGCTATAAACTTCAGTGTGGTTTGAACAAGCTCGCGAAACGAGCTCATGGTAAAGAAATTCATATTTTGGTTTCCCTGGGCCAAGAAAAATCCCTTCTTTTCCCTCCTGCGGAAAATAGGCAGGGATATAAAAGAGATTTTTGAAAGTAGAATTTTTAGGAAAGATAGATATGAAGCGAGCTCAGCGAGTAGTAGACGAAACCTCTCGAAGGGGGTTGTCCCATCCGAGCGAGCAGGGGGCAGAGCTCCCCAATTTATTAAAATTTAAACAATGGAAAAACAAAAAATATGATGCAATTTCACTCAAACTTCTATTTTATATGAAACGATGGAATATATGATAATTCAAAAATCAGCATAGCAAAAGAGTATATATATATATATATATATTAATATATAGGGATAATCATATGTTGCTCACATTTTACGTATCAGATAAATCATTTCAAAAACTTACACTACCTCAAAATTAGTTCAAATTCAGACATTTTTGAAGAATGAAATTTTAGAAAATTTAAAAATTTTTGAAGAATAAAATGAAATATAAAATTTAATGTTAATTGAACTTGATTGATTATCATTATTTAAATATATTACTTTATAAATAAATGGCGGTACTCAAATATTACATTTACACTAACTGTAATTATCAAGCGAAAATTTCTTTTGAATATCTTAATGTGGATTAAATATTATATTTTTTCACACACACGTATAAAGCTTCAAAATCATTTGATTCGTACCCAGATCTGCCTTACTTTATAAATCAATGGCGGTACTTAAATATCACATTTACACCAACTGTAATATTCAAACAAAATTCTTTTTGAGTATATTAATGTGGATCAAACATAATATTTTTCACACACATGTATATATCTTCAAAATCGTTTGATTCGTACCCAAGCCTCCCGAAAACATCTTTTAATGTTCAAATTTATGTTACCACATCGTAACATACTTTCTACACATATATCATATATGTATGTAAGGTTAATATTATTAACGTTTTATAAAAGCTATTTTTACCTATGATGCTCTTGATAACACAATTCTTAAAAATCACTGATGATTTTCAACATCTTTTATACGACAACTACCTAGGTAACAAAATATTCCCAACTGTTCTCCGTTTTCATCCAAACAGACATCAATTGCCCTATATTTATTTGAAAATACCCCCACAAACCACTTTTATATTGTTCGTATCTTCTTTACGAACAGGAAATAATGAAACATTTCCTTAAAATACAATTTCACTGCTTTATCAGAAATCACAGGAATTTTAAATACTATGTAACAAACAGCAGATGCTGATTTTAGTTCAGAATTAATTTTTACGTGATATTATTAAACTTATTTTTATATTTTGGTAAAATTTTGAGAGCCCGTACAGGTAATTTTACGACTTATCAGGACAGTACATTTTAATAGAATAATAAATAAAATTTTTGAAAATTTTTAAATGCTTTTTTTTTCTTTTCAGTGTAATTGACGTAAATTTTTATACGGGGAGTGGAAAAGAAACTAGAAGTGGGAAAACCTTTGATAAGTCATTTTACTTTGTAATTCGCAGCTGAATCTATATCAGTCACTTGGGTGGGTGGTTAAAACCCTTTCGCGATGGCGACATTCAGGAACTGTTTCGGCCCAAAGGACGGAGCGCTTCGCTTCCGAACTGTTCCCAAAGGACGGCAAATTTTTTGCGCTAAGCCTAACTCTCGAAAAAAAAATCACTAAAAATTACCTATTCAACACAGAAATCTACTTTTTTCAGGAATAAAAGAAATATTTATTTTCTATTTAATGCATATTTTTCTTACAAATCTGAATAAAAATACTCGTTAGTTGCTCCCATTCTTTTATCTGAAATAAACGAATAATTTCACTGCCTCTAAAACCCAAACAAAAAAAAATACGCTGTTATATTCCAATGATTCACCAACGAAATCATTAAGCTGAAATCGAAATGAGAACCGGAACTCAATTATAAAGTAGCTGATGCTACGAGAAATGATCTATTTGTTTATATTACAAAACCATGTTTCACCACTCCGAATGGAGAAATGATTAATTGGATCCTTCCTATGCCAAGGTCAAGTATCTGCAAAATGCATTGGAGTTCTTCGCACGGATATTTAACGCCATCTAGTAGACAAATAAAAACGTTCGGCATAAACACGCGCGTACGTGACACCCGCCTTTTAGGGTACAGTTTTCTCCGCCATGAATGCTTGGAGGCCGTCCTTGAATGCAAGTTCCCAACCGACACGCGGGCGTGGCCACCGTCACGAAATGGTTAAGTTGAAACAGGTGGCGCAGGATAAACGCTGCTTTACCTACAGTTATCGCCAAATGGGTTATTATTATTATTATTTAGCGAATTTTTCAGGCTCCTTTGGCTATTTTTGGATAATATTTGGTAACACTTGTAGCAACAGCGTGATGTGTTTAGATCATGCTCGTTGTCGAGGAGGAGGGGAAATTCCGACGCTGAATCTGCTTCATTCATTCCTGAAGTTACGAGCCGCTACTGATCAGTCACAGTCTACGCTAATATATACAAGTATAGCAGATCTCAAGAAATAAACGTTTCAAGGAAAATGTTAAAAATTTTAATGGGAAATAACATTTCCAGAAACGAAAGTCCTTAGTGAATCCCTTGACCCACTAAGGAACTGGATGTTGAACCCATGTCAGCGTCATCTAAGCCCCATCTATAAAAAATCTGATGTGGGCAGCACATGACATTCCCTGCAGGCTCAAATTCATTTTTTTCTTAATGTTTTAATAATTCTTTAAATTGAGTTTAATTGCACAAAATAACACTAAATTTGCACTTTCAATTCAATTCTTGGTTTTATTTGGTAATTGGATATTTTCTCAAAGGCGGCGTAACAAAAATGCGAAAAATCTCAAATATCTCGAGAACGATTAGTCCTAAAGTAACGGAGTTGGTCTTATTCTTTTCCTCTTCAAAAATTAAGTATAAAACAAGCATTTATTTGATATATTTGAGCAGACGTAGTCTTTTACTTTAGACTTTAGGGATTATTGCGGGTCATTTTGTAAAAAAGCAGATTGTTCTTTTACGAATCGTACCAAAATCTAATCAACACCAGAGTATTTACCAAATTAATTTACGTAAGATTACTTATCAGACTTATCTACCATAAATTTGATCAATTAACATTTTAGCTAGAGTGCATACATGATATTTTAGGGGGTCATTTCGCAAAAAAAAAGCGGGTTCCTTTATTCCGATTCGTACCAAAAACAAATCAGCACGAGGGTCACATACAAGTGACTTACCTACCAAATTTTATGAAATTTGGCACATTAGTTTTTTAATTAGAGTAGATACATACATTGCACAGACAGACAGATACATCGGCATTCATACATACCCACAGACGTCACGCTCAAAATGGATTTTTCGTATTCTGGAGGTATCCAAACGTGTCGATCCGTTAAAAACTCAAGCTGCGATTTTCGACACAATTCCATTATCTTTCATATACATTACCATGTATTGCAGGGAAAGTAACAATACTGAGAAATATATGTTTCAAGGCATTTTTTTTTATCCCAAAGTGAATAAGAAACCTAAAGGAAAAAATTTAGAGAACTCTTTCTCTACCTTCTTCACAATTTGAAGTTGAATCCATATCATTTATCGTCTAAGCCAACTTTGAGAGATAGATGTTTCAAATAATATAACATTTTTTGAATAGGAAATGGAAAAGAACCGGAAATGGAAATCCTTTGTGAACCCCTCAATCTTCTCTGGAATTTAATACTAAATCAAAATCTGTCACCATCAATCTATAATAGAGTTCAATCTATAATAGATCCTAAGAAGAAATTGTTTCAAGGATTTTTTTTTTTTTTTTGTTGTTAAAAATACTAGACAGGCAGCATTTTTTCAACCTACCATGCCAAAAAGAAATAGATAGAAATGCAGATTTAGAAACATTAGATTAATAATATAATACATTTAAGTTATTTTAATAATATTGTTCAGTTACGGAAAAAGCTTCAAATTTTAAAAATAGTTTGTTTAAAAAAATGTTTCTATAGAAGTACTTTCTCTTATTTTAAATTTCACAGATAATTTTATTCTTAATATTTTAAAATAAGAAATATTTTTTAATATATTAAATTAAATAATTAAATATAATTTTATTACTTTTCTGCTGTACGAATACCAAAAAAAAAAATTCTACACTGTTTGGAATTTTAAATATATTTTCTTTACATTTGAATAAATTAAAATTTAAAAAGCCATTGTTTACTTTTCGATCATTTTTACGAGGTTAAATTAAATTGGCCGTTTTACAAATTATGTAAAAAGAGTCATCATTATATTGGATTATTAGGGTAAATTTTATAAATCTGTCTGATTTGGAGCAAAAATAACAACAACATAACAAAAACAATTAATTCATAAATGACTTACATTCAACTAAATGGATTCCAAAATGATAATGCATATTATTTTGTAAATAAACATTTTTACAAATGCATCTATCTGTGCATATATCAATTTGCGTTTATTCAAACATGTTTCTAAACACACAAAATTATATTTTGAGACTTTTGAAACAAACTACCATTTGCATAATACCACATCTCTTATCAAGAATATAATGCCCCCTACTCGCATTTCTCGTTAATAGGTGATGTTCGTTTGAGAACTGCATTTACGGGCAAAGCACTTAGCATTGATGAAATGTTTATGTATAATAGCTTTCAAAATCTCGGCCACAGAGATGGTGGCTTCTCATTTTTAATGCTTTTCAACAGAGAAAAAGCATTTTTTTTCCATACATCGCAGGGCTTTTAAACCTGAAACTACATATCAATCACGTCTTTTGGATGCCGCTTTTAACGCCGCTTGTCAAGTTGCCGAGCCGTAATTGAAGGCCGTGAAGGCATTGATGCAGCATATAGTATTAATGGAAAAAATGGTTTTTGAAGTTTAAGTTAAACTTTTTTTAGTACTACAGTATTTAAAGGAATGTTTTTATACCCTTTCCAATGTTGTTTTTAGCATAATGCGACGGAATTATACATGAGAGCTTTTAGATGATCGTACCGAGGAATATATTTAGGTTGTCTCAACTTGAAAGAGAAAAAAATTGATCCTAAATGTATTATTTATAAAATTTAAGCCATTTTGGAAAATATTATGGAACGGGATGCCAGAAATAGAAATGCTATTTGTTCTGAATTAATGCATTTATCCCTAATATCTTTAAAACATCCCATTTTCGAGATATCAAAGATAATATCGAAGATATATTTTTATGAGCATTCTTCGAAATCATGAATATATTTTTAAATCTTCCAAAAAAGGACTCTCACTCCTTCAAGACTAATATCTATTTATATCTAAACAAATTTTTTGTTGCAAATAATATCCATGCACACAACGAATGCAATACAAATTTCAAATTTTCTAGGTGGATTGAAATATTTCAATATATAATAAATAAATTATCATACATCACAAAATAGCCATTAATTGTTTTTTATAGAATTTATTATATAGAATTTGTATATGCCATATCTATTAAATGAACTCAAGAGATATATAATAGATACAAGTGATATATAATACATTTTAAATGTATGGAAAGTCGCGGAATTAAACACCACCATCAAATCAAGAATTATCACCTTCCCATCCCTCTTCTCTCTCTCTCTCCCGCTTTTCTCCCACTTTTAGCTATACAATGCTAATGCAATTGTAATACAAATAATATATATATATATATATATATATATATATATATATATATATATATATATATATATATTACTTCAAATTCTCTCTCAAATAATCGCTCGAATTTTTTTACTCGTTATTCAAGTCCTACTTTTTTTTATAACAAAGCCTGATACAAAGTTTCGTGAAAATCAATTAATATATGTGTGTGAAAATCAATTAATATCGTGTACACAAGAAATCGACCAAAAACATACAGACAGGACAGACGGTCATCACTCCAAAAATAATCAAAACGTGTTCAAGAGGTCTTAACACATACATTAGCGTCAAAATCTCGATATCGAAATATATCGTGTAAACAACACTTTCTGAATCTTTAACGTATGAGAAAATAAAAATTGATTCACCAACGCATTGGTTCTCTGTAGCTCTAAAGATTAAGATGTAATCCTTCGAAATCCACAGGGAATTTTACACAATTTATGAAGTTTTACAACGCTTCACACGCCTGTTTTGAAGCAAAAATATCTATGCTGTGACGCCGTGACTTCCGAGGATGTAACGTCTTTATGAAAACCTTAGTAATAGATACTCTTGGTAACACACTATATATTTTGTTGCAATAAGCATGCGCAGAACAGAAAAAGATCGAACTACTGAACAGTGGTGATTAAAGTGTGGTATAGTGTGAAAAATAGTGGTATAAAGTGAAAATTTTTACGATGTATTGATAACTTATAATTATATATATTGAAAGAATGGTCCCAGATATATAACTTTTTATCTTGGATCAGTGTATAATATTAAGCAAAATTGTGAAGATCGGATTAACAGTCAATTTTCATATCGGAATTTTACAATCGATTACATCTTCAAAACACAAAAAATATCTATTTTTCTAGAAAATAACCGAAAATTATTCTATTAATAGCACGGATTGCATTCAAAGTTTATTCGAAAGAGAATTCCTCGTTTTTTCTATATTGTTAACAGATAAACTATGCGATGATGTTTTTAATCGCTAAGAAATACATTTTTGCAAAGAAACATCCAAAATGACGCTTCATTGTTTTATTATTATTATTTTATTAAATCTATGTTTATTATAATACACATGATTTTGATAAGAAAACAGGATAACTTGGAGGGTCATGTTTACTTCACGAAAAATCATTCAATATTTCTCTGTCATGTTAACTTATTCAAAACTTTTATTCTCCGTAAAATAAAATATTACATAGAACGGCATTTGCATTATATTGATAAACATAGATCTCCCTAATCAAAAATTGGATTTGTCTCTTTTACATCGTCTTCCATACATGATTACGTTTACCTCTTTTTTTTGTTCTATAAATGAAAAAATAAAAATAAATTCGTCTTATATCCCCCTAAAATTCTAAGTTGTTTTTACACAAGGGTCTTAGCTGTTTGCGCTATTTTCGGATTTTTCTTTTCTCTGCAAACCACGTTAGAGGATTAAGTTTAATGGAAAGATACACATGGACTCCAGCGCCATCTAGTAGTAAACAAGGAAAGAAAAGACCGACGCTCTTAAGTCCAGGAAAGTAGAGACACATCTTAAAAATCGTATTAGAGAAGACTTTTTTTTTTTTTGCTTACTTGATAGAAGTGCATTACCAGAAACATACAGGAAAAAGGAGGATAAAAAATAAACCGATGGAAAAAGGGATAAAAACTCCTGTTTCGAATACTTTTCCCGAGCGCAGTTGGAATTTACTTTTATTAACTCAGTTTCTTTTGTATGGGATCTTCGACAAAAACCCAGCTAGTCTTTGAATTTGGAAATATGTCCCTTCCAGTATTTGAGTCTGATTTCTAATGGGTTGTCCGTAGTTCGTAATGACCTACCATCGCAGAGATAACTATACACCGTCGGTTTTTGGTTTTTCAATAGGTTTTCGCGAGATGATTTTTAGTTTCATATATAAAAACGTTAAATTACGGTTTCTTTTCTTGAGCAGCAGAAGAGAAAGTTTAGCTCCATTTTAGACCAACAGATCTAATCTATCCACGATATTGGATATTGCAATACATTGTTAATAATAATAACTAATAATAAGCTAATAATAATAATAATTGCAATAATAAGTTATTTTATAAATTATATGCAGTGTTTAGCTTATTTAATTGAATATAAATATTAAATGTAACGAAATTGAATATAAATATTAAAAGTATTAATTAAACGTTGATTAATAATTTTAAGATTTATAAAAAAACAACAAATCACCACAATCCTCCATTCAGATGATTCTAGCATCAAATCTTTCAAAAATATCAATCCCATTATATGATGCATTTATGTACATCAAATGGTACATATAGGATACATTAACACAATTATTTCTAAATGAGCCTGATTGAGTCTGAATGTAAATTCTAAATGAGTCTGAATGTAAATTCTAAATGAGTCTGAATGTAAATTCTAAATGAGTCTGAAAGTAAATTCTAAAAGAGTCTGAATGTAAATTCTAAATGAGTTTGAATGTAAATTCTAAATGAGTCTGAATGTAAATTCTAAATGAGTCTGAATGTAAATTCTAAATGAGTCTGAATGTAAATTCTAAATGAGTCTGAATGTAAATTCTAAATGAGTCTGAATATAAATTCTAAATGAGTCTGAATGTAAATTCTAAATGAGTCTGAAAGTAAATTCTAAATGAGTCTGAATGTAAATTCTAAATGAGTCTGAATGTAAATTCTAAATGAGTCTGAATGTAAATTCTAAATGAGTCTGAATGTAAATTCTAAATGAGTCTGAATGTAAATTCTAAATGAGTCTGAATGCAACGTATACTCAGGGTTACCTATTCATAGGCTACTTTTCACTCAAGGTTACTTATTCATTAGGCTACTCAGGGTATCTTATTCATTAGACTATCTATTACTCAAGAATACTTATTCATTAGGCCACATATCACTCAAGGTTACTTATCCATTAGGCTACTCGAGGTTACTTATTCATAGGGCTATTCTCAGGATATAACTCTATAACTCAGGATTACTTATTCATTAAGCTACTTATCACTTCGGCTTTCCCTTTCATTAGGCTACGTATCATAAAGGGTTACTTAATCATCCACTTAATGCAGTTTTTTTTGCATTTACGAAAATTTTTGGAGCATAGAAATGAATTCATATAAAACGTATCTCAAATATATTTTCTAACTATTCAAATAAAAGCACTAACAATAATATGCTTAGAATCTTCGGTGGCCATACCATTGCACTGTATGCTTCAATTAAAATATGCAGTATTAGTTTCATCAATTTGGCTATTTTATATCCTTGTCTAAAAACGAACGACTATATTAATATTTAAATTAAAAAAAAAGCCATTATGGTTGAGCAAAACAAGACCAAAATTTAGACTGTTGCACAACTTTTCTTTTAGCAATGGGGTGACCTACTAACTGAACCCAGTAGAAACTGGATTTTCATTTCACTTTGGTATTATTTTATTGTCCTTGCTAAATAAAAATAGAGATGGGACAATGTAATACTTAAATAGTTCCATTACACTACTACTATATGTACTAGAGTACTAGACCATACTTTGATCATAACTTTCATGCAAAATCTGTTGAGTATTTAACGATTACTTTTGTTATATAATCTCCATTCACATGCACATTTTCAAGTCGGTATTTTGACTGAAATTGCTTCTAATCACCGTTCACATGTGCAAGCAAGGAAAATACCTGTTTGAAAGACGGATGAATAAAAAGGAGTAAATTTGTTTCCTCATTTCAAGAAGGCGGAAAGGCCACCACTTTTCTCCATCTTCAAACGAGGAAAAAGGTGAAAAACCGAATTGATAGAATATTTACTCATAATTCCAAGTACTCAGTCGCGAATTCTTAAAACATAGTGGATACTGGAATGCCTCATTTACCAATTCTATCTGAAGATTGTACGATAGTAATTAAATATAGCGACTTGCATAGGTCATTTTACAATAATTACATGAATTTATTTACGAGTTAAACAGATTGATTTTTAATATAAAGTTCGCTGAAAAACTTTAATTCAGGTACGTATATTTTGTTAAGTGAAGAAGGTGATTTGCGAAGAGGTGGAAAAGGGAATTGCTAGAATTTTACCCACAATTTCATGCACCCAGTTCTGATCTCCTGAAATATGGTGGATACTGTAATACCTCGTGGGCCAATCCTTTCAGAATGTAATACACTAGTACTCAATTTATAGCGATTTACATAGGTTATTTTGCAGGAATTACATGGATTTATTTACGAGTTGAACGGATTGATCCTTATTATGCCTTATAAATTAATGAGCGGATAACATTACTAAAGAAAGTTTGTTTAAGGTATGTGCAATTTGGCTCATTTCTCATTGATTAAAGATTTTTTTCTTAATTTTGAAAACTTCCTAAATGTATACAATAAACTACTAGTTTAAAGTCATATAAGTGGATTTTTCCTTGAAGTAGCAAATTTAAAATATGATGTAATGTTTCTTGTGTAAATTTTCTGCATTTATCAAATAAGTATTTTTTGATAGAAGATCAAATAATTTTCTTAGACAAGCTATTTGCATAGGCCATATTCTCCTATAACGAGCCAAATACTCAATTATTTGAAAATGTTAAAAATGATTATGTAATATATATAGCGAGCTTTATACTCAACATATAATAAACGACCTTATATAACGAGCTTATTATTCAATTATTTTATAATGTTAAATATGATTATATAATATATAAAACAGACTTCATTATTTTATAATGTTAAATATGATTATATAATATATAAAACAGACTTCATTATTTTATAATGTTAAGTATGATTATATAATATATATAACAGGCTTCATTATTTTATAATATAAAATCTGATTATAATGTGTTTATATATTTAAATGAATACATGTTATTTAATACTGATATAAGTGTACTGTTTACTATTGTTAAATGAATGTGTTCTGCTTATCTTAAAAGTTACGTTTGAATTAAAATTTGACCAGCTTTGCATTAGATTCTCTAACTATAATATTTTAATTAATTATATGAAAATAATATTCCAAACTTTGTGGATTTAGTTCTATATTCCAAAATGTTTACACAATATTTAATGAATTTAGAAGCGAGGTATCACATAACTTGAGATGGCATGATGCGAATATTAGTAAACATCATATTTCGTGACTACGTATACTAAAGAAAGAGTAAAATGTTTAGTAAAAAATCACAAAAATAACGCCGAATGAATTATTAAAATATTTTAATATATGAACTATATTGCTTATTGCGGATGTTATCAATATCGATAATTGGCGATTTAAAATTGAGCGAAATACAAATTAATTGAGTAATTAAATTCTGTAAATGTACAATTCAACGTCAAAAGCATTATACCATGGAACTTATACATCATTTGCTCACCGTGAAAGATGGCATCCATTGCGTTATATAGAGAACGCCGCGTTTCTTCTTACATCATAATTTCTATTCATTTTTGATATTTAGCATTATATGTTTATATTTAGGTACATTTAAAATTAGCGAATTAGTTTATAAAAAAGGTTCGTTAACTTTTAATTTCATTTTCATATAGTTTTGAGACTTGAAAATGTAATTCGACATTTTTCATGCTTTATCACAAAAACTTTATTTAATGTAGCCTAAGAAAACGTGAAGAAATAATAGTAAAATAAATTTGGAATTGGATTTGAAAATTAAACGTAGCAATTATGATCTGTTTTAAATTAAACAGTCACATATTTTAAAAGCAATTGTCATATAATTTCATTTGAGAATAATCAATTTAGTTAGTTATAAACACTTCTATATATTTCAACATTTCTATCATAATTTTGCTTCTGGAATAACCACTTAAGTCAAAATTGACCTGGAAAATATAATCCACATATAACCATAAAATACCATGCTTATTTACCTAAGATCTAACAAATTCTATAAAAATTAAATGTGCAGTTTAAAAATCAAAAATAAAAATTAAACGTGCATTTTAATAATCGAAAAGCTAAATTGAAAGGGATAAACGTTCTCCTGAAAATTTTGTATGTTTCAATCGTTGATATCTTAATATTCTCGTTTATGAAATAAGTGAATTTTTACATCCAGCAATCAACCACCAACAAATCAACTCATTAATCCCATTATCAGCAGGAACTCCATATACTGATGGGATCTCAATATTATCTCAAAATTATTAAGATTTGAAATCCCTACAATGTGAAATCTGAGTACCCTACAATATAGAATCAATGTCAAATCTGATTACCCCACAATATAGAATCAATGTCAAATCTGATTACCCTACAATATAGAATCAATGTAAAATTATTTAATTAAAAAAAACACTTACCTATTAAATTCTATTACATAGAAATTCTACTCTGATGTAACGATCACTATACTATAATATTTTATCATGTTCTCCCTTTTTGGTGTAAAACCTCGATTGATATCATTTTGAAGAAGTTGAAGTTATGAGATTCATACATACCTAAAATAAATATAAAATATTAAGATTTACAATAAATATGTATTTTATATTAAAAGGTACTATAAATTATATCCAATTCCAGCATTTAAATTACAAGTTTTATTAAACCTTTAAATTTTGATACATAATATATGACTAACACAAAAGGATAGAAGTAAATAGATAGTTTGAATAAATGCTTTGCAGAATGTGTTTTGAAATACGTGCGCAAATGATGGTTGAATATTGGAGAAAAACACTGTAAAATACTGTAAATCACCAAATTTGTAAATTCATTATAGACTCGTAAACTGTCGATTGTTTGGTGGATTTGAATTTATTACCCTGACAATTGAAGAATATTTAATGAAATTTAATAATTATTCAAGACGATTTCAAGAAATATTTTTTCAGATACTCTGTTGGTATAGTGTAGAAAAACGAGGAAGTCATACGTTGATGCCATATAGAAGCATTGAAACTGAGATTGATTGAAGCATTGAAACTAAGATTGATTGAAGCATTGAAACTAAGTATTGACCTCAGTGAACCACTGAATCTAACTTGCAGGTTTAAACTGCTTAGCACCATTGTAAATGGTTCAGGCTCCAACCGAAAACAAATCTCTGCATGGCCAGGTTTCACTCTACCAATTGAACTACTTGGATGCTAGTATTTATTTTCTATAGATTTTTCTATAGATTTTTCTGTAGATTCTTCATTTGATTCATTAGTAAAGGGTTCAAAGAAGAAGATTTTGCGAGATTGTTAACTATGATCGAGAAAGCCTTGTTAGTGAAGCTGTATTACGTGAGTGGAGAATCAGCATCTGATGCTTTGCGAAAATTTCGATTCAGGAAAAATCTAAAGAAAGGAAAATGTCCTATCACCTGTTCAGAGTTACTTAGGCTTGTCACACGATTTGACACATACAGTAAGTTATTTCCGTTATCTTTCCAATGCGTTCAGCGCCACCTATAGGTTTTTTTTTAAACTACAAAATTGTTTCACGTCAAATCTACCCCCCCCCCCCCCCCCGTCCTAGCAATACTTGTGGCACAACCCGTATCTCAATGCGATGATATTTCGATTTTTAATGAATTTTTAAAGTTTATAAGGACTTTTGAAAGACCCTGTATGACAAATTGTATACAAACGTATCGATAATATTACAGATTGATATACAGGTCCCAAAAAGGACTTTAATCTCCCGTTGAGATTTTTTAACGACGCAAATAGGATTACCGAAAATATTTTATGAAATAGAGTTCATAATTTTTTTATAGTTAGGATGCATGTTAATTATGCTACAAAAATATCTAAAACTAAAATTTAAGTTATATAAATTGGATTAAATGTGTTAGTAGTAGGCGCATTTGCTACTAAATTATCGTGTCTACATCACATACATATCTTCAAAAGTGTCTTCACAAAGTCTTGAAACCTGCTTATCCGTCATCTCTAATTCAAAAAAAAAATTTCAATAAAAAAAATTATGTTTGCTATACAGTTTTCGATTGATCTACACGTTTTGGTACCTCTAGAACACGAGAAACCTCTTTTTAATACATGACGTCTCCGTGTGTGTTTCTGTCTGTGCAATGTGAATAGAGCGAGTTTTCCATAAGATCATATCTGAGTATTTTCATCACATTATATGTTGAAAACCACGTTCTGTCTCAACTATTTTTGTGGGTTTAATACGGAGTAAGGGCACCCCTTTCTAAGAACCTTACATATCTACTTTGCTAACGCTATTCACCATATAACTCTCTCTCAAAGTACATCGAAATAACTAAAGCTCTCGAATATAGAACATGGAGGTCTTACAAAGATATTACCACCAATAAAAAAGATCTAGAGAAAAACACAGCAAGAATTCCCCCCTAAAAATCGATACAACTTGCCGCTAACAAACTTCCTATCCTCAATCAACTTCTGCTCATCCCTGCGCCGAATTGAAGGGGCTTTCACCCCCTTTTTACCTGCTTCAGCCCTCCTCTCCTCCAGGGCGCTGGAGTAGAGGGGGGTTTTGCTAGAAAATGCTATTAAGTCTCCGGCCATCAATAAAGCAGGAATTGTTGTTCTTGAATAATAAACATGACGAATGCATTCTACAGTGTAATGCAAAGGAATAGCGCTCCAGTCCTTTATTGTCTGGGCGCGTGATTGATTACTATATCTGAAAAGGTAGATTTGGTATTTTTATTTACAGGTTTACTTGGAGATGGATGTTTTTCTTTGTTCTCCGCTGTTATTTAGTATGGGGTTCGATATTTCTGTGTTAAACGCGTGCACGACTTCGAAGAATACGAATTTCTGTTATGAAGGAGTGGAGATTGCGAAATTCTTTTTTTGGTGCGTTTTGCAATAAGACACTGCATTTCATGGAGGGGATATTGGATAGTTTCATAGAAAATACGCTACGTAGTGTCCTAAGATCGCAAGATATATATTCAGAAATATATCGCAAGATATATATTCAGAAATGGCATTATTTGAAGAAAGTTCGTAGATTATGTTTCATCAGTGGGGAAAATAGTATGTTAATTGTTAATAAATAAATAGTATATTAGTATTGTTGTTGTGACCCAGACCGTCCGACCTACCAGAAAGATGTAGGGTAAATGTTTGGACGGCCGGGAAGTGCCACCCAATTTAGACCGGAACCCAGTGGGGGAGGCATCCACAGGGGCCGTACCCTCCTTCCCCTACCACCAACCTCTCGAAAGGATTTACTGACCCACATGTTTAACGTGATCGTACTCCGCATGAACAGCTCCGCAGTTGTGGCTGCGTGCAAATCCAGAACGCAAACCACCGGGCTACCGCGCCCGAAATGTGCCAACAGCACTGGTATATTAGTGTGGACTTTTAGATATGACAATATGATCATATAAGACACTTGTTACATATTTTTGTGCATTATAACTCCATATGGTTGATCCATGCATTTCTCTGTGAGGCATTGTGGTTTTGTATTTTATTATCTGGATAGATTATCATATCTGAAAATTTAGATATGATATATTTATTTACGGATATATTTGTAAATTCCATATGGTTAATCCATGCATTTCTCTGTGAGGCATTGAGGTTTTGTATTTTATTATCTGGATAGATTATCGTATTTGAAAATTTAGATATGATATATTTATTTACGGATGTATTTGTAAATGTCGAATCTTGATGTTTATTATTCACCGGAAATTGCTTGTAAAAATCATTTGTTGTAAATATTTTATATTTTAATGTATTTATTCATATACAAGTGCTTTTAAAAATAATTTGTTGTCAATAATTTGCATTTTAATGTATTTTATTGTATTTTAATCTGTATATTTTGCATTGCATTTTATCTTGCACACTATCCCTTTCGGGACGGCGGCATTTCGAAGCTACCGTGGCCCAAAGGACGAAGTGCTTCGTTTCCGAAATGTGCCCAAAAGACGGCTATTTTTTTGCGCTAAGCCTAACTCTCGAAAAAAATTCACTAAAAATCACCCGTTCAACACAGCATTCTACTTTTTTCAGGAAGAAAGGAAATACTTATTTTCTATTTGATGTATATTTTTTATACAAATTTTCTTTTATCAAAATATTAAAAATTTTAGTGTATATATGTTTTAGGTACAGATGGATAATTCTTTGGCATGTCCTTCCGATTTTTTAAAACTGTACCACATACATGCGTATTCTTAGACAACAAATACTTTGCAAGTACAGGAGAGGTAAAAAATTTATCCAAATACAAAGTATATCCTTTTCCTAAAAGTTCACTTAGAAATGTTTTCACAACGCGTTCTCCATACCCACCATCAGAGCTTGATAATCCCGTGTCCTTTCCAGTATACACAAGGAAATTCCATTTATAGCCTCATTCCGATTCTGACGATTTATATATTTTTATTCCATATCTGGGCCTTTTCGATGGGATATATTAACGAAATCCCAGCCTTCCTTTCCATGAGAACATAAATAACCAAATCATTTCATTGCCGCACATTCCTTCCCCCCCCTCCCCCACCCACTAAAAAAAAATACTCTCTTATATTCCTCTAATTCAACAACGAAATCAATAAAAAACAAAATCAGAACGAGACCCGGAACTCAATTATAAAATTGTTTATGCTGCGAGAAGTGAGCTGTCTGCTTACGCTACAGAACCATGTTTCATCCCTCCAAATGGAGAAATAATTCATTGGATTCTCCTTGTGCCAAGGTCAAACATCTACAAAATACATTTAAGTTGCTTCCACGGGCATTTAACGCCATCTAGGAGACAAATACATTCAAATTAAAACGTTCCACGTAGAAACACCAATACGTGCCAGTCGTCCTTTAGGGTAAAATTTCCTCCGGCCCGAGGGCGTGCCGTTCGTCCTTGAATGCAAGTTCGCAGCTGGCACGTGGGCGTGCCCATCGTCGCGAAAGGGCTATTGACAACGCTATACTGGGACTTTGTGGTTTGCATTCTTTTTAAATAAATAAATAAAATAAAAAATAGTGTTTTTCTTTTGTTATCAGTTTTATTTAGTAAAGCTTTCGACTTTTTGTGCACTAGAAGAATTTTTAGACAAGTGCACTACTTGATTTTAAATACCTATTATCAAAGAGAAGGCATTGTGAACATAATCCTCTTGGTGTTTTGACACAAGCCCATATATTTCATGATGAATACTTTTCAGAAATAAACTAGATGTAGACTACTTTAGAATTGTATGTTTGCTTACCTGTAATAGAAAGTGGGCGAACATTTTTAGATATGCATATACGTTATTATAACTTTTAAACATATTGAAAATATATGTTTAAAATATTACCATATCTGATATTAAATGATATAAATATTATATGTTATATTATAACATGAATTTAGTTTTGACAAAAACCGTTTTCTGAACTATACATTATATTTTATTGTTAGATTGCAACAGCGAGAAAAAGAAATTTTGCATTAAAATTAAGAAACTGTTCATAGATATTATATTGTTTTCATAATAGGCAATGATTTCATTCATTTCTATAGATGCCAATTCTATAGTCACCAAGAACATAAATCACTGAAACATGTATATTTCATATGCGGATTAACAAATTACAATTGATATGTTATTAGTTATCGAGTGTTCCTCAGAATTTCATAGTTAAATAAGCAAAGGCGTTTTTCAGCTTATTAATACATTTGAAATGGGGTGTAATGTGATAGGCCTCCTCGTGGTGCACCCTGGGTAACGCTAAATGCATCACAACTGCGGAAAACTGTTTCTATATATAGAATCTTTGTGAGTTACGAGTGTTATACTGGAATGCTGGCGGTTTTAGCCAGGCCAAGAAGATTGACAGCGTTTCGCTTGGAAACTGGTCACGACTGTTTAGCTAAATATCTGCATAGATTTAATCTAATGCTAAGTCCAAACTGTGTAGTTTGTGGTGCTAATGCAGCTATGGACGCTGATTATCTAATACACTGCCCAGGACTCTCTGGTACAAGAGGTATAGGTGCGCAAGGGTGGGGATGTGGGCCCTTCAAGCTGTCAGATTGTTTTGGATATATGTTTATGGCTATCATCCATGTATTTCATATGTTTGTTTTATTGTTGTTTTTGTTGCTTGTTCATTCTTCTTGTTTCTTGTAATAGTTTTTCCCCTGTATTTTTGGTGTTGTGCATTTGTACACCAGTCAATGATTTGTATCAAGTACTGCTGCTAGAAATAAAAAAAATACATTTGAAATTTACGAATATATATTCTGCAACCATGGTTTTAAATTCTCAGCATTTGCAATTGAATAAATACTACCCATTGTTGGTCTCATATTTATTATTTCCTTTATTTCATATATGACACAAATCCAACTAATATTCAAACTCTGAGAACGCTGTCATTTTCAACCTTCAAAACATTCTATCACACAACTCATTACCATTCCCAATGCGCAGATATCTTGCAGGATTCAGTCTCCCAAACCCAAAACATTTGTTTCCAATCCGTCCGGCTTCAAGGAAATCAATCGCCGAAACATTTATATCTGTGTGAGGTTACATGCCAGAAAATCTTGCATACCATTCTCACGGCTCATTAAAAATTCCCTTTTACCTCTCTGACGGTTGATCTACGCTATTTGTCATTGAATCTTTCTTTCCAAAACGGGGGGATCAATCCCATCTTCCATAGCCACTTGAAAACAAAGCAGCAGGGAACCGATGGAACATAAAGCCTTTTTAAAATAGGCCCAAGGGATCAGTTACCATTGAAAGAAATACAATAAAGATTCTTCCTCCATGGAACCCACCCTTGGGACTGTTTGCCATGCACTTGTGGCCCATAGCCAAGGATTTTACTTTTATGGCGTTTTAAAGTTTTGAGTATTTTTCATAGAGCGACGTTTTTTATCGCGTGTGTTGGTCGATTATGGGCTTTTATTTTGGGGGAATATTGTCGGTGATGCTGTGTCGAGGAGGAGGAGAATGTGTTCGCCTGTACGTGGCAATGTATCGTATATTTGAATACTCACAGGCCATTACGTTCGAAAGTTGATCATATCGAACGTTTAAAGATGTCCGAGAATGTGGGCTTCGATTTGGCGGAATGTTAAGCTATAACTTTTATGCACGGAAATGGCAGGGTGTTATAAAGATATTGTAAATTCATATGCGAAATATTTAAATAAATTTTGTTCTGATTTAATAAGTAAGTAAAGAGCGTGATTTTGTTGGGAGCGTAAAATCGATGGGCACATCAATATTTTCAATTCTAGTCGCGGTTCGCAATCCTAATATATCCCTAAGCAGATGACGTCAGTTTAGGGAGAAACATGCTTCGGATAAGAAAATTATAATTAATCAACGGATGGATTTGTGGAATTTTATTCTGGATATATTTTCGAGCTGAAGAAAAGCAGGGAATATATATATATATATTAAGAATATATTCGAAGTGTAGAATTGAATAGTTAACTTCTTCTGAAAGCAAATATGGGGAACAACCATAAATTAATTCAAAATATGAAAACCGAAATTTTGTCTTTTCAAACATTATAGGAGTGCAACTTGATTGTTATACAGACAATAAAATAGGAAAAACACAATATATAAAAAGGAAAATTTCCGACAATGTTTATTTTAAGATTATCAATTATATTGTTGCGAACACGAAATATTCCCTTTCGTCTGTCCAGAAGGCAAGGCGAAGAAATCACACTGTTTTATTTGTTATATTTTATTCATCACAAATAGAACAAAATTATTAGCAACAAGAAAGATCAATCATGCTTAAAGCATTGATTATGAAACACTTTCCAACTTCAATGCAATTTTATTTAAAAAAGTCGAAAATGCAATACATTCCTCGGTAATATTTTAAAACTTATCACGATACTACATTGATTTATTATATTTGAAAACTTAAACCTTCATTGAAAAAAATGAACTTCATTCAAAAGACAGCATTGAAATATAAATTGCGTGGTTTAAATATCTCTAAAATGCAATACATTCCACGGTAATATTTTTAAATCTATCATAATACTACGATAATTTATTATATTTGAAAACTTCATCGAAAACAACTGAAATTAATTCAAATGACGTCATAGAAAAAATAACACGCCTGGATCTCTCTATAAAAGCAAGATTTCATTCATAACTTTCTCCATTTCATTCATCACAATACTATAATAATTTATTTTATTTAAAAATTAAGACCATGGAGCTACAATTCATAAACTTTATGCTTAAAACTTCATCGAAAAATATCGTCCTTCTGTTTATAAAATCAATTAATATTTCATTCATATCAGCCATGCAGACTCCATGTACTGAATTATTTTGTGTTAAAGAAATACAGTAATTCTAATACAACTCATTCTACATATTTTGCTGTTTACATTTTACATAGGAGAAAAATAGGCTTAGTTGTAGAAATAATCAAATTTGAATGAGAATTTAAACTCAAATATATTGTCATTGTGTTGTTTTAGTATGTAGATGCACAGAATTTAAGCAGAAATAAAGTAGTTTTAGGATGGATACAACACTCAATATGAATTAAAAAGAACTTTAAAAAATCACGAATTTGAAACAAGATGGATGCTATATCTCATTTTGAAGTGGGTCATGTGATCGTTTAATATCATGGTCACGTGATCGTTTCATATAAGATGTGTAATTATTATTTTAATTTTTATTTAAAAAACTACTGAATATATTTAGCTGAATTTTTTTTTATATATTTTATGGAACAATTTGATTATTACCTAAAATTTTCGAAGCAATTTGTGAATTTTAAATCCGCTTAAAAAATGTTAGAAAAATTAGGTCCCATAGGGCTCAATGTATTTCATTTTTTCAACCCGGGTTCAATCCAAAACTAATTGTGTGATATTATTCATTTATATTCCCATAGGTCCTACAGACCGTCTGAACAACATACTAAAATTTCATTTTGATTAAGTCATTTTTACGGCAGTTATCGTGCTAACGGACAGACAGACAGACAGACAGACAGACAGACAGACAGACAGACAGACAGACAGACAGAATGAACAAAGTCATAAACACTTTTCAACTTTGTTGTAAAGTGTTAATAAAGCATTTTATTGTTTTCCAAATGTGCTACTATTTGATTTGAATAATTTATTTGTTGCTGGTCCCTTGCAGTCGATCGAAAAATAACTAATAACAATAAATGAAATATCTGGACGAATTTGTCATTGAAAGTTACCGGGGTAAATTTATTTCGCGTTAATTAAGCACAACGCAAATGTTACTAATTGATATATTCTGATTAAGGGACCGTAATATAAATTACATATCGTATTTTATGAACGTATCAATCCCGGTGGGGTGCAACTGAGTTTTCTCTGTTTGTTGATTATTTTTGGTATTTTACTTTACTTACTTTCATGACCAATCTTTGATTTTCTATTCCTTTTGCACACTTTTCATGAAACACACAGCAAAAAGAACAGTGTCTATCTGTCGCTTCAGCTTGACGAAAAATTTGACGAAAAATTTTGCGATGATAAATTATTAATTTAGTATTCAGGATTCAAAACACAATAAGTTTTATTGCTCGTGCGACAGGTACATTTTGCGAAGGGGTATAATGAATCGTAAACTAATGACAGTTCTTTGTGGGTCATAAAATATGAATAATTGCGCTTTGTTAGACAGTTGTATAGCAATTATATTTTGTCATTATTGATTGCGTGTGTTCGGAAATTTACGAAGTGGAAGCGCTGCAGATGGGCTGTTAGAAGGAAAATTTAACGAAAAATTTGGAGTTAGTTTAGCGATCTGTACAAAACATGCGGCGATGATTTTGGGGAAATGTTGCAGAATTAATATTAATAGTTTTGGAAATTAAATTTTATTAAATAATAAGTGAAAAAATGTTAATTAAATAATCTGTAATGCTTAGAGGTAATTAGTAATTTAGTATTATGGATTCAAAATATTACGAGCTTTATTGCTCGTGCGACAGGTACATTTTGCTAGGGGGGATAAGGAATCGTAAATTAATGACGTTTCTTTAGTGGGTCGTAAAATATGAGTAATTGCGCTTTGTTAGGCAGGTGTATATCAATTATGTTTTGTTAGTGGGCCGTATAGTAATGGTATTAATGATTGTACTCGTGCGACAGGTACATTTTGCGAGGGGGTATAAGGAAGCTTAAACTGATGACGTTTCTCTACTGAGTCGTAAAATATGAGTAATTGCGCTTTGTTAGGCAGTTGTATAGTAATTATGTTTTGTTAGGGAGTCGGACAGTAATAGTACTACTGATTGTACTCATGCGATATTATTTACTCGTGCGACAGGTATATTTTGTGAGGGGGTATAAGGAATTGTAAACTAATGACGTTTCTTTAGTGGGTCGTAAAATATGAGTAATTGCGTTTTGTTAGTCAGTTGTATAGTAATTAGGTTTTGTTAGTTGGCAGTACAGTAATGATATTATTCATTGTGTGTGTCTGGAAATTTATCAGGTGGAAACGCTGCAGACGGGCGGTTGGGAGGATTCTATACATTACTTTAGTTACACCGTCATATAACGGATTTAACATGTAGTTTTACATAATACATTGACGGAAGCTTAAATAGTTATATAATGCAGTTAATTTGCTCGTCCAACTATATAAAGTTTTTTGATTAAATTATAATAATTTTAATGAGATGTGAGCTGTATTGAGAATGTGTATATGAAGAATTAATAAAAAAAAATTGAATCACCATATCATCAGAGACACACTTCTACGCCGCGTCTGATATATAATTGAAGAGCATTTAGGTGTTATGTTGAGTGACGATATTTCATATCTGGGGTACTTGTTTTTACAATTGCTTTGCATGTCAAGTTCAAAGTTATTCAGAATTTAAAAAAATATTTGTGAAATTTGAGATATGATGGATTTATTGAATATCTATAGAGCATGGCAAACTTTCTTAGTTGTAGATATTTTTAGGGGAATTAGTTGATGTTGAAGCACTGTTGAATCATGTATTATAATATAGGAGCTCTGATAAAACTCGATAGCTTCTTTTTCTGACAATTAAGACTATATTAGCTAGTATCTCTCCTCATCACGTTTGGCGACACATTTTGGTGCAATAATATAGCCAGCTTGGCGATTTTTTAAACGCCTCGAAGTTGGCGAAAATTCAATGTTTATGAAGATATAATTTCAATTATTTGTTTAATTTCTGATGTTTAGTTGGATATTTTATAGTCTTGGTTAAAACAATACAGCAAATTCAACTGTAATATTTCGTAAAGTAATTGAATTTTGCAAATAGGTAGTACAGTAATTAATATTATAGCTGGGAAGATGTAATTGTGTGTGGTAATTTAAGAAGCGCAAGTGTCGAAAGCAGGGAGATGTGAGATAATATTTTGCATAACTGTATGCACCTCTTTATATGATGGAATTATAATCTAACTTGAACAATAATTTTAAATTACGAAACTACGAGTAATATTGTCTACCACTAATACATTTTTAAAATATAAAATATTTTATTTAAACAAATTCTCATCTCATTGCTCTCTGTTTAAACACCATGCACCAACATTTGAACTTATATATTGATACCAATATATAACGGAACGTTTTGATATGTACAAAACATTTAGCTAAACTACCCCAAACAATTAGATTAGTTCGTTATTCACGGAATGGGGTGATCTGGCTAGAAGGAAAAAAAACTCTGCAAATAAAAAGCCTAAGCTATATAAAAGATTGAAAGACGGTAAAACCATTTTCGAGATATCTTTTGCTAGAGAGGAGCAGGATCTTTATCTTATTGCATTCTACGGTTACAGTTCCCCTGAGCCCAGCATGGAAAAGAGGCGTTTTTATGGACTTGTTTTATTTTAGTGCAACCGTGAAAATATTTCTGATTTATTTTGGCTTTCGGAAATGTTACAGCTGGTGTGGTTATGTCGCACTTTCTTTGGAATTCTTTCAATTTTTTTTCGGGTATTGTAACACAGTTATGCATTTATCAAATGGAATATGTCGAGCCAGCATTTTATGTTCTTTTATTTTAACGATTAAACTAACTTGAAGTAATTTGATTAAGTAATATCAATTTCTATAATTGAGAATTTTGCAGCAAGAAAGAGTAGCTCCATTTACCAAAGAATTCCAGTTAATATCTGCATTTGTTTATATGAACAATTGGAGAACTATTTTTTCGCTCATCAGAGGGTCCTAGAGACGTATTGCTCTCCAGGGCCCTAAGGGGTCCAACCCGACACTGAACCAGTCTTTCTGAAATGTTCGCTTGTTGAGGTTGGCAGTGTTGGATTTTGTCAAGCACGCAAAAGTGAAGTCGTTAGGGTTGATGGTATTTCCGGGGTGCAGCTGTTAATGATTGATCAATAATAGACTAAAATTAGATAAAGTTCTAAATATTTTAGTTAAAATTAAATTTAAGTATCATTAATATATCACTCGCTTTCATAACTTATTAAACAAGCATATTAAAAACTATGTTACATATTTCTGTCTGGCAATACTAAGCTTAAAACATTTTATTTTGTCATTGGTGGCAATAATTGGGATATACTACTGCTTCTTTGAAATATTTTTATCTATTTTTCCTCTATTTATAGAAGTAACTCGGATAATGATTGAGGATTGATATGGATTGATCATCAAATTGAGGAGGGTCCAGGCAGTTCACAAAATATTTCCCCTTCAGATTCCTTTTCCATTCCCGTTTCAAATATTTTACTTGGAACATCCATTTATTGGGATAAATCATAACTAATAACTTATATGGTTTCAGCAACAGATTCTGAAGGGGTTCAGACTCACTAAGGATTTCCTTTTCTGATTCATATATTTATATTTTAATTTTCATTTCAGATATCTATTTTTCAGTATCAGCTATATATATAGCTTCTTTTAGTGTTTTCCAAAATTTTTTGATCGCGTACACCTAAGTCCTACTTTTCACGTCATGTACCCCCCAAAACTACTTTTCTACAACACATACCCCTAAT
Organism: Amaurobius ferox; assembly: GCA_951213105.1. NCBI lineage: Eukaryota > Metazoa > Arthropoda > Arachnida > Araneae > Amaurobiidae > Amaurobius > Amaurobius ferox. The sequence continues at coordinate 89,206,385 of OX578149.1, read as the reverse complement.
AACTACTTTTTACATTAATTACTCTTTATTTTTTGTTCTAAACAGGTGCTCTAATAAAATAATATTTATGTAATAAAAATATTTTTGTCTTCATGATTGTGCAACTAAAAATACAAGTTAACATTTGCTATTCTTTAATTGATTTTCTTTTTAATATATCAATATAAAACTTCAGAAAAAAATGTAAAAATAAGGTAATGAATCTTCATGAGGTACCCTCACCTAACGATTTTCATACCCTCTGGGGTATGCGTATCATACTTTAGACGCTAAAGTATGGATACTAAAGTATGGATATACATACTTTAGACTCTAATGTTTAGAGACCACTGGCTTATATGATGACTGATACCGATTCATTCGGATGGGTTCGGGAGTTCACTAAGAATTTTAATTTTCGAAACTTTTTTACTTATGATTAAAAAGTAATTATTGAAAGATTTATGTCTCAGTATTACCTACAGATAGAGCTCAGGTTATGACTGATAGGAATTACTACTGATAGGATTGACATGTTATGACTGATAGCTTTTAACTCTAGACGGGTTGGGTCGGTATTAAAAACTTCCATTTTCGGATATGGAGATGTCACTTTCAGTTTTTCAGAAAATTCGTATGAAAAAAATTTCTAGGTGTTATTAAACACTTCCTAGACCATTACGCGGGAGCGATGGGGATTGTTCATATGGTCTAGCTCTAGGCCTCGAAAATGTCCCTTTTTCACCCAATGTATCATGGCCTGAAAATGAGATCGAGTTAACCCGATGCAAAAATATGCTTTTGACTAGCAAGACGAAATAAGTACACTGAGAAGTCAAATCAGTATATCAGAGAGTAGGAGCAGCACATGATACAGATAAGATGAGTAGGAGCTATGTTATGATTTGGAACTGAGATATGGTGAAGTTTAAGACGAGAAAAAATAGTCTTAAGTACCAAGATGAGGTACGGTCTTTTGGGGATGATGTAACTGATGACAAACAATATGGCGTCCATAAAATCTTGCGAAATATGCCAGTGCAACAATACGAAGGCATATGCCTATTTTATTGAACTCAGGTCGAGTCTTTGCATCTTTTGAAGTAAATTCTCACACGGAATCTTCCTCCTTGAACACTTTGTTAAATAGTAACTATGTAAGAAGCTATTTATATAATTTTATTATTGATCATAAATTGCGTGTTTATTAAATATTGTTTTTACTTTCCTTATATACATAATATAAAGTATAAGGAACGTATTGTGACGGGACCGAAAATTTGAATTCGAGTTTTCGACGGGACAGCAAATTTCAAGCATCTCTGATCATGAATTGAACATTTTTAAAGTGATGTCTGTGTGTGAAAGTGTGTGTGTCAGTGAGACTGTGGAGACGATATCTCACGAACGAATGGAGCGATTCGAATGAAATTTGGGACACGATTTACAATTCGTAAATACTGGAAGTCCATTGTTTTTAAACACAATGGAATGCTCAGAACCCCCTAAATTTTCGACTGAAATTTTGAAAAAATCATCAAAAAATCAAAACCTTTAAAAAAGTTACGCAAATAGATATTTCTTATGTAATTTTTCCTTTAGAAAACGATTGGCATAAACTTTCGAACGCTAGCATGAACCGTTCTCGAGATATTGCACATTTTTCAAATACATGTATCAGAAAATCTCATAAATTAAAAAAAAAACATTAACTAATGAGAAACATGTTCACTTTTCATATGTAATATCATTCGATAAATTGGGTGATATCACTCTCATGGATCTAGCTCGTTTCGTTCATTAGAAAATATACTTTCAGTAATACTTTTGTATTTGAATGCCAATAGTCATTTATCTGTTATAAGAATATCTTATTTCTCCGTTCATAACGCCTGGCGAGATTTTGCTGATGAATTTGGCGGAATGTTGCCAACTTGACGAGTTTTTAAAATGTTGCCAAATTAACGAAAATCTTGCCAAATGGATAAAAATGACGCTGATTCAACGAAAATGACGACAAATTGACGAAAATTTAATATCTCGTTTAGAATATAATTATCTACTATAAGAATAACCTATTTTTTACTGTAAAAGCAGTAAATTCATTTTATTATATAAAGAAAGTCATGGGCTGTCATATATATATACATCAGATATTTTAAAATAAGATTGGTTATCTCATGTCTTATATATTTAGCTTTAGATATGATAATTGGGTTCCCACTCAGGAAAAATGGTGGGTTAATGCGGTACAATGACTAACCATTTATATGCGATCTTCATGGCTCCCTTAAGTATAAAAATTACATTCACCACAGTAAGAAAAATCTGATGTGGGCAGCACATGACTGTCCCTGCAGACTTATATTCACGTTCTTTTTATTTAAATTAAATTTCATTCACTTTTAATTCAATTTTCGTTCTCATTTGAAAACTGGACTTATTTTCAAAAATTGTGTAGGAAAAATAAGGAAAACTAAAATATCTAAAATATCTTATTCTTTTCTTCGCCAAAAATTACGTATTAAACAAGCATTTAATGGCTATATTTGAGCATACGTATTCTTAAGTTTAGATTTTGATGATTTTTGCGGGCCATTTTGCAAAAAAAGGCAGGTTATTTTTTTCCGAATAATACCAAAATCTAATCAGCACCAGGGTGGCCTATAAACGACTTATCTACCAAATTTTGTGAAATTCAGTCCATTAGATTTTCAGTTAGAGTGGATGCAAGCTTTTGCGGGCCATTTCGCAAAAAAGGAGGGTTCTTTTAACCCGAGTCATACCCAAAACTAATCAGCACCAGATTCGTGCACAAGTGACTTACCTACCAAATTTTATGAAATTCGGTCAATTAGTTTTTTAGTTAGAGTGGATACAAAATCTGCACAGACAGACACACAGACAGACAGACACACACAGACGCCACGCTAAAAATAGTTTTTTTCGTATTCTAGAGGTCTCGAAACGTGTAGATCCGTCGAAAACTCGAGTTGCGATTTTCGACATGATTCCAATACTTTCCTTATACATTACCATGTATTGCAGGGAAAGTAAAAATCAGAGGTGTCATTAATAAGTAGTTTACTTAGTGCTTTCTTTTTGGAATTAGTTTTATTTACAAGTTGACTCCTAACTGTAGAACAGGTGGGTTATATGTTGGACGCAGTACTTTGTACGCACTATTAAGATATCAAGCCCTAATTAACATAATCATCAATTGCTACTTACATATTATTTCCACCAAATTTAATGCTCCTTTCCCCCTCCAAATAGAATTCCACCATATTTTGGTGTTATTGTTTTTTTATTTTCCCCACAAAACATGTCAAAAGCGCCTTTAAAGATAAAATGTTTTGGAATCCTGGCACTAATTGTAATACAAGTGGATCTAAACAATGTGAAATACATGTCTGCGAAAGATCCAGATCCTCCTTTTTATCTTAGATGGATGATTTTGTCACCTACAAAATCAGTTGTTACTAATTATTAAAACAATTCTGAACTTTACGAAGTTCAGTTTTTCAGTTCATTTTTTACAGCGGTTGGGGAGTATTTTTCTATGTTTTCAGTTATCTTGATTTTATTCATTACCCATCTTTACATCAATATACAGAGCATTAGTTATATTTTGATATCAAATACGGAATCTTTTGCTAACATGTGCCATTTTCGAATTGTTTGTAGCATTGTCCATTCTTGAAAAAAAATCGTATAAAGAGACACCCGATCTTCCGTCATTGATCTGCTTTCTCCTTTTCCTCCCAGTCTTTCTCCCTCCTCGTAATCCGTATTTTTCTCCAGGTGCTCCAACCGAAGGATGTGCTAGCTGGTTTTCTATCATGGATGCACGAAGAATTCGTCGACTAAACATTTCTAGGAAAGAAAAAATGCCCGAGCGCAACGACGGATAAAAGGTTTTTCAAAACATCTTAAAAACAAGAATCGGTAAAAATAATGTATCTTTCAGCAAACGTCAATGGAGTTGGGACTTGGGGCCAAAAATCTTGAATTTACGGATCTATAGTGCATATATTTGTACATTTATATATATTGTATTTCAAATTCTTTCTGTAGAATATTCTGATTAAACATTGAATGTTCACGTTATTATTTAAATCTTCTTTTGTAAAAATTCTTATTTCTTAATTTGGCAACAGTTGTATGACTGCGTGCAATTGGAATTCCTCCAGTCTCTGCTATTTTAATGCACTTTTCAATCAAAAGGGTAAGTCAAAATATATTTTTATCGTTTTACAACAGTAACTAACTTTTTGACTACGGCGGTACAACAGTTGTACCACTGGAATGCTATCGTCAGCGAACAGCTCTGGTACAACGTCTATACCACTGTTTTCACAGATCTTTTCCCAGACAGAGAGAATTGCACCTATTGTTCGACGTTGAAGCACTCCTATTGTAAGAATCGCAATCCATGCTTGGGATGGGCCTATTGTACCCTTTTGAAACACTCCTAGTGTAAGAATTGTGATTCAAGCTTCAGGTGGGCATATTGTACCCCATTTAAGCACTCCTATTGTAAGAATTATAGTCCCTGCTTGGGATGGTTCTATTGTTCCTCGTTAAAGCACTCCTATTGTGAGAAATGCAATCCATGCCTGGGATTAGCAGATGGGACCGGTTACACAGAAAATACAAGATATTTACTAGGGAGGGGAATTTTCAGTTATTCTACCGTTCTCGAGTTGAAATAAGTATATGCAAATTTAGAAGTGAACCAGTTGTTAGGAGTGAAATTAAAAATTGAGAGGTATATCGCAAGGATGTAATCCAGTGTTTTTCATGCCAAACTTTGCATCATAGTTCCAACTCGTGTTTCTTACCACCTTGGTGTGTTTAATGCATAAAGCCGCACTATTTTCTGAAATGTAATAAAAATATGATAACAATTGCACCTAAGTCAAATTGTAGAGGTGCACTTCCTACCAGATATCGAGAATATCCCAAGTTTCCAAAACCCAAACCCAAAGTGCTTCACATCTTTAATAGTAAACTTGTCGCCGGCTCGAAACCCTTTGCAGCGGAGTCCATCCACCTCCCGGATGATTTCCCTGAACGTCCACCCAAAACACTGTTTCAAAAAACTAAAGCTAAAACCTCCCAAACCAAGGCTGATGGGAGTTCAAAAAATGTCGTACTGAATTTCGAAATTTACTATTATGTTATGAGAATAACGGTTATGAAAGATTTTTAATTTTTAAAGCTCTGAAAAATCCCTCTCTGAATTAAGACACTTCACCACTGCTACTGATAGAATTATCTTGTTTTACTCTAGTGTTTGTCACTGGCTGCTGAATAGGATAAATAATTTTACGATAGGGCCCCTGATAAATACCGCTTTTCACGGTGCACCATGCACGCCCCTGTAGCTCCCCCCCCCCGTTTCTGGCAGTTCACACCTACTCAAGCCCATGTTGCACAGAACTGCCCTATTTGAAATACCCCTTTACGTCTTCAAGAGAAATTAATTCCTTTATTGCAAATTTTGTGATACGTAAAGACTGAATTGAGACTTTTTCTGTTCTGCGTGCACTGCTCTGATCCCCTGATCCCTTCAAGCTAAATTTATTTCTTATGACTTTACAATACTTTTTAAACGGAGGTGACATTGTGGTTACTCCAAGTGCTCCATAAAGACTTGCCTTAAGTCCTTGAGTCGAGATGAAATACATGATTTTTCATCATGTACGATGAAAGTCAAGGTTGGAATCATAAATTGAGGTAGGTCTAATCAGTACTTTATAGTCATAACTTTGTTTTTCTCCTAATCAGGTGTGATCTAAAAAAATTTAAACCAAGGAAGCAGATATTTGCAGTTATAATTCGTTTTAACCCTATGAATTTTAAAGTCTAAATTACCATCCTATTCTGCAAATATTAGGAACGCGGCGGCGTTCAGCCACGCAGGTCATCATGTCCGAATTCATAGTTGATAAGTGTCTATTACACTTGATATAACAAACCCAAATTACCCTTACCTATCTCTTCTTTGGTCCTCTTCTAGGTCTTTTCCCGATTTGTGTGAACAAACATTTTCTATGCAATTCTGCTGTTATCCATTATTAGGAGGTGTCCAGTCTCATTGTATTCCGTTAATTTTTATGTATTTGGCTATGTCAAAATCTTTAAATAGTTCATATAATTTGAAATTGTACCTTCTTCATATATAATATTCCTGAATACTATTAAAAATACTCCGCAAAAATTTTCGCTCAAAGATGCAAAGAGATTTTTCATCATGTACGATGAAAGTCAAGGTTGGAATCATAAATTAAGGTAGGTCTAATAAGTACTTTGCAGTCATAATTTTGTTTTTCTTCAAAAAATCAGATGTGATCTAAAAAAAAATTAAACCAAGAAAGATTTGCTGTTATAATTCGTTTTTGGATTTTTAAACTAATATTATTTGTATAGCTTATTTGAGTTTTCAGATACTTAAAATGCTGACAGATTTACATTTATGCAAACCAGTCTCAATTACGATGAGGGAAAGCCATGCTTCTGGTAAAAGCCGTGCATTTAGTTTTGTCATGTTAAATTTTCTGATGCATTTTATCAGCAACGCCTTTCAGGGCAAGAAAGATCTCTTTTAGATCTTATTTGCTTTTGATTATAAAATCAATTTCATCAGCATATGCAAGAATTTTAATAGGTTTGTAGTAAATGATTCCTTTAGTGTTGGGTTGGTATTAGAATATATAATTCCTTTCTCCGAGGCTGAGTTGAAATGTAAACAAGCAACTGCTTCTCCCTCTTCAACCCTATATTTAATATCAAAAGCTTTAGTCAGATAGTTTCGATACGATTGTATCATTTCAAGATATCACTTTCAATATCATCGGTACAATCGTTCATTTTTGTACCTGTCTTGTACGAAAATAACCGATTTACTGATCAGAAAGTCGTCTTTTTTCGAAGTTGGGCTGGGGGATGAAACTGCAAAGGAAGCTTTAATGAAAAATTAACTATGTACTAATCGCGTGTTATTTTCTGGAAGAACTGTGTCTAATTTTACAGCAATCAGGCGAGAACAGGCATATACATTGTAACAACTGATTTTTAAAAATTTAATTTAAGATAACAAAAGTTAAAGTTTGGAAAACACAGCCTCGAACTTCTGTACTTGTGTCAGATTAATCGCTATATTTTAGCCATATTCACGTATTTCGTTTTAAAAATTTGACGGAATATTTTTAAGCTATCATGTTTTGAAAACATAAAAGAACACATTTTTCAGCCAACTCAGATATATATGCCCACTTAAGCTATCAGTGGATTTGCCAAAGGGGGATTTCGGGATCACCCCCCCCCCCCTAAGAACCCATCGAAAACTCATTAAATTTCGAAGAAATGATATATGGACAAATGGTAAACAAAATATTTGGTTACAAAATTCTCCGATCTCCCGGAATTTTTTTTCTGGTGACATTAAGTCATTTGAGCTTGTGAATTTCCTGTAAGAAATTGATTGAACTTTTTATGGGCGAACTGCTGCTGTATTGGAGTTGTTTTGTTTTTGTTATAACGGGTTCCTTGTTTAACGGTATATCAGAGAGTAAAAAATAAATAACCTTCTGGGTCCAAATATTTTCACTCAGCATAAACACTTCGGAGAAATGGGCTTACGGATTGTTAAAATTTCAAAAGACAGATAAAAAAATTAAAGTTAAGATGTTTTCCAAACAAATAAAGTGTTCGACTCTGACTTGTAAGGTAAACGTGGAACATAAATTATTTTTTAAAGTGAGTTGTGATGCAAATTCTAATCATCTATGGTCATTTTAATTAATCCCTTAAGGATCAATTAATTGTCGATTTGAATTTTTATTTGTTCTTTTACTCTCTTTTAGAAAAAATGTCATTCTTCGTAGCACAAGAATTTTTTTTAGATATATCGAGGATGGAATACAGGCTATGCATCTTTCTCTCCGAGAACCTGAAGAACAATAAAAAAGTCAGAGGAAATACAATGAAGGCGGAATAAAGAGATGATGGTAGTTCATTGACGGAAGATAGGGTTTCTCTTTACAGGTATTTACTAGAAAGGGCAATTGTATACCATTTCGTAAAATTAATTCTTACGTAAACATTCAGAATCTGTATAAAAAGCTAGCCATTCTTAGAGATTCGCAGGTTTGAAATAGGTAGTAAAAAGTGGAAGAGCCCAGTGGTTAGAGCACAGGGATCGCACTCTGTCATTCCGAGATCGATTTCTGTCTCTGTCCAAATAGTTTGCTTGTTCAAGCGGAGTAAGAGCACGTTAAATATGTGGGTTTGTAAATCCTTCTGAGAGTTTAGTGGTAGGGGAACGAGGGTACGGGTCCTATGGATGCCTCCCACACTGGGTTCCGGTCTAAATTGAGTGACACTTCCCGGCTCCACACAGATATCTGACACCGTCGGACGGGATGGGCGGCATGGGTTGAAGAAGAAAAAATGGCTGGTAGTCATTAGATGTAACGCCTACACGCAGAAGACCTGTTAATAATATTTCTGAATATCAAATTGCATCTCAGATTTCAGCATATGGCGCGCATTTTAAAAATCCAGTTAATATTTTAAATGCGAAAATATATTGAATATAAATTATCACAGGACGTTTAATGACTTAATTTTTTTTTTCGATTGAGGGACGGAATAGCTCAGTGCTTAGAGCTCGGGGGTGCACTTGATGGGACTGAGTTCAATTTCTGGCCCAAACTGCCTCCTTGTTCTTGCATAGTACGGATAGATAAATAGGTATGTCTGACAGTCCTTCCGAGAGGTTAGTGCTAGTGATATGAGGGTACTGTCCCTATGGATATCGCCCCTTTCACTGGGTTCCGATCTAAATTGGGTGGCACTGTCTCCGCCATCCCAACTCATACCTTACACATTCGGGCATGTCGGATGGGTTGGATCGAAACAAATAAATAAATTTCCGACTGACAGAGTAAGGGTATCAATTTGTGTTTGAATTATTTATAAAAGGCAAAGTGACGTGATTTTTATAGCCCCCCCCCCCTCGCATCATCCTCAAGTCCATTTTCAAAATATTAGATCTTTCCTTTAACCTAGCAGCAGAGGCGGAGCAAATTAGACCGAAACCGACTTTCAAGTCCGAATGAAAGTGTTCAATAATTTTGAACAATCGGACTTAGCACAATCACCCGCCATTCTAATTTTTTGAAATATAACAGATTTTCCTTTGTCTCGAAGCTCTAAATAATTCTTATACACCCAAAACAATATTCTAGCTATTGTGGAAGTGCTTGATAATTTTAATATGTCACCCAAAAAAGTCAGTGAGTGGAGTCAAAACAGTCAGTGAGTGGAGTCAAAACAGTCAGTGAGTTTACTTTGCTACAAAAGAGTCAAGACTGTCAGTGAGTTTACTTTGCTACAAAAGAGTCAAAACAGTCAGTGAGTTTACTTTGCTACAAAAGAGTCAAAACTGTCAGTGAGTTTACTTTGCTACAAAAGAGTCAAAACTGTCAGTGAGTTTACTTTGCTACAAAAGAGTCAAAACAGTCAGTGAGTTTACTTTGCTACAAAAGAGTCAAAACAGTCAGTGAGTTTACTTTGCTTCAAAAGAGTCAAAACAGTCAGTGAGTTTACTTTGCTACAAAAGAGTCAAAACTGTCAGTGAGTTTACTTTGCTTCAAAAGAGTCAAAACTGTCAGTGAGTTTACTTTGCTACAAAAGAGTCAAAACTGTCAGTGAGTTTACTTTGCTACAAAAGAGTCAAAACAGTCAGTGAGTTTACTTTGCTACAAAAGAGTCAAAACTGTCAGTGAGTTTACTTTGCTACAAAAGAGTCAAAACAGTCAGTGAGTTTACTTTGCTACAAAAGAGTAAAAACTGTCAGTGAGTTTACTTTGCTACAAAAGAGTCAAAACTGTCAGTGAGTTTACTTTGCTACAAAAGAGTCAAAACAGTCAGTGAGTTTACTTTGCTACAAAAGAGTCAAAACTGTCAGTGATTTTACTTTGCTACAAAAGAGTCAAAACTGTCAGTGAGTTTACTTTGATACAAAATTCCACTGGGAAATGGAGTTTTGTATCAAAGTGAATATATTACTTCTTGTGATGACACCTAATAATTAAGTGAAGACTTTTTCTGCAGGTGAATCACTAGGTATTCACTTATATAAAATACACCTGAAAAGAGTACAATGACAGTTGGATAACAGCACAGAAAATTTCAGATTCCCAGAATAAATGAAAAATAAAAATTAACAATAAGTTCATCCAGAATGGCGAAAAAATTAGTGGTATTGTTTTATAAATAGCCATCTAATTTTGCTGTTTCTGAGAATTAAGCGTCTTACGCTGTTTAAGCCCTTTTATTCTCTTGTTTTTGAGTACACATTTTTTCTAATTTTACGCTTTTCCTTCTTATTCCTCTCACTACATTACTTATTTGATGAATTACTCTGAGTTTGCTCTCACTGAAGAGAAAAACCTTCATGTATTTTTTCAAAACAATTGTCTGCTTTTAATGATTTAGTTTTGCAGAGTTTGCTTAATTTATTCATTTATTTATTTTTATAATGTATTTATATTAACCACAATATATTTAAGATATTCAGAGTAACTTTTAACTATTTTTGTAGTAAGAAAGTATGAACTGTATCTAACCGAAATAAATGTATTTTAGAGAAATGTAATTTAATTATTTCCAATAAAATCTCTTCGTTCATTATCTACTATTTTGAGAAAACAAACAATTCATTTTTCTTTCAAATTGAGACTTAGCATTACTCCAAGGTAAAATAGCAGTAAACACAAAGTTTTGAGAATAAAGTCGATAGTTTTTCTTCATCTAAGTATATTTTGAAGCAAAGTTTGCTTTTCCAACCAATGCCTTCTTATCAGACAGCCAGCATCTGGTAGATATCGCAAAAGAGTTTTGGGTTTCAATTCCGCTAAATTGAGCGGGAGGTATGTTGACTTTGGAGGTATTTTTGGAAAGAAAAATCAGAATAATAATTCTAAAGAAATATCCCTTAGCTTTAAGGTCGTGAATATGCCAATTACTTTTTCGAGCAATGCAGGTTCTCTTATAGTACGTATATATGATGGATAAAGCTATATATATATATATATATGTAATGATATATATATATATATATATATATATATATATATATATATATATATATATATATATATATATATATATATATATATATATATATATATAGCTGTAGTTCGTTTGACTCAAAGTCTCTGAGCATGCGCTGTGAGAATTTATTGTTCTTGAGCAGACGTCACATATGGGAATTTCGTCGCTTTTCTCTCAGTGGATGAATCACTTGCAATGGATGCAGAGAAAGAATGACGTGCCGTTTAAAGATCGTTTTAGTGAAATTTTAACTTAAAATGGAAAAACATATAGTTCGAACTGTCCGCCCGCTACACAGATAGATCTAACTATAGGTACCAGATTTACGATTCCCTGCGAAAATATCTTCCAAGGACACTGTCATGCATGAGACGTAAAATAATATGAAAAACCCCATGTATTTTAAAAATTATAAAACAGCCCCTTAAATTAATCATTAATTCAGTACTGTAACGAAATTAGCCTCTGTATAATGTTTTAAAAAATCACAAATATATAAATCCAAAAATTATCGTCTCACTTCCTTGTTTCTCAATAACATGTCTTCCAGAACTCTTGAAAAACCAGATGATTAAATATCCCTTCGACGGGTCAATTTAATTAAAAACAAAAATAATTTATCAAAAATTATTTAAAAGCACAGATTTGCCTATCTGGGATTTATGCGACCTTAATACCTATTCACAGTACATCATTTCTTCATGTTTTGTCCTATTTCAATACGAAATCAACGTTTTACAAATTCTCAGCAAATCAAATTTGATACTAACTTTACGACATTTCCCTTAGAAATTAGTAAAGAGCCTTGCTGCCCTAACCAGGAATTGAACCCTCAAATAAACTAATTTGGTTCTCCAAAGTTCGTTTAAACCCCTCTTCAGTAGATAAAATTAAAAACTGTATTCGTGATGCAATGGAAATTTCTAATAAAGTGACCCAAGCTTATGAGTAGATTCTGCTCTCAATTAATTTTGATCAATGAATCATTTTATTTATTTCTTATTAACTTATATGGACTTATTGTGCTCCTTCCATATTTTCTGTAAAAAAAAAAAAAAAAAAAAAACTATTTTAACTGTTCTTATTTTCTCGGTTTTTTTTCTTTTGAACCTTTTATTTGTATTTTTTCTAATTTTTCTCTTTCAAATTGTATTCTAATTTTCTGTTTTTGTTTTTCATATAACTATTTTTTTTTCCTTTTCATATATTTTATTTTTATATATTTTCTAAATTTTACTTCTAAGATTTTATTATTTTCTTTAATTTTAATCTATTTTTCATTATGCTATTATACCTCTCTAAATTTTATTTTTCAATGCTCTTTTTATCCATATTCACAATAACCCTTTTCCCATTTTTGAAAAATGGACATACTTGTCAAGTTCAAATATAATGTAAAACTATATGTTTAATCACAATATTTTTCCTCAATTGTTATCATTTTAGATATAAATAAATGTTTGTTTGGTGGGATGGTAGACCTTGATGTGCCTCCTGAGTGCAGGAGGTATCCTTTCCCGGCCTTGCAGCTAACTACTCTAAACCCACTATGTGAGTCGCACGGTCTGGAGTATTCAGATCTCCAACATCTTTGCACTCACCTACAGGGTTGATTTGTTCGAGAGCCATTGTAAAGAACCTTGATGCTCCAACCGGGAATTGACTCTGAATCTCCGAACTAGCCACCCGACGCTCTACCGTTGAGCTACTTGGGGTGAAATTAAAGCTCTTATCATCGAAGTGGACTCTACAAGCATTGCAATAAAAAAATTAGATTTTCTAGAATTTTGGTAGTTTTAAAAGTACTTTTACAAAGTTACTTTTACCATATGTTTAAAATTTATGAACATTTAAAGCTGACTTTAAGCCATTTATTTCAGCAGAATATTTCAGAATGCAAATGACACAAAACAGGTGTTTTAATAACATGGCCTATACTCTGTTCAGACGAAAATTTAACTATTGCCAAACGAAGTGGTTTTATTTTATCGGTTTTTCAAATTTGCGAATTGGAAATATTTCGTTCTAAATATTTAGTTTGGTATTATATTATGATTATGAGTATTTTGTTAAAAAACTGCAGAATTTTGATGAAAACGCACCGAAATAGCATTTTGTTATTTTAATTTTATCATTTTTGCATCTACGGTTTGCAAAACAGTCATCGTCTGCATGTAAGCAAACTTCTAGTGCAAAATATGCCATTTTATTTTTCATTATTCATTAATCAAAGAGTTTTTATTTTCGAAGCGAGGTGATCTGAAAGTACCATAAAATCGTTTGATAATTTTGAATCTCAGTTTCTAACTATACTAGAGCTTAGTGTTAAAGCAATTATTTTTGGCTCGAATTAAAAAGACCATGTATACGGATCATATGTCTCCCGCTTTCTTATTTAGGGCATACTAAGTACTCGCAGCAAGTTTTTTAAATTTGTTCAAAGCGGGCGCATTGTAAAAACGTCGTTTGGCTTTCGAGAAATTGCTGTATGACGCGGTCTAATTTTATTCAGAGGTTTGCATCTTAAATTCCTGGCAATATCGGGGATATTTTCTGGTAACTACATACGTTTTTCACGTTAGTGTAAAGAACTTTTTCTCAAATTATAAATTTTTTAATATGAACTGCATAAAAGTTGGTGTAAAATAATACCGGTTTAAAATGACACCGGAATTATTTTCTTTGGGAAGATTCAATAAATATATTTTAAACAGCATGTACCACTTTTTGATTAAATCTAAAGAATCTATGGAGATTAAATCTGTGTTTTATCTATTGAGAAGATTTAAAAATGTATATTCTAGTTTTCTTTTTACTATTTATTTTTCTGTATAATCTGATGAAAGACTCAAAGTAAATGAACTAATGAAAGAATAAAAACATTGAACGTGAAATTCATTGAACGTGGACTTTTTAAAAGTTTAAAAATTTTGTATGGATTTCAAAAGAAGAAGAATTATTTTTAAAATGTATAGCATTTTTATTAACAAATAGTAAGGCAAATTTTTCCAGCTTCTGAAGGATATCTTAAAATAGCCTTTTTTGATCCAGCCTAGTTCGCAATTTATTTTTTTATCCTTATTGAATGTATCACTATGTATTCATTAGTTTACCGATACATTTTATTAAAAGAAAAAATTAACACAACGTTGAATTAGGTTTATAATCTGTATCTCCTTGATTATTACTTATCTTACGCACATAGTTTATATAATGTATAAGCAAATAATTATGATGAGGCAGACAATTTGAATTAGGGTTTTCGACGAATTTTCACGTTTTAAGCGTTACTGAACCCGTATTGAATATATTTGAGAGAATTTCTGGGTATATATGTGTATGTATGTGTGTATGTCAGAGAAAGAGAGATAGTATGTTAGTGTGTGTGTGAGACAGAAAGAGAAAGAGAATATGTTAGTGTGTGTTACAGAAAGGGAGAGAGAAAAATAATATGTTAGTGTGTGTGTGACAGAGAGGGAGAGAGAAAGAGAATGTGTTAGTATGTGTGTGACAGAAAGGGAGAGGGAAAATATTGTGTTAGTGTGTGTGTGACAGAGAGGGAGAGAGAAAGAGAATGTGTTAGTATGTGTGTGACAGAAAGGGAGAGGGAAAAATATTATGTTAGTGTGTGTGTGACAGAGAGGGAGAGAGAAAGAGAATGTGTTAGTATGTGTGTGACAGAAAGGGAGAGGGGAAAATATTATGTTAGTGTGTGTGTGACAGAGAGGGAGAGAGAAAGAGAATGTGTTAGTATGTGTGTGACAGAAAGGGAGAGGGAAAAATATTATGTTAGTGTGTGTGTGACAGAGAGGGAGAGAGAAAGAGGATAAGTTAGTGTGTGTGTGACAGAAAGTGAGACAGAAAAATAGTATGTTAGTGTGTGTGTGACAGAGAGGGAGAGAGAGAGGATGTTAGTGTGTATGTGTGTGTGTGTGTGACAGAAAGGGAGACAGGGTAAGAAAAGAGAAAGAGTATTAGTGCGTGTGTATGTGTTATGACTGTTGACGTGATATCGCACGAAGTGTTTTGACAATAGTTTTGTTCGATTGTTACAGTAAGCGAGTACTGGAACTCTATTGATTTTAAATGCAACCAAATGTTCGAAATATTCCAAAATTTTCAAATTAATTTTTAAAAAAATCATTAGAAACCAGGTTCTTTATTAATAATAATCACATAATTATTTAAGATAATGATAATCATATTAGATAAGGATAAATACATATTCTTTCATAAGTTTCATACGAAAACGAATTATACAAACTTTAGAATGCTTGAGAAAACCGTTCTCAAAATATTACTCGGTTTATGAATGGATTTAGCAAAAAAAAATTATTTAAAAATCAAAACTTCCAATACTGTTAAGTAAATAATCATTTCATACCCAATGTTTCATTACAAAATGAATGACAGAATCTTTAAAACGCTATCATGAACCGTTCTTAAGATATAAGTTTTTCAAATAATTGTTTAAAAAAAGGTACTTAAAATTAAAAAGTAGTGAGTAGCAACAAATATGTTTCCTTCGCATACGCTATATTATGCAACAAATATGTTAATATCATTCTTGTGCATCTAATTTGTCCCACTCATGAGAAAAGGAAATTTGTGTAGCAGTTTTACATTTTGACGCCAAAGAATTAGCCAATAGTCATTTATTTCACAGTATATTAATTATCAATTGTATTTTTGATGCGGATTTTGCACGTGAGTAGGAATAAATAATTTTGTTTGAACCTATAAGTTGTTCAAAGCGCTCAATATCATTCAATTGGTATTATTAAATCAATACCAATCTGTTGTGCGTACGTTTTAATTTTGCAGTGAAATAAATTGTGTTGTTACATTCTCTAGGGAATTTTACATGTTGATTACATCAAATATTTTTCTATATGCATCTGACTAAAGTATTCAAAATATTAAATCATATGTTGAATCTAATATTTTAATCAAAGAAATAAGTTTTCATATTGTTCGGAGTTACGTTCGTTATATTTTTATCTTATAACCAAACTCTATGCGAAAAAAAAATTACAAACACTTTTAACTGAAATCCTTCGGATTATACTCAGGTTTTATATTCGCAAAACCTAATGGGACTTGCGAACAAGCTGTTCAAGAATTAAATATAATCTCTCTAAGCAAGGGTCTACGCGTGGAAGTTTCGAATTTTTTTTCCTCGAGAAATATAATCTATCGACATATTCCTTAAATTCTTCTTTTTTTTTGTCACACATTTAATTATTCTAAAAATGACATTAACAGATGTCAATATCTGGAAAATCGCCAAAGGCTTTCTGAAGAAATAAAACATGCAACACTTTTTTTTCTCCACTGGATTATAATTTACAAATGCTAAACGACATTCATGATTAAGGAAAGCGTTGGAAATAAATAAAAGTTGCAATATTTTTGCTAAATATGATAAATAAGAAATAAGATAGAAGAGTTTTTCTTTGTGAGTAAATTTCCATTATGTGCATTATTCCGTTTGTATTAATTAAAATATATGTTTGTGTGCAAAAATGCTATCTTGGTTAAACGCGCAATATATCTTTATTTTCATTCATTCATTGGTAGTAGTAAGTTTAAAAATATTATGAAATTGATATTAATATGTTTAATAAATCAGCATAATATAAGATAATGAAAAGATATATCTCAGTTTTCGCAGATATAATTGTCTTAGAAATTTTCTTTCAGTATAAATAATGTAGTTAATTTCAAGATGTTTTGTTCATGAAGTTTTAAATATTTAATAATATTGTTTTCATATTATTCTTGATATATGAAAATCATGTTTTTAAACAAATTTATATTTGCCGAGCACAAATAACCACTGTTGCCCTTTATTTAAGGGGCAAATCTCTGATTAAAAGTTCATTAGAACATGCAGCAAATTTTTAAAAATACGTCCGCTTGAAACAAAAATTGAAACTTGCTGCATGGTCAGACACGCGTCTACTGTATACACGCTACATTGGCGAAATACAACAGGTCACTTCAGCCGCTACGCGGGCAGGCAACGCCCCAAATATGTACTCGAAGTTCAAGCAAGCTGGTTACGCACCGATATTCTTAGCTTAAACTAAAAAAAACCCTTTAAAGCAATCACAAAGCTCTATCACAAATAAAAGATAAGATCAAATTAGTGAAATATATAAAATTAAAAGAACGATAGTTAATGTATTCATAAGGGAGTTTGCAACCTATTAGCTAAGGGAGTTTGCAACCTATTAGCTAAGGGAGTTTGCAACCTATGAGTTGTAAGGAAGGGAGGTGCTAAACTTTCTTAATATCAACAGTACGTTACCAATGAAAATTGGAAATACTTGCAACAACACAAAAGGAAATTATTACCATAGCAAGGAAAGTAAAATTAAAGTTAAGCTCAAGCGTGTGCTTAACTTTAGCTCAAGTTAAGCTCAAGTGACCAGAATATATATTAAAATGGGACAAAATAAATCTTGTCGAACATCCCACCCAATGGTTTTGCGTGCTTCGAAGCCAACCTGTAACCGAACTCTTTATTCTTTGGTCTTTGAAGTGATAATTGATGGGTTTGTAATGAGCGCACAGCATGCATCCCTGTTCGCAGGGGTTCAAAATTCATTTTAAACTGTAGCTCCAAAACATCTTGTTCGCACAAATTACCTGTTAATATAAAATATAATCAGATTAAATCCAGTTTACAAACTGAAAGTCGTCTACTGAACCGTATATATTTCGGCAACAAAATTCCATTCATCGGATAGTGCTGCTTTAATTATTTGTACAAAAAAGTTATGCAAGATTCAAAGGAAAATCCTTATTCAAGACAACGACTGCCGAAGGAAGAGTCACAGTGGTACACAAAATAGATATATGTTATTGCGGTGACCTTAACGGAGAATTAAAAAATGTAGGGTGGTAAACTCGGCAACAAAGCAGCATAGACGAAAGAAGCCAATTACAAAGTTGTAGAACGGTGCACGTCAAAGTACACACACACACAGACAGACACAAATATATATATATATATATATATATATATATATATATATATATATATATATATATATGTATATATATTTATATATATATATATATATATATATATATATATATATATATATATATATATATATATATATATATATATATATATGACAGTTGCGTACCAAGAAAGAAGCATAGGATGGACCTGAAATTTTATTGATGAAGGGATACAGATGAATAGTATACATGATCACGGAAACAGCTCAACGGAACACGTACAGAGGAAGTTGTGGTAAACAGTCAGGTCACACTCAATAGCGCGACGCACTACCTCGTGCTGCGATACAAGCAGCAACACGGTCCGGCATGGTGTCTAACAGACGACTGAAGTCTTCATGCGGCAGACGGGTCCGCACCTGTTGAACGTTACGTTCCAAATCCTGAAGGTTGCGGCAACGAGGCAGCTGGCGTTTCAACTGGTCCCACACATGCTCGATAGGGGACAGGTCTGGGAAACGGACAGGCCATGGAAGTGTCTGGACATGACTAAGGCAGGACTGGGCGACCCAAGCAGTGTGCGACCGGGATTATCTTGCTGGTATTGCATACCTGGAATCCCACTTTCTGGTAGGTCGGACGGACTGGGTCTCAACAACAACAACACCTGGAATCCCATCAACGAAGGGGAACATTATCTTGCTAAAAAGTGAGTCCGGGGTGTCGCGAAATGAATGGCAACACAACGGGTTGTTGAATGTCAGCAACCTACCGCTGTGCTGTGATGGTGCCATGGAGGACTATCAAAGGGATCCGGCTATCAAACGAAATGGCACCCCAGACTCCCTGTTGTCGGGCCGTGTGGCGTGTAGGTAAGAGCTGGATCCTGACGATGTCCGGGCTGTCTCCAGACACGTCTAAGTTGGTTATCGGGTCTCAGTTCGAAACGGGACTCATCACTGAAGACAATTCGTTTCCAATCCGAACAATTCCGCGTTGATCGGGCCTGGCACCATTGCAATCGCTGTACATACTGGTCTATGGTAGACGGCGTAATGGGTGGCATGAGTATAAATTCCGCTCCCGTAGTCTTCTATTAATGGTCGGGGTGGTCTCTTACGTGTTTGTTACATGTTCGCTGGTTGATAACGATGCATCTAGTGCTGTCACGCTGCTCTGACAATTGCTCTATCTTCCTGCTCTGCCGTCGTTCTAGGTCATCAGCTGGCTGCTTGCCGTTAAAATCTGCCATTCTGGATCCATTCCTGCCAACATCATCTAATTGCTGCATCGTTCCTACCCAAATAAAGAGCGATTTGTCGGTGAGCCAATTCAGCTTCATTCAATTCTACCGCACGCCCTCTTTCAAACTCCTTCATATGCTCGCAGTGGCCGCGAATTCGCCGGCGATGCATTGTTACCATCAAGGTAAATAAACGCAATCGAATTCCACTACACGTTTCGTACCTGAAAGCAAGATTCTCTCCTTATATACACCACCTTTGTGCTGTGCTCAGTATCAATGCGCTGTAGTTCAGACTATTCATTCATTGGCTGCGAATTTTTGATAATTTGCATATTCAGTGGACAGGTGGGTGTTTGCATGTACAGTTTCATTACCATCGGAATATTTTGCGGAGTGCGTCGATTTCTTTGTCTTATAGTGCATATAGATAGATATCTACACACACACACACGCACATATGTATATATATATATATATATATATATATATATATGTATGTATGTATGTATTCACCTAAATGACTATCTTAAAAAATTATAATATTAAAAATTACCGTAATCAGTCTTAATTAATCTTAGTGAAACACACTTTGTTAGTACAACATAAGACAGTTGCTTGAATGTTCCAACCGGTTTCAAATTCAACAAACAGCCTCTTCGTTAGGTTAGTTGAATAAGAACAGTTATTACATAAAAAGTGGGAAAAATTCTGTCTGCAGAAAAATATTCATGTGGCCAAGAAATATAGTCATTGGAAAATAAAAGAAAATGCTTTCTTCGATAAAGCAAACTCAAACTGAAACGAATTGTAAAAAGAAAATATATTAATATACAAGCTCGGATGATTTACACGCAAATGCGCTGAATGAAATGAAATTTATCAGTATTTAATTAACCTGCAAGAAAGTTCTACGAGTTTGTTAAATTTAAATAAAACTTATATTCCCTTACTCCACATCCACGAATTCAGCACTTAAGTTTACTGTGAACCCTTATCTCCTTCCTACCATCTGGTGTAGTTAACTTAAGTAAGGTTCCAGAAAAGTGTTCACGTTAAAGGTATTTATCCCGAAAAGAGCAGTTTTGCATGCTGAATTTTAAAGTAGTTAGGCATTTTTAAGCTGCATTCTACAGGATTTTGATGACCTTATAGACCTAATGGAAAATTATATTAAAATTTCAATCTGAACGAAGGTACCAGAGATAAATGTCAGTATTAGTTTAATAAAATTTGAAAGGAAAATATGTAAGCTCTCTTTATGTTTTAGATCTTAATGGGATAATTTAAATTAATACTTTCAAGCCTGCTGTAAATATATGATGTGAACAGCACATGACTCTCCCTATAAATTCCAATTCACTTTCTCTTTCAGCCTTTAAAATAACACGCATATTTATTTGAAATGACACTGAATTTGCACTTACTCAATTTCCTTTTTCATTTAGTAACTAGACACGTTTTCAAGGCCGGCGTAGCAAAAGTGTGAAAGAACAAAAGTATCTCGAGAACGGCTAGTCCTAGTGTAATTGTGTTGATATTATTCTTTTCTTAAGAAAGAATCGCGTATAAAACAAGCATTTATTTGATACGCTTAATTTTGACCATTGTTGAGGGACATTTCCAAAGCAGACAGGTTCTTTTATGATGAATCGTACCAAAATCTAATCACCACCAGGATAACCCATACGTGACTTATCTATACAATTTTAAGGAATTTGGCCTATTAGCTTTCGAGTTAAAGTGTGTACATTCATTGTGCAATCACAGAGAGACACGCACACATACAAACACACAGACAGACGTCATGCGAAAAATAGCTGTTTCCTGTTCTAGAGGTCCCAAAATGTGTAGATCCGTTGAAAACATGAGTTGAGATTTTCGACACGATTCCAATACTATCTCTATTCACTATCATATAATGTGGGGGAAGCAAAAAACGGCAAAGCAAAAAATTATGTAACGACATTGTATGAAACAAACAAGTAGTTGTTTCAGCGGATCTTGGAGGCAAAATATAAGCTTTCTTCGGGATAAAATGACAGAACAGCCACAACAGCGAAAGTTGAAAACGTTAGTTAATAACATTATCTTTCATTAACTGATATTTTTACAGTGTGTTTAATGTCTGGTTTTTGTAGTTGGTTCATAAGATTAGTTCATTCCGCCTCCGACACATATTGTTTCCTTTTTTGTGTGTATCTGTGCTGTATACTATAATTTTTAATTAAATGTATTTCAACAATATATTTCCATTTTTTTCGAGTTAGTTCGTGATTTTGTACGTAACTTCTGAAACCAGACGATTTTTCTATTCTTTTGATATAGGGGGTTTGAGAATCAGTCATTACTGAGAAGTGTGTTTAAATCTTACTGTTTAGGGGTGGGGGCTCTTTCAGAAAATCTCTGCAAAGAAAGCATGGTCTTATATTAATATACACTGGCGGAAAATAAAATTCCAACACCAAGAAGGAGTTGTGCTAGATAAACGAAATTTGGGAGGCTCGCTTGCACATATGACAGATAACTCCTATTGAAATTTCGAGCTAGACGAATAAGAGTGGATCTAGTAGCACCACTATGATCATGCAAAACACGTTTGCTTTAAATACTCGGTGTAAACTTTGTGAGCGTTATTTATCTTCCAGACTGGGCGTTGTGAGCTAGGTTTGAGTCAAGAATGCCTTTAAGGAGGCGAAGATGGCAGTATCAGCAGCTTAGTGAGTTTGAACGAGGCCGTATAATAGGGCTACAAAAAGGTGTATTTTCTTTCCGCGATATTGCAGAAATACTTGGCAGGGATGTATCCACTGTGCATGACTGTTGGCGGTAGTGGTCACGGGAACACACTGTCTCAAGAAGACCGGAGTCCGACTGCACACGGGCCACTACTAAGAAGGAAGACCGATGTATTCGCCGCATGGCTGTGGCGGATCGTATTGCATCTGCAGCAGCAATTAAAGCTTATGTTGGCCCCAGAGTGACACAGCGAACTGTAAGAAATCCATTACTTGAGGGACAGCTCCGAGCCAGACGGCCTGTAGCGTTCATACCACTAACTCTGAATCACTGTCATCTGCAACGTCAGTGGTGTCAAGCTAGAGCTCATTGGAGGGCGGAGTGGAGATCTGTTGTATTCTCAGGTAAGAGCCGTTTCTGTCTTGGTGCCAGTGATGGCCGTATGTTGGTAAGAAAAAGGCCAGGTGAGCGCTTGGAAGCAAGCTGTCTGCGGCGTAGACACACTGGACCTACACCAGGCATTATGGTCTGGGGAGCCATTTCCTATGACAGCAGGAGCACTCTCGCTGTTATTCCAAGCACCTTGACAGCAAATTTGTACATCAGACTAGTGATTGAACAGATTGTGCTGCCATTCATGAGCAGTATTCAAGAGGGTGTTTTCCAACAGGATCACGCTCGTCCTCATACCGCTACTGTCACCCAACGTGCTCTACAGACTGCCGGCATGTTGTCTTGGCCTGCGAGATCAACAGATCTTTCTCCCATCGAGCACGTATGGGACATTATTGGAAGACAAATCCAGCGTCATCCACAACCAGCATTAACCGTTGACTGACCAAGTGCAACAGCCATGGAATTCCATTCCACAAAATGATATATGGCAACTGTACGACACATTGCATGCAAGTTTGCATGCTTGCATCCCAAATCGTGGCGACTACAGCGGTTATTAATGTACCACCATTTCACATTTGCGACGGTTCTTCTCGCGCATACGTTAATCTGTGACCTTGAAACTTTAATCAA
The DNA here is from genome assembly GCA_951213105.1 of Amaurobius ferox. Taxonomy (NCBI): domain Eukaryota; kingdom Metazoa; phylum Arthropoda; class Arachnida; order Araneae; family Amaurobiidae; genus Amaurobius; species Amaurobius ferox. The sequence continues at coordinate 89,183,293 of OX578149.1, read as the reverse complement.
ATAAATACGTTACCTACACAATTGCTTTTCCCAAATTTCATTCCTCTAAATGGGGGTGTTGGGAATTTATTTTCCGCCAGTGTAGTTTTACTGATATAAACATGTCTTCTAGTATACTGCTTTTTTATTTCAGAGTAATGCTTTGTTTATTTTGCAAGCTAAGCAAAAGTATATAAATGAAATTTGTCTGTTACAAAGAAATTAACTAACATATAATCATTGTATACGATATAAATGTCGCTGATAAAATAATTATAAAATCAATCACATATAACAAAATGCGTTAACAAATTATGTGCTGATATTTATTTAATTTAAATTAGAGAAAAATTTCAATTACATCGACATGATTTTATTACTGGTAGTTAATGAAGAGTTAGAATTAATTATTACAAATACCAATATTAATATATTTAAAGATTTTACTTCTGAAAAATACAATGAAGTATTAATGCACATTTATATTTTTAAATAATTTATAAATAAATACCATTAAGTATAATAAATTGAATTCATAATTATATTTTTAGGCAACATTTAATTAAATATAATTGCGATAAATATTACATTAAACTTGATTAATTTCTCGAATATTTTGATGTTAAAGAACTTAAAATGTGCATCTAAAAATACCAATCAAGTTTTTACTAGTTTAAACAATTTGAATGAAATATGCTGCTTCAGGCATCGCTTCTTTGAGGGATAAAGTTTGGTTTCAAATAATTTTTGCATAGTTTAAAGAATTTATTTTTTAACAACAAAGTTTTAAATATCCATTATTAAATTTCAGCATATTTTATGCTTAGATTATATTAATTCTACTAAAATTAACATTACTTTTTATCGGAATTTAAAACTTATTCTTTCTAACCACTTGAATGCATACTATTGCCAATAAATACATAAATGACAATAAATAAAATTACTGCTTGAATATATTTTTCTTATACTTCCTTCACGAAATCAGAAATCAGATATTTAGGTGACAACAATTGTTTAAAGAGCACTTAGAGTAAAATGCAACTACTCATTAATAAAAGCATTGAAATCGAATATCAACCATATGCATATCATCTAAAGCAGTGCTTCTCAACTTTTGTGAGACTAATAATAAATAATTTTTATATATGACAAAGGCTCGGTTCCAACAAATTTATTCGTATATACTTTTCTAATTTCTATAAGTTCATGCATTAAACTAACATACGTATTAATAATTAATCATGGCATAATCATAAAGTATATTAGTACATTTATATATACGGTGTAGTTGTTGACAAATATAAAAATCTATATATACTAATTGCCAAGTGTCGGTCTGTCCGTCCGTCTGTCTGCCACGCTTTTTAGGCACTTCCCGAATAGATAAATATGCAATTTGGTACACGGCTCGGTCGTCCGATAAAAACCCCTGGAAAAATCGAATTTTTCGAAAACGTTCTCTAGAGGGGATGCTGCACACCAAAACGTTCGAAAAGTAAAATGATAGAAAAGCATGCTTTGCGATGAGATAGAGACTTCAAATTTGGTGCATGTGTAAATCGTTCGAAAGGAAGAAAGTGCGCAATTTTAGATTTCCAATATTTTCTACTTAAGGGGGTGCCGCACACCAAAATGTTCGATTTATCGAATAAATGAGAAACGGCTCTTTTAATATTTAATAGAGGCTTGACATTAGTTATATGGACATTTGATGAAAACACCTAAGACGAATATAGTTTTTCATAAACGTTCGTTTAAGGGGGTACTCCAGAGGAAAACGTACGAAAGGAGAATTGATAAGAAAACATACTTCGGAATAAGATAGAAATTCGAAATTTGGTGTACAGGTAGATAGTTTGGAAGGAAGAAAGTGTACAATTTCAGTTTTCCAATATTTTCTACTTTAGGGGATGTCGCATATAAAAATGATCGATTTTCGGAATGAAGTAGAAACACCCCTTTTAGAACGTGATAGAGGCTTAACATTTGGTATATGAGCTAATCATTTAATAGAAAATCCAAGAAGAATGGAGTTTTTTAAAAATGTATATTTTAGGAGGGTGGGTACTCCACAGAAAAACATTCGAAAGGTGAAATGATAGAAAAAGCATGCTTCGCGATGAGTTAGAGATTTCAAATTTGGTATACTGATAGATAGTTGGAAAGAAAGAACGTGTGCAATTTCAGTTTTCTAATATTTGCTATTTTAGGGGGTGCCGAACAATGTACGATTTTCGGAATAAATGAGACACGTTTCCTTTTAAATGTGATAGAGGCTTAATATTTGGTAAATGGAAAAATCATCTGATAGAAAACCGAAGATGAGCAGCGTTTTTCAAAAATGTTCATTTATAGGTGTGTTCCAAAGAAAAACGTTCGAAAGGGGAGATGATAAAATAGTATGCTTCGGGATGAAATAAAGACTTGAATTTAGTGTACTTGTAGATAGTTCGAAAGGAAGAATTGCACAATTTGAGTTTTCCAATAATTTCTTCTTCAGGGGGTCCTGCAAACTAAAATATTCGATTTGCCGAATAAATATGAAACTCGAATTATCAAAAAAATGACAATATTCAGGGGTTGCTTATTGCGAGACCGTGCTATTCGCAACGGGTATTCGGCTAATTCCATTTAAATAAGGTATCAATCACTGGACTCATGAAATTGTGAAGCATATATTAATTTCCAAGGGCCAACATCAATGAATTAATATGTGCTGACTTTCATTGACGTATTCCATTCTAATCACCAAAAATTCTAATTACTCTAATCACCAAATTATTGTAATCACCAACAATATTATTCTGTATAAAATTGATTATTGTATTATTAAATTGATTTTATTGATGGCTTGGAAAAAATCGGTATTGAAAAAAATATTTATCGATTGTAATTCACCATAGAAATCAGCTGAGCTGTCTCTTATTCATATTAAAATTTAAATGCGGCATTTAAATTGGCATTTGCTCCACAAATCTCATTTAACGTTCTGGTTTTGAGCTTTTCGACACATTCACGAATTGTATTCTCTTTAGAATGTTTCCACTACGACATATTTGTTCATAAAAAATGATTAGGAAAGAGTAAAGATAAATTCCTGGAGAATCTTTCTCAACCCGGTATAATTGATTCCATGGCCCGTTAACGGGCCGCGGCCCGGCGGTTGAGAAACCCTGGTCCAAAGAAAAGTTCACTCTAGCACACGAATGCTGAGAAAGAGAAACTGAAAGTTCAAATTGATGTGAGATTGAAAATAAAACTGAAGTGAAAATAAATTAAAACCATTAAATTACAATAAAAATAGGGATAGTACAAAAATAATTTCATTTATTTAGAAAGCGAGTATAATTGTACGCAATATTCTTAAAAACATCGGTTACTTTTCCTTACTTAGAATTTTTCTGATGCATGATAATATTTGATTTGGTAACTCAAATTTTATTTATGTTTGTAATGGCATCTGATAACTATATATAATTCAAGATATTATTGGAAATATATATATACTTATATTTTGTTGGTATTGCTTGATTATGATATTTTATATTCATCTAGATGGTTGGAGATTATTATGTTAAAATAATTTCTATTATTATAATTATTAGGTTCTTAATCAAGCAACAAACTTGTGTTTATAGATTTGAATGCATTTTGTTTGGTTTGTATTTTGGAAATTTGTGCAAATTATTTTTTCTATAATAAAATTTTCCCGGATGTCCGTATAACTACTCTAAATCCTGCTATATTAAGCTGGACGGTCTGGGATAAAATGAAAAATAAATGAGAGAATATTGCGATATTAAGATAATAGTGAAGTGACCGAAAAAAATGAAAGAATTGTAAAATGAGAGAATTAGTAACATAGTAGTATAAAAACCTGAGAAGGATGAAAATGCTATAAAAATATGTAATAACTTCGATCATATATAGTATAGGTATACAACATAATAAAGGAAAGACGTTTTTTCGGGCTTTAATGACATGGTTTAAAAATATAGGATTTAATATGCTAGTTTCATCAAAAATTAATACCGTAAAAATACCAATTAAAATAACTGCAGTGTGGATCAACACGATTTTTTCATAATGGAATCCATTTCAAGTCACTTGTGAATTTTTTTCTTTTGCAAATTTTGCAATAAATAAATTGAAATATCTGCATCATTGGATCCAAATGATCGCAATTATAGCGTGTCACACTTCATTTTAAAAGACTTGAAAAAATATTTTGTTTGTTTTAATTTTACATACATGTTTGATATAATTATCTGAGATATTTGATACATTTATCTGAATCAACATCTCAAGAATTGTTCTTATCAAAGTTCTAAAATTGGTGCTATGCGTTTCCTAATGAAAAATTACGTAAGATATGATTAATTATTTAACATTATTGAAGTTTCTGAATTTTTAATGATTTTTCAAAAATTCATTTGAAATTAGGGAGTCTTCCGAGCACTCAGTCGCATTTAAAATCGAAAAGTTTCCAGTGTTTAATGATTGTAATATTCGTCCATTCGTTTCCATGGTCACACAGTTACACATACATACATGCACATACACATAACGTGCACACATACCAACCGATATTAAATCAAAGCAGTTTGATTCGTGTTCCAAGATGCTTGAAACGTTTTTGTCCTTTAAAAACTCGCATTATAACTAGGACAATTTCATTGAAGCCATAATTGGTGTCACTGAAATATTTATCAGGAGAAACTGCTTTTCACAAATATACAAATATATCAATAAATTGTATCACCAGCAAATGCACCTGAGCTGGACACATACATGACAAATTTATGGCAACAGAAGTACTTTCTACCTCGAGTTAAAGAAGAGGCACTTTGTGCTTTAGTACTTAGCGTGTATTAGCAGTTAGAGAAAATATGCCAATAATGTTCAACCACCATCGTGAGAAAAATTACAGGTACTTCTGGAACACTATATGTTTTCACACAGCCTTCAATGTGATATGATAGACAAAAATGCTATCAACTTATAATTATTATTTACAATGTTATTTAAAATGTCCTACATTTTTGAGGACTTCAGGTCTAATCTTGTGTTGTGCTGTTGTGACTTATCTCCTGTGGTGAAGAGCGCCTATCACCACGCTAATTAGACCCCTGATCCCATGGCGAAGGGAAGAATATGCAGCTTCACTTTTATTGAAGCTCCCCAAGGGCAGAAGTCTGACTTTGCTTCGACTACACAACATCCATGTCCGCTGGCGGGATTCGAACCCACAACCTGGCAATCCAGCGATCAGATGAAAACGCATACCCCTGACCACTCGACTACCGGATCGGCGGTCTAATATTAGTAAAGGTCAACCAAAAAATAAATATATCTTAGCGAAATAGAGTAATTTCTTAACTGTACTTGCATATTATCCATAAAAAAATTTCCACCCATTATCTAGTATTTAGAGAATAACAAACAAAGCACATTTCTTTAATATTGAGACTCAGTTTCATTTCAATGTAGAATAGCAGTAAACATAAGGATTTGAAAATGAAATCGAAAATTCATGTTCCTGATGTATTTTTATGCAAAGTTTGCCTTTTCAACAAATTCTTTCTTATCAGACTGCCAGCATCTGTTAGATATACCGCAAAAGAGTTTTGAGCTTGAATTCCACTAAATTGAACGGGAGGAATGTTGACTTTTGAAGTATAGCTGGCAAAAAAAATAATAATAATTCGTAGAAAATATCCCTCAGCTCTGAACTTTTCAGAATTCTTCGAATGTGTCGATTACTTCAAGCATTAATGTTCTTTCGTTAGCCATGATGTGGGAAAAACAAGCAATTTTGTAGAATAATATGAATATATGCACGCATACACACACACACATACCCCCCCCACATATATATATATATATATATATATATATATATATATATATATATATATATATATATATATATATATATATATATATATATATATATATATATATATATATATATATATAAAATATGTGTAATGTATATAAAAAGTTAATTAAGTATAACATTTCTAAATAATTGAATCGACTTACAGAAATTAAATGGTAATATTTTATTAAAAGATAAAGAAGTCTCTTTATCATATAAATTAGTAACTATCCTATAAGTATGTTCAGGAAATATATTTAAATCCAAAAAATTAATGTTATTACTAATACATTAACATCAATAAAATATTACCATTTAATTCCTGTAACAGGATTAAATTGTTTAGACATATTATACTTAATCAACTTTTTAGAATTTATAGATTATCAGGTAAAAAATTCCATGCTATGCATATTAATAAGCTAAAAATTACCAGCAAATTATATAAATATACAGCATATTTAGTACATGGTATAGATAAAAAGTTTGGAATGGTTGAATATACTTAAAATCTTTACTTAGTATCTTATATTAGGCAGACATCCACTTTCTCTTGAATAAGCATTATTTTGTATTTACATCCCCTTATAATTTTGCCTCTATGTTTTTAACACTTTACAACATAGTTGAAAAGTGTTTATGACTTTGTTCCTTCTGTCTGTCTGTCTGTCCGTTAGCACGATAACTGCCGTAAAAATAACTTTATCAAAATGAAATTTTAGTGTGTTCAGACGGTCTGTGGGACCTATGGGAATATAAATAAATAATATCACCCAATTAGTTTTGGATTGAACCCGGGTTGAAAAAATGAAATACATTGAACCCTATGGCACCAAATTTTTCAAACATTTTTTAAGCGGATTTAAAATTAACAAATTCCTTCGAAAGTTTTAGGAAATATTCAAATTATCGCATAAAATATATAGAAAAAAAATTCAGCAAAATATATTCAGTAGTTTTTTAAATAACAATTAAAATAATAATTACACATTTTATATGAAGAGATCATGTGACCCACTTCAAAATAAAATATGGCATCCATCTTGTGTCCAAATCGTGATTTTTAAAGATCTTTTTAATTCATATTTAGTATTGTTTTCGTCCTAAAACCGCTGTGCATCTACATATTGAAACAACGCAATTACAATATATTTGAGTTTAAATGATCATCCAAATTTGATTATTTCTACAACGAAGCCTAACTTTCAATTATTGAGATTGTAAATACCGAAGGATGTAGAGTTTGTTGTATAAGAATTGCTGCATTTCTTTAACGCAAATTTATTTCGCTCATGGAGTCTGCAATATAGCTGATATGAATGAAACATTCATTGATTTTACACAGAGAAGCACGATTTTTGCCTATGTAAAATGTAAACAGCAAAATGTGTAGAATGAGTTGTATTAGAATTGCTGTATTTCTTTAACACAAAATCATTTAGTTCATGGAGTCTGCATAGCTGATATGAATCAAATATTCATTGATTTTACAAAGAGAAGGACGATTTTTTTCAATGAAGTTTTAAGCATATAATTTAAGCACTTGTACCTCCATGGTCTTAAGTTTTTAAATAAAATAAATTATTATAGTATTGTGATGAATGAAATGAATGGAAAAAAGTTTATGAAAGAAATGCTGCTTTTATAGAGAGAGCCAGACGTGTTATATTTCAATGACGTCATTTGAATAAATTTCATTTGATGCCAATTGAATTTAATATAATAAATTGTGATAGTATTATGATAATTTTTAAAATATTACCGATGAATGTATCGCAATTTAGAGATGTTTAAACCAAGGCAATTTATATTTCAATGCCGTCATTTAAGTGACATTCATTTTTTTCGATGAAGTTTTAAGTTTTCAAATATAATAAATTAATGTAGTATTGTGATAATTCTAAAAATATTACCAAGGAATGTGTCGCATTTTAGAGGTGTTTAAATAAAATTGCATTGAAGTTGGAAAGTGTCTCATAATCAATGCTTTATGCATGATTGATATCTGTTTTCTTTTATTATCTGTCCCTTTATTTTGTAGCTCTTAGCTTTGAATATCACCTTTTATAGCCTTTTCGCATTACTGTTATTTATTTCTTACGATTGGCAACAACAGTTCTCAACTTTTTATTTTTTGCTATTGGCAACATTGGTTTTTTTATTCAAGGCTCCAATGGATCAGACGTATGCAGTGTTTTCTCAGGTATTCTTGTTTCCTATACTTTTTCAGTCTTTATGCATGTCATCCAAGTTAACAGTGTTTATAGATATATTCTACCACTGATATCAGAAACATGAATTTTTTGTTCATTTTGATGTAATACTTGGACTTGACGAAGAGTTTAATCGAAATAAACAATTCATTTGTTTAGATCTAGTTCCCTTCCACGTGGAAAGCATTAATGCTTGGATTTTATTTGCTTTTCTTTTATCGATTCATTTCCATTAATGATTGCTATTTATCTTAAGCTTGATGATTAGAGGTTAGCCTTTTATATTCCACATGATTGATGATTCACTGTTTGATACTTTATAATAGTTAGGCATTGTTTTTAATGTTGGGATTTTTTTTATTTACAACTTCTCTCTATTCTATCATTGGATTTTCAAACTATTTTTACTTTCCCTGCAATACATGGTAATGTATAGGGAAAGTATTGGAATCATACCGAAAATCACAACTCGAGTTTTCGACGGATCTACACGTTTCGAGACCTCTAGAATACGAAAAAACCATTTTTAGCGTGACGTCTGTGCGTGTGTCTGTCTGTCTGTCTGTCTGTGTGTCTGTCTGTCTGTCTGTGTGTCTGTCTGTCTGTCTGTGTGTCTGTCTGTCTGTCTGTGTGTCTGTCTGTCTGTGCAGATTTTGTATCCACTGTAACTAAAAAACTAATGGACCGAATTTCACAAAATTTGGTAGGTAAGTCACTTGTGGGCGGGGCTAGTGCTGATTAGTTTTGGATACGATTCGGAATAAAAGAACCCGCCTTTTTTTGCGAAATGGCCCGCAAAAGCTTGTATCCACTCTAGCTGAAAAACTAATGGACCGAATTTCACAAAATTCGGTAGATGAGTCACGTATAGGTTACTCTGGTGCTAATTAGATTTTGGTACGATTCGGAAAAAAATAACCTGCCTTTTTTTGCAAAACGGCCCGCAAAAATCTTCAAAATCTAAACTAAAGAACTAGGTATACTAAGATATATCCATTAAATGCCCGTTTAATACGTAATGTTTAACGACGAAAAGAATAAGACCAACCCCATTACACTAGGACTAGCCGTTCTCGAGATATTTTAGTTTTTCCTACTTTCCCTACGCCACCTTTCAAAATAAGCCCGGTTACCGAATGAGAACGAAAATTGAATAAAAGTGAAATAAATTTAATTAAAATAAAGAGAACGTGGATATAAGTCTGCAGGGAAAGTCATGTGCTGTCCACATCAGATTTTTATTATTGAAATCATTTTATTTATAAGCTGCATTTGCGTAATAAATTAAATGTATTTTGCATCGTCATTCCTTCTTACTTAATATCTTTAGTATTTTTAACTATTCATATTTGGGAAGTATCCTTAATTCTTTTAGAATGCTTCTATATTTATGAAACATATTTATATATATATATATATATATATATATATAATTCAGAAAGGATGTTACTGACTCTCTGGACGGATCTGGGAGTATTACTGTGAACGTTCGTACTGCATCCCTGGTTATATTTATAATTCTTCATTCCGGTGTTTCTAGATAATTTAAGCTGTTGAAGTTGATAGCGTATACACGTGGTGAAAGAAGAAGGGTTCATGACACATGGTAATACAAATTTTCTTAATTTTTCCTATCTTCATTTTTTCATTTTTTGATGCCGGTAGTCTGAGTTTGAGTATTTATAGTAATGTACTAGTGCTCAATCTGAAACATGCATTTGTTTGGGTTAATTAAAATTAAATACTCAGACCTGAAGAGGAATTTAATTCTGACTAATCATCTAATTTGGGCCTGTGCTGTTCTTTTTACTGATCGGCATTATGGCCGTGATTTTGCATCTATGGTGATATTAGTATTACTTGAATTACTTTTATTATTACATTTTTCTAATATATATATATATATATATATATATATATATATATATATATATATATACATACATATATATTTATATTGAATTAAAGTTAGCTCATAGGAATTAAAATACTTTAAAGCGACTCTGATATTCTGGAATCAATATCAGCAATTGTCTAGGAACGCCAACATCAACTAAATTGAGGATAATAGGAATTTTGAATTGCAATACGTCTGCAAAACATTTCCACATATCTATTTATTTTCTGCGTTTGAAATCTACAGATGGGAAAAAAAGCATCATATGTCTTGTAAAATGATAACGCAATATTTAATGTGCTTGAAATTTTATTACGACTCTCTGGCGACAGCATGTATGAAACTGTTGAATTAACGGGTGAAAATTTCGAAGGCAAAATTTTAACTCAATACTCACTAGGAAAATCATTTCCTAATATAAAGTGTCCTATTACTGAGCTCAAGGTCCATAAGCCGAACTGAAACGCTATATCCTTCCTCTTTCTGTGCCGCCTGTAAAATACTAATTAAAAGTGTTCCTCTCCTTTAGGTTGACACGCAAAATGCACCAGAGCGTTAATTAAAACAGCAAACTATGTTTTTTTTATTTGACGCGTAAAACATGTTATTCGATCCCTCAGTTTTACAACCATTAACAGAATGTGCCCCAACGCAAATAATTATTTACGCGTATGATGAAAGAATATACAAAATTCACTTTTCGCAAATATTAAGTTTGAATGATTTGGGCACAGGAAACTGGAAAAGTTATGTTTACATTAAAGGACCATTTTATACCTACGCTTGAAATAAAAGCATTGTGCCATATTTAAATTGTTACAAGTGAAATTTGTTAAGGGGTGTGACAGACATGTGGTTTAGAAGCGGGTATTGAACGATCAGAGTTCGATCTCCGGTTCTACTCAAACTGTATCCGTATTAACGTGGAGTATGTCATAAGGTAAAGTTGTCCTTATCAAAAATTACGAAACTAGGACTTACCTTTGATGCCTTCACTAAGGGTGGAGCATGTAAACTCCCGGTTCTCAAGCCGGAGAGACAAATACCCAAGATATAAATAAACACACTTATCGAAATTGACCAATTTATTTAATATTTAAGTTCATAGATATCTATTAATATCTTAATTATTAAGACTATTCATAAATCCATTATTATAATACATCTAGCGCTACCAATATTTCATTAATAAACATATTTACACACATAATATAATTGATACATATATTTAGACACTTTCTTTTAATCTACAGAAACTCAAAATAGTTCTTTTGTTTAAAATACAAGAACTCGTTATTACGACATAGATTCGTACGAACTAATTGTTCATTATTAGATAACCGTTAAATGTGTGCCTTCTGCGATGATTAGTGACAAGTGAAATACATAAATACTTATGCTCTCTTGCATTTTAGCACTTATTCGCGCAATCACTATGCTGTAAGATTCTATTGCACATCACACTTCTGAGCCACGCTTTCTTTGTGTGTTCACTGTAGATATTTTTTGCACAAACTCAAGAGACATGTTGTTAGTTCGTTGTTTAAAATTCAAAATTTGCCGAACTTTCTGGAACAAACTTTGGGGCACTTTTTTATTTCCCCCTTTGGTTTCATAGCACTACTCCCATTTGTCGTTGATGCAGAAGGGGATGAACGCTGTTTATATATGATTGCGTTCCAATTGGTTTCCTCTGCTGCATTTAGATTACTCATTATCTTTCTTGGCATTCGTAATTGCAAGTGCAACATGTCGTACAAGTATTGTACTGCAGAGTACGGTCACGTTTATTATGTGAGTCCGTAAGTCCTTTCGAGGGGTAGGTGGTAGAGGTAGGAGGGTACGGCCTCCGTGGATAACGGTCTAAATTGGGTGGCACTTCCGGGCATTCAAACATATACTTTAAACCATCGGGTAGATTGGACGGTTTGGGTTGTAGAAGAAGTGGATTTTAGTGGAAATTTAATTTCACCATTCTGTATAGTTCAGTTATAGACTGTTTCTTGAATCTTTAATTGTTTGAGTTTAAATACTTTTTGTCTAGCTGGATATGAAGTTGAATGGAGACTAAAATAATTTATTCATAACTACTGTTATTTAAGACGGCGTTTTTCTATCATGTTACATTTTAATTCGGTTTCCACATTGATATTATGTCTTATGCAACCAATTTCTGCTGCTTCTCATCTAGAATCTTTCAGTTATTTGACAGATTTTTTATTTGAAAAATTGTTATTTGACAATAGTTATTTGACAGATTTGTAGAGAAAAGACACCAGGTGTTAGTAAACATATGTTTAATAATAAATTTACAATGTCTATTTTATATGTTTTTTTTTTAAACAAATATCTTCTATCATGTGCAAATAATTTAACGCCGCAATTTTGTGCAAAAGTCTGCCTACATGTAAGTATTCTGCAGTCACATATTACTTACCGCTTTGTATGAAGAATACAAAGGTGTACATACAGGTTATTTATAACTTTACAATGCAATAAAGGGAATATGTATCGATATTTACAGTTAGAAACTGTGGTGTGGTGCATATTACACACCAATTCAAAATATTTTTATGTCAGGTATATCCACTTTGTCTTTTCCAGGTAGCAGCAGAAGTAGAAGATGAAAATATAGGCGTAAAGGAGAAAGAACAATGTGTATCATGGACTATTAAAATTAAATAGGACACCCAGATGCAAAGAAACTTCAGAACGAGAAAGGAGAGGACACAATCCTCTCAATCAGAAACACGGTATTAACACGAAATTTACACTGCGTAGTATGGACGTAAGCGTAATGTCCGCAGCCCCGAAACTTCGATTACATGTCGTCCGTGCCGCAAATACTTCATATGCCAAAATAAATTGAACACAAAAATTTTTATATGTTGGTAAAAAATATGAACCATAGTTACCCCAGCTATTTGCTGATACATATTCCTATAATTGTATTGTGAAGCCGAAAACATCATTCATCTAAATATTTGAGCTTGAACGATAAGTTGACAACAAAGCAGTGACGCAAATATAATGGGATCTCTATTTTATAATTGCATCACGTATGTAAACCTCGTTCATTATACCAATTTGTTCGAAAGATAATTTAAAACTCATGACAACGGAAAATATTCTTTTAATGAATTATTCAATTAACGTACTCGTTATGTTTCTGTAGTTATTTTACAATTCAGATATGATGAATTTAAATTTCTTTAAAACCATTATTGTTTAATGCAAAGACATTAATACTCTTGTAGAATAAATTTAGGAACTTGCAAATATAGTTTTGAAAAACATATTAATTACTATAACTATTCTGACACCAACAGGAACTAACTAAAAGCTTTTACTATGCGCATTACAAAGGACTAAACACAACTTGTTTACCTTCTGTTACTCCAGAAAATAAAATGAAAAGTATCAACGTAACTAAATCTGTACCTGCACCTTATTTTATGGTCAAGAAAGAAGATACTTGACGGCCATAAACGAGATCCTCTATTCTGTTTCTCTTCGAAAAAAATCATCTTAGTCATTAACGATATTACCTTTACCTCATAGGAAAGCCGTCAATTACATAGAACGAGGTCTTAGATATAGATCAGACGATCGAGTTGAGATGCCAAAAGAAGAAAATAAAACTTTGAGTGTTAGACAATATACCTTAAAGCCTTTCGAAACACGGCATAGAAGGGGATGCTTTAGAAGCATTTTTCATGACTTGGTCTTTGAAGACTTTTAGAATAAAGTTCAATAGGTGATAATTATAGACTATATGTATTTGAACTGCGTCGAAGTTTTCAATTCACAAAAGATTATTATATTTCATTAATTAATTTAATGGGAAGAAGGGAGAAAATATAATACATTTGGTAGGAGTCAGAAATGACAACAGTTCCAAGGGAAAGAAATGACAACAGTTCCAAGGGCCGGCTACACATATTGCTACCATAAACCCTAGGGTTGGTCGTGTGGTCTGGGTCTTCAACAGTTCCAAAGGAAAACATTGTCTCGAAGGTAATTATTCATAAGTAAATAAGCCAATGTAAGATATATATAGTAGATATATTTTCCTATACAGATATTCCATGCTGTTTTGTATCATTGATGTATGAAATATAGCTCTTATCTGATAACTAGAGAGATGTTGAAAATGCTTGAAGAAAAACCGTTCTTCAGATCTGTCATGCAATACTTTAAAGCCTATAAGTAAAACATTACATCTCCAAAATCAAGATCACTGATAATTTAATATGCTTATTTGATCATTACACTCTGGGTGCTGTGAGAATACCTAATAAATTTTTAGGTTTCCTTCGTAACTTGTATAACCCCCCTTCGAAACTTGTATAGCCCAGTTAGTAATCTGCTACTGATTTGATCAAGTGTTCCGTGGTTTACACCTTTAGAGTCAATATCAAGTTTTCCTATTGCAATTGCATTCTACTTCATGGGACATATTATGCTGGCTGGTGGCATGCGAAATAAATATTGTGTTATTATCAATAAGAATGAAGCACTCCAATTTAGTAAAAACTTTAAAAATATATAGCAAAGACAAGCAAGTTGTTTGGAAAAAATTTCTTTAACATCAACGCCATCAATGGCGTACATTTAAATTGCAAAAGATCCAGCGCGCTTTCGGACATCACTACTTCCTTCATCAGTGCCAATGCAAATTCTTTAAGATATGACTAGCATGAGCTCTTATACGCAGCTCCAACTGTAAAAAACGACTTGCATTTGGATCGTCATTTCTAACACTTTACAACGTTGTTGAAAAGTGTTTATGACTTTGTTCATTCATTCTGTCTGTCTGTCTGTTAGTTAGCACGATAACTGCAGTAAAAATGACTTCATCAAAATAACATTTTAGAATGTTGTTCAGACGGTCTGTGGGACCTCTGGGAATATAAATGAATAATATCACCCGATTAGTTTTGTATTGAATCCGGATTGAAAAAATGAAATACATTGAACCCTATGGGACCTAATTTTTCAAACATTTTTTAAGTGGATTTAAAATTCACAAATTGCTTCGAAAGTTTTATGAAGTATTAAAATTATACCATAAAATATATATAAACAATTTCAGAAAAATACAGTCAATAGTTTTGTATATAAAAATTAAAATAATAATTACACCCTTTATATGAAGAGATCATGTGACCCAATTCAAAAGAAAATATGGCATCCATCTTGTGCCAAAATCGTGATTTTTGAAGTTCTTTTTAATTCAAATTGACTGTTGTATCCGTCCTAAAACCACTTTATTTTTGCTTAAATTCTGTGCAACTACATATTGAAACAACGCAATTACAATATAGTTGAATTTAAATGATCATCCAACTTTGATTATTTCTAGAGCGAAGCCTACTTTTCACCTATGGAAAATGTAAATGCCAAAAGATATAGAATGAGTTGTATAAGAATTGCTGCATTTCTTTAACGCAAAATTATTTTACTCATGGAGTCTGCAATATAGCTGATATGAATGGAACATTCACTGATTTTACGCAAAGCAGCAAACGATTTTTTCGACGAAGTTTTAAGCATAGAGTTAAATTAGTTGTACCACCATGGTTTTAAGTTTTTAAATAAAATAAATTATTATAGTAATGTGATGAATGAAATGAATGGAAAAATATTTATGAATGAAATGCTGCATTTATAGAGAGAACCAGGCGTGTTATATTTCAATGCCGTCATTTGAATGAAGTTCATTTTTTTCGATGAAGTTTTATGTTTTCAAGTATAATAAATTAATGTAGTATTGTAATAATTTTAAAAAATATTACCAACAGATGTATCGCATTTTTGAGATGTTTAAATAAAATTGCATTGAAGTTGGAAAGTGTTTCATAATCAATGCTTTATGCATGATTGATCTTTCTTGTTTATTTATTATTTATTTTTTATCGTATTTGCCGAGAATGAAGAAATGACGGGACATTAAATATATATTTCGCAAGGGTTACAAGTCTCGTTCACACATTAGAAGAGTGATAATGCAAAAGATCTCCCGAGAAAGAGTAGCTGAGCTTTAGATAGTTGGGCAGAGAAATGTGATTTGTGACCAATTAAGAAACTTAAACTCATACTGCTGGATCTCGTGACCAACGATATCTCACCTAAATTATTTGAGCACTGAAGTTAATCCAAGGGTTTTTTTCATGAGTATTTATGTTTGAACCTTGAAACAAATTAATCATTTTGAATCTACTTATAACAAAGGTGCATACATTTGCGATTAGTAACTATATTGCTTTTGCTATGAAATATACGTATATTATTTCATTTATACTATTACTGATAGCACGAATTAGAATTACTATGAGTCAGCATAAAAGCATTTTATGAACAACCTTTTTATGAACAACCAACTTCATTTTCTATAAAAACTAAAATATGATGTGGGCAGCACATGACTTTCCTTATATAATGCAGTGAATTTACTACTTTTACAGTAAAAAAAAATAGATTATTTTTATAGTAGTTATTTATATTCTTTCTAAGATATTGGATTTTCGTCAATGAGTAGTCATTTTCCATGTCGTCATCATCAATGAGTCGCCATTGATTTAGCTTCATGTTTATCCATTTGGCGAGTTTTTCGTTAATTTAGCAACATTTAAAAGATTAGTTAAGTTGGCGACATTCCACCAAATTCGTCGGCAAAATCTCGCCAAGCGTTATGTACGAAGAAATAAGTTATTTTTGCAGCTCATAAATGATTATTGGCGTTCAGATACAAAAGTATTACTCAAAGTATCTTTTTTCATGAATGGAACGAACTAGATCCACGAGAATGATGTCACCCAATTTATCGCATGGTATTACATATGAAAAGTGAACATGTTACTCAATAGGAAATATTTTTTTTTTATTTTATATGACTTTTTGATAATTTTTTTGAAAAATGTGCAATATCTCAAGAAAGGTTCATGATAGCATTCTAAAATTTATGACAATCATTTTCTAGTGGAAAATTACATAAAAAATGTCTATTTGTGTAACTTTATTAGCGGTTTTGATTGTTTGATGATTTTTTTCAAAATTTCACTCGAAAATTTAGGGGGGGTTTTGAACATTCGATTGCGTATAAAAACAATAGGATTCCAGTGTTTATGGATTGTGATTTTTGTAGTAAATTTCGTTAGAATCGGTGCATTCGTTCGTCAGTTATCGTCTCCACAGAATCACTGACACACACACACACACACACAAACACACACAAACACACACATACTTTCACACACACACACACACATACTTTCACACACACACACACACACATACTTTCACACACACACACACACATACTTTCACACACACATCGGGGTACAGAGAAGTTTACAATCCAATCGTAGTCTATTCGTTAATATGTGCAACTTGTTTATCCTTTGTTTAACGTGTTATGTAAAGAGAAAAAAGTTGTTCTAAATAAGTTTATGTAGCTACGCTTATCCCTTTATCTACCGACGGTACTTTAAAGTACCAGTAGATTCAAATCCTAATAAAACTAACTTTATTCGAACAATCGCGATGGTACTTTTGAGGATCAATGTACCACTTTAGTGTCACTAGATAGCAGTAGGAGTTCTAGGCAACAGTTCTCGTTCAACAAAGAATATTGTAGCGTCCCTCTCTACTTGTAAACGTGTATTTTTATGACCGACGCTACTGTGAAGTTTATCTCCCTGTATAACCTCAAATTTTGAAGCTAAGTCAATGAGATTTTTTTTTCGTTTAATATCTTCTATGAATTGATATTATTGTAAAATTTTCATAATGGAAGTGTTTATATTTTATTTTCACAGGGTTTTTTTCAATGGTACATCAAAGTACCGTCGGTTCACACAGAGCAGACCGTAGCTAGAGATATCAGTGCCCATGGCAAACAGTAGAATTGACGCCCGCCCACCCTATTTCATATTATTACTTAAACACAAGTCTGCATCTTAATTGTTCCCTCTCTCTAGGTCGGCACCTGAGAGGATTGCCCCCCCCCTTCACTAATTACGGCTCTGATCATAGAAGCAGTATAGCAATGGTAATTTAATGAAAAAAGAATAACTAACGACTTATTTGTCGTGGTTTAATTGATCCTTATTTTTAATAGATTTTACGTACATATATGTAAATGAAACAGGGATAGAGCAGGGTCGTTGCGAACTTAGCGTCAAGAACAATGTTCAGAGCAAACCTCATTCAAAATGCACTATGTGCAATGTGTTTCTGTGCATTAACGAGAAGAAAAATTGCTTTTCTGACTACCACCAATCCTAAATCAATGACGCTGATAATATTGTAAATGATTTTCCATCCTACCCCGTTGTTGTTGTTGAGACCCAAACCGTCCGACCTACCAGAAAGGTTTAAGGTAACTGTCTGGACCGGCGGGAAATGCCACCCAATTTAGACCGGAACCCAGTGGGGGGAGGCATCCACAGGGACCGTACCCTCCTTCCCCTACCGCCAACCTCTCGGAAGGACTTACGGACCCGCATGAACACGGCGGCAGTTGTGGCAGCGTGCAAATCCACCGCGCAAACCACCGTGCTACCGCGCCCGAAATGTTCCAACAGCACGCGGTGTTCCCAGGTGGTCACCCACATAAGTACTAACCGCGCCCGATACTGCCTGACTTCGGTGATCTAACGAGAACCGGTGTTTTCAGCTCGGTACGGCCGTTGGCCCCCATCCTACCCCGTTGTTGTTGTTGTTGAGACCCAGACCGTCCGACCTACCAGAAAGGTGTAAGGTAACTGTATGGACGGCCGGGAAGTGCCACCCAATTTAGACCGGAACCCAGTGGGGGTGGCATCCACAGGGACCGTACCCTCCTTCCCCTACCACCAACCTCTCGGAAGGACTTACGGACCCACATGTTTAACGTGATCGTACTCCGCATGAACACGGCGGCATTTGTGGCAGCGTGCAAATCTAGCGCGCAAACCACGGGGACACCGCACCCGAGGTGGCCAACAGCACGCGGCGTTCCGAGGTGGTCACCCACCAAGTACTAACCGCGCCCGATGCTGCTTCACTTCGGTGATCTAACGAGAACCGGTGTTTTCAGCACGGTACGGCCGTTGGCCCACCCCATCCTACCCCGTGTCACCCTTATTTCATTTTTCCAAAGTACCAATATTTTTTGAAGCACAGTGTCCCGACGGTATTTTAAAGTACCAGTTCGTTTAATTAGCTTTAATTTATCCTGTATAGCAAAATTGTTTATTTTTATTGCATGTATCTTCAAATGAGTTCCTCAAGTACCAAAACAAAATATGTTAGGTGAAATTTTTAATTTTATCAAAATTCGGTAAATAAAGGGTTATATAATAACAAAATAAGAATATATTTGACGGCAATAAACCATATTTCCTGTTTAATCTTTCCCCCAAAGAAAATCATCTTAGAAGGTATTACCTTTACCCCATAGGAAAACCATCAATTACGTGAAATTAAATCACAGATATAGATCAGACGATGAACTGTACTGCAAATATTAGAAAGCAGAACACTGAACTTCAGATTAACTTTAAAGCTCTCAAAAGTTCAGAATACAACCTGAAGTTTTCCAGGTTGTTCCTTTACATAGTGTAAGAATACTAAACGTGTGTTTGTCGGTAAGTATACATCATGTATTTATAAACATTTTAAGATATTGTGTTTACTGTAAAGATTAAACCGTTTTATCACATTACAAATTTGTTTATCGGTAGGAAATATAGTGCGTCAGAGATGGACATACTGTCCGAGGAGGGGCGGTTTGAAGGAATTGATCAAATGACAGTAGTAATGTATGTGAGTATAAAACTCATTAATAAAAATATTTATATCGTGGTATAGGGGAATTTGCAATCCAATCGTAGTCATATTTAATTTAATGCAATTTGAAAATAATCTTTAAATTTAAAACTGTTTAATATGCCTAGCCAAACTTAAAATTAAAATTAAAATTAAAATAATAACAATGTTGGATTTTCAATATAATTTTAAAATAGCATGTTATAGATGTTACACGTGTAATAGATATCAGACGTTAAATACAAAATAAGTAAAAGGCATCGGACAATGCATATTTTAAATAATATAAATTATTTGAATGCAAAGAGTTTATATATTCCACTCATGTAAGACAAACAAAAATACAAATCACTTGCAGTTAGTATGAATGTATTGCATCTTACATAATAAAAATGTTTGTGTGTGTTGTCTATGGCGGGAAATCTCAGTGTCAAACTGCGATAAAATTCAGTATAGGTGCTTCATGATCCTAAAATATACGGCTCTGCCAGATATTTAAAGAATTTGAATTGGCTTTTCAGTTATTTTATGTTTCAGCACAATTTTGAGCTATTTTCACACAAATTGTGGTTTTTTAGTGACTGAAAATATTATTAAAGCGTTTCTGAAAAGATCGAAAAAGGTCTCTTTAATGATCTTTGAACAAAAGGATAATTCCTTCATATTTATTTACGTATTTATTTTTAAACTTATCAAAATTTGCATTTTTAAGGTTATCTGATACTTTCACCGCATCCAAACATGGAAGATTAGCACAATTCCATACATTTCCAAAAATACGAAAGTTTTTCTTTTCGCTTTCTAACAGAAAATAATTAATTATTTTATTATTTGTTTTTCCACGAATTTTAAAACAAACATATAAATATTGATATTTTAGATTTTTCAAATAATGATTCCGCTAGTGATTTTCTTCCGTCCTTGGCGCTATGCAATAGGCTGAGC
The DNA here is from genome assembly GCA_951213105.1 of Amaurobius ferox. Taxonomy (NCBI): domain Eukaryota; kingdom Metazoa; phylum Arthropoda; class Arachnida; order Araneae; family Amaurobiidae; genus Amaurobius; species Amaurobius ferox. The sequence continues at coordinate 89,162,562 of OX578149.1, read as the reverse complement.
TCTGCTATGAGTACAAATGTTTGTGTACAGCATATGTACGGTGGCATATAGATGATTTGGATTGCAACGATAGGCGCAAACGATTTTTGTTAAAACAGACTATTTAGATATTGTGTCATCTGTAACTGCGCTATTTAAGCAGGGGACATTTTTTAGGACCCGGACAAAGCCGGATAATTCGTTCTAGTAACAAATAATGGGTTTGTAATTTAAATATATACATTAATTATGCAAAGATGTTCTACATTTTATTGTATATGATGACATTCGCTTAGAAGCCGGCAATAAATTTCGTGCGATTGATTTCCTAAAACTGCCATTACGAATTGAAAAATATAACAACGTTGTTAGTAACTGCAAAAATAGATGATAAAATTTATGAATTAGTTTTCAGTGCAAAAATGAACTTTATTTTGAAATGCCGTTAGATTACATTTAATTATCTGTTTATGCTCTTCGCAATGAGGTATTTTCACATTGTTTTTCGAATATTTTCAGATTACTTAAGACATTGGTTAAAACAACGCAATTACATATTTTTAGTTCTGATTTAAATCTTTATTTGCTTTTGAGTTATTTTATTGCTTTATATATATACCAAGTATAAAATCAACAGCATTACCGCAATTTGTCATGACAAATCTGCAGAGATTTTGATGGATTTCATTTTAGCAACCTACTTTTGGAATCTTCAAAACCTTACATGGTGTAACTCCTCAAACTACCATCATATATCGCAAGCTGAAAACAGAGAAATAGTAGAATATTTTCATAGAATATTTTCTAATATTTTTCTAATAATATAGCATGATGATTATATTTGGTGACGCTATGATATTAAATAATCCTTTGCAATGTATGAGTATATATGGAGTTGACTGATGGTTGAGCACCGTTTTTGATATGAACAAGGAGATCTAATGGCATAGTTACAATAAGCGGTGCCTTGTTGTTTTAAGTAAAAGTTTTAATTTAGGGAAAACTTATTTGCATTAATTTACGAAAGAATGTACACAAATGTACTGACTCTTCTGTGTTTTTGTTAAAATGATGCAAGTGTTAAAATATTTAAATATTTAGTGCCTTTTTTGTGCCAACGAACACCACAAAAATTGCACAGTATTAAAACACTAAAATCTATCAATAAGTAAAAACGATCTGTGCAAAAAATAAGGAAAACTGAAGCATTATATATTAACAAAAATAATTTAAAATGCAGCATACAGCTGTTTCGAAGATATGCTGGATGCACTTCGTCAGTGCAAGAAAACCAAAAATACCCGAAGCAAGTTTAAACTCGAAATAAGTGAATTTTCCCATTTCGTTTTCGGGTTTTTGTTCTCTTTCATTGACAAAGGGAATCCGGTTTCAGTTATATATATATATATATATATATATATATATATATATATATATATATATATATATATATATATATATATATATATATATATATATATACATATATATATATATATGTATATATATATATATATATATATATATATATCAAGATAGAAATCAACATCATTACCACAGGTTGTCATTGACAGATCTTCAAAGATTCTGAAGGATTTAATTTCATCCACCTATACTTGAAATATTTAAAACCTTACATGCTTTAACTCCTCGAACTACACTTATATATAGCAAGCTGAAGCACAGTGGAATATTTTCTATTGTTTTTCTAATATTGTAGCATGAAGATTATATACGGTGAAGCCATGATATTAAATAAGCCATTGCAATGTATTAATAGATGGAAAGTTGACTGGTGGTTGAGCACCGTTTTTGACATGAACAAAAATACTTAATTGTATAATTACATTAAGCGATGCCGTGGCGCTTAAAAAAATTATTTAGGCAAAACTCAATACTCAATAAGTAAAATAAAATACACATACAATCAAATAATATAAAATACATCATTAAGTATGTACATAACCGCATTGACTAATTCCCTGTTTTCAATAAGAGAATGCATTTGCTGAAAGATTTAATTAGGTAATCCCGTTTTATTCCAACGACCACCACAGGAGTTGTACAGCATTAAAATCCATCAATAAGTAAAAACACTTTAGGTAAAGAATAAGAAAAATTGAGCTACGTATTTAAGCAGAAATAAACCAAAATGCAGCATACAGCTATTTCAGGGATATGATGGATCCTCTTCATCAAGGCAAGAGAGCCAACTAACCCGAAGTTAAAAAAAAATGGTTGAAGTCTCTCATTCCTTCATTTCGGGTTTTTTGGTTCTTATTCGCTGACGAAGGTAATCCGGCTTATCATCGAAAACGCTGTATGCTACATTTTGTCTTATTTGGGCTTGAATACGTTGCTAAAGTTTTCCGTATTAAAATCCATATTTCAACTATTCTACAGCAGCTGAAATTATTCATTTTTCGAGGTGTCATCGGTTCCAATTAATTCCTATAATATTCAAGTTTTGCTGTAATTTTACTCTAACTATGCAATTTAACTTGCATTTGTGCGATGCATCTGCTATTTCCCGTTCGTGATCTCGAATTTATGCTTCAAATCCAAAGCTATGACAACAAAAAATTTAAAATAAGTTCGAACGCAGATTTGACATCTCCGAAGTTTTCCAAAATCTCACATTCCATTTCTAAATCTCAACACGTAGTTCAAATTTGATTTCCAACAAACATGTCGTCTTAAATATTTATAAACTGCCTGTCTTTTCATTTTTGTCAAACGAGTCGCTTTTAACTTTTCGTCTGTTGTTTGAAAACTATCAAATTACCCATTTCTAGTTCAAAATCATGTCTTATTTGAAATTTTTAAAAGTATTCAGACATTTTAAGATATGTCCTGAAATAAACTTTTGTAAAGTTATCCGTTTAATAAGATTAAGCTATGGATAATTATATTCAATGATTTATTATTTATGATGACAAATATACATTATCTGAAGTGAAAAATATATAAATTTCCTTAAATAGTATCAATAGTTTTTAACGGAGAAAATTATAAACATCAATTATAACTATGGATTAGCATACATATGTAACATCTATGTTATCTCCCAAAAGCATCACCTTGTGGTAAAACATTAACCACCAAGTACAGAATACAAAAACGTACTTGGAAATGATGTTATGAAATATCAAGATGATGTGCGTTAAGTTCCCATAAAACTAAAGTTTTACTTTTAGGTTTAAGTTTACTCTGCTGAAGGAATCTAACCCTCTTTAAGTCATACACAACCCTTTTCAGTCGTAGTAAACATTTTTCTAATATGACTAGACGGTTTTGAAGGAGGGTTAGCATTATTCAGCAGGGAATCTTAGGTCTAAAAGTACAGCTTTGGCCTTGCGGCAACTTGGCGCAAACGATTTTGAGATGTCATAAATTTGCTTGAAAAATATTTTGATATTTTGCTTCTGGCGGGGCGTTTTTTTTTTTTTACCATAAAATGGTGTTTTGTAAAATTTCAATACTTCTGGTAGAAATATTTATCAAAATGATGAACTATTATTATTAAATGATGATTAAGATTATCAAACCAGCAATGATATAATTTCTATTACAACTTTCACTTTACCGCTGAACACCACATATTCATGTTTTTTTTTCGATTTTTGAAATTCTAAATCCCACTAATATTTTAGTTTTCAAAGAAAAGTAAGTACAATCGGCATTATTCCGGCTCCTGAGGTTGTACGGTTAAACCAAAGTATCATTAGACTCGGAATAATTTGTACTACAAATAAATGTTCATATAACTATCCAAGGGGTCATCTTCATATCTGTTTGCACATTAGTTCCGAAAATTCAAATGAAAACACTCATTATTTTTGTAATAATAAGATTTCCTATGACAACAATATGCTAAATAAGAATGTGTTGAAGACCCAGACCGTCCGACTCGTCCTGAGGACTAAGAGCAGCTATTTGGACGGCCGGGAAGAAAAAAAAAAGAAATAAGAATGTGTGTAAAAATTCCGACCATACATATGGGAGAATATGAAAAAAACATAAGGGTTCCGTCTTCGTATTTAAGATAGTAAAATGAAGTTCACGCATACTGTGCCAAACAGCTCTGTCCAGACTCCGCAGCGGCCATTTTCGTGCTGTTCGGCATGTGTTGGTTCTAAGGTTTATCCCCTTTGCCGGAAGTGCAATTTGGCCCAGACCGCTCCTGCCCAAGCCTTGACATGTACTGGATGCCAGAGGAGTCAACTGTACTCCAGTACTGGAGTAGTTCTTCAACTTTTGAAGACTCACGGGTTCATGGACTTGATCTGATGTTGCTGTCGGTCAAGTGGGATAAGAAACAACAACAACAACAACGCATACTGTGCAGTTATACATTTTCTATTAGGTTGATACCTCACATTCTTTGCAAAAGCATCTTATCAGTAGGCTTGTGAAGTCCCGAACTCGTGAATTTTAGGGTCAGCGTGAACGACATTTCTAACCTTCAATATGTTAATAATAAATGATGTTTATTGAAATCGCACAATTTAGTGCCTTTGGGACCGCTGCTATTTTTTTCCTCACAAAGTTTGGTGAAAATCATTTGTATTTTGTTCGAATCATTCAAAAATGCATTTTAAATTTCTACTTAGACTGATTTAAGTAGAAATTTTATAATATTTTTCTGGCTATTGGATTTTATTTTTGCATCGTACAAATGCGTGTCGTATTAAAACATTAAACGGCATTAACACATTTTTATTTCATTATTAGTTCACTAAAGACAAAACTTAAATTACGTACTCATATAATGACGCTAAATATGAAATTTATTTTGATACAACTTTATCTAATCGCTGTTATATACATGAAACATTACATATCGACCTATACATATCACTGATAAGACATAAGGTCATGGTTCTTGTCAATAACTTATTAGAAATGTTGCGAAGCAAAATGCGCAATGCTGCACAAAATAGTTTCTTCAGACCAAAAAATTCAGTAATTTCAAGATGAATGTTTAATATATCGTAATAAACCCTAATGTTTCATCCTGTTTTTAGTGCATTGACCTCTAAATGAAAATTTCACGTGTCATCGTCCTCGATGGAAAATGGTATACAATTTGTTGGGTTCATTCAATATCATAATAAAAACATGAATTATATATAGTTTGACTGTCTAATTATTTCGAAAAATATATAAAGACAACTGCAGTACAAATTTAACATTAGGCGCTTGAAATTTCAAGCAGCTATAACTCTTCAAAAGTTTGGGTAAAATATTTGAATTTTATAAGCATTCTGTGGACTTTAACGTGGATATTCAGAATCTGTTATTAACGGATTATGGAGCTATTTTGAAAAAATCAAGTTGATGAAAACGTTTAGTATGAGTAGGGCACATTATGCAAATGAGTTGCTTATTTATTTATAGCAGGCATTATTGCGAGTCTAATGATACATTTCGTTTTACTGTACGACCCAAGAAGCAGGAATAACGCGTGGTATTCGGATATGTTATTAACCGACTGCTCCCCCCCTCAGAACACATGAAATGATTCGTTATAATCGGCTCAGTAGTCAAGGCTGTAGATCCAACAATACTGAAGGGAAAATGTTCAGAGCGAAAATCGCAATAAATTGCCATTTAACTACATCTTTTAGTGTTAACATGATTTCACCATTTATCATTATCTGAACCAGAGTCTGACCAATTACCAGAGCGAAAATCGTAATAAAGTGCCATTTAACTACATATTTTAGGGTTAACATGATTTCACCAGTTAGCATTATCTGAACCAGTACCAGTACCAGTTATCTGAAATCTACAATGCATGAATTATTATGTATTAACAAATTTCGAGTATATAGAAAAATAACAAAGACAAACGAGAGTTTTCTTTTACCTCCATGAATATCCATAGGATTGCTATTGGTGATTAAACTAAGGATGACAAATTACATGAAATAATTTTATTTTTTGCAAATATATCTCGTTCTAAGAGTCTTCAGCAACTTGACGAGTAATGCTTTATACAAAGAATATTATGTTTTCAATTCATGAATTCCCATATTGATTGGGGCAAATTTCTATTTCATATGAAAGCAACAAAAGCAAACGTTAGTATTATTTTGATTCTACCTCACTGAATATCCATAGGATTGCTGCTGTCGTTGATCAAATTAAGGATTCCAAATTCAATGGAAGTCTCTTTATTATTTATAGACATATAATGTTCTAAGTGTCTTAATCAATTTGACGAGGGATATTACCAAGAATCTGATAATTTCAATACATAATATCGCTAAAGATTGGCAAGGTTCAATGTTGGTGCAGAAACGACAGACACCAAATAGAGCGTTCTTTCTATTCTACATCATTGGAAATCTATAGGAGTACTGTTGTTGCCGATTAAAGATACCAAATTCCATGCATATTGTTTTATTAATTTGAGATATGGTCTGTTAAGAATCTTGATTAAATATTTTATGCAAATATTTTATATAAATGAGTTGATGTCTCCAATGCATGAATGTCCCTTGGATTGACAAATTTCGATGTCAGAGGAAAACAAGCAGATACACAAATGTGTAAAAAGCATAACATTCTCAACAAACTGATATGTGTTACGATTAATTATTTGGATAGAAGGAGATTTTAAGTATTTTAGATTATATTTTTAAGTATTTATGTTTAAAATCGCTCATAACAGGGTAAATTTATAAAAATAAGCTTTATCTACAGATTTATGTTGTTAAACTTCTCACACAAGCAGCAAAATTTAGAGGGCAAATGTAACTGTTTCTGATATAATTATTTTACTATCAAAAATATTTTACTGTTGCATTATGTTTGCATAACATAGCTTCAGACAAAAGTTGATTTCCTTTATATACAGAAATGTCAAATCTACAAGCTTATAAAATATAGTTAAGCCATTCATTAACAGAAAGATTAAGTACACACTTTTTTGACATCGCATTGCCAACTATTTTGGTAGCCATACCATTGATTTACATTAATAAATATACCTAAAAAAGAACAACCCTTTATGTCTTTATTTTAATCCAAAAGTGTGGTTATTAATAAACTGCTGATCTGCAGTTACATTTGTCTTGCAGCCCCATTTAACCAAACAATGTTCAAAATGTGCACAAAAGATTATACCGTTTGAATGCTTTGAAATTTTAATGGAAAATTCTATTTTTTGCAGATTAATTAGCATCATTTCCTTCTAAAGTTGTTGAAAATAAAGATTAAAATTATTCACAGATAGATAAAACTATTAACAGTCCTAGGTAAAATGTTATTTTTACATGTACCTAAAATAAACTTCCCATTATAAAGTTATTAAACAGAGTAATTAGAACTAGCAACTCATTAAGTCCAATAATCGTTTTTCTTTCTTATTCCATAAATGAACATAGGGAACACATAAAAGCTCCTTTTGCATTATAATCAGCATATAAAAGTCTAAAAACGAGATTCGATGCTCACATAAAAGAATCATCCTTTTACAATGTTTGTATGCGGCTAAAATTTTAATCCTCATCATAAAGTATCCCATTTCGCTGTGTAATACTCAAATAGCTGACAAAAAATCCATTAATTAAATACGATATTTTTTTGGTTCTCACAAACCTATTAAAATTTAATTAAAACAACATGTTTTTTTAAATGTATTTGCAAGTGATTATTTGATATCCGTCTTTAAAGTCATTATATATATATATATATATATATATATATATATATATATATATATATATATATATATATATATATATATATATATATATTAATGAGGGAATGAACAATGATTTACTAAATTTAATGACCATTTCTGTAATATATTTCGGCATTTTTAGGACTAATTTGTACTGTATATAATTATTCGGTAATTGATTTGCACAAAGGACGCTTGTATTTTTGTACATTCAAAGATTTATGAATGATTTGAATTATTTTCAGAGTAATCTGTGCAAATATTTTGATATAAAATGATCTTGAACGTTGTAATGAAAATTGAGATGAAGTACTCAAATTTTATTACTTCAGATATTCTAATTAAAACTATAGAAGTTTGTTCAATAGCTGTTTGATAAAAACTTCAGAAGCGATCATTCTTTGATCAAAACTTTTGATGTGGGCAGAACATGACTTTGTATACAAATTTAAGTGCATCTATTTTTCTAGGAGTTAACATTCATTGAAATAAATTACATTTATTTAGGTATTCAAATTAATATAAAATGAAGATTTATTTTCTAAAATTACAAAATAAAATTTCCATGAATTGTTTATTCTTCATTTGTCAACTTAACATTTTCCGCTAACAAGAAACTACGTTCTAGCATATCAGATGTAAATAAATCAATTTAAAACCTATTAGTTTAGGGAAAACTTCGACATCCAAGAAATTAAAAAAATATATATTTTATTAAAGAGAACTATCATGGTATGCAAGTTCTGATCACATGACAGCCTTTAGCAAAACGCACAAAATATAACTTTTATACGCCTTCCGCTAAAAAAAATTAATTATAAAATCATTTTCCATAGCCAAATTAATCAAAAAGTTTCTTCTTAATACGATCAAAATTACTCAAGACATCGTTAGGAAGTTTTTGACATTTAAGGAAGGGAATTATCATTTAAGGAAGTTTTCGCTAGGTTACTAGGGTCTGTATAAAGCTTTTTAAAATATAGGTGTGGTATTAAATAATACATATTGCACTGATAATTAGGAAAACCCAGAATCAACGTGGTCGTCAATCTTGAATTTCATGACCGCTCGCTCTCGCTTCTCAACAATAATTAATTCCCTCACGGCTCTTGGACTATTATTTGAATCTCAACGCTCCTGTACACTCATTACTTAAATATTAATTGAATGATCTTATTGTTGCCACATTATTTTGCCTGAGATCTATATATGCCTTCCGCACTTTCATTGGTTGCTCCTCAGTGCAATGTAGCACCATTGCATCATTGGCTTCTTGATTTACTAGTGAATCTTGTTTTAAATCTGGACCCCTAGGAGATCTTTTACCCAACCACACTTGAAGAAATTTATGTGAAGTGAATTTATTGGAGTCATGATCTTGCGGACCAAGGCTGTCATGAAACGGCCCCTACAAGTCTGGCCTTTGTTTCGTTGTAAACAGCCGTAAATATCAATACTGCATAATTGCTTACTGGTCTCACAATAGATACACATGTAAATTTTCAAGGGGAAATTTTGTCTAACGAAATTTAATTTTTGTACGCTTTTTGCCGATCATGCCAAAGTGGTTTAATTCCTATAACAATAAAAACAATAAATAAAACTGCTGCTTGTGAGAATAAAACTTCCAATACGTCTTTACAGAAAGCATCTATATAAAAATTAGCTGACTACATTTGTTTCGAGGGCGTTTTATAGACCATTTCGTCAGGCTAAAAGACAGTGCATTTACAACTATTAACAACTAATTCCTCAGTGGTTGTTAAGAGGCAACACTGTTTTTGGCCTAAAAAAAACAGGGTTACAGAATGCCATCAAACAATTATAGGCACCTAATTTAAGGAAGCATTCTAAATCCTATAAATTTGACAGTTTTATCATTTCCCATTTTGCATATTAGAGAATTGGATTATTTTCCCCAAAAAATCACTAAATGGATAAAAAACAATTTACTTATTGAAACTTTCCTTGTATAGGGCCTGTATACAAGGTTCAATTTTGTACTTTTTTACTAAAGATTGTCAGGTGATGTCCATTTCAAGGGCGTTTAAAATAGCCGTAAATTAAAATTGTCTATTAGGTAAATACAATTTAGAAATCCAGAATAGAAATTAGCAAAATGAAGAGAAGTTGGTGAATTCCGAGTGGTTGGTGGGAGGGGGAGCAGGATACTACGGATGCTGTCCCCACTCGTGTCCGGTCTATTTTGAGTGGCACTTCCGGGCGTCCAAACAGATACATTGCACTTTCGGGTAGGTCGGATGGTCTAGGACAAAGAAGAAGGAAGTATTAGAAAGTAGTAGTAGCAACACCAGTAAATTAATTGGTTTTCCGTATAGCATATTAAATGAAAATAAATCCATTGCGTATATCAATTTCAAAATAATTCTTTTTTAAAAGTTAGTATTTAATATACTCCGCGGCATAAAATTAGTTCGTATAAAATTCTGGCGATGTTTTCCTTTATGACTTCTCTAAAATAGCAGCCTGACTAAGTTATAAAATGCAAGAGGGCGTTGCTTAATTTTCATAAACTCCAACACTTCGCCTTTTATCTCTTTTGAAAGAATATACTTTTAAGTAAATGTCAATAAACCCCTTTTCAATAGCAAAGAATTGTTCTCAACTCTGCAATTTACAGATCCAATAAAGTGAAGCCCTACGACTCCGGGTGCAGTAAGCAAACATCTTATCTCCCCTCAACAAAGCTGCTCTGGGATGAAACACCTCAATGGTCTTCAAATGTTCTACTCAGAGCATCAAATTTGATGGAAAACAGCTCATGCGTAAACACAAGTATTAAAGGCTAAAGTACGTTTTCCTTACCTATAGATTTAGGTTTATTGAGGTAGGGTACTTTAAGGCAAGGTGTTAAAAGGGTAAGTACTTTATGTTGATGAAAAATTTGTGAAGAATTGGACTCAATTTTGAATGGATAAAAGGGAGAAGTTGGGAAACACTCAAATAAACGTCTAGAAGCAATAAAGTTTTTAAAGAGAAACACTATTGGATTTATCAAAATAAAACACTTATCTAGGTAGATAGTTCTGTAATACAAATACTATTAGACAATACAGTGAACAATAATGTAACATGTAATAAAATTCAATGAGGTGACAATCTATACGCTGGCTAGAAAGTCAAAATTTAGCAAAGTATTGTATTTCTAATTTTAACCTTGTTGGATTTTTAACCTTGTCGGGCTAGCACGTCTTAGGTTCGACATAGGAATGTACTCGTTAATTTTTATTAAAAGCTAGAGTGGGGGGCTAGAAAGTCCAAATTTAGCAGGTTGATGCTTTTACAGTTTATTTTAATTATTTTGATTTTAATCTTATCGGACTAGCCTGACTCGTGCCCGCCATAGGATTATACTCCTTTTTGGTGAATAACTCGAAAGTCGGAGCAGCTAGAAAACCCAAATTTAGTAAATTATTGGCTTTCGTGTTAATATATTTCATTATTATCGTCATAGTAATGCACTTGTTTTTTATAAAGAACCGGAGTAGCTAGAAAGTTCAAATTTAGCAGGTTGGTGTATTTTGCCGTTTATTTTATTACTTTCAATTTTGAATCTCATTGGGCTAGCCTGCTTTGTGCTCGCCATAGGAATGTATTCGTTTTTGAGGAATAACTCGAAGAGCGGAGGGGCTAGAAAGTCCAAATTTAGTAAGTTATTGGTTTTCGTAGTAATATATTTCAATTCTTTGTATTTTCAATCTGATCGGGATTCCACGTCTGGGATCAGCTATAGAAATGCCCTCGTTTTCTAGGAAAAATTCAAGAATCGAAGTAGCTAGAAAGTTCAAATTTAGTACATCACCGTTTCACGTGGTATATTTTACATATTTTTAGTTTTAAACTTTGCCGATCCAGCCTGTCGCTTATTCGTCACGGAAACGAGCTCATTAGTTGGAAATTAATTGAGAACAGGTACAGCTACGAAGTCCTAGTTTGATGAGTTGTGAACATTCATACATTTAAACTGCATACATTTGAACACGAACACGCTTCATACATTTAAGTTACATACAAATAATAAAAGCTGGTACTTCATAAAACTGCATTTTGCTTTTTCTTGTCGAAAATGTCTCTTACAAATTATCAAATACCTCAAAAGAATATCTACAGTCACCATTTATTTTTATATAACAAATTTATAGTGAAAATACATTTATATGCTAATAAAAATAAACTAAATCCTTTCTTTATTTTTTATTCCCTAAAGGTTTAAAAGTATGAAATATTCGCCAGTTCATGCGATAAAAGCAAAGTAACTTTCTTAAATATAAGACAATTTTAATTATTTTGATTTTAATCTTATCGGGTTAGCCTGACTTGTGACCGTCATAGGATTATACTCCTTTTTGGTAAATAACTCGAAAATCGGAGCAGCTGCAAAACCCAAATTTGGTAAATTATTGGCTTTCGTGGTAATATATTTTAATATTATCGTCATAGTAATGCACTTGTTTTTAGCACTTTACAACAAAGTTGAAAAGTGTTTATGACTTTGTTCATTCTGTCTGTCTGTCTGTCTGTCTGGCTGTCTGTCTGTCCGTTAGCACGATAACTGCCGTAAAAATGACTTAATCAAAATGAAATTTTAGTATGTTGTTCAGACGGTCTGTAGGACCTATGGGAATATAAATGAATAATATCACCCAATTAGTTTTGGATTGAACCCGGGTTGAAAAAATGGAATACATTGAGCCCTATGGGACCTAATTTTTCAAGCATTTTTTAAGCGGATTTAAAATTCACAAATTGCTTCGAAAATTTTAGGCAATATTCAAATTGTTCCATAAAATATATAAAAAAAAATTCAGAGAAATATATTCAGTAGTTTTTTAAATAAAAATTAAAATAATAATAACACCTCTTATATGAAGCGATCACGTGTCCATGATATGAAACGATCACATGACCCACTTCAAAATGATATATGGCATCCATCTTGTCTCAAAATCGTGATTTTTAAAGTTCTTTCTAATTCATATTGAGTGTTGTATCCATCCTAAAACTACTTTATTTTGGCCTAAATTCTGTGCATCTACATACTTTAACAACGCAATGACAATATATTTCAGTTTAAATGCTCATACAAATTTGATTATTTCTACTATTAAGCCTATTTTTCACCTATGTAAAATGTAAACAGCAAAATATGTAGAATGAGTTGTATTAGAATCGCTGTAATTCTTTAACACAAAATCATATAGTCCATGGAGTCTGCATGGCTGATATGAATGAAATATTCATTGATTTTAGAAAGAGAAGGACGATAATTTTCGATGAAGTTTTACGCATAGAGTTTTACTTACTTGTAGCTCCATGGTCTTCATTTTTAAATAATATAAATTATTATAGTATTGTGATGAATGACATGAATGGGGGAATTATTTATGAATGAAATGTTGCTTTTATAGAGAGAGCCAGGCGTGTTATTTTTTCTATGACGTCATTTGAATGGATTTCAGTTGTTTTCGATGAAGTTTTCAAATATAATAAATTATCGTAGTATTATGATAATTCTAAAATTATTACCGAGGAATGTATCACATTTTAGAGATGTTTAAACCAGGCAATTTATATTTTAATGCCGTCATTTGAATGAAGTTAATTTTTTTCGATGAAGGTTTAAGGTTTCAAATATAATAAATTAATGTAGTATTGTGATAAGTTTTAAAATATTACCGAGGAATGTATTGTATTTTAGACATGTTTAAATAAAATTGCATTGAAGTTGGAAAGTGTTTCATAATCAATGCTTTAAGCATGATTGATCTTTCTTGTATATTTTATGCAAACTTGCTTTAAACTGGTCTCTATATAAATTTTCCATATTTTTATTATTCATGTAGCCACTGGTGAAGGGTGTATATGCTTCTAAAAGCGCTCTGGCAGTTTTTAACACTTTACAACAAAGTTGAAAAGTGTTTATGACTTTGTTCATTCCGTCTGTCTGTCTGTCTGTCTGTCCGTTAGCACGATAACTGCCGTAAAAATGACTTAATCAAAAATAAATTTTAGTATGTTGTTCAGACGGTCTGTAGGACCTGTGGGAATATAAATGAATAATATTACCCAAATAGTTTTGGATTGAACCCGGGTTGAAAAAATGAAATACATTGAGCCCTATGGGACCTAATTTTTCAAACATTTTTTAAGCGGATTTAAAATTCACAAATTGCTTCGAAATTTTTAGGTAATATTCAAATTGTTCCATAAAATATACAAAAAAAAAATCAGCGAAATATATTCAGTAGTTTTTTAAGTAAAAATTAAAATAATAATAGCACTTATTATATGAAACGATCACGTGACCATGATATGAAAGTATCACGTGATCCACTTCAAAATGATATATGGCATCCATCTTGTCTCAAAATCGTGATTTTTAAAGCTCTTTTTATTTCATATTGAGTGTTGTATCCGTCCTAAAACCACTTTATTTTGGTTTAAATTCTCTGCATCTACATACTAAATCAACGCAATTACAATATATATGAGTTTAAATGCTCATCCAAATTTGATTATTTCTACAACGAAGCCTATTTTTCTCTTATGTAAAATGTAAACAGCAAAATATGTAGGATGAGTTGTATAGAAATTGCTGTATTTTTTTAACGCAAAAGAATTTAGCTCATGGAGTCTGCATAGCTGATATGAAAGAAATATTCATTGACTTTACCGAGAGAAGGACGATTTTTTGCGATGAAGTTTTAAGCATTGAGTTAAATTACTTGTAGCTCCATGGTCTTAATTTTTAAATAAAATAAATTATTATAGTATTGTGATGAATGGCATGAATGGGAAATTATTTATGAATGAAATGCTGCTTTTATAGAGAGAGCCAGGCGTGTTATTTTTCCTATGACGTCATTTGAATGAATTTCAGTTGCTTTCGATGAAGTTTTCAAATATAATAAATTATCGTAGTATTATGATAATTCTAAAATTATTACCGAGGAATGTATCACATTTTAGAGATGTGTAAACCAGGCAATTTATACTTAATGCCTTCATTTGAATAAGTTCATTTTTTTCGATGAAGGTTTAAGTTTTCAAATATAATAAATGAATGCAGTATTGTGATAAGTTTTAAAATATTAACGAGGAATGTATTGCATTTTAGACATGTTTAAATAAAATTGCATTGAAGTTGGAAAGTGTTTCATAATCAATGCTTTAAGTATGATTGATCTTTCTTGTTTTATTAAGAGCCAGAGTAGCTAGAAAATCCAAATTTAGCAGGTTGATGTATTTTGCAGTTTATTTTATTGCTTTCGATTTTGAATCCCATTGGGTCAGCCTGCCTTGTGCCCGCCATAGGAATGTACTCGTTTTTGAGGAATAAATCGAAGAGCGGAACGGCTAGAAAATCCAAATTTAGTAAGTTATTGGTTTTTGTGGTAATATATTTCAAATCTTTGGATTTTCAATCTGCTCGGGATTGCACGTCTTGGATCAGCTATAGAAATGCCCTCGTTTTTTTGAAAAAATTCAAGAATCGATGTCGCTAGAAAGTTCAAATTTAGTACGTCCCTGTTTTTCGTAGTGTATTTTACATATTTTTTTAATTTTAAACTTTGTCAATCCAGCCTGTCCTTCGATCGGCATGGAAAAGATCTCATTGGTTGGAAATGAATTGAGAACAGGTACAGCTAAGAAGTCCTAATCTGATGAGTTGTGAACTTTCATACATTTAAGCTGCATGCATTTAAACACGAACACGCTTCATGCATTAAGTTACATACAAATAATAAAAGCTGGTACTTCATAAAACTGCATTTTGCTTTTCCTTGTCGAAAATGTATTTTATGAAATATCAAATACCTCAAAAGAATATCTACAGTCACAATTTATTTTTCTATAATAAGCGTATAGTGAAAACACATTTATATGTTAATGATAAAAAATAAACAAAACCCTTTCTTTATTTTTCATTCCCTAAAGGTTTAAAAGTATGAATTATTCGACAGTTCATGCGATAAAAGCAAAGTAACTTTCTTAAATACAAGACATCGCAATAATTCAAAGCTAATATGCACATTTATACTTAAATATTATTTAAGGAAAACAAAGTACAGCTTTCTGCATAATTAACGCAACTAAAAGGACTTTAAAATTGCTTATCCGCTTAAATACAATTTATTCTCATTAGTATTTGTAAAACATGTCCATTATGGTCCTGCATAGTGCTGTTTGGGCTGCACTAAAGAGCCGTAATTTCTTGCTCTGCGTCTATTTTAAGTCGCTAGTGGGGCGAGCAACGAGAGAAATATGAGGCGTTGGCTCGTTATTTCTCCTGTACGATTATTCAAAATGCTAAAGCAATGTCGGGAACCCATTCTTTTACGAGTTATTTGTGATTTCTGAAATACTGCATTTGTGAATTCCAAATAAGATTGAAATGTAGTATGGAGAGTCTCGGTTAAACTTGCGTGTTGGATTGAAGATTTGGAGAAATGCATTCAGAAGTCATTGCAAAGTACAGCACATTTTTTATGCGAAAAGAATTTACGTGCAAATAAGAAAGTGCTCATCTGCCCAAGTAGCATGCCAATATCGAATCAATATTGCATACATTGGCATACAATTGGAAATATTTCCAATGTAACGCCAATACTGGGGATATATTGGCTGATATTTATTAAGAAGATATTAAAATTACGATATTACGCAAATATTAGCGTTACATTAGAAACATTTGCAATTTAACGCAAATACTTGGGATATATTGTCAGCCAATATTTCCGAATTATTGACAATATTGAGTATATGCTGTCATGCCAATATTGGTTAAAAAAGACCAGTCAATATGAATCTAATATTGACAAAATGTGTACATTTTCATATTGGGTCAACTATGGCGGCCAATATTTATGATCTACTAAGGTGGCTACCTTCACCATTCATGTACATACTCATAATCCACATGATTCTCTAATTATCCTACAGCGGTAATTACCCAGAATTATTCCGTCATTACCGATCAAAAATTAAAAAAAAATGTAGGGAACATTTAGATGGATGGTCTTCACCTGGTCTGGATCGTGTTATTGATCGGTAATATCCGCGGAAACTTGGTGGTGAAGGGGTGACCAGTTTCAGCATTTCTCAGTTTGTACACAATATGGTTATAGGCCATTAGTCACATTACTCTAAACTTTCTATGCGTTGTACTAAACCTCAATACTGGGTAACTAATTTAACAGCTGCAGGAAAGCGACAGAAAAGAAGTTAATGAAACAAATTGTAAGTTGCATAAAATACAAATAATTTCCATATTAAAACAGGTAAAATTATTTTCAGTCAAATTTTTGATCATAGGGATATTTTCATCATACGTATGTTCTTTATATTGCAGCTGGTATTAGGACAATCAATACTGGAATTCAGGGATTCAAAAACTGGTATTTCAGTCAAATTTCGTCGGTATTTCAATAACGGTATTGATACAAAATACCGTTACTTTACATTTATTAAATTGCTAGATTAAAAAGTTTGCTATTACTATTATTTTTTTTTTATTTTCGCTATTTTTAAGTTCCTCATAAGAATGTTAAAACTAATATCACTCATATTATTTTATTGAGATATACGTTTTATGTTATTATAACTTTTTGTTTTGATATCAACTTCAAACTGTAGTTTCAATTCTTTCCAATGTCTTCAGAGTCAGAAAAGAATCTATTTTCTGAAGTCGCGTCATTATCTCTTAATTATTCAGCATAATAATAGTTATAATCCCTTTCCTGCTTACTAACATCTGTAATACTATATTGGAAATTGTATTCCTTTAGCTGAAAATAATTAGATTGTTAAAAGTTTTGAACTTGTCAGATTTTTTGTCACATGCTTTTCAGTTCCTGTGGATGCCTCCCCCACTGGGTTCCGGTCTAAATCGGGTGGCACTTCCCGGCCGTCCAAACGGTTACCTTACACCTTTCTGGTAGGTCGGACGGTCAGGGTCTCAACAACAACAACATACTTTTCAGTCTTTTTTCATTAATTTATCTAATTGCCTATTTCATAAATATGCTTGCTTGTATGATGTATTTTAGTCTTTATTTGGTTTTTCAGTTGGTAAGTTGCTTTTTAGAAATAACAAGCATGTGTAACCGTTTCTTTGTTGTTTTGAAGTCATGTGTAAAAGTGAATTTATCTTATCCTTCTTTTATTCTGGGAACTCCTCTTAAACTTCTCTAAATGTGACTTATATCCATCCTGCTGAAAATCAGATGTTCAACTCTCCTAACGTACAATGATTTTTTCACAAATACAAAGATGAAATATAAAAGGTTTATTATTACTAAAACACGGTTTCTTGTTTGAATAAATAAACTTAAGCACACTTCTTGTACAAAAGACAATACAGCGAAATTACACAGAAATACACTCACGTACCAATTGTAATGCTACTTGCAACCTTTCTGCACTCGATCGACCCAAGAGATATCCAAGATCAAAATTCTATATTATATCCAAGACAATTACACAGGGCACACCTTAACCATGCGCTATATTGTCCAACCATCCACCATCGAAGACCTACCTGACAGCTGAGGATCTATTAAAGCACTTTCTAAAACATCCGCTTTACAACCACATCGTTAACACTCACTTCCAGGACACGATATATCAAAAACTTTGATGTCCCCCAAAAACAACGAATCCGCAAAATTGTCAAGCAGACTTTGTGATTGGTAACTCAAACCGAATTTCGAATTTTCTGTCAGTTTGCAATAAAATCATAACTTAATGCAAATAAGGGAAATCATAACATCTAGGTGGCAAATAATAGTAAATTATTGTGACCTCAAAATGCTTAACACAAATGTGAAAGACGTTAACATGGATGCGCTTTTGATATCTTATCCTACATGTAAACAGTTCTAGCTCTCACCTTATTTTCCCGTTGGTATTAATCTCTTTTCGGTTTCGACTAACAAATTGGAAATTGTTAGCCCTATTTTCTTTTTTGTCATTTATTTACTATTTACAATGAATTGGATTCCTCTACTAAGAGCCCTTGATAGATTTTATTTCATACAGACGTTTTCCTGCCAGTTTCCTACCAGATGGATCGATTTCCTATCAGGAGGCCAAACCTACAAATTAAAACGATAATCTTTATCAGTAATGAAGACTCTTATCGTCATTTGCAAGTTCTAAGATCACCTCTTTCTGTCCAAATTACAAAAGATAAGTAACTGATTTTGAAGATATTGCAGTTGAGTGACATCATAGATATACTAGGCATAGATATACTAGAGTGACGTCATAGATATATAGAAGGTACCATATATAAGTGCTATAACGATTACCATAGTTCTCAAATCTTATAAAAAGAAATGCAACTTTCAACTTCAGTGAAACATCATCCTAAAATGTTCTTATATTTCTCTATTTTCAAATATGCAAAAATGTAAAATATAATACTTTTAGAAAAATAGACTTATTAAAAATAAAAATTATTTCGCATGTGTTTTTATATTCCGAAGATAAATCAATTTCTGTATACTAGGTCGAACTATTCACAGCATATTGTTATATTTTTACCCATTGTAAAATATATGAAGATTTGGTGTTATTGATAGAAACGCCATTTTCAGAAATAATAAGATTCAATTTCATTGTAATTTAAACATCAGATATTAATATTTTTTTCAATGAATTGAATGTATTTTAATCCTTATAAATATAATAAAACTAGTTTATATACCCGCCATTGTTAGTTAATAAAATGGGCAAATTCCAGTAGTATTCAAAACACATTTGTTCTTCTAAAAGTTTTATAAAAAACTATATTTTAATTCCCATGAAAAGTATGGCTAAAATTCATGTTCTTGCTATAAAAAATTATCGGTACTAGTAATCTGGAAAATATATATATATATATATATATATATATATATATATATATATATATATATATATATATATATATATATATATATATATATATATATATATATATATATATATATATATATATATATATATATATATATATATATATATATAACCAATTTTCAAAACATTAAAACTTTAGTAAACGTACGCTTAAGTAACAAGTAAGATCACCATTGGTTACACATATCAGTTACCATTGGTTACACATATTATTTAACTGTAGCAAATAAAATAAGAAAGATCAATCATGCTTAAAGCATTGATTATGAAACACTTTCCAACTTCAATGCAATTTTATTTAAACATGTCTAAAACGCAATACATTTCTCGGTAATATTTTAAAACTTATCACAATACTACATTAATTTATTATATTTGAAAACTTAAACCTTCATCGAAAAAAATGAACTTCGATCAAATGACGGCATTAAAATATTACTTGCCTGGTTTAAACATTTCTAAAATGCGATACATTCCTCGATAATAATTTTAGAATTATCATAATACTACGATAATTTATTATATTTGAAAACTTCATCGAAAACAACTGAAATTCATTCAAATGACGTCATAGAAAAAATAACACGCCTGGCTCTCTCTATAAAAGCAGCATTTCATTCATAAATAATTTCCCATTCATGTCATTCATCACAATACTATAATAATTTATTTTATTTAAAATTTAAGACCATGGAGCTACAAGTAATTAAACTCTATGCGGAAAACTTCATCGAAAAAAATCGTCCTTATCTTAGTAAAATCAATGAGTATTTCATTCATATCAGCTATGCAGACTCCATGAACTAAATAATTTTGTGTTAAAGAAATACAGCAATTCTAATACAATTCATTCTACATATTTTTCTGTTTACATTTTACATAGGTGAAAAATAGGCTTCGTGGTAGAAACAATCAAATTTGGATGAGCATTTAAACTCAAATATATTGTAATTGCGTTGTTTCAGTATGTAGATGCACAGAATTTAAGCAAAAATAAAGTGGTTTTAGGACGGATACAACACTCATGCCATTGCCTTTTCGTTCTTGTAGTAATAATCAGTTTAACAAAATTGAAGATATTTGTCACTTTGAAAAATAATTATCTAAATAATACAGAAGCGATAAGAAACTGAAAATGCCAATGTTTCCCCAAATCTTATATCCCAAAATAATAACTGATATAATTCAATAAAAAATGAAAACCAATGCTGTATTTACACCTTTGAATTATTTCCGTTGTTAAACAACATAATACCAATTTGTCAAATAAAATTTCAGAAAATAATCATCCACATAATACTATTTCTATAAGAGCGTTTCTAATTAATATATCGACAAACCCAAAGCCAACAAACTCATAACTTAACATAAACAGACAGGATTTTCATTGTATTTATATAGATACCCAAAAGTCTAACTTTCAGATTCTAAATTTTCTAACTTAGCAAATTTGATAGATATCATTCTGATTTTTTTTAAATTTGGAATATTATAATTATGAGGGTATTGTGCTAAAGAGACCCGATAAAAACTCGCTGAGATAGCATTTCTTTTTCCTTGATTTTACTAAAGAATATCACAAATTCCCCTAATTCCAATTATAACCCTCCGTTTCTTCATCTGCGATTTGATAATTCTCAGCCCCCCTTTGATCCGATTAGATATTCATTGAAATAACCAGCTGCCTTTTCATTACCTTTAAAATGGAACTTACTTGTTTGTTAACTACTTACTCTTTTGGCTTTATTATGGTCCTTATTAAATCCCATATTTGTTTAGGTCGTATTACACCAGCGCATGTACTTTCGACTTTGGGCGCTTATTTAGGGCATATCCACTTAGCAACTTGCGTACCTGCTAACTGGACGCTTAGTAACACAATCTGCGTTGGATCCTAAACGCCCTGAGCATCGGGTTAAAAATGGATGGAACCACTGCTCTAGGGCGTATCATACCCGCTACGTGATACGTCCTAAATAAGAGCGGCTGTACCCAAATTGCATAAGTGGGGTGAACGTACTATGTGCCCGCAAAGCTGGAGCTTATTACCAAATACCGTAAAATTAGTTTTTTGGGGGGTAGAAGAGGGTTCATTTTTTATTTCAGTTGGCTCGTAAATTGCAAGATACATTTTTTTCTAGATATAGTTTCTTAAGAAAAGATGTTTCATAATGAGACGAAAAATATAAAATTCGAGAAATTTTGAAAATCTGATATTATAGTTATAGAATATTTGATATTATATTTATAATAGCCACCTTACGGCTGCGCAACGGTCCAATGGTGTTTATTTTGTGACTATGTTTATTGTTTTATAATTTGCTTAAAAAAGTCATTGCGAAAAAATGATTGCGTGTCTCAAAAATGTCTTGAATGCGTTTAAATTATCTTTAATTTTAATCTCGGGCAACGCTGGGTACCTTTACCAAAAATATCATACAATTCGATTTTTCCATTTAACATTTATTTCAGTCCCTTTAAAACTGCCATTATGGGAACATTTCTCCTGAATTGCGAAAAATTGCGAGAAAATTTCTAAAATCTTCGTTCTCGAAAAACTTTTGTAGCCTTCTCACATACACATATCGTCTTTATACGATTGCACCCTTTCCGACTTCCTGAGTCTCAAGAAGGAAATCATTAACACTCCTGTTTTTTTTTCCCTTTCTTACCATCCATTTATCATTGTATCTCAATTGATTGTTCCTCATCCAAAAGGAAGGCTTAAATCAGGTGAGGCCAGGACTTCAAATGAGAGGCACGGTTTTTATTAGTTATTGACGTTTGCTTGTGTTTTACGAACTCAAAACACCATATTCCTTGCTTAAAAAGGAATTGTTTCTCAATAACTCATTTCTTGTGATCACAATATTTTTCTAAATAACTACAGTGTTAGAATCAAAGAATCGACAACAAAAAGAAATCCGTTAATACCTAACAGCTTAAAAATGTAATAAAATGTATCAATCAGTTTTGCAAACATAATTTAATCTACTTTTGAAACCAATTGATACGTTTATCAACATTTTAGGTTATTATTAACAAAGTACAGTCATTGCAGATTCATTTCAACAGCTGCCATCCAATTTTAAAGCTATTATTAGTCAAGTACTTTTTTTATTGCGGATTGATCTTAGCAGCACATATTCACCTTAATGAAGTGCTTTTATTGCAGATTTATTTCATGACAGCAGTTAGGGTAGAATTTCATGGAATAAAATAATTTCTTTTATCTACATGCATAGTATAATGTGTAGAGAAAGTATTGTGAAGGGGTCGAAAATTCGAATTCGCGATTTCAACGATTCAAGCATCAATGAAATGGAATGGGATGTTTTTGATGTGGTTTCTGTATGCACATGTGTGTGCCAGTGAGTCTGGGGATGCGGTATCTCACGAATAAATAGAGCGTTCCAAAGGTAATTTGGAACGATTATTAAAAACTTGAGAATTTTGGAAGTCTGTTGATTATAAACGTGATAGAACGTTTGAAAGACATTCAAATTTTCGAATGGATTTTTGAAAAATATCCCAAAAACATCAGTGCATTCGATGACTTGAAAAAAATAAAAATTTTATACGTAATTCAATACGTTCATTATTCTAAAACGAATAACACTTTATAGCGCTTTTTCAAACCTTTCTTGAGATATTGCACGCTTTTCAAATAAATGTAACTTAAACTACATAAAAATGAACAATAGAAAACATCATCAAACAAACACTTAGCGATAAATTTTGCAACCTCGATGACTAATTCGGCAAAATATCGCCAACTTGACGACTTTTTTAATGTGATATCAAATTGACAAAATCGTCGCCAAATTGGCAAAACTGACACCAAACTTGGCGAATTAATAATTAGTATCCTTTAATATAGTAGAATATACTGCTTATCAGATGTTAACTATATTTACAATTGTCTAATTGTATCAGTGCGAAATATAAGTTAATTTCGCTCTTCAAAATAATTTTACATGGTGTTATCCAGAAAAGTGCCAAATATTGTTGTACTTTTCAACGTTAAAGCCAATGTGTCGTGGTGGAACTTTTTCATCAATATTTTCCATTGAAAGAAGTAAACCACTTGAATTATGTAATGAAAGTCATGCGCTGTCACATCAGTTTTCTTTTTTGTGTATGTGTGTAAATTAGGTGAAATTTACTTCGCTACTTTTTAAATACCCGAGTCTTCATATTTTTTCCGTTGAGCTAGAAAAGTTTTCAATTTTTATTTTGCTTCTGATCCTTTTGCTAACTATCCAACTCACAAGGAAATTTCGATAAAATTTGCAATGAGAGGAGTTCTCAATTTTATGAAAAACATTCTGAAATATAGTTATTTACATAATATGATCTCATAATAAATGCTAACTATGATTTTAATTCAATATTAACGCAGTGTCATATTATTTCCAATCGCCTGGCTCCAGTTTCTGTGCTTTCTTTTCTCCCGCTTCTTGGAATTCCGAATGTGACACAATAGTTCCGGTTCCGGTGCTTATTTTATTTGAGCGTAAGACATTCAAAATATGTCATAAATTATGATTATTTATCTAATTGTGGTTATTTATCTCATATGATTATAGTTGTTTTCATAATCACCACATTAGCAAAATAACAGAAACAGGTATTAAACAGGTATATTTTTAGAATTACCGGTTTCATTTTTCAGCCAAGTTTGGGCCATGGGATTGTAACTGTATCAAAACGTTTAGTAACTTCAAAACTTTTAGTTTTAAACTAAAATAACTGCAGAAAGTTTTATAATTCCATTATTAAGATTTTCTTTGTTGGTTTATCATTTTGCAAGACCATTTGTCATCATATCTTAATCAATTCTCCCACTTCTCCCACTTCTTCCACAAGATATTTTTTTCTCGCAATAGAAGGATTTACTATTATGTGAGGCCATGCCCCTTAATGAGAGAGATAGCTTTAATCAGTAATTGAAGCTCTCTCACCTTCACGAGATCTGGAACCATTTTTCTGTTCGAATTGCAGAGGAAAATGATTTAATTGATTTAACAAATGAGCGTTAGCTATGATCGTGTACAATACTATTCTTTAAAATAGTATTACACATGGTGGTACCTGGCGATATGAATCTTTCTATTTTTTATTCTGATCTTTAAAAAAGCATATAAATAATAAATAAAATATTAAATACTAATTCAAAGAACATATTTAGAAGGGCATAAAATCGTATCAAAGAGTTCCACTCAACCACCCGCATGCAGCGTTAGGGATAGTAAAATCCTCAGATGCACACATTGAATTCTCGCCAATTTGGCGATATTTTCCAAAATGAGATGATATTGCGAATTTCATTTCAAGTGTCGCCAAATTTATCGCCAAGTTTGATAGACAGAGAGACGTACATGCGGACAGACATAGACTTTTAGTATACAGCATTTTACATAATAAATAATTATAGATAGCTAGATTTATTTTTTCTAAGAAAAATAATTTTGTTTATCGCAGCACAAGTTCTATAGGGATACATGAAGTAGTGACATTAAAAAAGGATTATAAGCAAGATTATTACGTCAATGCATATAATCAATAAAATAAAATCAGAAACATTTTGTTAGTTACATTATTTTTTTTTTAATTTTGCTGCAAGAAATTTTCTTCTGAAAAAGAAAAAATATGTATATTTATATAACCTTCACTCAACTCCTACTTAGAAATAGAATATTTTTATCCTCCTGCAATGTATTCTTGCTGCAATTGACTCTTCTTGAGTTACAAATATAAAATCATTTGTATTTGTAACTCAAAAAGTTACAATATCAATTACAAATACAATATCATTTTGGTATCTTATCAATCATTTATTTTTTATATTATTATAATCCGTGATTATTGTATATTCTGTCAGGTAAGTTTAAGCCTACAGATGAGAGTTATAACTGTTATATGTAATTAAATATTTCGTGTTTTTATGAATTCTTAGTATCACACATTTTCAGGGCCAAATTGCATAAAACAATCGCTTTTTCTTTTAAATATATCATAGAAGATTTAGATATTATCATGTGTAAAACTCTTTGCAGCTGAGAAAAGGACATGGAACTTCAAATTTAGATGCATGCAATCATGAAATGTGTTTTTATGTATCTCTACTTTTTTCTGACTCGGAAAAAACAAATAACATTAAATTCAGAATAAATATGCATGATAACTTAAGAATCTAATAATTTCTGAAAAATAATAAATCTAATAACCAGTATCTAATGAATATGAATAAATATTACTTGTATTAATAATTATTAATTATTAATGACTAATAGTGTAGTGACTTGCGTATAACTAATAAATAAAAACTATCTAAAAAATTCAATATACTAAAACTTGAGAAAAATTTAAATCTACAATCTCAAAAAATATTAACTTTAAAATTTAAAAAAAAAACGTTTTGTTAATATTTTGAGGTTAATAATATTTTAAGGAAGATAGTTATTATTTTACATGTAATAAATGAAGAAAATAATTAACAAACATGAATAAATTATTCTCAATGAAACAATTTTTACTTATTGCAATTTGAAGAGGTATTGTCATTAAGAAAAACACAAGAAGTATGTAAGAAACTACACCAGTTTCGCTTACTTTAATTATTGCTTTTCTAATATCGCACAAAATCTAATATAACTGAACACAAAGGATAAAAATAACAAATAGGATGAAATTTTGATCCAATTAATATCTTCTAAAATATATCAGAAATAAAAAAAGGAACATTTTGGTAGTAGCAGCATAAACAGTTACTTAAACGTATTAACAAGATATAGAAGCAAAATATAGTCTCCTTCTTCAGGGTAAAAAGACAGATCAACCAAACCAACATCGGCAAGAAGGTACTTGCCCTTGAAATAGGCTATTTAAGTTTTGCCTGCAAAATTGGTTGATACTTTTTATGAACAATTTATGCTATTATGCAACAAAGTATTTTTATTTCAATTATTATAAATTAGAAATTCTATAGAAAATAATCTTGATTTAAAAAGGACTTAAAATATAATTTCGCACTTTAAAAGTTACAAGTATGAGAAAATTCCTTCCGAAACAATAAAAATCTGATGTGGGCAAGACATGACTTTCCTTATATAATGTAATGAATTTCATACTTTTACAGTAAAAAAATAGGTTTTTCTTATAGTAGATACTAATATTCTTTCCAAGATATTGAATTTTCGATAATGAGTCGTCATTTTCATTGATTTAGTGTCATATTTATCCATTTGGCGAGATTTTCGTTAATTTGGCAACATTTAAAAAAAGTCGCCAAGTTGGTGACATTCCGCCAAATTCGTCGCCAAAATCTCGCCAAGCGTTATGCACTAAGAAATAAGCTATTCTTACAGCAGATAAAGGACTATTGGCGCTCAAATACAAAAGTTTTATTCAAAGTATCTTTTTTCATGAATGGAACGAGCTAGATCCACGAGAATGATGTCACTCAATTTATCGCATGGTATTACATATGAAAAGAGAATATGTTTCTCAATAGGAAATATTTTTTTTTATTTTATATGACTTTTTGATAATTTTTTTGAAAAATGTGCAATATCTCAAGAACGGTTCATGTTAGCGTTCTAAAATTTATGTCAATCGTTTTCTAATAAAAAATTACATAAGAAATGTCTATTTGCGTAACTTTATTAGAGGTTTAGATTTTTTAACGATTTTTTCAAAATTTCATTCGAAAATTTAGGGGGGTTCTGAACATTCGATTGCGTATAAAAACAATAGGCTTCTAGTGTTTACGGATTGTGATTTTTGTACCAAATTTGATTCGAATCGGTCCATTCGTTCGTCATTTATCGTCTCCACAGACGCACTGACACACACACACACATACTTTCACACACACACACACATACTTTCACACACACACACACACACACATACTTTCACACACACACACACATACTTTCACACACACACACACACACACATACTTTCACACACACACACACTCACACACACACACACACACACACACACAGACATCACTTCAAAAATGTTTGATTCGTGATCAGGGATGCTTGAAACATGCTCTCCCGTCGAAAACTCGATTTCGAATTTTCGACCCCGTCACAATACTTTCCTTATACATTATGTATATAAGGAAAGTAAAAAGTACCTAATTGCTCTTAACGTTCCCTAAACTTTGCCTAGAACTAGAAATTTGTAACCTTCATACATTTTCTTCTTCTGTTAATCCCTTTCCAACTTCCTGACTTACAAGTAGGAAATCGTTAGCACTTCGTTATTTTTATCATTCATTCGACATTGTATCTCAGTCGGTTGTTACCGCTCTAAGAGTTCTTCTAAGCGTAATGGACGCTTTTGGTATCAGGTAAGGTCAAGCCTCCTAATGAGAGTGATATATTTTATCAGAAATTGCCGCTCTCTTGTCTTTCACGGAGCATTGGCGTTTTTTTTTTCTTTTGCGCTATAGTAGAGAAGGAAAACTCGGTTCTGGATAGGGCATTCAGTATCGCGATACGCAAACCTGAAATTATGGTACAGAATACACATAAGCCTCATCTGATATAATTCATCAAAATGAAATTCCGATAAATTTTTATTTTATATAGCTTTCTTAATTATTGAAATTAAAAAAAAATATTTAATAAAAATAGACTGCTGTATAAATAAAATGGGTATAATTCCGTTGCTTAGTAACATGGTAAGTCTTCTCAAATGAATTTGAGTACCAAATATCATCTACATAATGCTATTTGTGTGGCAGTTTCGTTTTTAACACTTTACAACATAGTTGAAAAGTGTGTATGACTTTGTTCATCCTATCTGTCTGTCTGTCCGTTCGCGCGATAACTGCCGTAAAAATGACTTTATCAATATGGAAATTTAGGATGTTGTTCAAACGGTCTGTTGGACCTATGAGAATATAAATGAATAATATCATCCAATTAGTTTTGGATTGAACCCGGGTTGAAAAAATGAAATGCTTTGAACCCTATGGGACCTGATTTTTCAAACATTTTTTAAGCGAATTTAAAAATCACAAATTGCTTTTAAATTTTTAGGAAATATTCAAATTATCCCATAAAAAACATAAAAAATTTCAGCAAAATGTATTTGGCAGTTTTTTAAATAAAAATTAAAATAATAATTACACCCATATCATATGAAGAGATCACGTCACCGACTTCAAAATAAAATATAGCATCCATCTTGTGTCAAAATCGTGTTTTTTAAAGCTCCTTTTAATTTTTATTTAGTGCTGTATCTGTGCTAAAACTGCTTTATATTCGCTTAATTTTTGTGCATCTATATTCTGAAATAGCGCAATTACAATATATTTGAGTTTAAATGATTAATACCATCCATATTGTGTCAAAATTGTGATTTTTAAAGTTCTTTTAAATTTATATTTAGTGTTGTATCCGTCCTAAAACCGCTTAATCTTTGCTTAATTTCTGTGCATCTACATTCAGAAACAACGCAATAACAATATAGTTGAGTTTAAATGATCATCCAAATTTGATTATTTCTACAACGAAGCCTAATTTTCACTAATGGAGAATGTAAACACATCAAGCTGTAAGATGAGTTGTATAAGAATTGCTGAATTTCTTTAACACAAAATTGTTTAGCTCTTCAGTCCGCAATATAGTTGATATGAATGAAACAGTTATTGATTCTACATACAGAAGCAGGCGATTTTATAGCAGACTTTTCAATGAAGTTTTAAGCATAGAGTTAAATTATTTTGACCTCCATGGTTTCAAGTTTTGAAGTAAAATAAATTATTGTAGCTTTGTAATGAATAAAATGAATGGAATAACAGTGTGTGAATGAAATATTTACTGCATTTTCATAGAGAGCCAGGCTCTTTATATTTCAAAGACGTCATTTGAATGAAGTTCATTTTTTTCGAGGAAGATTTAAGTTTTCAAATATAATAAATTATTGTAATATTGTAATAATTTTAAAAATTTTACCACTGAATGTATCGCATTTTAGAGATATTTAAATAAAATTCCATTGCAGTTGGAAAGTGTTTTATAATCAATGCTTTATGCATGATTGATCTTTCTTGTTAATAATATCTCGATTATCAATGGCCGTAGAAACTCGAAATATAAACTACATTTTAAATGAGGCTGTTATAAAACTACCCACTAATTTTTATGAAGTTCTGTGCAGCCGTTCTCCCGTAATGATGAGACGAACACACAAACCACTTTACAGTTTTTAATTTTATTTATCTTTTAGCAAGTATACCGGTTCTTCGCATGAAATATGCAATATAAAGAAATTTAAAATACACAATCATGTGCAAATTCCTATGGTATTAAAATGACATTGCTATTTAAAACATTCTATTAAAATATTTAAATTAATGCTCCTTAAAAAAAACTCTTAATCTATGTTCTCGCTATACAAAATTATCGTCACAGGCGGATCTGATGAATAAACCTCTTGGTCCCGCTTGTAAACAAATTTACAAAAAATATGAAATTGAATCAATATATGCCAAAATAAAAGCTCTAAAATTTTATGGGAAGATTTACCAGTACGACCTGCAGACGTATTCGCAAATTAATATATATATATATATATATAGATATATATATATATATATATATATATATATATATATATATATATATATACTTTCAATGTGTTGAAGATTTAATCTTCCAAAAGGAGAAGTTTCCCGAGATATTCTCGAAGAATTTCCAACTTAACACCATCGGCGCATCGTTAATTATTTTATTGTGGCTATATGCGGGCGTATTTTTAAAGCGTTCTTTGGTGTTCAAGAATTTCCTATAATTTGCTCTCCGGTATAATTTAAATAGGAAGTTTGCATATTATATACCTAGCAACTCTCGTGCATTTTACAGTTTCTAATAAAATAGGGAAAATGCTCTAGACTCGTTATAACTATTGAAACTTCTGATTTTTCACCTAGAATACAAACTTCTTTTATTTCCTTGATAGAAAGATGCATGTAAAAATTAGGAGATTACTTGTTTCAAAGGCATTGAAATCTATTGTTATCACTTAAGAAGAAGTGTGTCGCGAACGTTTTGGTATACTCGACAGAGAAGACAAAGTTTTGAAATCAAACACATTTATTAAACATGAAATAACAAGGCAGTTGATCGAAAACAGTGGAGTACAAGCATTTCTCGCAATAACTCAGAGTTACACTCGGTAGGGTGACCATTAAGAACACCCCTGGAGGAAGAGGAACCAAGAGAATACACATATTTTCTGATACATAAAATAAACACAATATTCCTCATATTATACTTGACATTTATATATCACATTTGTATACTTTGAACATATACGACATTTTCATATAACATCATCAATGACTTGATACTCACGAGGATTTGACAATTAACACTCTATTCGTTAGGTGGAAGACTAAATATATATAAAACTTTACCTCGTCTCTTTTAAATATAACATTTACAATTCTGTACCATGGGAAAGGATATCAGGATGGACTCTCGGCATAAACTCATCGAGATTCTTGCGCAGAACAAAATCCATAATGGTCGGGAAACTTGACTACACAACATCATGCTGGCGGAATTCGACATCTTGGTTGGTTACGGAGATTGGTTGATTCGTACCTTAGGACACAAGGAGGAGTCAGGCAAATACAAATCGCTGTAAAATGAGCTTTCCCTCTTGCCCTATTAGCGATTCAAGCCGACCAGTGAAAGAACCATTTTCTCTTTTCACAAGACTCATTATTCCATTACTACCAGGCTGATTCATTTAAAAACACGAGTGACTCATCTCTGAACCGAGCCAAACGACTCTACGCACAACTTGTCGAACTATGTTACATATTTTAATCACATCCTTCCACTTTCAAAATTAATCCACCTTTTCTTAAAATTCGCGATCATACGCGAATCAAACACACACGTCTACATTTTTCCACGACTCCTTCCACACTGCTTCCAAAATCCTTTTTCAAACGCGCGCGTGCGCAAAACCTGCAAGTTCCCAACTAGCGACTGAGAAGCGAAAATACAAAACTATTACTATTTTTCTGGAACATAAACACTTTTGCGATTTTAGAGTTCACTTCCCTTAAAAGTCAATGTAATTGAAAACATGTAGAAAAGACATTTACATTTCGAAATTGACACTTTCAATCACACAGAAATAAAACAATACTTTAATATACAATTTTAACACAGAGGTGTGAAAGCCTTATCACACTCCTTCGGGGCCCGGGAGAAAAATTTCCTGCAAAGCGGGGAATTTTTCCGCACAATACTAGGAAAATACCTGCATTAAGTTCCCAATGACATATGTTCCATTGAGAGGAATTTAGTGTAAATTTTGAGCGATGTACATGTACATCAAAGAAAAAAACAAAAACAAACAAGATCATGACCAGCATAATAACCAAAATCCAAGAGTGGCCTAAAGTTTGACTCGTGAGTCAAAAAAAAAATAAGTCTCAATACAAGCATAGACCTTTACAAGACAACACCAAATTAACAAGACACAAATGATGAAATTGCCCCTTTTAAAATTTAAACACTAATACATTTTCTGGTGAGTACCACAGAGACATGAAAATTTAATTTACTCAACTCACAAAAAGTTTAACTAAACAAAAAGTTTTCTTTCTTCAAAAATTTTACAATTAAAATTCTATAAATTTACTTTTCACAGAAATCAATTTATTAACTATTATCCAACCTTGCCAACAAATTACTTTAAAGGACATTTAAAAAATTTACTAATTTAGAAAATGAGACAAATTTTCAAACCAAGAATGTTGATCAGGCACCCAGGCAAGAAACAAGTCCATTAGAAAGTTGCAAACCTAGAGGTGGCGGTACCCCCAACCAATAAGTCAACAAACACCAAATGACAAAAAAAAATTTCTAAAATTTACTAGACCTTTAAATTAAAAAAAAATCATTCACACATTCATAAAATAAAACAGAGATAAAAATTATCAGTTATCCTTAAAAATCCTTACCAAAACTCTAATCCATCAAGTACTTAATTATCTTAAAATTACTTTAAAACATTACTGCTTATCATTAAAGCAAAGCAAAAAAAAATTATTATTTAAGTATTTAGAATTTTAAAACACTACTTCAAC
The DNA here is from genome assembly GCA_951213105.1 of Amaurobius ferox. Classification (NCBI taxonomy): domain Eukaryota; kingdom Metazoa; phylum Arthropoda; class Arachnida; order Araneae; family Amaurobiidae; genus Amaurobius; species Amaurobius ferox. The sequence goes on along the minus strand of OX578149.1, from coordinate 89,129,833 downwards.
CTGATTAACATGGCACTCACATTCAGAAAGCTGCACTGGCACAGAACTTGCAGTACAGAACATTCAGCTGACTGACACATAAAGCAAATTACACAGAAGTTCAGAAATATCGGATCCATTTTAACATAGCATACAGTTTTGCAAAACATTTTGTGAAACAATTGAAAATATAATATTATGAAACATAATTGTCCATCTCACAACAATATCAGTCTTTTTTTTGAAAATGCGAGAATTTCATAATCTAAACATTTTACTTTACTTTTGAGCCAATTGCTCTCTTGACATATTGCCTTAATTGACAAGTAACTTTAATGAATAAATTGGCCTCTTGGGCGCAAGTCATACTTGTGTGAATTAGGAACATTTTGAGTTTTAACCCTATTTTGATGGTTTAGAAAATATCTACTTTTAAATTGTCTTGTTTCTTGAGTTGAAGAATTATCAATGTTATCATTATATGTGCTAGAAATCAATTCACTACGTCTAGGAGGTAAAGGAGTTAATCTATTAACGTGGACCAATTGCTGATTACATGGATTGTTTTTGTGTTGAATGACAAAGTTAACTTCAGTTGTTTGCTTGATAACTTCAAAAGGACCATGATTTAAAGAACTGAGTTTTTTTGATTGGCCTGGCCGAATATGAGGTGTGTAAAGATAGACCAAGTCACCAACTTTAATCTTAGGCATTTTAGCAGATTTATGTTGTTGAAGTTGTTGTGATTCCTGAGCTTCCTCAAGGTTTTTCTTAACAGTTACAAAGGTCTTTTTTAAGCGAACCTGTAAGTCATCTGAATAATCATGAGTAGATTTGTAAACTGGATATTTTACACCTGTTAAAAGAGCATCAGGTAGCACAGGGTCTCGACCAAAGACAAGATGTGCTGGGGACTCGCCTGTTGAGGCATGGACTGACGTTCTATGAGCCATTAAAGCAAATTGAATCATCCGATCCCAATCGCCCTTATCAGAATAGACCAGATTCTTTAAGGATCTAACTAACGTACCGTTCAGTCTTTCGACTAGCCCGTCTGACTGGGGATGGTACGCTGAAGTATTATGTTTTTTTATGCCTAATTTCTTGTATAGATTGTTGGCAGCTTCAGAAATGAAGTTACTACCTTGATCCGTAATTAAGTGAGCAGGAATTCCATGAATACTTATAAATCTCTCTAAACAAGCGAGAATATCCTCAGTTTTAACTGTAGCAAGTGGATAAGCCTCTGGCCATCTAGTGAAGTAATCTGTAATGACAAGAATGTACTTCATCCCAGAATTCGAGATAGGTAGTGGGCCGACTACATCCATAGCCACACGTTCAAAAGGATAAGTTGTAATAGGAAATTTCTGTATTGGAGCCTTGTTGTTACGAAAACCTCTGTTTTTTACACAAGTTGTGCACGACTTCACATAATTTTCAGTCTGAGCATGCATGTCTGGCCAATAATAGTTAACTGAAATTTTTGCCAGAGTTCTTTGAAAACCACAATGTGCAGCAACAGGAGAATCATGGCAAAGCCATAGAATTTCTGAGACTAAGTCTTGAGGAATAACTACTCTCTCATTATATTGCTGTCTCTGCTTTGGATTTTTGTGTATGCAATGTAACATACCATTTTTCATGAAAAATGAAAGTTTTTGTGGGTATGGTTTTACACCTTTTTCCAGAAGATTTTTGATTTTTATACATCTAGGATCTTTCAATTGACCAATAGCTATCCTAGTTACCAGAGAAGCTTCCACAGTAGTCTGTACTTGATCTTGAGAATTTTCAACGATTGCATTTATGTTTTCACTACTATCATTATTCTGTACCACTACTTTTCCAGAAATTTTCGTAGGGACAGATTCTACAATACTTTTAGGAACAGTTTGTTTCTGAGTGTTTTGAGATTTCTTTGAAGAAGACTCATCAATACATCTCGAAAAATAGTCAGCTACAACATTATGTTTCCCCGGTTTATGAATGATTTCATAATCAAAAGCCTGCAATGAAACGATCCAGCGAGCTATGCGCGAAGTAGGATCTCTTAATTTGAAAATGAACGATAAGGATGCTTGATCACAGTAAATTTTGAAATGTTTGCCTAAGAGATAGTGCTTAAATTGCTGGGTAGCCCAAACCACAGCCAAAGCTTCTTTCTCGACTACACTGTAATTCACTTCAGCACCTTGTAATTTTCGACTAGCAAAGGAAACTGGGTGAGATAACCCATTTTCATCCAATTGCGAAAGAACTGATCCCAAAGCGTAATTAGAGGCATCTGTATGCAAAGTAAAGGGCAAATTAAAATTTGGTAATTTTAAAATTGGTTCTTGAATAAGCTTGTTCTTAAGTATTTCAAAAGCTTCCTGAGCCTCCTGACTCCACACAAACTTTTTCTGCTTTGATTTTAAAAGATTAGTTAGTGGAAGAGTAATCTTTGCATAATCTGGTACAAACTTCCTATAAAAGCCTGTCAAACCCAAAAATTGTCTGATATTCTTGACACAGGTGGGTACTTTAAATTTTTGCACTAAATCAATGTTATGAGGGTCTGGCTGAACTTTTCCCTCAGACACTCTGAAACCTAAGTACTTTATTGTCTTTCTGAAAAAGAAGCATTTTGATGGCTTTAACCTAAGACCATGTTGAGATAATTTAATAAAAACTTCTTCTAATTTCATCATGTGTTCTTCAAAAGTTTTTGATGAGATGATAACATCATCTATGTATATTCCTGATAACCCTGCCAGTACAAGAGACATTAATCTCTGAAAAGACGCTGGTGCGTTTTTTAGACCAAAAGGGGTCCTACACCATTCGTAGTGACCGGTGGGCGTGGAAAAAGCTGTTTTGTGTGAATCCTGTGGATTCAAATGCAATTGGTAGAATCCTGAAGTTAAGTCCAAAGTTGAGAAAAATGTAGCACCTGCTAAATTATCAATCAATTCACTAATGTTAGGAATTGGAAAATTTTCTGTAATAGTAAGTTTGTTTAACTTGCGAAAATCACAACATAATCTATAAGAACCATCCGGTTTCCTTACAAACAGTACTGGCGTATTGTAAGGTGAAAAACTAGGTTTAATTATTTTAGCTTCTAATAATTCTGTGACTTGTCTATTGAGTTCCCCTTGTAAATGATGTGGAACTTTGTATGGTTTCTGATAAACAGGAACAGATGTTTCCAAATTTATCTCATGTAATATGGTTTTACAACCAGACAACTCAGCAACATTCTTTGCAAAAACTTGTCTATATTTATTCAACAAAGTTGATAATTTATGTTTTTGATCTTTTTGGAGATGACTCAGGTCAAAATCTCCTCCCCAACTTTCAAAAGGCTCCAAAGGTTCACTGGAGTCCAACTCTCCCTCACTCACTACATTAACTTCAACCTCCTCAGACACCTGAATTTCCTGAACATGAGCCACTTTTCTACCCTTATTCAAATGATAAGGTTTTTCCTCTGGGTTAGCAACACGAACCCAAATAATTCCATCCTTAGGAGCTCTATATACAGCTCTAGCAATGAAGATGTGGTCATTTTTCTCTGATTCCAGAAGCAAGGTGGAATTTTCCGGAAACCCTTCTGAAAGTTTGATTTTAATAAATGATTCAGATAAAGGAGGAATTATACATTTTTGTGAATTTTTCACAATAATTGGCTCTTTAATTTTTGTATTTAGAGTTTCTTTTACTCTACATAAGTTATTAACAGTTTTAATGTTTAAGTTCTTATGCTGTGCCACTTCTTCAGTACCACCTCTAACATGATTTTGCTTTTCCCCCATATGCAAAGTAACATTCTGTGCATTTACTACCAAATCTCTAAAAGATTTGCTTCCATTTTCCAAATCGTTAATATGTACCTCTTCACTACCCAAATGTGGCACTACATTATTTTCCGAAAAATTTCTGCTCACATACTCTTCCCGAATGACCTGAGACTCATTCACTACCGGTGCCAGATCTGCTTTGCATTTGGCACATGCATTCGTATGGAACTCTTTCGGTTTACAGTCCTCTACCACACGAACATTTTTTCCACTACTCATCTGCGAGTCAGGCACAGCAATACGCTTTGCGACACTACTTAGGTTTGAGTCTGCACTTTCCGACTCATTTGCCGGTTCATGATTTGAAATCGAAAGTAAATTATTCGTACATTGATAACCAACAAAAGGAATGGAAGAGTTTGAAAACTTAAAACAGAAGTGATTATAATCTATAATAGCATTATGTTTATGTAAAAACTTGTTACCAAGGATTACATTATATGAAATAGGAGCTGGTGATTTTAACACAAAAAATTCGGTAGGGAATCTTTCTTTTCCCAAATTTAGTGAAATAGTGGCTAAACATTCAACTTTAGTATCTTGTGAACTAAAGCTACGCAAAATTGTTGGTTTGTATGTTAGCAACATATGTGCAATGGGTACAGTATTTAAAGCTTCCTCATACACTAAATTAATTGAACTACCCGTATCAATCAATATTGACACTTCACTGCTCACTAATTTTCCTTTTATAATAGAAGAAGATGACAAAGAATTTGTAATATTATGACAAATATTATTTTCCTCAAAATGTGATGTTTGCCTATCAAAAGTTTTTCTATTATTATAATTGTGCATGGGATATCTACTCTGATTCCCAGAAGAATGATTTTTGGAATTTTGCAAAGATTTATATGACTCCTTATTTTTATAATTTTGCGTTCCTTGCTTTCTATACTTCCACTCATTTGCAGACATTTGCCCTCTGTGTCTTTCACCCTGGTGATACCTAGTTCCAGGACTGGTATAAATTTTCCTACATTTTATACCGTACACATCTCTTTTTTGAAAAACCTTTTTCCAACACTGTTCTTGAACGTGACCTAATTTACCACATTTGTCACACTTTGGACGCGGTGAACGCTTTTCGTTAACTTTATCTGAATTAAACTTAAATTTTTCTATTTTACCCCTAAGAAATTCAATGTCCCTTTCCTGTTCTAACACTTTTCTTTTTAAATCTGACATACTTTCACTTTGATCTGGTGTGAGAACATATTTTTCTGGTGTGAGAACACCTTTTTTTGTAAGTACCGGATTAGTCAAGTACATAGCATTATTTTCATTTAAAATAGATTCCTCAAGAATTGCAAGTTTTCTAGCCGAATAAAAATCTCTAGGGTTTTGTGACAACACCAATCTTTTTAGTTCCGGATATAAACCATTAATAAATGAAGTTTTTAAAAGTGTTTGCCTGATTTTATTCTCACTTTCGGAATCTACATCTTCCGGAACAACCTTAAATGAAGCAGCTTCGATTCTCATCGAAAACTGTTTAACCGACTCATTTGGTCTCTGTGTAAAGTTCACGAGTGAAATTATGTTTTTAGTAACATTTTCGGTCACTTCAAAATGATCTTTCAAAATGTGAATAATTTCCTGCAAATTTTTACAATTTCTGTGCTTTGGATTCTCTTCAATCAATCTATTTGCTTCCCCCTCTAAATTCAATCTCAAACAAACTAATTTGTCACACTCACTCCAGTTTGCATGAGTGGCTACTAAATTTAACTTTTCCAAAAACTGTGACAACGAAAGCTCTGAATTTCCCGAGAATTTTGGAATATGATGTGCGAACTTAGGTGTGAAAATATGGAATGATTTTAACATGTTATCATTTACCGATGAAGCACTGTTTTGATTTGGCAAAGTGCCAGAAGAAGAATTCAGACATACCGGCGATTTATCTGATATATTTTCCTCATTAGATTTAGCTTTGTGGCTAACATTTTTAACTTTACTTTTAGAATTAACAGAATCCGACTCAGTAGCAATATCAAGCGACAAATTCAAGGAGGAATTTAATTTTTTACTTGAATTTTTACTCATCTTACCGACATTTACTTTTTTGTTTCTAGTAATTGGAGCCATTTTGCATAACAATCAAATATACTCGTATAGTTTAACACAATATGCAATTGCAATGTTCTTAAACAGTATTTACAATAAAACCAGTTTTTATCAAATCAAATGACATAAATATGCAAACAAATCAATTTTTTTTATCAAATGGCACATATCAAATTCCAAGAACACTCGTTTTTGAGAACACCGAAAGCAGAACATGGAACTCTGTTTACTTAAGAAAACACTCATTTTAGCACAACGGTAATTTTTAACCTTCAAAATTTCAATTCTTAAGAAAATTTTTAAAAATTTTAATTCTCTCAGCTCTTCCCCACTCACCGAGAAAAGTAACGGCACCAATTCTGTCGCGAACGTTTTGGTATACTCGACAGAGAAGACAAAGTTTTGAAATCAAACACATTTATTAAACATGAAATAACAAGGCAAGCAGATCGAAAACAGTGGAGTACAAGCATTTCTCGCAATAACTCAGAGTTACACTCGGTAGGGTGACCATTAAGAACACCCCTGGAGGAAGAGGAACCAAGAGAATACACATATTTTCTGATACATAAAATAAACACAATATTCCTCATATTATACTTGACATTTATATATCACATTTGTATACTTTGAACATATACGACATTTTCATATAACATCATCAATGACTTGATACTCACGAGGATTTGACAATTAACACTCTATTCGTTAGGTGGAAGACTAAATATATATAAAACTTTACCTCGTCTCTTTTAAATATAACATTTACAATTCTGTACCATGGGAAAGGATATCAGGATGGACTCTCGGCATAAACTCATCGAGATTCTTGCGCAGAACAAAATCCATAATGGTCGGGAAACTTGACTACACAACATCATGCTGGCGGAATTCGACATCTTGGTTGGTTACGGAGATTGGTTGATTCGTACCTTAGGACACAAGGAGGAGTCAGGCAAATACAAATCGCTGTAAAATGAGCTTTCCCTCTTGCCCTATTAGCGATTCAAGCCGACCAGTGAAAGAACCATTTTCTCTTTTCACAAGACTCATTATTCCATTACTACCAGGCTGATTCATTTAAAAACACGAGTGACTCATCTCTGAACCGAGCCAAACGACTCTACGCACAACTTGTCGAACTATGTTACATATTTTAATCACATCCTTCCACTTTCAAAATTAATCCACCTTTTCTTAAAATTCGCGATCATACGCGAATCAAACACACACGTCTACATTTTTCCACGACTCCTTCCACACTGCTTCCAAAATCCTTTTTCAAACGCGCGCGTGCGCAAAACCTGCAAGTTCCCAACTAGCGACTGAGAAGCGAAAATACAAAACTATTACTATTTTTCTGGAACATAAACACTTTTGCGATTTTAGAGTTCACTTCCCTTAAAAGTCAATGTAATTGAAAACATGTAGAAAAGACATTTACATTTCGAAATTGACACTTTCAATCACACAGAAATAAAACAATACTTTAATATACAATTTTAACACAGAGGTGTGAAAGCCTTATCACAAGTGTGTATTAATTATTGATTACACACTGTTTAGACCTGATGATGTGGTTCCTAACGCAACTGAAACATGTCGAAACTCAAGAAAACATTCAACTTTATCAAGTTGAACAGTAATTTAAAAATATAACTTTATGTTTTAAAATTTGAATTTTAAATATACTCTTATATGCGTTTGATTTGCATACAATGATTCAAATCCTGCCATCTTCGTCATAGACAAATAACTTGCTCCTATGACCTTAAGTACGTGAATACTATAACGGTACGTAAGGTCCGTAAAGTATTATATTATATTCCGAATTATATAATTATATTCCGTAGAATATGTGTTCCATTACCTGGACCGGTAAGGGCTTTTCTCCAGTCGTGTCGTTCTCCCCGTTTCATGTTTCTGTGAATGGCACCGATCCCGATGGTTGGCGTTACCGCCGTTTGTGTGCCATCTCGTTTATTTTGTTTAGTCTGCATGGTTATAATTTAAAATAACGTACGTTTTTAGTTTGTTACGTTTTCATTATTAAATTGATGTCTGGCAGTGTCATGTTGTCATAGAATCCAGTGTGACTGTTTTCTACATCGTCAGCATAGTTATAAAGGTACGACCACAGCTTTGAACACAACTTGCTCTACAATTTGGGACGACTAAAGGCAAATACCGGCAAAAAATAATTATAAAACAACTGATATGGTTTACTAACCTAAAGTGGTAACGGGAAAGTCCAATAAATCGATAACCGGTTAGCTGAAAACATTCGTAATCAAATAAATTTCGCATGTATTCTTCTATCAGACAGGGGGTCCATAAAAGGACTTCCAAACTTTAAATACGAATATCACGGAAACGGTTACAGATAAAAGGGTGAAATGAATTGTATCGTTATTGGACAACCAGTAAAATTTACATACAGTTACTTTCAAAAAGTGGTTGAAAATTTGCCAACAGATGGCGCTGATAGGTATGTATAGTCAAACTGCCTTTGACGCTTCTGGTCCTTTCAAATTTTGTGAACAAATATTGGCATTTTTGCCGATCCAGACCTTTCCATATTTGGAATTTACGTTGAAAACTACGCCTTGCCCTCGTTGAGCTGCGATTCTACCAATGGTATTCGAGCACAAAAGAAAATTCTTTGCTCCAACGAATACATCTCTCGTCCAAAGTTTACCACCTCGGTCACTGCACAAAATATTCTGTCATGTTTCGACAACGGAAGAAAGGAACTGTAGAAACACACCACTACTTAAAGGAAATTTAAACGCCGCCTAAATCGCCATCTATTGACAGAAATCTGAACTAATTTTTGAAAATTTTACTGGCTGGCCGTAAACATACATTTTATTTCACCCTTTTATCTGTAACTGTTTCCGAGATATTCGTCTTCAATGTTCAGGGAGTAATTGTTACAAACGGCAGTTATATTCACTGTATTATTCAGCTAGAGTTATAAAATTTCGAATCCTCCAACACACTTATCTTCTTTCGGATATTGATCCCCCTTTTCGACTTCCTGACTCGTAAGTAGGAAATCGTTAGCACTTCGCTCTTTATTGTAATTCATTTGTCATCGTATCTGAATCAGTTGTCTGTTTCAAGAGAGATTCCAACACGCAATGAATGGGTTTTCTATCAGGTGAGGTTGGGCCTACTAATGACATCGATAACTTTTATCAGTAATTGAGACTTTTTTGTCTTTTACTAGACCTAGGTTTCCATTTCTGGCAAAATTACAGACGATAAAGAAATATATTTGATAAGGATCACAGGCGGGTTAACAGCCGTCATGAAGCTACTGAAAGGTATCATTCCAAGAAAAGTATATTTAAATTTTAGATGGTTGTAATTATAAAATTTGGCATTATAATAAATACTTATATTTTCTAATCATGTCATGCAATATTAAGATTAAATTTAATAAATAATAAATATTCTTATCCAAACAAAAACAGTTATTTTTATATAAATGTATATAAGAAGTAAATTAAACATACTCACAGACCCCACCAATAGGTTGCAACACCAAACCTATGATTTCACTACCATTGCATATAACAACATGTATGACCAGAATCATGATTAGAAATTATAATAAATACTTATATTTTCTAATCATGTCATGCAATATTAAAATTAAATTTAATAAATAATAAATATTCTTATCCAAACAAAAACAGTTATTTTTATATAAATGTATATAAGAAGTAAATTAAACATACTCACAGACCCCACCAATAGGTTGCAACACCAAACCTATGATTTCACTACCATTGCATATAACAACATGTATGACCAGAACCATGATTAGAAATTATAATAAATACTTATATTTTCTAATCATGTCATGCAATATTAAAATTAAATTTAATAAATAATAAATATTCTTATCCAAACAAAAACAGTTATTTTTATATAAATGTATATAAGAAGTAAATTAAACATACTCACAGACCCCACCAATAGGTTGCAACACCAAACCTATGATTTCACTACCATTGCATACAACAACATGTATGACCAGAACCATGATTAGAAATTATAATAAATACTTATATTTTCTAATCATGTCATGCAATATTAAAATTAAATTTAATAAATATTCTTATCCAAACAAAAATAGTTATTTTTATATAAATGTATATAAGAAGTAAATTAAACATACTCACAGACCCCACCAATAGGTTGCAACACCAAACCTATGATTTCACTACCATTGCATATAACAACATGTATGACCAGAACTACGATTCATACTTGTAATAATAAGAAGAAAACTTGTTGAATATTTAGAATGTTTTTATTCGAATTTTGGTTTTAACAAGTGTATTGATTGAATAATTAAACTAGGTCCACTTTTAGAGATTCATTAAAACAATGTGCAATATAAAATTATTAAAAAAATTATATCACTATTAATGTTATTAGACCAGTAAAACTTAAAAAGCAGCGGACACTGAAATACATTCTTATAAACTAACATATGTCTATGCAAGAGCAATACGGTGAAAAAAAACCTTAAAGAATTTGAGGGAGCTTTTGAACGTGACTGCAACATCCACTTAAATACTATTCGAAATCGACCAGACTATGTAAATTTTGCTTCTTCTTTCCTCTTAAAAGACGTTGCTTTGAAGTAATATTAGTCGAGGAAAGAAATTATAAACTTTTAGCTTTTCTTGCTGCAATTGAATGTGTCAGCATTTCAAATCTGAAGAACGCAAAACGTGGCAAAATCGGTGCACGGATGTTGTTATCAACAATGAGGGTGAGATCGTAAATTGAACAAATTTCGACATACGAAGAAATGATCACTGCAATGAATCTCTATTTGTTTCCGTATAGCAAGGAGATCGTATTACCCATGACCAATAGTTAAACAAGAAAGATCAATCATGTATAAAGCATTAATTTGGAAACACTTTCCAACTTCAATGCAATTTTATTTATACATCTCTAAAATGCGATACATTCATCGGTAATATTTTTAAAATCACTACAATACTTCATTAATTTATTATATTTGAAAACTTATAACTTCATCGAAAAAATGAATTTTATTCAAATGACGGCATGGAAAAATAAATTGCCTGATTTAAACATCTCTAAAATGCGATACATTCCTCGGTAATATTTTTAAACATAACACAATACTACAATAATTTATTATATTTGAAAACTTCATAGAAAACAAATGAAATTTATTCAAATAACGTCATCGAAATATAACAAGCCTGGCTCTCTCTATAAAAGCAGCATTTCATTCATAACATTTTTCCATTCATTTCTTTCGTCACAATACTATAATAATTTATTTTATTTAAAAACTTGAGACCATGGAGGTAAAGACTTCGTTGTTGAAATAATTAAATTTGGATGATCATTTAAACTCAAATATATTGTAATTACGTTGTTTCAGTATGTAGATTCACAAAATTTAAGCAAAAATATGGAAGTTTTAGGACGGATACAACACACAATATGAATTAAAAAGAACTTTAAAAATCACGATTTTCACACAAGATGGATGCCAAATTTTATTTTGAAGTGGGTCACGTGATTTCTTCATATAATGGTCACGTGATCGCTTCATATAAAAGGTGTAATTATTATTTTAAGTTTTATTTAAAAAGTACTGAATATATTTTGCTGAATTTTTTTTATATATTTTATGGCATTATTTGAATATTTTCTAACATTTTTTAAGAAATTTGTGAATTTTAAATCCGCTTAAAAAATGTTTGAAAAATTAGGTCCTATAGGGTTCAATGTATGTCATTTTTTCAACCCGGGTTCAATTCAAAAGTAATTGGGTGATATCATTCATTTATATTCCCATAGGTCCCACAGACAGTCTAAACATCATACTAAAATTTCATTTTGATAAAGTCATTTTTACGGCAGTTATTATGCTAACGGACAAACAGACAGACAGAAAGAATGGACAAAGTGATAAACACTATTTTGAACTTTATTGTAAAGTGTTAAAAAAGAAAGTAAAATGTTATGCATAATTATATTATATTAAAATAAGAAAGTAAAATAATAAAATTTTGTTTTCGTATAACAAAGAACAGATTTAAGATCGCATTATTTTCGGACCAATTGTAAAAATAGGAAATTAAAATGTTATGCATAATTATATTATATTTAAAAGAGAAAGTAAAATAAAATATGAAACCCGGTAAATCTAAAATATAAAGTACAAAAAAATGAAACCTATCTGTTACTTACAAAAGCATTTCCAAACAATAACAATGTTTCTATTACATAGGAAACATTTTTTTCGAAAAAAATATATTCACCAAATAAATTCTTTAAATATTTAAGCAATAGTAATATCTTCTTAGCCCCACAGTACATTTTTCGTCATTGAAAACCTTTCATTTTTTCTGCTATACAGGAACCCGTTCTCAAAATCAACACCAAACAAATATTTTGGTAATACTGTTACTCGTATCTCTCAAGAATTCCTAGCCCCTGCAATTCCCTCTTTTTGCTATTGATTACCTTACAGTTTCCTGAATTACAAGTAGAATATCGTTAGCTCTTCTTTTATCATGACACTCATTTGTCACCGATTCTCAGTCGGTTATTCCCGTTTCAAGAATTATTTCTCCTCTCAATGATTCAGGTGGGGTCAGTCCTCCTAATGAGAGTTATAGTTTTTATTACTTATTGAGGCTTTTTCTCGTCTTCCAGGATCTATGGTCCTCCATTCTTGGTCAAATTACAAAACATAAGAAATGGACGAGTTTGTAGATATTTAAAGAAGGTTTATTATCCACATTGTTTAGTGTATTATGGCATTATGCCAATAATAATTTAATTCAATAAATTTATAAAAGAAACTTTATATAGTGGCGTAAACTTCTTTTCTGACGAAAATATTAATCATTTTTATTCTCTTCTGCATACTTATTTAGTACATTCATACTAGGATACAACCATACTAAATGTGACATATACAGAAACGAAAATGGACACCTTTAGTGAACCCTATCAGCCCCTATAAAATCGATGATTGTGTCTACGTACCATCTAAGCCAGCGGTTCACCACCACTGGCTTAGATGGTGCAGCTGTTAATGAACACTATTAACCACTATGAAATCGGTCATGAATCTATATCATCTAAGTCAGTCACCATCTATGTCAGCGATTCACCACCACTAACTTAATTATTACCTCTGGTGATACGCGAGACGAAGACTTGGATAATTTGTGCAAAACTCAGTGATGAATCTAATATTGAACGATACATTAACATGAAATATAAAAAAAAATTGTTTTCAATTTATAAGTAATTTTAAATTGTGCTTTCCAGAAGATGATAAAAAGGAAATTAGACCAGGAGTCTATTTATTTCTGAAAAAGTTGTTAAAAACCTTTCGTTTGGAGAAATAGAATAATTCATTGATATTTCATATAACAGAAATTTAATGGATGATTTTAAAAACCACTTAGCCAATCGATGATGTATATAATAAACAAATATAGAACGAAACGCCATATGGAGGTAAATTTATGTTTCAAATTAAGTGATACAGAACCGGATATAAAGAAACAAATTTCTGTCAGACTAGCATAAGTTGCAAAGGTGTCGGAATGAACACGCAGGAATCTTTGTTGAAAACAAGTTTACTCAAGTTTATTTTTAAACTGCAGAAAACATGAAATAAACTCCATTAACATAATTTTCAAATAATAAATTAGAACGTACATAGTCCACCTTTTTTACAATAGTCTGCATCCACATACCTCACGCTCCACTTACCAACTCTTTTTTCTCCAGGGAAGACACTGCTTGAAAATTAAGATGTCGAGCATATAAATTGTTAATCCTTACAAATTATCAAAAAAAGTCATTTTTGGATACATTGCTAAATAATTAATATGCTGTTATTCATATTGTTAATCATATTTGTTAATATTTATTATTTTTGGTCGATTTTTCAATCAGAAAAGAAATGAAAATATGAGACCATACCGTAATTAAGTATATAGTCTTAACTTGCTATTTGTGAAACACATTTTTGTTGGTGATACTGAAACTTTTAAATATTTATTTTGGTTGCATGTATTTATAAAAAGGTTGGGAGGTTGCATGTATTTATAAAAGGTTCTAAGCCAAATCTACAGCAGGTTCTGCGAAATAGATGTTTCAAGGGGAATGTTAATTTTTGAATCAAAGTGGCATCGCCAGAACCGGAAATGAAATTTATCAGCTAGTCACTTTACTTCCTCGATATCTTAATGATGAATCTTAGTGATGAAGTATTTAAGCAATAGTGTTATCATCTTCGCCCCACAGTACATTTTTCGTCATTGAAAACCTTTCATTTTTTCTGCTATACAGGAACCCGTTTTCAAAATCCATTCAGTTATTATTTAAGCTCTATAGCAAGTTCTGAGAAGTAAATATATCAAGAAATGTATGTGAACCTGAAGAAAATCGTATATCATTCATTTCAGTTATTATTTAAGCTCTGTAGCAAATTCTGAGAAATAATTATATCAAGAAATGTATGTGAACCTGAAGAAAATCGGATTTTTTTTGTGGTCCTCCTAACACCTCCGATATTTAATGCTGAATTCATATAGTCACCCCCCCCCCTCATCTCTATGTATAACCAATATTGAGCAATAGGCGCCCTAAGAAATATTTTGAACCGAAAATGTAGCAAGAACCGAAAGTAGAAATCCTTAAAATACGCCTCATTCTACTCTGAAATCCTTTCTGAATCTGTATCATTAATCATTTAAGCTCTATCTATAGTTAATCTTGAGAAATAGTTGTTTCAAATAATATAATATTTTGAAATCAGAAATGGAATAATAACAGTAAATGTAAATCCTTAATTATCCCCTATTTTTTCTGAAATTTAATTCTGAATCCAAATCATTCATAATCCGAGCTTTATTTGTAGCAGATCCTGAAAAATAGATATTTCAAGGAAAAATTTTCGTAAAACAATTACATGATGAAATGTTTGCCACTATTGTATAACGGAGAGCTATTGAAAACGACTGACAGATCCACTTGAAAGTTATTCGCAATGTGGATACTATGAAACAGTTAATTCTCATTTCCTCGGAAAAGACACTGCTTTTTAGTAATTGTAGTAGTATATATATATTACTAACTCTTAGAGTTTTTACTTTCCCTGCAATACATGGTAATAGAGAAAGTATTGGAATACATGGTATAGAGAAAGTATTGGAATCATGTCGAAAATCGCAACTCGAGTTTTCGACGGATCTACAGGTTTCAAGACCTGTAGAATACGAAAAAAACATTTTTAGCGTGACGTCTGTGTGTGTGTCTGTGTGTGTGTGTGTGTGTGTGTCTGTGCGTCTGTCTGTGCAGATTTTGTATCCGCTCTAACTAAAAAACTAATGAACCGAATTTCATAAAATTTGGTAGGTAGGTCACTTATGAGCAAGTCTGGTGCTGATTAATTTTGGGTACGATTCGAGATAAAAGAACCCGCATTTTTTGCGAAATGGCCCGCAAAAGCTTGTATCCACTCTAGCGGAAAAACTAATTGACCGAAGTTCACAAAATTAGGTAGATAAGTTACCTGTGGGACAATCTGGTGCTGATTAGATTTTGGTATGATTCGGAAAAAAATAACCTGCCTTTTTTGAAAAATGGCCCGCAAAAATCGTCAAAATCTAAAATAAAACACTACGTATGCTCAAATATATCCATTAAATACTTGTTTAATACGTACATTTTGACGAAAAAAAGAATAAGACCAACCCCATTACACTAGGACTAACCGTTCTCGAGATATTTGATATATTTTAGTTTTTCGTATTTTCTCTACGGCACCTTTGAAAAGAAGTCCAGTTATGAAATGAGAACGAAAATTGAATTAAAAGTGAATTAAATGTAATTAAAATAAGGAGAACGTGAATATAGGTCTGCAGGGAAAGTCATGTGCTGCCTACATCAGATTTTTTGTTATCATTACAGGTGTTGGTTATTTAATACTGAAGAACACACGTACTGAGACAAGCATTTCACGCACTGAGATAAAAATTTCACATACTGAGACAAACATTTCACGTACTAAAACCAACATCTCACGTACTGAGACAAACATTTTAGGTACTGAGACAAATATTTCAGGTACCAAGACAAGCATTTCACATACTGATGCAAACGTTTCACGTACTGAGAAAAACATTTCATGTACTGAGATAAACATTTCACGTACTGAGACAAGCATTCCACGTACTGAGATAAACATTTCACGTACTGAGACAAACATTTCACGTACTAAAACAAACATCTCACGTACTGAGACAAACATTTTGCGTACTGAGACGAACATTTCATGTACTAAGACAAGCATTTCACGTACTGATACAAACATGTCACGTACTGAGACAAGCATTTCACGTACTGAGATAAACATTTCACGTACTGAGATAAACATTTCACGTACTGAGACAAACATTTCACGTACTAAGACATAATTGTTGACCATTTTATGGAAAATTGAAATGATATGCACAATTACATTATTAATATTATATTTAAATAATAAAATAAAATAAAATATAACTCCGTAATTATAAATAAAGAAACAAAAAATAAAGTGAAGCAATTTATTTGTCACACATTTATTTCCGAACTGTAAAAATGTTACACAGGAACCCGTTTTTGAAATCAACACCAAACAAATCTTTTAATAATAGTGTTACTCGTATCTCTCAAGAAATAGAAAATTATTAGTCCCCAAAATTCCTTCTTTTAGCTATTGATCACCTTTCAACTTCCTGAATTACAAGAACAAGAATTACAAGAACATCGGTAGCTCTTCGTTTTTCATGACATTCATTTGTCACAGATTCTGTATCGGTTATTCCTGTTTCAAGAATTCTGCCTTCTCGCAATGGATCAGGTGAGGTCAAGCCTCCTAATGAGAGTGATAGCTTTTATTCGCATTTCTCATTGAGACTTTTTTTTCGTATTTCAGGATCTCTTGGCTTCCATTGTTGGTCAAATGACAGAAGATAAGAAATAGATGTATTTGTAGATATGTCAGGAAGGTTAATTATCGGCAGACGCACATTTTCCAGTAGAAATTTATAAAGAAATTTTATATAGAGGCACATGGTTTATGAACTTCATTTTTGATGGAACTATTAAGCAGTTTTATTATTTTTATATACGACGTATTTCGTACAACCATAAGAATTTTTGGAAACAAAGGAAACGACATCTCTAGAACCGGGAATGAAAATTTTTAGTGAACACCTTATACCTTCTGGAATTCGATGTTAAATCCATACGAGGAATAATCTAAGCTCTATTTATAACCAATTCTGAGAAAGATGATTAACAATAGCATTTTAAATTATACATAATTATGAAATAATATTAAACATATATTTTCTCAATACAGCCTTTAAAAATATAAAAAGGAATGTGCTATAAAATTGTTCACAATTGTAGCTGTCCATGAGGAATCCATGTCATTCAAAAGAGAAATAGTCGTAACAAGAAAGATCATGCGTAAATCATTGATGCGTAATAAGTCATGCATAAAGCATTGTTTATAAGACACTTTCCAACTGACATGCAGTTTTATTTAAATATTGCTGACATGTGATACATTCAGCGCTGATATTTTTTAAATTATCACAGTACTACAGTAATATATTATACTTGAAAACTTTAAACTTCATCGGAAAAGTTTTTGCTAGTTACACAAATGAACTTCATTCAGCTGAAGTAATCGAAATATAAATCGTCTGCCTCTCTATATAAAATCAAAGATTATTACACTCACATCAATAGCAACATTCTGTATGCGTTAATATTAGACTTCGTTGTAGAAATAATCAAAGTTTAGTGATAATTTAAAATAAAAAAATATTGTAATTACGTTGGCACAGAATTTAGGTACACGGATAATACGCAAAAATAAAGCGGTTTTATGCCGGGTGCAACACTAAATGTAAATTTAAACGATTTGTAAACTTCAACAACCACAGCGGTAAAAAGGGAAGCCATATTTTATTTTGCAATGAATCACCTTATCTCTTCATATATAATGGGTCGAAAACCCAGGCCGTCCGAAGAAATAGAGCAGCAAAAATGGGCGGCCGGGAAACTCATATATAATGGGTGTAATTACTATTTCAATTTCTGTTTAAAAAACTACCCAATATATTTTGCTGAAATTTTTTTATACTTTTTATGTGATAATTGCTTAGAAATATTTGAAAAATTAAGTCCCATAGGGTTCAATGTAATTCATTTTTTCAACCCACGTTAAATCCGAAACGAATTAGAGAATGTTATTCAATTTCATTCCCGTATGTCCCACAGACCGTCTCAACAAGTACTAAAATTTCGTTTTGATGAAGTCATTTGTACGGCAGTTATCGCCCGAACGGACAGACAGACAGACAGAATGACCATAATCATAAACACTTTTCAACTATGTTGGAAAGTGTTAAAAATGGAAAATTGACGTCATTTAAATGGTATTTACTTTGAATTAATTTTTTAAACTATAAAAATATAACTTACGCAAACATATACACTTAAATAAATATGCATTGGAGTTTACGTAAAACAGGACGAAAGCCAACCGCTTCAGTATCTGACTGGTAAAGACATGCCAGAGTATGGCAATTTGAGTTCCTACTGAGAACAAATTTCATAGCAACATGAAAAATTAAAACACTTGCTATTACATGTTATTTCTCTCTATCTTAAAAAAAAATAGCTGATGCCGCCTCCGTCACTGTTTGACAAATTTCTCGTTCCTCGAATTTCTCTGCGTCGTACCACAAAAACTATAGCATTTAAAATGATAAAATTTGGTACCCTTATAGAGACAGATTTGAGAAATACGCTGAAATAATGAACCGTTTTTCAATATATATTGTAGTTTAAAAAATATTTAATGTCAAAGACAAAATATTTGAGCTGTGAGTTCGCGTTCTGGATAGACTAAGCAAGACCACGAATTTTTGCAAGTAGGTACTTACGTAGTTGAGTTTTTGAAGAAAGGGACTCGTTTTTAAATTTCATATAGTTTACGAGATATTTTAGTTTGTACGCACTTCTAAAGAGAAAAATGTTCTTTCGTACAAGCACGTCCATCGATTGGCTGTGCCTCGTACGGCAAAACCTATAGCATACAAAAATATGAAATTCGGCACATTTGTAGAGAAGTGATTGGGTAACACGGTGAAATAAACCGTTTACTGATTTAAAATTTAGTTTCGCTTGAAATAGCTCGCAGCATCAGCTCCACGAGCGCAGCGAGTAGGAGGCAAAGAAGAAGGCAATAATTAACTTTTTATGCACTTCTGAAGTGAACCTTGTACTTTCGTATCGTCACGTCCATCTATTGTATCTGCCTTTTGTGTCGCAAAATCTATACCATACAAAAATATGAAATTTAGTACATTTATAAAGAAATAATAGGATAACACGATTAAATAAACCGTTTACCGATTTAAACTTTAATTTGGCTTGATATAGATCGCACAGCGAGCTCTGTGAACGTAGCAAGTAGGAAACAAAGCCTTCAGACTTGCGAAGCGAGTTACTGGGGTTGGGGAAGCGTAGCCAGCAATGGAGCAGAGCCCCATAGTTATTTAAAATAACATATCCCAGAAACAGCATTTTAAAATTCTCAATTTTTAGAAGTATTCACCTATTGTTTAGCTGGTCTGATATTATCACTCCTCCTCGCATTGACTCTGTTTCGACTTCCTGACATGCAAGTTGGAAATCATTAGCACTTCGTTCTTTTCCGTAATTCATTTGTCATTGTTTCTCAATTAGTTGTTCCTATTTTAGGAGTTGCTTCTAGGTGCAACTGATGATTATCTTATCAGGTAAGGTCAAGTTTCTTAATGAGAAAGATAGCTTTTCTATTGACTCAGTCATTTCGAATTTATAGCTTTCCCATTGGAATCTTAATAAGTTCTCACTTATGGCCAAATTGCAGAAGATGAAGAAGTGTATTTGAATAATCATAGGAAAGTTGGAAATTGTCATTAACATTACGTTTCATGAAATATACTAAGAAATTGGAATTCTAAAGTTTCAACCATAAGTAAAGTTTCAACCATAAGTCTTCTAATATGCTACAACGTAATTTTTCCCACATAAGGTCCATAGAGCTTTGGAGTAACCTTGACAATGGAACTTTTGGTCATTTTGAAACAAAACGAATACATCAGTTAAATTTTATTACGAAACTTTTGATACATCCCTAATTTGGTCGTTTTAATTGATATGATATCTATGTGATATAGGATCAAGGTGCTAGGCAAGGTGTTTTTGTAGGATCAATTGCAGGATTAATAGATAAATTCGGGATTTAGTTAGGCTTAATAAGAATTTTAGTTTCAAATTTGTATTATTATAATAGTTCTATTCAGACTGATATCTATGGATGAGTGTAAACTCATCAACAATAATATAAATTTGAGGGAATGTCTGCCAAAATCTTTACAAAACGTGCAGATATATGCAAGAAATTGCAACAGAAACTGTACAAATTTCGGCATAAATGTGAAGAAAATTGAAATAGGATTTCAGTAGGGTTTTTTCATGAAAAAAAAAATTACTGAAACATTTATACTGATAGATATCTGATGGTTGAACCTGCTTTTCCTACCTACCCTGTTCTTTATAAAGCTTAATCTGACCTATGGTCACGCTGCAACGCTGGCAAAATTAAAATAACATAATTTAATTTGCGTCAACAGCCCTTTATATTAACTGAGTATTATACTGAAAGTAAAAGAGCAAGTTGGTTTTTGTTTTTTGATTTCTAAAAAAAAAATGTGTTTAAAAAATTGAAATTTTCTCTTTTTGGGACAGCTCTCAAAGTAAATGTGTCCATTCGTAAAAATTAATCGAACACATTGATATTCACTATTTCAAGTTCTCGTGCTATATTGTGCCCACACACAGACAAGAAAACACACATAGGCATAATTGTAACAATTGTTCATTCATATTCAGATATGTCTAAAACGTGTCAGTTAATTATAACACAAAACTCGGATTTTACACCCAATGTATTTCCTTTTACATATGTTAACTATTATAAGGAAAGTAAATATAATAGTAGTTCTTGATTAACTAGTGTTCTAATTATCCGATTTTCACTCCTCAATTTACATTCCTTTTAGTTACAAGATATCAACTTGAAATTAATTTCTAATAATATTACAATAGTTTCACACGGAAAAAATAGGGGTATGCTAGTTTCTTTTAGTTGATGTGCTTTTTGTTTCTTTTTTTTATAAAACTTTTTTTTCCTTAAATAAAGAAGGCTTTGGAAAATTAGGTGACTATAACTATTTCGAGGGTGCTTCTAGGTAAAAATAGTGTGCTGTTAACAAACTCTAAAATTTAACTGAAGACGTATTTTAGTGTTTGTTAAAAGCCCACTGTTTCGACGAACTAACATTTTGTGTGTTCTGGATCAATTAAAAAGTCACTTTGCCTACCACGCTGCAATTCTTTCTTAGCGGTTTCTAAGAGTACACTATTTGCCATCTATTAGGGAATTCTCACTTTGGATGTTCTAGCTCTGTTCGAATATCAGCTTTCTTGCCACTTCGCACTTGTTTCTTAGCATTTGTTGAAAACACTATACTTTTGACACGAGGAAAGTATGCCAAAATGCCTTCAAAACAGTTGCAGTCATCAAATTTCAATATGCCTTCTTTCTTAAAAGTAGCACGTGAGGTCTGAATAATCTTTTGGTTATTTATCCCTCAGTTTCGCTATAGTTTATGTTTACTGTCGATTAACAACTTCTCACTAGTTTGGTTAAATAGACTAATCACTGAGTGACATTCTGCGATCTTGTAATGAAGACATTAAAGGACATTCAGTTTTGGATTGCGATTGAGTTGGGGGAATCTGAGTGAATGATAGTCTATGAAAAGACAAAGAGAAAAGGCTAAGTCTGGTTGAGCTGGTTAAAGTGTATGAGTCGCGAGGAATAAAGTTACTGGGTGCGTGAGAAAAATGGATAGTGCAAGTCCGTGGAACCACACTAATGGGTACAACCATGACTAGAAGGGTCTAGTATCCCGGGTTAGCCAGTTGGGCCCTCAAAGCTTTATACATAGTTCACTGTTTACTGAAATACAATATGTTACTAGGTCCATCAAAGTGCATTTCATGATGTATTTGTGTCATATAATGGACACGAGCATTACTGGCTGTTTGGTATATGTCTGTATTTTAGTTAAGCAGCCAGCTGCTGTAATTTGAGTAAATACACAATAAATGTATTATGATTTAACTTGTTGCATTGATATGTTATTGCCACTTTTCGCAAGGTCCTGAGTGTCCAGTTATATATCAAGTTTAGAGTTATATCACTTTTGTTTGACATATTTAAGTATGTACCAGTAAGTAATCCAAGTCAATAAATCCGACTAATTAAGGTTCATTCCCTTACAATGGCGCCCAATCGAAGCTCAGAACTCTACACATTGAAAAGCTATATTCTCAAAAATCAACAGTTTTTTTTGTGTGTCTCTTTCTATTTTTCTAGTGTGTAGGTAATTTTCTTTACTGCCAAGATTACCGCGCTTCGACTCTTCCGCCGGAAATTACTGTACTTGGAAATCTCATTCATAATTTTATGACTATTATTATCTAAAATAAATCACAGAATCCACTATCACATGTGACAAGCATTTATAAAAATTCAGTAACAGCCTCGGAAAAATCGCAGTTGCAGATATTTCCCTCGAATCAAAATTCTCCCTACAGAAAACAGATTGAATAATGCAACAAGAGATCCCACGAATTTCAGCAAAATTCGAAATAAAGTATAAAGTTTATTTTCAAAGTTTCGAATTACTCAAAGTACGTTCTATTTTACAATCGACCGAGTTTAATATTTTGAAAAATAAATCGGAAAAACAATTCATGCTGTAATTACAGCTCGGGTGTCATGGAATAAATATGGAGAAATATATATATATATATTTTAAGTACGTTTTATATGAATTTTTTGAAACTCTGATGCTTAATTTAAAGATCAATATTTTATGCAGCTTTGTTATTATTACATGCAGTTATTCTGATAATGAAGATACGATTTTGATCAATATGCAATAGGATACTTTCTGATTATATATATTTTTGATTTTATTTCTTGAAAGACGAATGCTGTAGGAGAAAATGATATATGGAAGAAATAATTTACTTTTAATATGATTTGTATTATGCAAATTGCATATTCAATGTATCTGGAAAAGTACTTAAGCATTCCGATAACATTATAATGAAAAGTCCATGAGTGTACAGAGTTTAGTCTAACTTTACACTATAAAACATTTGCAAGCACGTTACTGAAAGCTTCAGGGGAATCACCTGTTCGTAATGGGACAAATGTTACTCATAGTTTTAGATAAAAAAAAATCTGATGTGGGCAGCACATGACTTTCCTTATATAATGCAATAAATTTACTACTTACACAGAAGAAAAAAAAACAGATTATTTTTGTAGTATATATTTATATTCTTTCCAGGATATTGAATTTTCGTCAATGAGTCGTCATTTTCATTGATTTAGCATCATTTTTATCCATTTCGCGAGTTTTTCGTTAATTTAGCAACATTCAAAAAGTCGCCAAGTTGGCAACATTCCCCAAATTCGTCGCCAAAATCTCGTCATGCGTTATGGATGGAGAAATAAATTATTCTTACAGCAGATACATGACTATTGGCGTTCGAATACAAAAGTATTGCTCAAAGTATCTTTTTTCATGAATGGAACGAGCTGGATCCACGAAAATAATGTCACCAAATTTTTCGCATGGTATTACATATGAAAAGTGAACATGTTTCTCAATAGCAAATATATTTTTTTATTTTATATGAATTTTTAATATTTTTTTTTAAATGTGCAATATCTCAAGAACGGTTCATGTTAGAGTTCTAAAATTTATGTCAATCGTTTTCTAATAAAAAATTACATAAGAAATATTAATTTGCGTAACTTTATTAGAGGTTTTGATTTTTTTACGATTATTACAAAATTTCACTCGAAAATTTAGGGGGGTTCTGAACATTCGATTGCGTATAAAAATAATAAGCTTCCGCTGTTTACGGATTGTGATTTTTGTACCAAATTTCGTTCGATTCGATTTATTCTTTCGTCAGTTTTCGTCTCCACAGACTCACTGATACACACACACATACATACTTTCACACACACACGCACACACACACACACACACAGAGAGACATAACTTCAAAAATGTTTGATTCGTGATCAGGGATGTTTGAAACGTGCTCTCCCGTCGAAAACTCGAATTCGAATTTTCGATCCCGTCACAATACTTTCTTTATACATTATGCATATAAGAAAAGTAAATACATATATATATATACAATATATATATATATATATATATATATATATATATATATATATATATATATATATATATATATATATTATAAAATACTATCTTAAAGTTAAAAAGTTAAAAAGTTGACCTATCTGCAACCCCGTAAACGCAATCATTCTATATTTTTATTTTGTTATTTGTATATATATATATATATATATATATATATATATATATATATATATATATAATTGAAGATTTTTATGATTACTTGTAATATATATACCCGAGAAATACCTATGAAAATTGCTTGTAAACTGAAGGTTTTTGCAAATCAGAAGCCTAGTGTAGCACGATGAGCTATGCAAGAAGTTTGGAAATTGAAAAATAGAAACTAGTGATTATAAAAGGAATAAAATGTATATGAAAAGCATTTCTGAAACCATGTACGTTATCAAGGGCCATACATGTTTCATTAATGCTGATTCTACGTTTCTGTTTACATAACTGTAAAATGTATTACAGAAATAATGTAAATGGCCCGACGTAGAAGAAAAGACAAAGTGGATCAAAAACACAAAAAAATCAAACATGAATATAAAATATTCTGTTACACCAGCTTGTGGCTAATTATTGAATTGAGGATGCAAAGTATTATAAAGTAATATCAAAAGAATATAATGAAAATAAAATGAAATTATATCTACCCCTAGTACAGTGGTACTTCTGGAAAAGCATGTGTATTGCCAATCATCTCAGAACAGGTTACAGTGATTTTTTTGTTACTGACTAAGCAGTTTTCTCAAAGCAGGTTAAAGTGAATTATACGAATAGTTTAACTGTTAGAAGAAGACATGGAGTTTATGAATTATTTAGAAATGCTAGAGTATGATCTGTCAATATGTTGTTGTAATTGTTGCAAGTTTTTGAATTTAAATTTAAAACGTGTTTTAATAAAAGAAAAAATAAGATTGGGCGGGTAGTTATTTTTGATGACGGTGTTGATGAATTTATGAAGATGTTCTTTGTAGTAACAAGGTGTGCTTAACATTTTGATTCTTAATAACTGGTTATTAATAATATTTCTATATACAGATTTGGAAAGATTGGAAGAGAAATGTTGAAGTTTATTTACTTTGAAGTTATAAGTTTCTGTTTTGTCATAGATTTTAAATTGTATTGTATTTGCATTTTTAATTGTTAAACTAACGTCTAGAAAATTGATCCAGTTGGATGTACATACATTTTCTATGAGTTGTAGATTAGGTGGATAGAAATCAAAATTTAATTCATTGGCCTCATTAGTAATTCCAATAATAATAAGATCATCAATATATCTGTACATTATATGACTGTTGAAAGGGTTCTGATTTTCGTAAAAATGTAGATAAAGGTTGGCCAGTATGGTGGATGATTTACCTCCCTGTGGGATTCCTCTATTTAATTTGTATATGCATTTTCCTTGAACTATATACTGTTTGAACAAAATGAATTTTAATAAAGTTTTGAATTTTGGAAATGATATGTTTTTTGCTTGAGTGAATTGTTCATATAAAAGTAGTATGACTTTATATAAATCATTAATGTCTATATTATTAAATAGGTCTTTGAAATCAAAAGTTTTTACATCATGTATGTAAGGGATTAGTTTTATTTTATTAATGAGTTCTATACTATTTTTGATTATATGTGTTTTTTGTACAGTAAAATAATCATAAATTTGATTGAGTATGATTAGAAGTTGTTTGTCAGCTGCATTGGTATATGAATTAAATCCTATAGTGACTGTTCTAAAAGAAATAGGTGTTTTATGGAATTTAGGTACGAGTACCAAGTAAGGAAAATTGAGATTGTATTTTTGTTTAAGAAGTTTGAAGTAAGCTATTATTTGTTTATTTATAACATTGATATGAGTGTATAAAGGAGTTAAAGAAAGAGAGGTACTAAGTTGCAATTTAAGCTCGTCCAAATAAAATTTTTTGCAGATAAACGCATAATTACTGGATGCTTTGTCAACATATGTGATTACAAATTTGTCTTGAAGTGACTTGATTTCTTTAACGATTTCTTGGTAATTATGCTTATATATTGGAATGGGAAAGTGTTGGATCAAATGTTTTACATGGCTAGTTATTTGTACTTTCCAGCTCTTGAAGGCTTCAAATGGGCAGTGGGATTTACCTGACATTTTAAATATATATTTGTCTAGATCTATGTCAAAAGCTTGTATTATTTTCTTTTTATTATAAAGTAGAGGTATTCTGTATTTGGATCCGTAGCTTAGAAATTGTTTGAGATGAGGTTCCTGTATTAAATCAAGATTTCCGGTGATTATGTGTCCATGATGTGGGTCAATAAAGGGAAGATTGTAGGTTTCATTGCACGAACAAGATACAGAATTATTCAACTGTTTTGATAAATGATTATAGTTATATATTTTACGTCCTAAAGGTACTGGATATTTATATGCTTTTACTATGTTAACATTTTTAATAGGAAAGAAGGATTGGAAATTTTTAAAAATTTGTGAAATTTTTAAAAATTTATATATATATATATATATATATATATATATATATATATATATATATATATATATATAAAAATATTTTTGTATATATATATATATATATATATATATATATATATATATATACAAAAATAACGATTCAGCTGACGATGATTAGCTGAATATTTTAGAAATGAAGCGGGAATTTTCATGAACGCCTGTAATTGTGGCTTTTTTTTATCAGTTTGCCGAAATTATTAACAAAGTAGCTGAAAAAATGAGCTAAGAGTGCAAAATGTTTTACAGTGTAGTAAAAGGGCTATACACGCTCGAATATAAGTGATTGCAACGCTCTTAGCGGAGATTAAAACAGTTAGGATCATTAACTCGGCAACAAGGCGAGATAGACGAGAAAATAAAGTTACAAAGTTACATAGCATTGTCTAATGCATAGGATTCGACAATAAAATTGTTGCAAAACGCGTTTATTTGGCACAAACTGTTTATTGGTGACATGGTGGCGCATTCAGGAATGCTGTAATAAACAGCTCTTATATGAAGAGACACTTGTTCAGATCCAGTTTAAAATGTCTTTGTTAGAGACAATGCATGCTTGTATGGCAGGAAGAAAATCACTGCTTACTTTAAACCTTTGACGCAGATGGTACACAGGTGTCCCTTTTGTATTTTAAGTTTTGTGATCTTTATTTTTATTATAAAATAATTCTACACCTTAATTATTATAAAAAATGGTTTAATAACTACTCACAATATTTTAAAAATGAAATTGGAAAAATATTTATATTTTAAATTATTTTCTGAATATGGTAGTTTGGAAATTTTTCGTCGCTCAATTTAAAAAAAATTAATTCCTTTAAAATATTTTTATATGAAACTTTTAGAACTCATTTATTACTTTCTTTGCATGTAATAAACATTGTTTTATCAAACAAAAGAAATATAAATGCATTTAGTAAATCTGTAGTAATGATATATATCGTAAGGGATTATTTGTCCCAATCTGCTTCTATGACACCTACACCTGCATACAAAAAGTTAGTAAAGCATATCTCTTCCACATTCCAGTTCAGTGGAAAATGTCTTAAGCTTTTCTTATAGAACAATAGTGAAGAACTGGTGCGGGGTCTGTATACAAAGGAAACTTGACCAAGGACATCACAAGGTCAATTGTACTTTGGTATATTGCACTAAAGATTGTCGTGCTAGTGTTGGCAAAGGGTTTCGTCTGTGAACAACCAAATAGGATGCGTGCTATAGAAATCGAAGATCAAGGCAATTTGAACTGACACAATATCACATTAATGCAATATTGTTTGCTGAAAGTAGCAAAAGTGACTGTGGAAATCTAGATGAGGAAGATATAGCCTTTTTAGAAGAATATTTGGAAAATGAATGTGAAAAATCTTTTGCCATTATTGACGACGCAAAAGTAAATATCAGAGAAAATGAAAAACGTGAAGGTCTCAATAATTCTGATAAATATAGCAGTCCTAAACTGAATAATTCATCTAAAAGTAACCTACCAGAAACATATATAAATGTGGCCAATAAAAAAAGAAAGAATAAAAGTCAAACAGGAAATGGAAAGATAGCAAAGAAAACAGAAAAGCAGGTGGATAGGTCAAGTAAAGCATATCCTGTCATTTTACCAGATGCTGATATTGAAGTTGAATGGGATGAGGTAAAATTAGAAATATTTTCTAAAAAATCTTCAGAAAATATATTTTTCAAAGTGTCTAATTTTAAAAGTTTGAATGAAGATATTATTGTGTCACAATATAACTTATGTCATCAACAGAAAGGGGAAGTGTTTGATACATCTAGGGAGAAGGTATATGCATATCTCATTCATTTGGAAGCATATGGTATCCCATAACGAAGTATGTACTTCGTTATGGGATACCATATGCTTCCAAATGAATGAGTGAGGATGGCTTAATAATAAGCCTGATTGCAAGGACACTGACTTATGAGAAAATTGTTGATATTAGAAGGAATTTGCATTTCGCCGATAATCAAATGGATAAGCCACGACACGATAAGAATGATGATAGAGCTTTCAAGATTCTGCCATAAATGAACATTTCAACAAAGCGTTTTTAGATGCTGTTGAGTCAGAAGCAAACCAGTCAATTGATGAACATATGATTAAGTTCAGGGGATATAGCATCATGCTTCAACATGTCTAAAACAAACCAGTAAGATGGGGATTTGGGATTTGGACGAGATGAGGATCAAAAACAGGATGTCCTTATGAGTTTCCTTTTTATACAGGTAGTAAAGATGAAACATAATATGGTGTTGGTGAATCTGTCGTTTTACAGCTATCTGAGCCGCCCAGGTGGTAAAGTGGATAGCGTCTTCGACTGCTGTCTTGTGGGCTCGGGTTCGAATCTCGAATAAGGCATGGATGTTTCTTGAGGATAAAATCAGTCTTCTGCCTTCTGGGTCCTCGTCAAAATATAAAGCTGCACCCCCTCCGACCTTTGTCAGTGATGCCCTCTTGTAATGAACTTTGTTCTTTCGTCTTGGGTCTTTCTTCGTTTTTTCCTGCGTCACTGGTCCTGAATTGGCTTCGCCGAAACAGGAGGTCATGTAGTCAACAACAACTATCTGAGAAGTTTAAAGGCACATGTGCTAAATTCTACTTTAATAATTTTTTTACTTGAAAATCTAAAAAGTCGAAAAATATTTTCATACGGCATTATTCTTTCCAATAGGAAATACTTATCAACCGATATAAAAACTGACAAAGAAATGAAACGCGGTGATACTAACTGCAGAGAAGCAAGTGAAACATATTTCATGACATGGATGAATAATATATATGTACTTATACTGAGTTCAATTGCGTGTCCAGATAACGCAATTACAATACAACAAAAAGTAAAAGGACAGTCAGAAAAGAAAAATGTTGCATGCCCGAAGGTCATTCAAGACTATAACAACTGCATGGGTGATGTAGACATTATATGGACCAGAAAAAAGCTTCTTGTTAGCTAGATCGCTCCTCCAGATATAAATATTATCTGCGTCCTTTCCATGATATTATTGATATTGCGGTGAAAAATGTTTCTATAGTGGGGCAAAAATTGAACCCAAATTAAAAAGATAAATGGGATTAATTATAGGAGAAAAATTGCAATTGCATTAATTGGAGACTATTCAAGCAGAAAACATCCATTACACGCTTATTTGAAAAACGTAAGATTAGCCAAATATGTACCAACAACCAAGATAGCGCCAAGAGACACCTTTGAGATGCATCAGGATAAAGGAAAAGATGCAAAAACTGTTCCGATAAGAAAACTGAAAATTGCACAAATATTTACTGCTGTTGTTGTCTCTTATGACCTCCTATTTTCGACGTAGTCGATACAGGACCAGTGACGCAGGAAGCAGGACAGACCGAAGAAAAATACAAGACAAGAAAACAAAGTTTATTGCAACTAAGCATCACTGACGAAGGTCGGAGGGAATGCAGCTTCACATTTAGCCGAGCACCCAGAAGGCGGAATACTGACTTTATCCTCGATAAACATCCATGCCTTACTCGGGATTCGAACCCGAGCCCACCAGACAGCAGCCGAAAACGCTATCCACTTCACCGCCTGGGCGGCAATATTTACTGCACAATGTATAAATGGTACTTTTGTCTAACAAACAACAAAAATTGCTTCAAGGAGTATCATGAAGCCAAATAAAGTATGTATTGAATTATAGATTTATTTTTTATCATAAAACTTAGTATATTTATTTTTGTTCCTCTCCAAAACATATATCTTTAAGCCAGAATGGATATCTGTGCATGGTACGAGTACCACTTTTACCTTTAAGGCAGTTTGAGACATGGCTGTCGCATCTTCTATTTCAAAAATTAACATGCTTAAAATTATAATTGCAACTATTTTCAGTTATCCACATCTAAAAAAATGGAAAATAAAAAAACCTTATAAAAATTATGTTTAATAAAAATTCTACTTCAAAGGGTTAACAAGCATCGCAGATGTCAACCTATTGCAGTGTCTGATGATACGAATTTTTAACAAATATTTGTTACATCCCATATACGCGTTCTGGTTGTTCCTGGTGTCGATTTATGCTCGTTTAACAATAATCTACAGCTATGGCTTTATTTTGTCTATCTGACTTTGTTGACGAGATAGATAACCTAACATTTAAAATTATACACTATGGGAGCTGCAATCCGTTATTATTGATCAGATGTTGTCGATTTTTTATAGATATACATAGATATACCGTCATGAATATGGACGCCTACGTTGAGGGAAAGGCGGTATTTGCCCTCTTCTGGATATTCAAGGTCACAAAGGCAGGAATTAAGATATTTGATGTACGTCTTATACTTGAGTTTGCTCCTTCTAAAAAATTCCATGGGGTCTCATGCTCATGCATATTCGAATATAAAGCAATTGGTGTGCTTCAGGAGTTTCCTATGAACTCCATGTATGGCAAGCTAGATTTTTATTATGGTATTTTCTTCTAAATAAATATCCACTGATATTGCTGAATTTCAATCACTGAATGGGTATAAGAATTTAAAGCTAAAGACCTGAGAATCTTACAAAGGGCATTGCGACAGAAATTCTGGGTAATAATTGGAGTTTGAAGGCTTTGAATATAGCATAATCATAGGCGACATAAACAGTAGTGATAGCTGTATAAATCTGAATTTATTTGAAAAAAATTCGATGACAGCTGTTATTAAAGTTTACAGATGGCCTGCAAGATCCCCAGATTTCACACCCTGTGATTTTTGGTTGTGGGGATAGCTAAAATCACGGTCTATAAAGAAAATCCCCAGACTTTACTAGCACTGAGAGACGCCTTACGGCAGGAGGTAGCAGACATTCCTGTTTATATGTTGTTTCATGCTGTATCATCCGTAATACCGCGACTGCACTCAGTCCTGGAATGTGGAAGTAGACACATTGAGCACTTGCAGTTGTAAATCATGCTGAAATGAAATATCTCATTTCACAATTATTATCTCGCATTGTTTTCTTTGCAGCAGCGCCCCCTAGAGTCGAGATTTTGATTTTTTTTTCCTGCCATACAAAATCCTCCACCACGGTGAATATTAATCTGCAAACCGCATGTCTCTCCGACCCATAGATATTTTGTATAGCGTTCTACTTATGCTCCGATCTTTTGAATCACCCTATATATTATATCTTGTATAAATTCAACAAATGAGTGAAGAAATAAATAAGTTGAGGTACATGATTCTAAACTGGAA
The DNA here is from genome assembly GCA_951213105.1 of Amaurobius ferox. Taxonomy (NCBI): domain Eukaryota; kingdom Metazoa; phylum Arthropoda; class Arachnida; order Araneae; family Amaurobiidae; genus Amaurobius; species Amaurobius ferox. The sequence continues at coordinate 89,097,751 of OX578149.1, read as the reverse complement.
AAGAAAATAAATTAAATTATTTGGTCGTTACAATCTGATTTTACTTAGTGTAAACCGCACTATGACAGACATGAAAATAACTTTAGCACAATGGTTAGGAGTCAGGCCAAACGAAAATCCAAAGTTAGTATCGCATCCGAGACATAAGTTTACTTCCCGTTTTCTAACAATATAAGGACAGACGTTACAATGTGTCGTTAAAGTTCTCGTATTCAAATAACTTTCACCATCCTTTAAAATAATATTGTATCAAGCGGAAAACTTCATAAGTTATATAAATGATAATTGTTAGTTAGTAAAATTCTATTAAAATATATGGCACAGTTCGTTAACTGATATTACATTTACTGCTTTGAAATAAAATTAACGCGCACTTAATTAATACATTATTCGTGTCAGCCCAAATTCACAGTATCCCATTAAATATTTTCAGTCCAACAATAAAAACAAAGACATTTTATTTCGCAACTTATTTTCTTAACTGTGAAATTTATCATTCTGGACGTAATATAAGCGAACAGAGTCCTGAAATTAAATTACCGACGAAAGATGACGAACATAACCGTTAAGATTGTCAAACTGCTTTTTTATTGCAAGAAGATAAAAGTGCAAATGAGGAGATATTTAATTCAGCGATTTTCAAGAAGGAGGTTTCAATTTATGTCTGTTCCTCTTGTGGGTGGTGGGATATGTATGGGTGGTGGGGTAATGTTATGGAAAGAGTGTATTGTCATATCTGCAACGAGAAAATTGACTTTTGCGAATAGATTGAAAGTATTATGATTTTTCAATTCACTAAAGCAAGGATTGTATAATATAGTGTCTATTAAGACCTTCCAAAAACATCAGGATGACCGACAGGACTGTATAAATATGGGAAAGAACCTACCAGAGCCGGATTTTTTTTCGAGGACAAAGAAAATGGGGGTGAAAAATATTTTCAGATACTCCCTTAGAAGCAATTTGGTGACCTAAAAGGCTGAATATTTGCACATTTTCAGTATCAACCATGATAAAGAAACTAATGGAATCGAATTTTCGATTTCTCCAGCGGAGAGGATAAAATAGGATGGGGGAGTCTTTCCAAACATTTAACCACCCATTGTTATCCGAAATGCTTTTGCATCTATATTTGCGCTGTATTTTACGTTGAGATCCGGTTTATGCTATTTTAAGCAGTTGCAGTCAGAATATGATGAACGGCATTGTATAAGAGATTTCTGTTCTCACTCTCGGGAAATTAAAATTTTTATTTTCTCCGCAATGACAGCGACGTCTCTTGAAATAAGAATATATCCATTGGAATGAAATTTTGTAGGATTGATTTAATTAGAGAAAACAATTATTATATTAATTTTAAAATGCGATCTAATAATACTAAATATCGGGTTTATGTCATTGCTTCCCCACAAACCATTTGTTGGGCGCGGTGGCCCAGTGGTTAACGCGCGTTAGTTGCACTCGGTAGGCCCGGGTTCGATTCCCGCCACAGCCAAAACTGCCGCCGTGTTCACGCGGAGTACGATCACGTTAAACATGTGGATCCGTAAGTCCTTCCGAGAGGTTGGTGGTAGGGGAAGGAGAGTCCCTGTGGATGCCTTCCCCTCTGGGTTCCGGTCTAAATTAGGTGGCACTTCCCGGCCGTCCAAACAGATACCTTATACACCTTTCTGGTAGGTCAGACGGTCTGGGTCTCAACAACAAACCATTTGTTGAATATATCTGTGTGTATGTATAAATTATGCTTTTCGTTCAAACAATTGCAATTACATTAACAATCAATCTTTAAAACAAGGCTTTTCACTGGGTTTAAAACGCATAATATTATGTAGTGCAGCGAAAATATTATTTTTAAATTGCACTATAAAATGTATAAACATTTCATGACATTTTTAGATTTAATATGTTCAATATTTCAGGAACGATAAGTGTTTACACTTCCTAATGAGATCCTTCCCTTATGGAGACCTGTTCTTGCGTCACATTTTGCTACGAGTCACATCCCTGGCTATTCTCTAGGACCGAAAGATATATTTTGTTCTAAGCGTTATAGCACGGGTTTACCGCGCATTGGGCCCAAGTTCTGTTCCCCAACCTTTCACGATAGAACCTGCCGCCCTACCATTGGAAAAGACGAGCCACCTACCAGAGGAAAAGACGAGCAGACAATATTCTCCTTCAACGAAGACGATCTCAAAGCCTCTCACGAGACGGCAGTACCCCAAAAGAGACGCACATTTCCAGCCCTCTTTCCTGGTGGACGACAACAGACGTCATGCCCTCTCTTATAGTCGCACGATTGAAGTATGTCACACATGACCTCAACCGTCTCTCAGATCCCGACTGTATTTTGTACTGATGACTTAGCGGTTAACCCCTCCTCTCCTCACAGATAAGATCAAGTCCTTTCCAGGGGACGGAATGTGAGGACCGGCTCCTGCGTCACTTTCTGCTACGAATCACATCCCCGGTTATTCGCTGGGAGCGGAAGATATCGTTTGGTCTCAGTGACATATCACGAGTTTACCATGCCATTAGTCTCGAATTTTGTCTTCCAACAGAAGCTTTCACGATGAAACCTGCCGGGCGCCTCCCTTCACTTATACAGATAAAATTTTATATAGAATGGCTATTTATTCAAGAAGTTTTAACAATATTTTTGATAACAGTTTTTTTTTAAACAAACATTTGTAAAATTGAAGGTCATCTATTGTTGAAATTACTCTAAAATCTATAGATCTCTGACATATATACGCTGCAAATAAATCAATTATTTAGGTTATATATCCATGCGGAAAATACAATTTATAATAATTTGACCACTGTTCGTGATAACTCTTAAACATTGGTGTCTATTTGTTTCCTATTGCAAGTACTTGCAAGACTTTTGAGCATTTGATAATATTGAATATATTCATTTCTCTTTTAGATAGAAACTGTGTAAACTGTCAAAAACAGCATCTACAAATGTTTTTTAAATGCTGTCACATGGTTTTAAATTAAAATTCTGCATGTAATGTGAGCTCTAGTAACACTTAACATATCTATTTTAGTCCTTTAAATTTTCATAAAATGATGTTTAAAACATTTAGAGCCTTCCCTTATCCAGGCATTTGTAAGATTGTAAGAATCAGTAGGTCCCTTACGTTTATGAATTGCAATAATCGTTCCAAAGTGCAAGGTACTATTTCTATGTTTTTTTTTATAAGGGAATTTAAATTCCATATTTAAAAAAGAAATTGAAGAAATATGAATGCGTTTAAAATTTATTCGAAAATATTTTATTTGTTGAAAATATTTTAGAACGCGTAAAAAATTAGATAAGTCCATTTGAATTCTCGGTACACTCCCTGTGTCGAAGGAGTTTCTAAGGAGTTTCTAAGGAGCCCATGGAGTTTCTAAGGGGAAACTGCAGTCGGTTGATAAATGATGAAACTAAAATTAACTTGAATAACCTGATAGACACGTAAAAATAGAAGGAAATAGTTTAAAAAGAAGAAAAATGGCCAAATAAACTCTCCCAATTTCCAAGAAACCGAGCAATAGAGTGAAATATATAACTAATGAATTCCAAACCTGTAGAACGCAAGCCTTTTCTTACAATCTTAGGCAAGAGCAAAACATAAAGCACATTTTCCTTATCCACATATGAAGAAAGACATCCCATAACTCAAGCCATCATTTATGTTCAAAGCGTTCACTTTGTTACGAACCATCCATTTTTTATCCATTCCTATAATCTCATACCATCCATCCATCCATCAGAGCGTAGGTCGTGTTTTTTATCAGTGTACATAATCTACTTAGCTGCAAAGGCGAAGTTTCTTTTTTTCTTAGCCGTCAAATATTTCTTTATTATCTGACGTTTAAGAATTCATCTACCTGGCTTATCGATCATTTTGTTGTGTTTTTGAGGGCTTCTAAGCCAATGAGATTGGAGATGTCTTTTTATCCCAGTCGCAGAGCGCCTTTCCAGCAGTGTCGTCTAAGCGATCATTCGGGATTTGTAATTAATTATGTCGGAAGGGCGTGGCTGTTGTCGTTTATAGTTTTGTCCCACAGTTGAGTGATATTATGATCTGTAAATATTTTTAAATCAGTTTACTTTTGACTGAAGTATTATTTTCGTTTGGAACGTGATAAAATATTATTCGCAGAATACTGTAACACAGTAAAATGAAAATGCATGAAGAATATGTCATGTATTTATCATATTCCGCCAATTTTTTTGCTATCTTCCTTACTGTTCTACTTGAGTGATTTTATGATCTGTATATATTTTTAAATCAGTTTACTTTCTACCTAAAATATTATGTCCGTTTGGATCATGATAAAATATTACTCGTAGAGTACGGTAACATAGCAAATGAAAATGCACGAAGAGTATGCCACGTCTTTACTACTCGTCTAACACTTTCGCGACGGTTGGCACGCTCGCGTGTCTGCTGCGAACTTGCATTCAATGACGGACGGCACGCATTCGTGACGGAGAAAACTTTACCCTAAACGACGAGAAGCACGTACGCGCGTTTTCACATGGAACGTTTTCATTTGTCTACTAGATGGCGTTAAATGTCCGTGGAAACAACTTCAATGTATTTTGCAGATAATTGACCTTGGCATAAGGAGGATCCAATGAATTATTTCTCCATTTGGAGCGGTGAAACATGGTTTTGTAATATAAACAAATGGAGCACTTCTCGCAGCATCAACAATTTTATAGTTGAGTTTCGGGTCTTGTTTTGATTTGAGCTTTATGATTTCGTTGGTGAATTATAGGAATATAAGAGAGTACTTTTTTGTTTGGGTTTTAGAGACAGTGAAATTATTCGTTTATTTCGGATAAAAGAATGGGAGCCACTAACGAGTATTTTATATTCAGATTTGTATGAAAATTATACATGAAATAGAAAATAAATATTTATTTTATTCCTGAAAAAAGTAGATTTCTGTGTTGAATAGGTGATTTTTAGTGAATTTTTTCAAGAGTTAGGCTTAGGGCAAAAAAATGCGGTCCTGTGGGAACAGTTCGTAAGCGAAGCGCTCCCTCCTTTGGGCTGCGGCAGTTCCGAAATGCCGTCGTCGCTAAAGGGTTGCGATCATTCCGGATTTGTAATTAATTATGTCGGAAGGGCGTGGCTGTTGTCGTTTATGGTTTTGTCCCACAGTTAAGTGATATTACGATCTGTAAATATTTTTAAATCAGTTTACTTTAGATTAAAGTATTGTTTCCGTTTGGATCATGATAAAATATTATTCACAGATTATGGTAACATAGAAAATAAAATTGCATGAAGACTATGTCATGTCTTAGTATTTTGCCTACATTTTTACTGCCTTACTGCCTAATTTGAGTGATATTATGATCTGCAAATATTTTTAAATCAGTTTACATTCGACTAAAGTATTATTTCCGTTTTGATCGTGATAAAATATTATTCGCAGATTATGGTAACATAGCAAATAAAAATGCATGAAGAATATGTCATGTATTTATATTTCGCTAATATTTTTACTGTCTTACTTGAGTGATATTATGATCTGTATATATTTTTAAATAACTTTACTTTCTACCTAAAATATTATTTGCGTTTGAATCATGATAAAATAGTATTCGTAGATTATGGTAGCATAGCAAATGAAAATGCACGAAGAGTATTCCATGTCATTACTATTTTGTCAATATGTTTACTACCTACTAGTCACGTATAATATATTAAACCGTCGTAAGCTCCCCTTCACATTAAAAAGAAAAGTAATGGTCTCAGTATTCCAATAGATAAAACATTGTCTGACACGCAGGAGATTGGTAAATTAATTATTCGTTACTATGTGAGTGTTTTAGTAATTTTATTAAAAGTGCAAAGAGGGAAGCAAATTTTTATTCTGCCATGTGGAATTCTGTATTGAATTTCCCAATACTTATAATACCTTAAATATTTATTTTACAGTTTTCTCTTAGGCTCTCTGTAGCTCACTGGGCTCTCTGCAGCTAATATTATCCCCTTCTGATATTTGAAGTTTCGCAGTTTAATAGTGTCCGATCCTGCACTGAAGAGTAAAGTGTATCCTCCACTAGTAATAATTCCGATCAACAATTCTGATTTAAAGCAGGTATTAATTGAATTCATTCATTTATTTTTTGGAAAGGCGTTGTTGCCCGCTGCACGCTTACACGCCCAGCACATTAAGCTCTAGATAAGCGCCTAAACACTCCTTGGGCCCTGTGTAGGACATATCGACTCCCTAATACGAATACGAATCGACTCCCTAATACGAATACGAATCGACTCCCTAAGAACGCCTAAAGAAACGGTGTAGTGCGCCCTAAGCAAACTTTTAAATACAACAAAAATAAGGGATGCTAAACATGTTTAAAATCAACACGACGTTCTCTAAATGAAAATACTTGCATTCCAAAAAAAAAATTCCGACCATATAATTTTTGTATTTTGTCATCGAGTTTGCGTCGTGTGAGTTCCTAAAAGGCGAGTGACGTCACGTCATAGCAATCACATATGTATCTCTTTCCCAACATGATGACATGAAAGGGGAGAATTTTTAACTAGCTCGTCCCCGAAATATTAAAATTTGTTAAAAAGTAGCATGAATACCTTACAAAAATCATAATTAATGGGCGAATCACTCCCAAAAATGTAATTTTTGTTTTGGAGTAGTATTTAGCATCCACTGTAAGTGCTCATGAATTATGAAGGTCCTCTTATCGATAGACTTTTACATGTCGGAACTTCAAATCAATTACGTCATTAAGACACGGAAAGTATATATATTTTAAAAATCCATAACAATCCAGCTCTTCATATCCGTTCAAGACTTTTCTAAAAGGAAAATTTTCGATCTTTCTGATGGTATTAAGATTGAAACTCTGCGATAATATTTTGATAAAATTGATCAAATTTCGCTTCAAAATAAAATAACTGAAATCAAATTTGATTTAAAAATAAAGTCGTTCCGATGAATTTTCTCTTGTGAAATGAGATATACCTGCACAAAACTAATTGGCTTATAATTCCTGCTTTAGATAACAGACAAATATACATATCCTTTAATTATTATAACTATACATACGGTGCACTGATATGGAATTGACAGACACATACACGCATATATACATATAAACTCAGTTAGACATACACAATTATGCACGCATACGCACATATTTACACATAAACACACATAGAGAATACACATAAACGAACTTAGAGATATACGCATACAGTTATACCACAAATACGCTCATATTTACACATAAATGAATTTACACATACACACAATTATACGCACATAGGCTCATATTTACACATAAACACCCTTAGACATACACACATACACGCACATAGGCATACTCGCAATTATGCACATACACGTACATACTTATACATAAACGTACTTTGACATACATACATATACGCACGCTAGCATACAATCGTGCACGCACTTAGACATACACACATACACGCACTTAGACACACACACATACACGCACTTAGACACACACATACACGCACTTAGACACACATATACACTAACACTTAGACATACAATCATACAAACATTTAGACATGCAATTATACACGCACTTAGACATACACTCATGCACATACATATACTTACAATCATACATGCACTTGAACGTACACACATACACACAAAGAGCGAGAGACGTTATTTTAAATAATTAAGTTTTATTCTAGAACGCTCAAAGAGTTTCAATCGAAACTCAAAATCGAATATTCGAGTTCAACAGGATACTTTCGTAATACATGTACTATGCATTGTAAGGGAAATAAAAATCATAAAATTAATTTAGAATGTTTTAACATGGATAAAGTATGCTCCATAGTTGGACTAATCGAGGATTTTCTGTAGCTAGTTTAATTAGAAGTAAATGCACATTCCATTGCCGATACAGCATTAAATAACTATGCAAAATCGAGTTTAAATAATTTATTTCCCGGCTTATAAATGAGCCTAACCAAGTACCTCGAATTTTTTTGTCGGGAATGTTCTTAAAAAGTTCTTTTATAATAAGAATAAATGACCGTTATGTCCGAGAGGGGGCTTAAAGATGTCATAAACTGTATCGAAAAGTTTCGCAGGGGGGTTATATATATAAGAGAAAAATATCTTTTGCGTAGACAAAATTTCATTAGCGAGAGATTAAAAAACTCTTTTGTTTTAAAAGAACATTTTTAAGTGCAAAAATATTCTTTACGTTTGATTAATATTAATTTAAGTTGGATGATAAATGGTATAGTGAGATATGCATTATAAATTATCTATCTCATCATCATTAGTTTATACGCTCGATTGAATTTATTTTTAAGCCTTGCAGAATTGAGTGTTTTATAGTCACTGTGCCATGTTGCTTTTTTAATGCCTTTTATTATAATGGGCATTTTGAAAAGTAATAAATACTCCCTCGACAATGACCCTATTGTTGCCATTTCCAGTGAAATAATGAAAGAACAGAATAAACAATTGCTTGTCTGAAAAGATCTCTGAAGTTTTATTTGCGAAATTAGGTTTTTTTATTATTTTTTATCGTTCAGATTTAAAAATACAAGAAAAGAATAGGGAATGTATTTTAAAGGAAAAAAATAGGCCATTGTTTATTTCAACAGTGGGGAAAGAAAAATAATGATGTTTTCCTGCAGGGTTTTATGATCACGAACTGGGTAAATACATTGTTACGTTCTTTCAGGTTTGTTATTGTTGTTGTTAATAGCAATTGTCCAGAAAATGTCAGAATAATCCCAAGACCAACGGTCAGGGTATAGTGTGAAATATAGTAGCTTCGTTTGGTCCGAAGGCTCCAGACACTTTTTGGTGGAAATCTGACTTGGCCTAATGCCAACCAATTTAGACCGGAATCTCATAGCAGTGACAACCATGGGGACCGTACGACCATTCTCCTGAATAATCACTTTCAAACCTAAGGATTTAATGTGCCATATTTCGCGTAAATTCGAGAACAATTTGCGGCGGCATCTAGGATCGAACTTGGGACCTCAAACTGTGATACTTTTAAATTAACCACTGAGCTACTCCTACTCTCTGCAGGTTTGCTTTCCTGTAATGAAAATGTCATCCATGTGCAATCACATTTATAGTTAAGGACATCGTATATGGTGGGAATTATATATGACTTTGATAACGTACTTGGCTATATTTGATGACCTACTTGTCTAAATATAGCCCATTTGGTCCCGTAGTAAATGCCCGTAGTAACTACCCATAGTCCCGTAGTAACTACCCATAGTCCCGTAGTAACTGCCCATGTCAAAGGAAATGGTGAAATTACCAGTTGCAGTTTATAGATTCCATAACATTGATATTTTTCTGATCGGTTGAATGTTTCTGAAGATACTCTGATAGAACGACTGGTTGAATGTTTAGAACAATTATTGGTTGGCTATGATTAAAAGACCAAGAAATATTTATGTGTGTGCTAGCTATAAATTGTAGAGGAAACATCTGATGTTGACAGCACATGACTTTCGCTACAGGCTTAAATTCATTTGCTCTTCATTTCGTTCGCAATTCTTTAAATAGAATTTACTTGAACAAAATAACATGGATAAGTAAATTAAATAGCTTAAATTTGCCATTTTAATTCCATTTTTGTTTTTATTTAGCGGCTGAACCTTTTTTCAAAAGCGAGTTGGCAGAATTGCAGGAAAAACAAAAATATATCAAGAACGGTGCGACGTAGAACTATGGATTTGATTTTATTCCTTTCACAGTAAAAAATTACCTATAAAACAAGCATTTAATTGTTACTTTCAGCATATAGTCTTATACTATAAATTTTGATGATTTTTGAGGGCCATTTCGAACAAAAAAGGCAGGTTCTCTTCCCAGAATCAGACCAAAATCTAATCAGCACCAGGACAACTCACGTGTGGCAAACCTATAAAATTTTATGAAATTTGGTCAAATAGATTTTGAGCGTTATGAAATATACTTTGCACACATACACACAGATATGTCACGTTAAAAATAGTTTTTTCGTGCACTAGAGCTCCCAAAACATACGGATCAGTCGAAAACTCGACTTGCGATTTTCGACACGATTGCAATACTGTACTTTCCCCATGCATTACCACGTATTGCAGGGAAAGTAAGAAAACAACATGCTTTCTACAAATTTTTGTGGTATGTAGCGGCGAGAACAACTGGAATTCAAAGTTGGGTAATTGTAATCACATAATTACTAATTAAAATCCATCTTGCTTCCTCAACACGCATGGCACCCTAAAAATACAAAGGGAGACCTCCAAAGTTACTGGAGATAAGACAGGGTAAGAAATGCATTGCATGCAAATATATATAATTTTCCTAATTATTTGTTTCATTTTGACGATCTGTAAACAAATCGATGACAAATGTTTTAAGAAAGCAGTAAATTTTAATGAAATAACTTAATGCAACTCTTTTCAGATCGGGGCATTGCAAATGCTTTTGCACAGTCATACTGTTTATCTCAGAAAAAAGGAGCTTATGCTAGGAAAACATCAAGAGTTCTTAAAAGGGGTGTCAGCCAACTTCCTATGCCGGAATTTCAAGATCTGGCTGGAGCATGGGACATTTTCAAATTGCATTTCACTGAGGAGGAATTCCTCTCTTGTCTGAATACTTTAAAAATCAAAAAGTTCACAGGACATAATAAAATTCATGCCGAGTACCTCAAACACCTTGGAACACAAGCAAAAATGACTCTTTTGGGAGTTTTTAATTTCATTTGGAAGACGGGGATTGTGCCTAGTGACTGGAGGGGAGTTATAGTTGTCCCTATTTTGAAAAAGATAAAGACCACAGTAACACTCGCAGATATAGTCCCATTTCACTTACTAGCAAACTGGCTAAATTAATGGAGCGCATGGTTGTAAATAGACTGAACTGTTACATCGAAACAAATGATTTACTTTGTTGCTGTTGTTGAGACCCAGACCGTCAGACATACCAGAAAGGTGTAAGGTAACTATTTGGACGGCCGGGTAGTGCCACCCAATTTAGACCGGAACCCAGTGGGGGGCATCCACAGGGACCGTACCCTCCTTCCCCTACCACCAACCTCTCGGAAGGACTTACGGACTCACACGTTTAACGTGATCGTACTCCGCATGAACACGGCGGCAGTTGTGGCAACGTGCAAATCCAGCGCGCAAACCTACTACTGCGGCTACTGCGTCCGAAATGTGCCAGCAGCACGCGGTGTTCCCAGGTGGTCACCCACCCAAGTACAAACCGCGACCGAAGCTGCTTGACTTCGGTGATCTAACGAGAACCGGTGTTTTCAGCACGGTAGGTCCGTTGGCCTATGGTTTACTTTGTGGCGTTACTTTGTGGCGAATAAGCTGGTTTCCATAGGAATGGGTCCACTGCTGACCAAGTGGCTCATTTGAGTCAGATGGTCGAGGATTCCCTTGATAAAAGGAAAGTGATGACAGCGGTCTACATAGATTTTAAATCGGCCTATGACTCCGTTTGGAGGGGGGGGGATGGCCCTTAAACTCAAAGATATTGGAGTGAAATATAATATGCTAAATGGGTTTGTTTCATTCCTGGGTCAGAGAAGCTGCAAAGTTCGTTACAGGGGTTCAACCTCAAAAAGCTACCTTCTACAGACGGGATTACCGCAAGGGACGGTTTGTAGCTGTTTTCCCTTTTCAAAATATATATATAAATGATCTGATTCTGGCTTTAAAGAAAGTTGGGGTGGAGTGTCTCCTTTTTGCAGACAAGCTTGTTTCAAGTTACTAAAAAGAACCCAAAGTCCGAGATAGAGTGGTTTTTAAACAAAGCACTTGAGGTTCTAGCTAAGTGGTGCGAGGACAATATCATATCGGTGAACCTTAAAAAGTCTGCGGTGCAGACGCTTTTGTTGATGCATCAGAACATCCGGCCAAAGCTTGTTTATAGAAACGATGAATTGTTAAATACAGATAAATTTACGTACTTGGGAGTTACCTTTGACAATAAGTTGAGTTGGAGGCTCCAAATTGCCAATATAATCGAGAAGGTTGAAAAACGACTACGCATTTTTAAACGATTGGCTGGTTGTCTTTAGGGATGCGGCCGAACAACCTTAGAAAACACATATAAAACATTTATTTTACCTGTTATTACTTATTGATGTGAAATTTTAGTAATTGCCTCGAAGAGCTTGGTCGAGAAATTGGAGTTACTACAAAACCAGGCCCTCAGGCTGATTGTTGGTGCGGTACAGACAACTCCCATCGACTCAATGCTGCTCTTGACAAATTATAGACCTATTCAGACGATTATTGAGGGGCAGGCTGTTTCGTTTTATGAAAAGCTAATAAGAATTGAAGTGCCCTTTTGGGACTGTTATGAAATGGGCAAAGGCACCTTAAGACACAAAGCTGTTTTCTACAGAAGGTTTTAGAGTTAAGAGCAGACCTAGAACTTGATGCGGGTAATGTTCAAGGGTTTTTGAAACCCCGTAATCCCTTGAATCAAGGTGCAAAATTTAATAATCTGAATCTTGTCTAACTTATCCTTAAGAGTCAGTATCCTCATGAGAGCTTAAAGATTTTAGCCCTTGAAACCATCTGTGCTCTCTGTCTAGAACCTGAATGGTTACATGTTTATACCGATGGCTCTTTGACTGAATGCTCACCAAATGTTGAAGCAGGAATATACTCTTCCATTTTCTCTTTTTATATTCTTGTAGGTAAACGAAAAACCGCCTTTGACGGAGAGATTATGGCTATCTGTGTGGCACTAAGGCAACTTGTTGTCCCCAGAAGTAATAACAACATGGTGGTCTTACTATCGGATTCCAGAGCTGCTATTCAGGATATCGGGTCCAATGAAGTACCTATCTCTAGGGATATCCTAGAATGCCAAATCCTTCTTGAGAGACTGAGGGCAGAGGGAAGGCGCATCGTTTTCCAGTGGATCCCTGGACACTATGACATTTTCGGTAATGAACAGGCAGATATGCTGGTTAAGAGCACACGAATAGTCCAACAGCGAACCACAGTATACTTTTTTCATTCTATAAAACTTTATATCAGAAATCACATGAGACTGAGATGGAAAACGGAACTCACTTTTCGTATTTCCTCGAGGAGTAGGAGGAACATTTAAGGACCAAAAAATTTCGGATAAACCTCATGGAAGGGTAGTCGCGGAATTCAGGCTTGCAGTTAGTCAAGACTGTATGGTGAGTCATCTACACCGCATTGGCATTTATGACAGCCCAAATTGCCCGCTCTATGGAAAGGACGAAGTTATGGACAGGTACCATATCAGGGGATGCTCGGCTTTGCTTGGAGACTCCGAGGTGGGAAGATATTGGAGTGCTAGAAATCTGCTGATGAGACATTGACTTTTGTTTCTGTGTTCTTTGTTGTAAGACGTTTGTCATTGTCTCTTGCCATTGGAAATAAAAAACTTAATGCATAAGCATGGAAACTTAATCGTTTAACAGACAAATTCACTTACAATGAAAATTTCGAGTTTTATTAATTTCCCTACAATAGGTGGTAATGTATAGAGGAAATTTTAGAATCAAATCAAAAATCGCCAACGAGTTTTAAAAATAATTACTATGATTAATGAGCTCTTGTTAATAAATCTAAATCATACACATAATTAAAATTCATTTTTCATTTTGCAAATATTCCTGGTATAAAACCCGATGATGAGCCATCCCAGAGGTTAGCACGCAGGGATTGCACTCGAGTTCAATTTCCGGCCTAGCAAAACTGTTTTCGTGTTCACGCGAAACACGAGCACGAACTGAAATTAAGCATACCGTGCCATGTCTTTCTTAATGTATTTTATAACGGAAATCTTGAAGGGAAATATATATATTCTCTCCTGACAATGGTCCTATTGTTGTCATATTCAGAAAAATAATGATCGCGCATAATAAATTATTGCTTGACTTCAAAGACTGCTGAAATTAGTTTTTCTTTCATATTTGCATTGTCTAGAGTTCAACATACAATAAAATAATATAAAATGTATTCTAAAAATATCCATTGTGTATCTCTTTTTCCAGGAGAGAAAAAATGGCTTGAATGCTGCTAAATTTGCTCTCGCGGGTATTTGTGACATCAGGGTTTTCTCAATAAATTGATTCATTTTAAAGAAATTATATTCATTACCCAAGTCGAATGAAATTATACGTTTTAAATGTTAATATGGACCCCCGTAAATATCGAAGTTCAGAAATCTAATGTGATTTGAAAATAACAGATGCGGTACATTTCTTTTATAATAAAATTTGCTGTAATGTTTTATGCATTATATTACAAATTATTGTTAATATTTTCAGAATTCTTGCATTGCAAGAATTAGGAGCGAAATATATTACGAAGCCATTGAAAAAGCACAAAAATAAAATAAATGATTCAATTATAAATAAAGTAAATGTATTCAACTACATAATGCATTCAACCAAAATTAATCTTCCTCTCAAATCTCCTTCATGCTAATAATCATAATAGCACAAAGTAACATCTTTACGAACTCCTAGCATGAGAAAATCAGATAACTAATTACAATAGAAATTAAACTTCGGTTGATAGATTTCGTTATAGGTATTAAAATCAAATTAGACAAAAGCTCTCCGTCCATCTTCGTTTTTTTTCTGCTTTCGTAATCTATTTATTCTAAGAGAGACTCAAAAATCAAAGTAGTTGATGAACTTCATTAGGATAATTCTGTAGACTGATTATATTTCTACCGAACATATACAAAATAATTTTTAATACTTTGTGTATTATGATGAACTGATATGTTAATAAAATCAAGATGCGCGTACGCCTTAGTTGTTTAAGAAAAATAAAAATACACACACACACACACATATATATATATATATATATATATATATATATATATATTTATATATATATTATATATATGTATATATATATATATATATATATATATATATATATATATATATATATATATATATATATATATATATATATATATATATATAGGAACGAGTAACTAAATTTCAACGACAATCTTGGCGAAATGTCTCTTCGCGACTTTAGGCGAATTTTGGGAATTTCGCACAAGGAGATCTCTCAGAAGTCTATAATTTCATCAAATAACTACAATTTTTTAATCTTTCTATATAGTGTATTCCAATATTCCATCATGGCATTCGAATGTGAATTTTATTATTATAAATTACATTTATTCATTTCAAATAATTCACACTTTATTGCTTTTTAAACTACCTTTGAACTACCTATATATTAAAATTATTATTATTATTATTTTTAAACTACCTATATATTATATATATATATATATATATATATTATATATATATATACGGTTATATATATATATATATATATATATATATATATATATATATATATATATATATATATATATATATATATATATATATATATATATATATATATATATATATATATATATATATATATACATATATATATATATATAGGAACGAGTAACTAAATTTCAACGACAAACTTGGCGAAATGTCTCTTCGCGACTTTAGGCGAATTTTGGGAATTTCGGACAAGGAGATCTCTCAGAAGTCTATAATTTCATCAAATAACTACATTTTTCTAATCTTTCTATATAGTGTATTCCAATATTCCATCATGGCATTCGAATGTGAATTTTATTATTATAAATTACATTTATTCATTTCAAATAATTCACACTTTATGGCTTTTTAAACTACCTTTAATAAGTTATTATGAATTCTCTAAATCGGTGATATTCTTTAGTTACGTCTCAATACAGAAGATATTATTGATGTTCTGCATAAATAAAATAAGTCAAATAAAAAATTATCCTAACAGCGTTTATTATTTACAGAGTTTTTCAAGTCACACGATAAATAGATAAGATTAAGTAAGGAAAGAAAAAATATTTAAATTGTAAAGCCTCTGCCTAATTGAATTCTAATACGTGTAACGAAATCAATCATCCGTGGTTTAATTTCTGCGCAAGTGAGATTTATTCGATTTACTAATGCTAAATTACGGTATGAGCTCAGAGAAAATTTTATTTGTTTCATTGAATATTTACAGGGTGTCTTAAGAGTAACTGATTCTCAATGACTTAAACATGTAATTAAACATAACCTTACATTTATTTGATCTCTAATTAAGCGATTGCTAGTACTAAGTATTACGTGTTTCTTCAGTGACTTTAAGTAAGTCACTGCTGCTCATTAGTTACTTTGTTCGATGTCTCATGTTTTCTTAATAAGAGTGTGTTTAAAAAGCAATTTAGTGAATAAGTAAAAATACACTTTGTTGCAAAAAAATACATGCATCCATAAGAAATTGAACTACAGCCCCGAAACTCGGTATGTATGAATACATTGAAGAGATATGCTAATGGTTAGAATTTGTGAACAGAAAAGGTTTATTACGAAATGGTGGCAACAAGGAGATGGTATTTTGGTAAATGGTAAATCCTCCTAGATATATACAAGACCTCCGGGAGATATACAAACCGATATTCCGTGCGTCGTAGAAACAATACTGGTGCTAATGCCCCAAATGTCTGCAATAAATATTGCAAGTGGTCAGATAATTCAATGGTATTTCGAAAAGTCTGAAAATGCAGTTCTAAAATGTCGCAAACTCGTTCTTTGCGTATAGGTATGGGGCCCTAGTTGACCATAGGAGGGTACTAAATCGTCGAAGGCATTATTAGAAAGTCGTTCAGTATGTGCTCGAGCGTTGTCTTTCTGGTAAATTAAAACTGGGTGGCTTGACAGCATAGGCAAAACAATAGGCTGCAGAATATCGTCAATGCATAAATGAGCCGTCAGATTGGCTTGCAGTAGAACTAGAGGAGATCGGCTGCCACACGAAATTAAACCCAGGCCACGTGTGATGGGTCATGTGCCGCTCTACAACAAATAAAGGATCGGAAGCCTGACAACATCTGCTCCACACGCGTATGCGGCTGTCATCAGTACTGAGAGAGGAGTGGGATTTGTCACTAAATGCAACAATCGGGCACTGTTCAGGCTGACCGAGCTCCTCACCACTCCAGACGGCTCTGTCTATGTTGAGGGTTAATTGGTAGGCTCCTTACTAGATGTGGACACATATTCCCACCTTATGCTAGTCGTCTCTGAATATCATCCCTTGATACAGGATGCATGGAGGATGGCAAAGCCTTCAAATGACCAATAGCGACACCATTGGTGTGAACATGGCTCCTCTCCTGACTGCACGGGCAGCTGTCTGTTTGGGGCTTCCTGGGCCTCTGCTACGGTTATATGTACCTTCTCTGATCCACTGTAGTCAACACCAAGAAACGACCTTATCGGTCTGACCAAGATAGCGACTGAAACGTCTGTTGGATAAACCAACTTCCTGTATGCCTAGGCTGTGACCTTTCTATAAATCCAACAATTGTTAGTAGCGCCGTCGAGTACGTCTTCAAGGCATCTTCGTATACAACTTGCAGTGTCAAAGCAGAAAAGCAAGTTCCATTGTCAATATATATATATATGGTGCAGATATAGTATAATGCTTTATTCTTGGCGATTTTAAGTGAGATTCTGCAATCTCTGACATGATTTGGCGAACATTTGTTTCTGGCGACCCTTTCCGCGTCTTTTGTCGCCCTTTTGTTGCCAAAGTAAAAATCGCAACATTCCATTTTGGCAACACGTTCCGCGTCTTTTGTCGCCCTTTTGTCGTCTTTGGTAGTCTTTTCGCCGTCCATTGGCGATATTTTGTTGCCAAGGTAAAAATTTAAAATAAAATCCGATTTTCATATCGTGCTCTATGAGCCACAGGACACCCGTTACACAAACAGCTGTTGCTACATGGGACCTCCGACAGCGAGCGGTACCAAATTCCATGATGTTTTTTTGTCGGAATTTAGGCCCATATTTCAATTGCTACAGATCAATTGTTTCACAAAAAGCAACAAAAGACGACAAAAGGGCGACAAGAACGTCAATAGGGTGACAAAAACGACAAAAGGCAACAAAATGGGAGCAAAAGACGTAAAATCATCATGGCATATTGCAAGTTTTTTTCTGTCATTGCAGATATAGGTTCTCCCATACTGACTATCGTATAATAACTAGTCCATGGAATAACTGGCTCATGAATGCTATATGGTATGTGCAATGTAACTGTAGTCCAGTTATGCATAATTCTCCGTAAAACTATGCATATAAAAATATATGCATAGTTTAGAGAGGCATATTTTAGACTTAAAATATATGCATAAAATAAATGCATAATTTTGAGAAACATATTTTATGCAGAAAATATATGCAGAAAATATGTGCATAGTTTTAAGAGGCATATTTTACTCATATTCATAAAATATATGCATAGTTTTAATATCATAAACGTGCATATTTTTTATAAAGAACAAAATACATTTACAGAATCATACATTTGTCTTAACATATCAGCTAATGAGTTTACCCAAAATTAAGCTATGGTTGATTGAATTCATTATAAGTATTAAGATCCAATTAGATAGGAACTACATCAATGTGAGTTTTTCTAGTTTCTTAATGCAATCTATTTATTATAAGTGGGGCTTGAAAATCTTCGTAGTTGACTGACTTTCGCTGCAGATTTTTTTATTAATATGTTTTTATTAATATGTCTTCAGGATTTTTGTGTTATTTTGGTGAAACTAAAGAAACACTATTATTGAAAATCTTCATATTTGATGCAGTAAGATAATTAACGTGCTAATTTACTTCAGAACGAACAGATTTCTAGACGGTTTTCTAGACGGTTTTATACTTTTTAGAAATTAATTATTCTTTTGAGTGTACTTCATATACAAATAATTGAATTTGAAAAAATGGTTTATTTGAAAAAAAAAAGTCGATCTGAAAAAAATGGTCGATCCGTAAAAAAAAATGGTCAATCTAGAAAAAAAGTTTTTATATCATTGCATGAGAAAAAGGAATAATAAATTATTTTGCATTTAATAAATTTTATTTTGCAATACGTATCAAATATGAAACCGACTGGGATCATGAAATTTGTGCATCTTAAAGTTCAATGCATGAAAAATATTTTGTTGTGATTATTGTAATTTTTTCAGCAGTCGAGATAATGTCGTAATACAGCAAAATTTGAATAACATTCAGCGCACTACTGCTGGACTAATCAACTGCTAATTTAGCACTAATCAGCCGTTAAAATTTAATAAACGTTAGTTAAACACTATTATTTGCAATTGTAATCTAATTATTAGATTACACAGATCTCTTAATTTACTGATTCAATTATGTTTATTTACTATCAATTTAAAAACACAAGAATTTCAGTAAATACAGTTCCAAACAGCTCTAAATCCCACATTTTAATTTCAAGATCTAAAATAGCCGATAAGAAATCCTTCAATTTATAATAATAAAACATAATGTCATATTTAAACAGTAAAAAACTTTATTCGACGCTTATTGTAAACTTACGAGAATTAACAATACACTAATTAGTTAAACTAATGATAATAATTAGTTGAACTAACGATAATAATTAGTTAACTAACAATGATAATTTGTTAAACTATCTATATATTAATATTTTAATTTATTAACTCAATTAAGTTTTAAATACTAAGTTATAGCCACAAAGATCGAGAAAATTCACTAATAAGTGAAAACTAAAACATTAAATTTTCCGGAGAAACATAAAAAAAAAATTAATTGGATTCAAATACCAGTCAGATAAATGCGGAAACAAATCCAATTACATATTTCAACCATCTAGAATTAGCTCCTTTCAAGATTCGGTAGAACAAATATTTACTAAAGAACAAGGCAACAATTTTACTAATTAATGCTATATTACGAAATTAGATAATCGAATTATTATTGTGCGCGGGAATCGTAGTTGAGATTCCCGTTGTATAAGATGCAATTAGACAATAGCTCTACATCAATTAATTGTTTTTATTCTTTCTTAATCGAATAATTGTCTTGCATGTGAGGTTTGGATACCATACTTTAGAATTCCGTCGATCCGTTCGTTCTCTCAAATGTGAGTGAAAATCGCGGAAAATGAAGAGAGGGATGCGTTTACTGAGAATTTTCTGCTACAAGAAACAGGTAGAATTCTGTCGATCCACTGCCTCGAATACAACGGAAAACGAGGAATATTTAGGATGGGGTGGGGTGGGCAAGGATGTGCTTATTCGGAATTTTCAGATAAAAAATCAAAATATATTTTTATCAATAGATTAATCTTATTTGAAGACGCTTCATGTTTTTTTTTTTTTTTTTTTTTTTTTTCTTTTTTTTTTTTTTCAGGAATTTTTTGGGATATTTATTGAAGAAGGGGCTGTTTCATGGATATTATGTGAATTTCAAAATTGGTACGAAACAAAAGGAGAGGGGTCACTTTTCCGATGTGGGAAGACATTATTCGGTAGTTCCAAGACGATACGACGTTTTTGCTATTGTTAATGAAGAATTTATTTTATTAAAAATGTACTTGAAGCTTCAGATCATTGCATTAAATGTTAGTTAAAGTAAAAAAAACAATATATGCAAAATACTCCTTGTATATCAATTGTAAATGTCGATTTATTCTATTCATTGTAATTAATTCATTAAAGTTATTTTTTTTTAATCCAGAAACATGTTCATACTCTTTTAATTTTTCTCTGACATAAAAAGTATAGTGTTTATAAAATGTCAAAACAAATGCATTATTTGATATTTCAAATTTTAAAATTCCCGTTTTTGCAATACTTATAACCAACCAAAGAATAACTTGCCTAATTCAAGATAATAGTTAAATCACGATTATAAATAGAAAAAATCTTATGTGGGCAGCACATGACTTTTCTTATATAATGCACTGAATTTACTACTTTTACAGTAAAAAAATAGGTTATTCTTATAGTAGATACTTATATTATTTCCAAGATATTGAATTTTCGTCAATACATCGTTATTTTCATTGATTTAGCGTCATTTTTATCCATTTGGCGAGATTTTCGTTAATTTAACAACATTTAAAAAAGTCGCCAAGTTGGCAACATTCCACTAAAAATCGCCAAAATCTCGTCAAGCGTTATGGACGGATAAAAAAGTTATTCTTATAGCAGATAAATGATTATTGGCGTTCAAATACAAAAGTATTACTCAAAGTATCTCTTCTCATGAATGGAACGAGCTAGATCCACGAGAATGGTGATAACAAATTTATCGCATAATATTACATATAAAAAGTATTTCACAATAGTTAATACTTTTTTTTTATTTATGGGATTTTTTGATACATTTTTTTTAAATGTGCAGTATCTCGAGAACGGTTCATGCTAGCGTTCTAAAGTTTATGTCAACCGTTTTCAAAGGAAAAATTACATAAGAAATGTCTATTTACGTAACTTTATTACAGGTTTTGATTTTTTGATGATTTTTTCAAAATTTCATTCGAACATTTATGGAGGGGTTCTTAACATTCGAATGCGTTTAAAAACAAGAGGCTTCCAGTATTCACGGATAGTAATTTCTGTACCAAATTTCATTGGAATCGCTTCATTCGTTCGTGAAATATCATCTCCATAAACTCACTGACACGCGCACACACACACACAGACATCAACTCAAAAATGTTTGAATTGTGATCAAGGATTCTTGAAACGTGCTCTCTCCTTGAAAACTGAAATTCGAATTTTCGACCCCGTCACAATACTTTCCTTATGCATTATGTATATAAGGAAAGTAATTATACCAGGTTTTAACTTGTTTATTTCCTTAGACATAAATGTGTAGATATATACATGGTAGGAACTACAGAATCACCAGACCGCCCATAACCACGAAAGTGGGGGGGGGGGGAGGAAAATTCTACTTACTAAAAAAAATACGCTTTTAAAAAATTGTAATACACACACACACACGCACATATATGTATATATATATATATATATATGCACATATTATATATATATATATACTATTTAATGACATATATTATATGCACTTTGATATTTAAATAAGTTTGGGTAGTCCAAAAAATGTCTGGCGTTGATAAATAAAAGTATTGCAAGAATTAGTTGTATGGGGCTTAGCATAAAGTCGGCGCGGTGTGTATGTGTGGGGAGGGGGAATCATCTTAGGTATCAATATTTTTTACGGTCTGCAGCTATTTTTTATGGTCTTTGGAACTTATAATATGTAATTTATACACGTTTTTGCATTCAGGTTTGCTATAAGTTTTTTAATAGTCTTTGTAGGGAACATTTAAATTTTATCTGAAAATGATACTACATAATAATACAGTTAAATACACGAATCAATAGGTGACGAAATCAAAATAACAATTTTTTGGGATAATTACGCCTAGCAGTCTCTTTAGCAAATAAGGTGTATTCTAAGGACAGTTGTTTTCCTTTTTTGTTAGTTGCTACTAAACTCAACAGTCTAAAATATTCTTAATAAATTTCAGTTTTTGGAGCGAGATCTTTTGAATCGTCTGCTTTTGCACTGTATTTCATACCTCCTTGGTTTCTTCGTTTAATTATTATGTTTACAGTTTAGAAAAACTTGACTTTAAAAAAAGCAATTGTATTGTAAAAAATTTCGTCAAGTAATGAAAAACTTTAACCAAATAGATAAATGAAATCACAAATTATGGCGCCAAGTGCAATTCCATCTAGGTGATCAAAGCTTTCTACTTACAACTATAATAATAAAAATGGCGGTAAAGGACGAAAGAAGGTTAAATATACCTTTGTGCCGTTCCTCGTTAATTAGTGACATGTTCATAAAGCGTTTCAGTGCAGCGCGGCTACACTAAAGTACTTTTCGTACAGTGAAAATCAAAATCCTGGGAGAGGGCCGAGGTATATTGAACCTTCCCTCGTTATATTTCGACATTTCTCTTAATTTAGTTATACAAGTGGAAAGTATTGGTGATGCACTCCCAACTGAACGGAATTGTACTTGGCGTCAAAATATAAGATTTAGTTTATTTTATATTCGACTGACATTTTTCATTAATTAGAAATGTTTCACTATTTACTGGTGTGACTGTTGGTCTCAATTATCATGATGAAGTAAATTGTTTTTTGATGTCGAAAAAATGTTAATGCACTTAATCGTATATCTTATTTTTTTGCAAACGAAATACTTCATATTTTAAAGTATTTTTGACAGCAGTTTAGGTCAGTGGTTTGTATTTATATTCAGATTTTGGCTACAAGAAAATTTAGGCAAAATTTTCACTACATTTTCAATTGTGAAACTTTTTGTATGCATCTTTGTCATATGTATCCCGACAAAGAAAACGAACTTTTCCTTCATAACAGGTTGAAAATTTTAACCAACTGTCTATACCATCAATATCACTAAAAAAGTACAATAAATTTCTGTTAATTCTGCAAGTTCGAAACTTTAATGGTGCCGAATTATCAAATAAGACGGATTATCAGATGGCAAACTAAAATGCAGCAAAAATGGGAAAATATATTAAAATAATGACCAATAAACAATATATATAATTGCCTAAAATGGTGCCACGCTGGAATGTACTGTGCATTGCAAAAATCATTTTTAAATACTGTGTATATGCTGTGCATTTTAAATATATACTACGAATATGCTGTACATTTAAACAAAATTAAATTAATTTTTAAATTATCTTCAGTGAACATAAATTTACATTACGGTGCGAGATCATGAAGCTAATACAGCCAAATGGACTCGAATGGTATTCGAGAGGTATTCCAAACTATCGACCTTGCAGCACCATTGAGTGCCAGAATGATGAACGTTTACTGTATTTATATTTTCATCTTTGGAAATGTATGCAAAAAAGTTACTGCATTTTATTCATCATATTATATTAACTTCAATACCATAATATAACGTTTAAACAAAATAATTTAATTAGCAAAAATAAGTAAAAAAATATTATAGTATTTTTTCATCGTCGCAAGAACACAGAATACATATGTCCTTAAGAAATTAAATGAAGCTTAAAAGAGTAAGCAAAGTCGACCATTGAAAGTCATGATTTTGCTAGCTTCACGTAGAATTAATATGTTAGATTAAGTAAAAGGAAAAAATAAATTGATGTACAGCTTCTGTCTAATTGGATTTTGTTACTTATAACTGAATCTATCAACTGTGATTTAATTTCGCCGTAAATTATTTATTGGAGTTGCCAGTGCCAGATTTTTGTATATGTTCGTAAAATAGTTGCATGAAGTTTTGAAACATATTTACATGAATGAATCTTAACGGAACGTGTATAATTGTGAATTAATGAAATATGAATTTGTATTTAATAATCCATATAATTGGTAACTAATTAAATTTCTACTTATAATTATCGTTATATTTCTACAGTAAATTAAATTTCTATTTATAATCATTGCTATATTTCTGCAACAAATTGAATTTCTACTTATAATTATTGTATATTTCTTCAAAAAAAAAGCACCTAATTTTAAAAATATTGATATTAAGTGTGAGTATTTTTTCAAGATAATTTCATTTGTGTTTTCAATTCCTGGAACGTCAGTATTCTGTGGAAAGGTATTTATTATAATGGATTGTAATTTTTGATTATTTATTAATGGATTGTAATTTCTGATTGTAAGAATGGATTTGGAAAATTGTTTAGATTTTGCAGGAAAAATATAAAATGACACTATTTTGTTAAAGTCCGCCAAAAATTCGAACAAATATAGGTAACTTTAAGAAATTATAGATGCTACATTTTGTAAATTTATTGTAATTTGCATCAAATAATGCATAATATGTAATAAAGAACCAAATTGTGAATAATGAAACTAAATATGTATTTTACCATTTATGTAATATGCATAGGAATAACTTACCGTATTTAATTTGAATGGACTTATTTATGGAAATCATTATATTTATTATGTTCCTTTTTCTCAAATTTTGTATAGCTGACAACACTAACTGTATTATGACAAGAGAAAGGAGTAATATACATATATTTTCTGTCTGCAGAAATATGCTTATAGAATCAAAACCAGAGAATTGGAACACATTAACTATCCCCTTTGAAATTCAAAATTAAGGTCTGAGCTAATTTTAATCACCATTGGCAACTCGTTTTGAGCTGTTTCCTTAAAAGTAATCTCGTATTTTATTGCAATAAATGCCAAAGGGAGCCAATCAAATGAGAACTTCATATATGGAACAAATCTCCACGAAAATTCCTTCGAAAAATTCTACTGGACAAAGAAAACTTTTCTAAAAGTAATTAGATAGCAAGCTAATTAGCGTGGCAGGATTATTAAATCCTTTGTCGGTCTGTCTCAAGAGAGATTTAAGGACCTAATTTTTGCTCGAATGATTGTTTTTGTTGGATAGTGTCTCTTTATTAGTCAAAATGTCTTTTTTTTTTTCAATTATTCTTTGAAAGTCTTTTCTGTGATGTTTTGGAGTGCATTTTACTTGAAATCACTTTTTGTTTATTTTTATGGTTTTCGGAATTTTTTCGCTGTATAATTCTCATTTTGTGTGGAACAAAGTGAGTCTATGTCTGGGTTTTTTTATTAAACAATGGCCCTGTACGTAGCTTTTTGAAGTGTTTTCTGATCAAACGGAGGAGTGCGTTTGTCGTTTTGTTTAGTAGAAGTGTCGCCTTATTATAGCAGTGACGACGAAAGTTTTAAGTGGAAATATAAATAAATTAATTTTCACAAATATATTCCGTGTGAGTATTAATTAATAAAATGTACATTTTATCAATAATTTATGAATAATTTCGGAATAATATGAAATTTCTATTCAATTTATTGTCTAGTGCTAGGACGTGGGAGGGAGTGGTGCTAGAAAGCCCTGACGATTTTTACGAGAGGCTTTTAAGTGCTCAAAAATTGATTGACAAAATTCCGTAAAATTTGTCCTTACATCATTTGTGGGTTACCCTGGTGCTGGTTACTTATACAGATGGGATAATCTTATATATATATTAGGTGAGACCATTGAAGGAAATTAGTGCTTCCACTTTCTCGGGAAGATTTGAAGAGCATCGAGGTAGCTTACTGAGAGTGGGTATACATTAATTACTTGTTTTGAGTTACAGTTCTACTTAATAAAATTAATAAAAATAAAAATATAATAATAAAATAATAAAAAATAAAAAATTTAAAATATTAAAAATGATTGAAAAGTATAAGAGATGGTGTAAAATATTTCCCCACTTCATACTGAAAACGTACAGGGGGGGGGGGGGTCAATAACACGAGATATGCTAAGTTGAAAAACATTAGAAAACGAGCATTAATTTTCAGAATGAAATATTGGTTGGATGATGCACTATTGTAGTGTAAGCGTGGCAGCATAGGTAAACTTCTCGGTACATGTAGTACTAGTGAATTACATAAATTCTTTGGTAAATAAAAAAATAGTCACGAAGTTTATAATTATAAAAGAAATGAGTAAAATAGAATATAACGATACCGGCAACTTCGGGAGTTTGGGAACAATTGCCCGGTCGGCTATAGATAGGGATAATAGTCGATCGACAAACAGCAACCCTATAGTTAATACTATTGACAGGTATTTTAGGCAAATATGCAATGGAAGTGGGAAAACAAAAAAGTGTAAGTGATACAGTTATGACCGGAGGCGGGATAGTGAAGTTCTGTGATAGTCACTATAAAAAATGGGAGGTTTTAAGTATCGTAAGTGTGGATCCGGTAGATGTAAATTGTGCCCTCAAGCTAATCCACGACAGGTATCGCTAAGCGGAACATTTACCGCACTTTTTGCAAGACATATAACTGCATATATAGAATAAAGTGTTTAACTTGAAATAAGATGTACATAGGACAAATCAAGAACCACTTACATCAAAGAATCAACTCGCATCGTAGTCAAGTATATAATATAAAGAACAATTCCTCGCAGGAATCAACACTAGAGTTGAGACATATTTTAGAATACGGATTGGAATCCATGCAAATTACTATCATCGACTTGGTATTCAACTTACAAGAAAGTTTACAGTTGCAAACAAACATATAGAACAATTCAATACATTGTATGCATATAGGCTCAATACCATAAAATATAATACCCTTTACAATAACTAACATTATAGTAAGTTCAATTCTGATATAATTATAAAGGCTAATAATAATAAGCTTACAAAACGCAATACACGTGGAGGTCGAAAGTATAAAATAAGTTACAGAGATACTGTTGAAAATATACAGAATTTAGTTAAGGAAAATGATGGATTGGAAGTAATACCAAACAATTGGATAAAGAATATCGCATTCGGGGTTAGAACAAAATACTTAGCACGAATATGGTCTTTTTATCGAAGTGATATTTGTTTGAGTAGCTTTGTAAGTGAATCCAATGTGCCTGCAGTTTTTCAAAATTTAGTAAAATAGCATGCAAACAATTTAGGTATACCACTTAATACCAATATAAAAAATCTGATGTGAACAGCACATGACTTTTCTTATATAATGCAATGGGTTTACTAGTTTTACAATAAAAACATAATATATAAAATCCACGGCACTCTGTTTTTATCGTTGAATTGTACATTGGGCGATTTTCAGGATGGCAACATGTAAAACTATTTCAAAATACTCAATTAACTTAAATTTCGCGCAACTCTAAATAATCATCAATATTGATAGCATCCCTAATAAGCTATATAGTCCATATATTAAAATACTTTAATAATTACCTCATCATCTAGTTGTCATTTTCAATGATTTAGCGTCAGTTTTATCAATTTGGCGATATTTTCGCTAATTTGGCAAAATTTAAAATGTCGCTAAGTTGACGACATCCCGCTAAAATCTCGCTAAGCGTAATGGACGGAGAAATAATTTATTCTTGTACCAGATAACTGGCAATCGACGTCCATACACAAAAATATTACCTAAAGTATATTTTTTCAAGAATGGAACTAGCTAGATCCACGAGAATGATGTCACCCAATTCATCGCATGATATTACTTATGAAAAATGAACATATTTCAACAATAAATAATTTTTTTTTAAATTTTATATGATTTTTTTAAAAATATTTTGAAAAATGTGCAATATCTCGAGAACGGCTCATGCTATAGTTCTAAAATTTATTTTAATCGTTTTCTAATGACAAATTACATAAGACATTACTATTTTCTTAACTTTATTAAAGGTTTTGATTTTTTGAGGGTTTTTTCAAAATTTCACTCAAAAAATTAGGGGGTTTTAAACATGCGATTGCGTGGGCGCGGTAGCCCATTGGTTAGCGCGCTGGAGTTGCACTCGGTAGGCCCGGGTTCGATTCCAGCCACTGCCAAAACTGCCGCCGTGTTCACGCGGAGAACGATCACGTTAAACATGTGGGTCCGTAAGTCCTTCCGAGAGGTTGGTGGTAGGGGAAGGAGGGTACGGTCCTTGTGGATGCCTCCCCCACTGGGTTCCGGTCTAAATTGGGTGGCACTTCCCGACCGTCCAAACAGTTACCTTACACTTTCCTGGTAGGTCGGACGGTCTGGGTTTCAACAACAACATGCGATTGCGTATAAAAACAACAGGCTTCCAGTATTCATGGATTGCAATTTTTATATCAAATTTTATTCGAATCGGTCCATTCGTTCGTCAGTTATCGTCTCCACAGTCTCACTGACACACACACACATTCACACACACATATTCACACACACACACACACACTCACAGAGACACACACACACACACACACACACACGCATTCACACACACACAGAGACATCATCTCAAAAACGTCTGTTTCGTGTTCAGGTATGCCTGAAATATGCTCTAACATCGAAAACTCGAATTCGAACTTTCGACTCCGTCAGAGTACTTTCCTTATACATTATATGTATAAAAGGAAAGTAAAAAGGAACTTACAAAAGATTATTTAGTTATAAGGTATAAAAATAAAGGCTACGATCATATACATTGTTCTAATATATTAAAAAAATACCATCACTTAATGCCAGTTCAATATAAAAATAAATGCACCTTACAAGTATCTTACACCAATATGCTGAATTTTATATAATTATAATAATATAAGTAAATTATTAGATAACCGTGGATTACGGGATTGCAATTAATCATCAGAAACAACTTTTAATGATGGATATCACTGATATGTAGTTACGGGAAATTTGGATTTAATAAAAACGGCACAATTAAAAAACTATTTTAAATCGGGAACTAAATATCGTTACCAAGAATACGATAACGTTTTAGAATCATTTAAGCAAAACATTAACACCTTGATATATAAAATCCCTGTAAAGTATAGTTTACCGGAAGTTGTATTTGGAGAGTGGAAAAACTATTTTGTAAAATCATTTGAACTAAGTTGTCATTCAGGTAAAACTTCTAATAAGATGAATCTTATAGACAAACACGAACTAAATAAATTAGAACATAGTTATGTGAGAACATACGTAGACAAAGTAACAACAAATTATGCATTTGCACGTAAAAATTTATATTTTAAATTAATAAATAATTATTATAACAATTCAATTATGTATAAACACTTTAATAAAACACAACAAGAAATAAACAAGAAAGATCAATCATGCATAAAGCATTGATTAGGCAACACTTTCCAACTCTAATTTTGTTTAAACATATCTAAAATGCGATACATTCAGCTGTAATATTTTTTTAAATTATCACAGCACTATAATAATAAATTATATTTGAAAATTTAAAATTTCATCGAAAAGAACGAACTTGATTCAAAGGACGTCATCGAAATGTAAATCGCCTGGTTCTCTGTGTAAAAGCAGTAAATATTTCATTCATACATTTTTATTTCATTCATCGCAGTACTACAATAATTTATTCAACTTAAGAACTTAAAACCATGTAGGCCAAAGTAAATTAACTCTATGCATAAAACTTTATCCAAGAAGTCTGCCATTAAATCCTCTGCTTCTCTATGTAAAATTAATGAATGTTTCATTCATATCATCTATATAGACTCATATCGATATCATCTATATAGACTCCTGAGCAAAAAACTTTTGCGTCAAAGAAACTCAGCCGTTCTTAGACAACTCATCTTAGAGCCTATCTGTTTACATTCTCCATAAGTAAAAATTAGGTTTTGTTGTAGAAATAATCAAAATTTGATGACCATTTAAACTCAAATATATTGTGATTATGTTAGCTTAGAATACAGATGCACAGAAATTAAGCAAAAATAAAGCGGTTTTAGGACGGATACAACACTAAATTTAAATTAAAAAGAACTTTAAAAATCACAATTTTGACACAAGATGGATAACTTTGATCATTTAAACTCAAATATATTGTAATTGTACTGTTTGAGAATACAGATGCACAGAAATTAAGCAAAATAAAGTGGTTTTAAGACGGATATGACACTAAATATAAACTAAAAAGAATTTTAAAAATCACGATTGTGACACAGAATGGATGCCATATTTTATTTTGAACTTGGTCACGTGGTCTCTTCATATAATGGTCACGTGGCTTTCTTCACTTAAAGGGTTTATTTATTATTTTAATTGTTATTTAACAAACTACTGAATATATTTTGCTGAAATTTTTTTATATATTTTATGGATAATTTGAATATTTCCTAAAACTTTCGAAGCAATTTGTGAATTTTAAATTCGCTTAAAAATATTTGAAAAATTGCGTCCCATAGGGTTCAATCCAAAACTAATTAGGTGATATTATTCATTTATATTCCCATAGGTCTCACAGACCGTCTGAATAACATACTAAAATTTCATTTTGATAAAGTGATTTTTACAGCAGTTATCGTGCTAACAGACAGACAGACAGACAGACACAATGAACAAAGTCATAAACACCCAATTAGTTATGTTGTAAAGTGTTAAAAACCGTATTATTATTCTATAAAAACTGGATATAATATAAAAAACATAAAGTTCCCGTATTTAACACTGATACCCAAATTACATAAGACTCCATTTAAGTTCCGACCAGTTACCATTGCTTACAAATATTAGTTAACTGCAGCAAGTAAAACAAGAAAGATCAATCATGCTTAAAGCATTGATTATGAAACACTTTCCAACTGCAATGCAATTTTATTTAAATATCTCTAAAATGCGATACATTCAGTGGTAAAATTTTTAAAATTATTGGAATATTACACTAATTTATTATATTTGAAAACTTCAATACATATAAACAATACATCTAAATAACAATACATTCCGAGGTATTATTTTAAAACTTATCACAATACTACATTAATTTATTATATTTGAAAACTTAAACCTTCATCGAAAAAAATGAACTTCATTCAAATGACTGCATTGAAATATAAATTGCCTGGTTTAAACATCTCTAAAATGTGATATATTCCTCGGTAATAATTTTAGAAATATCATAATACTGCGATAATTTATTATATTTGAAAACTTCATCGAAAACAACTGAAATTCATTCAAATGACGTGATAGAAAAAATAACACGACTGGCCTCTCTATAAAAGCAGCATTTCATTCATAAATAATTTCCCATTCATGTAATTCATCACAATACTATAATAATTTATTTTATTTAAAATTAAGACCATGGAGCTAGAAATAATTAAACTCTATGCGTAAAACTTCATCGAAAAAAATCGTCTTCTCTTTGTAAAATGAATGAATATTTCATTCATATCAGCTATGCAGACTCCATGAACTAAATGATTTTGTGTTAAAGAAATACAGCAATTCTAATACAACTCATTCTTCATATTTTGCTGTTTACATTTTACATAGTTGAAAAATAGGCTTCGTTGTAGAAATAATCAAATTTGGATGAGCATTTAAACTCAAATGTATTGTAATTGCGTCCTTTCAGTTTGTAGATGCACAGAATCTAACTAAAAATAAAGTGGTTTCAGGACGGATACAACACTCAATATGAATTAAAAAGAACTTTAAAAATCACGATTTTGAGACAAGATTGATGCCATACATCATTTTGAAGAAGGTCACGTGATCTTTTCATATCATGGTCACGTTATCGCTTCATATAAGAGGTGTTATTATTATTTTTATTTTTATTTTAAAAACTACTGAATGTATTTCCCGGAAATTTTTTTTATATATTTGGTGGAACAATTTGAATATTACCTAAAATTTGTGAATTTTAAATCCGCTTAAAAATGGTTGAAAAATTAGGTCGCATAGGGTTAATGTATTTCATTTTTTCAACCCGGGTTCAATCCAAAACTAATTGGGTGATAACATTTATTTATATTCCTGTAGGTTCCATAGACCGTCTGAACAACATAATAAAATTTCATTTTGATTAAGTCATTTTTACGGCAGTTATCGTGCTAACGGACAGACAGACAGACAGAACGAACAAAGTCATAAACCCTTTTCAACTTTGTTGTAAAGTGTTAAAAATACTAAATTTATTAAAATTAGTTATTTTCAAGCTAAAGAAACTAGGAGCTTATTTCGTTTCAAATAGTTTTGAGTTTATAGATACTAGAAATCATTTACCAGATAAGATAATATTTAAAAGCTATGACTTTTTTGATCTATATACCAACATAGATATTAATAATCTATTAATCTATTATGTAATCTATTATGCAATTTAAATCTATCAACAATATGACTTACAATCGTATACTACGATCGGATGATATACAGCTTTGGTGAAATTGGTATTGCAGGAAACTGTCCTTTTTAACGGGAAAATTTAATATCAACAAATATATATATATATATATATATATATATATATATATATATATATAAGTGGTATGCGGGATTTGTTCATCGGCTTCGACTGATATACAAGATGAAACAGGAAAACATATTGTAAATGAACTTTTATATTTCAGATATGTCGACGATATTTAGATAGGATCCATGGATCATGAGTATAAACCTGATTTCATTTTTTACCCAACTACATTGGAATTAATAGAAACACCACCAAATACCGATAATAATTTAAATTTTCTGGACTTATGCTTTGATACAAACGTTAATAATAATACTATTTTTCGATTATATGATAAATAATTATTTTAATTTTAAAGTCAACTACTTAGCACCATGGAGTTCCTGCTTACAAAAAATGTGTCCAGAAACATAGTTTTAAATCAATTAAAACGTAGTAAAATTGAATTCTAGAACCATCGACAATATAATGTGGTTGCGATGTGGTTTACTTAACTGCAGCAATTAAACAAAGTTATCCACCAGGGTTTTTGAATTGCATTGGTAAGAGTTTTTACCACATAACCATAATTGAGTGTTATGAATGATACCCGCAAAAAGCAGTATAAATAATGATGGTTGAGTAGATAGTGTAGGGGCTTTTTCTCCCTTCTAGTAGTGAAATCGTTAAGTTTTTGATTATAGATTGTAATTGTGATTAGTGATATGGTAACTGTAGTGATTAGGTATTGTATTTACTTGATGTTCTTTAATTTATAATTTTGTGTGTAATTAAATGAAGGCAATTTTTCTCGTTTGAGTTAAAAAATTGGGTATTGGTGTGCAATCTTGTGATAAGGATTACTTCAGTAGTTTTTCGTTCCAGTCTTTCATATGAAATACGGTTTATCAAATTGCAATAGTGATGTACTGGCTCCTGGGGGTGTAACTGCGGTGTAAAGCATTCTAAACCGGGGAGTAGGGGTCACAACCCCCGGTCAATTTTTGGTACATCACATTCATTTTTCGCTCTTTTTACGGTCTTTCTTCATGGGTTCCATTTGGATATTTATATTAGTAGCTGAAAGGGTGAGGCAACAAAGCGCCGTACACATTCATATTTCTAATCAATTTTAATAGGCATATTTTTAACTATATAATCATACATGAATATTTTAGTTATGCTATATATATATACACACACACCACGTGATATTGATATTGAGACACCATGGAGTGGTCAGAAAAATAGACGCAGCTCACCGAGTTATGTAAATGATGCGAAATGCGCAGCTCTCCCGCGCACGTTGAGTGAGATTTAAAGGAAGGAAAATGCAGAATAGGCAATTGTTGCGCCGCTCTGTCTGCCAGGGAAATAAATTTGCAATTTTTTGTCTCAGAGGAAACATGCAGTAGCAGAGACTACCCGGTCGCCGCCAACCGAGGCAGTTCCAGCAGACAGACGATTTCACGAGAAGTATAGTGATCGGACTCATAAGAGCAGGTTGGTCCATAAGTAAAATCTCATCGGACAGCCACCTACACGCATCCACGTTGCACCAGCTGTGGCGAAGATGGTTGGAACAAGGGAATGTAGCACGTTTGAGGGGTACCGACACGGCTAGAGCGACGTCAGCACGCGTGGACCAACGCATCCGCCGGCAAGCGTTGGCGACCCCGCGAGCTACTTCCGTCGCCCTTTGGCAGCATGTGCAGGATATCCTTGATGTTCACATATCGATAAAGATCATTATCCGTCGATTGGTCGCAGGAGACCTGCATTCATGGCGCCCGTTAAGAAGACTGCAATTGACCCAATAGCACATACGTTTCCGTTTGCAATCGTGTCGGGATACAGCCACGTGGACAGCGGAAAAGCACAGGTTCGTGTTCTCAGACGAGTTACGCTTCTGTTTCAGCAATTGGCAGTCGCTGTGTACGAGCCTGGGGCCGAAGTGGTGACAGATCCAATCCGACTGCATCTGTGGAACGCCACACCGCGGACAACGCGACATCATGGTTTGGGGGGCCATCGACTACGATAGCGTGTTACCTCTGACCCATATTGAAGGCACTATGGCAGCCCAGCGATATGTGGATGGCCTGTTGCGGCAGGTGACACTACCTTCCTTCAGGGGTTCCCAATGTTATTTGCCAGCAGAATAACGCCCGACCTCACACGGCACGCATTAGCCAACATGCCCTGCAAGTTATCCAGGTGCTTCCCTGGCCACCTGTCTCCCTTGATTTCTCACCAATAGAACACGTCTGAAACGGGATTGGACGTAGCATGCGTGCGCTACCACCGCGAACTCTGGCAAATGGTTGATAGGGATTGGACAGCCATCCCTCAAGACACCATCTGCATGATCATTGATTCTATATCTAGATGTGTTGCTGCCTGTATCGCTACCCGCGGTGGTCCTACAACCTACTGATCAGACGGTGTTATCTTTCAGTGCATAGATGTATCATGTTGAAATAAACATCTCGTATTATTGGTTGCTGTCTCTCTGTGTTGGCCGATTTTCATTATTTTTTGTCCACTCCTTCGTGGTGTCTCATTTCCACTGCAAACTTTATATAATTTCCAATACATATTAATGTCAGTTAGTATAAATAAACTCAATTTAATGAATTATGAAAGGAAACTTGGATTTTAATCTACGGAGAAAGCCGTGTATTACCTAGATCAGATTTTTCTTTCCTTACAATACATGATAATGTAAGGGAACGTATTGGAATAGTATCGAAAATTAAAATTCTAGTTTTTGTTCGATCTACACTTTTGATTATTTTTTATGGGACGTCTGTATGTCTGTCTGTGTGCCTGAGAAATGTATGCATCCACTGTAACTGAAACTATAAATTGTCATATGTTTTCTGATGAAATGTCGCAAAATTTAGTAATTAAGTCTTTTGGGGTTTAAGCTGGTATGATTAGATTTTAGTACGATTGTGAAATACAGGGCCTTCTTTTTGGTGCGAGATTGCTAAATCGTCAAAATATGAAAGAAAAAGCTAAATAGGATTAAATGTAATAATACTTATTTTATACGTAATTTTTTACGAAAAATGGAATACGGCCAGTCTTATCACTCTAAGATTAACTGTTCTCACGATATGTCAGTATTTTCGCCTGTAACATCGCCATTTCAAAATACATCAAGTCGACACAGAAAAATGTAAAGTGAATTAAAACTTCAAACCTGGTGTAATTTTATATAAGTACAGATATAATTTTTTGTCATTAAACTCATTGCTTTATGAAAGAACGACGAATTAAATTTCAAGAGAAATGTTTTTACTGTATGAGGTATTTTTAATTTTCTTTCTGCGTAAAACGGCATCCAGAATCAAAAGTTTCGAATGTTTGAAGTATTTAATTTTCAAAATACTTCAATAAGTAAAATACCCTTTGTGAGTAAGATGAGGAAAAATTATATATATAAGCTCAATTTTTACAATAATGCGGCATTCAGCTGTTTCGAAGATGCGCTGGATTCCCTTCATCTGTGCAAGAGAACCATTAGACCCGAAGTCCAAAAGAAGAATGGGTGCAAAAAGATCGGTTTTTGATTGGCTATCGCCTAATCCAGGTCTTGGGTATATTATCCCTCTGCTTTTGAATCCATTCCTCTTTTGTATTTCGAGTTATTTGGTTCTCTTGCACTGACGAAGGGGTTTCAGCGTATCCCCAAAACAGCTGTATGCTGCATTATTGTAATATTCGTACTTATATACATTACTCAAGTTTTCCTGATTCAAAATACTTCTTTTGTGATTTAATATTACAGATAAGTATCTTAGAGTTCTGAAGCAAATCTCATGCGGAAATTTATACAAGAATGCTAATTATGGATAGAAGAACTCCCATCTGGCCATAACGGAAAATTACATAGAAAATCAGATTTGTTTGAAACATCTAGATATTTTGGATTTTCAATTTACATGCTTTTTGTAATAGTATAAATCTGCAATAACAGATGGAACACATTTTGAATTTTAGGTTTATATTTTGTGTTTCAGGGTTTGCATTTTAAAATTCCATATAACTAAATTTTAACTTAACTTATCCACATAACACATTACTTAACCACATAACTAATTCGAAATTTATGTAACTCTAATACTATATCATAACAGTAACTATTTTCGTGTCTCTAATTAAACAAAATCTGGAAAATATTATAGCATATAATATAGCATAGGATGTAGCATGCAATGTAGTATATGATATATCATATAACATAGCAAATAATATAAATTAGCATATTACCAAAATACCAATCTTACTACAAACAATATTATAAAATGTATCATATATTTACTTATATATACATTTTTACAAGCTTCATTTTCCATACTGTAAACAAAAAGAAAATGATATAGCTAAAATTAAAAAAAAAATATGCAAAATCCGAAAAGCTTCATATTTATCTGTACCATTCACCTTTTTCTCTAAAAGTTAAGTCATTATTAAAAATTCCAAAGAAAGTTGGAAAAATCGTCTTTTCAGAGGAATAATTTTATAATTACACTGCCGTGTGCAAGTCCTTTATTGTTTTCTTCGCTCCTGTGAAAATATAAACCGAAAGAAACCAATCTATATCAACTTTAGAAGATGGATGAATTTTCATCAAAGGGATAAAAACACACGGGAACAAAAGTTCTTTTCAGAAAATGACGAGCCCACAGTTCATGTGTGGCTATATAATGACTTTTCAAATAACACGAAGAGTAAATTTAGTTTGGGGAATTTTAAATAATTTTTCTGTGGCAGTTTATTTTCGTCTCCTCCAAATTTTTAAATCTGAAGAAAATTTATTTTCTGCTCATCAAAGTCCTTTGTCTTCAGTTGTCTAATGTTTACATACAGAAGTTATATTTATTTTCAAACTATAATCTGGATATTTTTAAGATTAACGGCTTTTTTATCCTCTTTAGAATTGCCTTTGATGATAATCTGGTGCAGACATATTTTGCTGCAGATGCAGCTTTGGCATCAAAACCAAAGCTTGTTTATTCCAGTGCATAAACTAGTTTTTCTGCGTTTTCAAGCAATATACTTTATTTTTAAATAAATACTAATAATGCAGAATAATACAAATATAGATGCATACAGAATAATACAAATACAGAGTAATGAATAATAACTAAACTAAATAATATACATAATAAATATGCAGATAAGAAGTTGGTAATATGAGACAGCGTTGTAATATGGAAATAGCCATAACTATTAACATGCTAGGGCAATTTAAGAATGATTCTACCACAGTATGTCCATGGATGAACTATTGTTTCCCGCAGAAAAGTCGCTAAGTTTGGTAATTGAAGCCAAAGTAAGAAGTTTTTGTTTGTTTCTGCACGTGTCAGAGTTTACGTAAGAAAACAATCCTGCTTATTTTTCTTTACTGGCACGTGATTTTGCCTAATCCAACCTAGGAATTTAATAAGGTATTAAATATTCCCTCAAACTGTGAGGATTATATCCTTGAAATCGCATTCGTAGGTGAAGATATTTTAGGTTATACACAAAACATTACTTTAGTACTTTGCAAATACTTAAAAAAGTTAAGGACTTAAAAGGCACTTAAGAACTTAAAAGTACTTAAAAGTTAAAAAACTAGTATCATTACCGGCTTTATTATCATAATGCTTTCTTGATTTTTAGCCTGATAAAGAATGCATTCCCAAATTACCAACTTATCCTCTAAATGTATTAGGTTCTGGAAACAAATCATAGCTTCCTATTTTGCCCCCCGATACCTGTTGTAACAAAATTTCTGATTGTTGAAAATTGCGATAACAAAGTTAAAGTAAAATGCGTCTGTATATAAATTAAAGTCAAATATGAATTTTTAGGAAAAAATGACGAATTACTATTCAACAATAAGCACTGATCTCTGCCAAATAAAATCTAAGGTCAGACAGTAGCGACAGCAGAAGAAATGTCTCCTGGACTGACACTAGATGACACATTTGAAATTCATTAGGTGCGTATCAGGAGATATCCACTTGCGTACAAAAATACGATGCAATGGAACAATTAGAGGAAAATAAACAACAAATGCATACTTCAACAAATCAGATAGTGCTAGAAAAGGGCATGAAGCTACATAAGATTTAATGCTAATAGATGTAACAACCTCGAGGCAAGGAGGAGCTTAGGAAATTCGTTCTCTTCTGTGAAAGGCCAAGTTTGATCACTCATTCCAAAAAAATCGTGACAAAAATCTGACAAAAAATTTTCTGGAAGAAAATGTCACTGTGCCTTTATCTAAGTATATATGTATGAAAATGTTTCTGAGTGCAAGTGAAAACAATATGACTTGTACGGTACAGTATGTTACGTACATATGAAGAAATTCAGCTGCTATAAAAGTGTGCGTGAATTTTCTTTTAATAAATATGAGAATAAAATTGAGAACCAGGCATGTTTGTTTACTTTTTATAAATTACATTTTATTTGAATTTCGCAATAACAATACTTAAAATTTGCTTTGAACGTTGATTATCGGATTTTTTGTGGTCTTGTCTAATCATTATTGCAGAATATTCCTCTAATACAAATGTGCAATCACACTCTAAGGCAGATGGGCTCAACCTTTAAATGCATGAGATCACCATAGTACAATATAACCTGAATATAGACGGCTTAACTGTTGTTGAAACTATCATATATTTACTACCTGGAAAGAATTTATCTTTTACTGATAATTGTTCAAATTTTGAAGACCTGTTAAATCTATGAATATTTAGTTTACCTTAATGACGTTTGTTAAGACAGATGTGTGATGCCGAGGTTTTAAAAGGCGATTGTATGATTCTTTAAAGGTAATAGTTGTGAGACCAGAAATAGATCTCACACTTTGGTCAGACAGTTTTATTTACAGTATTTATTGTGTCTGAAACGGCAAGCAATACTTCCAGTCTGGATGACGCCAGGTTTTACAGAATGTGGCCCCAGAGGTCAGATAAAACCATACACCAGGGACGTCAAGACAGAGGGGTCCAAGCGGGCTCTTACGAAAATGGAAATAACGACATTGGATAAAAGGTTAACCAATGGTGAAGGTGCCTGTTGCATCACATGAATGCTGCAAATCAGAAAAAAAGGGGGGAGGTAACATCCCCGAGGAAAAAAGCCACAACCTGTGACTTAAGAACGACCCTTGTTTTTAGACATAGATACTGGCGCGACGTCATTATATAGAAACGATACTAGAATATGAGTTCGACATTATGACTAAAACGATATGACTTGGCGAATACAGAAATGACTACGAGAATGACATAAGTAGAGTGTTTGAGTTAGCAGTACAATATGATCAACGAAGTTACTGGACGATGCATTACACTACGAGTTAATGTTAGTAATAAGGACGACATCAAGTACGTCCTGCTAACAAAGTCCAAGACTGACTTGAAGGTATGTGTTCCTGAAAAAGATATCTGGATCTAAATATATTTTAGGCAATTTAAGTGGTCTCACATGTTCCCTCCACTGAAATAATATAATTAGTTGTGTAAAGAATTCAATAAGTATTTTATGTTGTTAATAATTATTTTATTGTTAAAGTTAAAATGGTGTTATCCATTTAGTATTATATTAATGAATGATTCCTTTACAGAACTCGCGCGAAAGATAAATAATTGGAGGGTTTCAATAGCGTCGCAACAAAGCAATGTACAATTTAATAAATAAGTACCACTATACAAGCAATTTACGGCCATGTTAAGATATTAGATTGTTAATGATAATTAAGATAAAAGCCTAACTTTTAATTACCTGTGCCACAATAGTGGTTTTAATTATAAATACCAAGGCAGCAGGGACACGAAAACTAGGCACCAGACTTGAAGTGATGGGCGGCCAAGGATTTTAAGATATCACATCATATTATGTTGGTAAATTCGAGGCGGTCAAGATGACTGACCAATGAGGGGTTTATTCCGCAGGCAATAAAGTATTGTCCTTAGAGATTGTCTAATGGAAGCATGAACTCGACACAGGTGTCCGTAGTCAGCCATGACGGAGTTACCAAAAACCTTGTGAGGAGACGAGTATATGCAGTAATGACACAATAATGACACAGTGATGACACAGAACTATGAAAACAGAAGTTGTTCGAAGTTGCTGATGAACATGAGCGGATATATTGGGAGAAAAGTTGCGAGTTTCTTAACGGTATCAGAATTAAGTTCACTAATTAAGAGTAAAGCCGATAAAATGGAAAACGAGGGTATGGTAGTGTCAAAAAATCATAACTCGTGTCGTAAATACGATCTAGGACACCCCAAAGCCTAATAGCCATTGAAAAGAGCAAATTTAAATATGTTATATATATATATATATATATATATATGTATATATATATATATATATATATATATATATATATATATATATATATATATATATATATATATATATATATATATATAAAATATAAATATATAGAAATTGAAAAATCGGAAATAAAGATGTTTTAGTAACTTTTGCGCAAGGCAGCAGAGGGTACCAAACACTATATATATAGAAAAATAGAAATATACAAAGTGAAAAAAACATGTAAAAAGGAAGGAAGGCTCGGCAAAAAGCTTACATTATGGCGGTAAGGGGTTGTGACCTTACTCCCCAGTTCAACGAGCTCGTCAAAATCGCCGCGGCATTTTCACTCCTGGTCGCCAGCCCTGGCCCAAGCCAACCTCCGGAGTGACTTTGAAATCATCACGAGACCTGGATAGAGATGTGTACGAGAGCCATATCACCACAAATAAAGCCAGCTGAACCGCCGACTCTAATGAAATGTAGTTCCAGCCGCGGTCCTGTGATCACAGTGCGGTCCTGTCATATGGAGGGTTCGATGATTTTGTCTCTAATTGAACTCAAAAAATACTTAAGTCTTACACCATATGCAAAATTGTTTCTGTATAAATTATCAATATTTTTAATCATAAAGGAAATTGGATATTTATTAAAAAATGCTTGTTTTAAAAATTCTTGATCAAAATTGATACGTAAATGTTCCTCTTTGATAGTTCTTTTTATTCTGATTAAACCTCCCAAGAAAACATTG
The DNA here is from genome assembly GCA_951213105.1 of Amaurobius ferox. NCBI lineage: Eukaryota > Metazoa > Arthropoda > Arachnida > Araneae > Amaurobiidae > Amaurobius > Amaurobius ferox. Next base: position 89,055,986 of record OX578149.1, on the reverse strand, counting down.
CGAAACACATTCAAATGTATGTTGGAGTTCCAATGTATAATTCCAATAATAGGTAGTTTAAATTGTTTTCTTTTATCATATATGGTGAATATGAGAGGGATTTGACTATAGTTGATATTCAAATCCAAAAATTCGACTTCTTTGTTATTTTTAAGAGGGTTTTCCTTCAAGATGAGGTTTGGTGGATAAAAATCAAAGTTCATTGTGTAGTTTTCATTCTCATAGCCAATAATTACGTCATCCACATAACGTAGGTATATGATTTCGTTGTTTATATGAGATCTTCTTTCATAAAAACTAAGATATATATCAGCCAATATGGAAGAACATCCCCCCCCCCATGGGGATGCCCTTAATTTGTTGATAAATAGACAATCCGTTGTAAAGGTAATTTTCTTTAATAACTATTTTGATTATAGACTTGAATTTATTGAATTCCAGACTCCTTTTTAAATCATATTCTTCAAACAAGCTGTAAAGTATATTTGTCATGTCATCTAGATCTATGGTATTAAATAGCTCTTGGAAATCATAAGTTCTTAAGTGCAAAGGATGTTTATGATCTTTCAAAATATTGATCACTTGTAGACTGTTTTTTATAATATAGCTTCCTTGGTTATTAAGTTTCAGCAAAATAGGTTGTAAAAATATATATATATATATATATATATATATATATATATATATATATATATATATCGCACTAAAATGTAACTTCGAATCACACTTTCCCGAGCAGAGGTAATGTGTTAATTAATATAAAATAAAATATGAATACGATGTAAAATATTAATGAGAAATTTCATAATAAGAGTATTTTCAAGTTGATTAATAATTATAATGAAAACTAAGTGGGAAAGAATGAACGGTATTTTCTTTGCCTCTTAAGTTAAAGAGTTACGTGTATGTCTATTACTTAATTTTGTTTTCAGACAACACCGAACAACACCATTGGTATGCTATCATAACGGTTATGTACTATTTTAAAATCCCGATCACTCACCCTAAGCTTTTAATATTTTTATTACGCCACAAGATGTATAGAAAAAATAATAATTCAACACACAAAACACAATTTCTATCTTACAATGTATATCCTGTTCAATGTAAACACAGTATAAATAGGACTTTACTGAGGTCTTGGCTTGGCATCTCTGCAGAAAATTTTTCTCTGGGACAATCCTACACAATCAGATATATGAGCATCAGTAAGTTTGGTTCTGTAAATTAATTTCATAGTATTCATAGTGGAAAATGGTGCCTTACATAGATAAGTACATTCAAAACAGGAAACACGCAACATGATACTTTGAAAAAGTTTGGATAATTATGCCCAGTCATTATACTCAAGTTTTCTTAAATTATTGTAGTGTTTTATTACCCTTGTTTAAAGTTTAATTTCACTACAGAAGAACTGAGGACATACATATTATATTTGAAATTTAATGTATAACTTGTGGGTTTAGTTGGACGACAAATAAAGCAATTGGTTCCAGTTCCATGAACTTTGAAAATTCGGGTTGAAAACATTGTTTTCAGTTAAAAGGACTGGAAAAATCACTTGAACTTTGAAAATTCGGGTAGAAAACATTTTTTCAGTTAAAAGGACTGGAAAAATTCCTTGAGCTTTGAAAATTCGGGTTGAAAACACTGTTTTCAGTTAAAAGAACTGGAAAAATCCGTTAAACTTTGAAAATTCGAGTTGAAAACACTGTTTTCAGTTAAAAGGACTGAAAAAAGCCTTTACAAAAACTGGTGAGGTTAAGAGATGTTGCGGCAATTAATCGGTTGAGCAGCACTCCTCTAAAGTATTACAATCTGTCAGAACATTTTCGACAATGTACTTATTCAATAAGTAAAGTGCGCTTTATGCAAAGGGAAATAAAATAAAAGCAATAAATAAAGCACAAGTAAATCCATAATGCAGCATATAGCTATATACTACATATTCGTTTTATTTGTGCTTATATACGTTGCTCAATTTTTTCTTAACGATCTTAATCATTGCGTTAAGAACATTCACTCAGCAGATTTTTGTAATTTTAAATTTGGATCACTAGAAATATTAATTAATTAAAAAATAAATAATTTAAATCTAAAATAATTATCTCTTATTTCTATTGTGAACTTTAATATTATTTTATTTTTTCGGCATATCTCTCCAGAAGGTCACAAAATATTCTTTCAGAAGTAGAACAATTAGCGGATTCTGCGGATAAATACAACGCGATCTCCAGTTTGTCAAACACGTAAATATTACAAAATAATTAATTAACCTTCATTAAAACTAACTTAACATTTCAGAAACTCAAAAAAATCCAATTTCTGTATGACTCCTTGAATCTATGTTTTTTTCCATTTCTTTTGATCGGTTAAAAGCGGTTTAACACCTATAACTTTCAAGGGTAGTTTTGTATAATAAAGAGAATGTTTTTTCAAAGGATCTTTAAGTGAATGAGGAAACATTTTCTAATTAGAACTTTTTTGTAGAGGGCCCGTATAAAAGTTAAATTTTGTGTTTCTTTACAAAAGCGTATTATAAGAACTAAAATATCGTAGTTATAAAGTATATACTATTTCAAGTACTTTTTAATTGAAATTGCTAGTCTACAACTTATATTTCAAGGACATGAAGTGGTGTAATCCTTTACAAACATGCTCTGCATTGAATGGAAGTCCCTAAATAAATTCGAAAAATAAATAGCATCTTTAAATAATTCACACACCGCTGTTTAGGTTTTCTTTATGTGAAAGTTTGCCTCTAAAATAAAGTAATCTACATCAACTTTCGAAGATGGATGAGTGTTCATCAAAAGAAAAAATGAACACATTCAAGAACAAAGATTCCTTTCAGAAAATGACGAACTCACTGTTGATATGCAGATACATAATGACTTTTTAAATAACAGGAAAAGTTGACTTGTTCAGAAATTTTTCAAGTTAGTTTTTTCCGCAGTAATTTATTTTCGGTGCCACAAATATTTTAAAATGAGAAGAAAAAATATGTTTTTTCAAAGATTTCGGCTTTAGATGTCTAATATTTATATTCCTAAATAAAATCCTTTTCTACTATATTTTAAAGAAAAATGAGGAGGAAAATAATATGTACTTTGGTGATCAAATTTTATTTTTGGGTGAAGATGAAAATTTAAAATGTTGATGTGATTACATACACCTTATTAGGTAACGTTTTCCATGTTTCCACTAAAACTACGATTTTGATTCGCAAATTATTCTGTTAAAGTGTTTTTACAAGCAAGAGCAAAAATAAAAAAATAAATAAAAACCCAGAAAGATCAAGCATACATAAAGCATTGATTATGGAACATTTTCCAACTTCAGTGCAATTTTATTTCAACATTTCTAAAATGCGATACATTCCTCGGCAATATTTTTAAAAATATCATAATACTACAATAATTCATTATATTTGAAAACTTCATCGAAAACAAATGAAATTTATTCAAATGACGCCATCGAAATATACCACGACTGGCTCTCTCTATAACAGCAGCATTGCATTCAATAACATTTTTCCATTCATTTAATTCATTACAATACCATAATAATTTATTTTATTTAAAAACTTGACACCATGGAGGTACAAGTAATTAAACTCTATGCTTAAAACTTCATCGAAAAAAAATGGTATTTCTCTCTGTAAAATCAAGTAATCATTCATATCAGCTATATTGCAGACTCCATGAATTAAATAATTTTGCATTAAAGAAATGCAGCAATTCTTATACAATTCATTCTACATATTTTTCTGTTTACATTTTCCATAAGCGATAATTAGGCTTCGTTGTAGAATTAATCAAAATTTGATGATTATTTAAACATAAATATATGTAATTCGATTTTCTAAGTATATAGATGCACAGAATTTAAGCAAAAATAAAAAGGTTTTAGGACGATACAACACTCAATATGAATTAAAAAGAACTTTAAAAATCACAATTCTGATACAAGATGAATGTCATATTTTATTTTGAAATGGGTCACGTGATCTCTTCATATAATGGTCACGTGATCGCTCCAAAAAAAAGGTGTTACTATCATTTTAATTTTTATTTGAAAAACTACTGAATATATTTTGCTGAAATTCTTTTATGTATTTTATGGGATAATTTGAATATTTCCTTAAACTTTTGAAGCATTTGTGCCTTTCAAATCCGCTTAAAAAATGTTTGAAAAATTAGGCCCTATAGGATTAAATGTATTTCAATTTTTCAACCCAGGTTCAATCCAAAACTAATTGGGTGATACCATTCAATTATATTCCCATATGTTCCACAGACTGTCTAACCAACATACTAAAATTTCATTTTGATAAAATCATTTTTAAGGCAATTCACAATGGACAGACAGACAGACAGAATGAACACATAAGAGAATAAAATCATAAACACTTTTCAACTATGTTGTAATGTGTTAAAAAGGGAAAAAAATTGTTCTGTTTAACGTAGCAAATCTCGTCGCTATTGGAATATCCTTAAGTATCCAAAATGAGGTGAAGTTAATGGTTTGTAAGTTTCCTCCTTCTTTTCATATTTCGTCTAATTTTGTGCGCTTTGCGTGTTACATGATATTTCTGACCACAAGTTTATGTAAGATATGAGTCTGTAGTACATTTTGTTCAAGATTACAAACATTTTGTGTCATTATGACTTACTGCATAGCATATAGCATCTAAAAGTTATTGCATAATGACTATATCGATAACATGTTTAGTGTATTATATTTTCCTTCAAACCACAAACTTTCAAAAGCCGAAATATAAATTAATAGCAGAGAACCTTAACTTTAAATAAAAATGGAAAACTTCAACACTTATATAACATATACAATTTTTATATAAAATGTAAATCTTGATTGAAAAATAAACAAGGAAGATCAATCATGCTTAAAGCATTGATTATGAAACACTTTCCAACTTCAATGCAATTTTATTTAAACATTTCTAAAATGCAATACATTCCTCGGTAATATTTTAAAACTTGTCACAATACTACATTAATTTATTATATTTGAAACCTTAAACCTTCATCGAAAAAAATTAACTTCATTCAAATGACGGCATTAAAATATAAATTGCCTGGTTTAAACATCTCTAAAATGTAATACATTCCTCGGTAATAATTTTAGAATTATCATAATACTACGATAATTTATTATATTTGAAAACTTCATCGAAAACAACTGAAATCCATTCAAATGACGTCATAGAAAAAATAACACGCCTGGCTCTCTCTATAAAAGCAACATTTCATTCATAAATAATTCCCCCATTCATGTCATTCATCACAATACTATAATAATTTATATTATTTAAAAATTAAGACCATGGAGCTACAAGTAAGTAAAACTCTATGCGTAAAACTTCATCGAAAATTATCGTCCTTCTCTTTCTAAAATCAATGAATATTTCATTCATATCAGCCATGCAGACTCCATGGACTAAATGATTTTGTGTTAAAGAATTACAGCGATTCTAATACAACTCATTCTACATATTTTGCTGTTTACATTTTACATAGGTGAAAAATAGGCTTAATAGTAGAAATAATCAAATTTGTATGAGCATTTAAACTGAAATATATTGTCATTGCGTTGTTAAAGTATGTAGATGCACAGAATTTAGGCCAAAATAAAGTAGTTTTAAGATGGATATAACACTCAATATGAATTAGAAAGAACTTTAAAAATTACGATTTTGAGACAAGATGGATGCCATATATCATTTTGAAGTGGGTCATGTGATCGTTTCATATCATGGACACGTGATCGCTTCATATAAGAGGTGTTATTATAATTTTAATTTTTATTTAAAAAACTACTGAATATATTTCGCTGAATTTTTTTTTATATATTTTATGGAACAATTTGAATATTGCCTAAAATTTTCGAAGCAATTTGTGAATTTTAAATCCGCTTAAAAAATGCTTGAAAAATTAGGTCCCATAGGGCTCAATGTATTCAATTTTTTCAACCCGGGTTCAATCCAAAACTAATTGGGAGATATTATTCATTTATATTCCCATAGGTCCTATAGACCGTCTGAACAACATACTAAAATTTCATTTTGATTAAGTCATTTTTACGGCAGTTATCGTGCTAACGGAGAGACAGACAGACAGACAGACAGACAGACAGAATGAACAAAGTCATAAACACTTTTCAACTTTGTTGTAAAGTGTTAAAAATCATACCTTTTAAATATTCCAAACAGGACTATGTGTATGTATTATTTTGCATTAGACTTTGAGTTTTATATTGCACATTGTATAAATGTGAGCATTTGATTGCAAAAGAAAGCAATCGAAATGGACGTCATGGTTTTTCTTTTAAATTTTAGCCATATTCAAGAACATTGATACATAGCAAAATATGGCAAACCGAGTATAATATGTGGAATTATCACAATTTAAAAAATATGCACGAAATGTAAACCTGGAAATTTCTTGTAATGTTTATATCTGCGCTCTTTAAATTGTGAGTCAAAATAAAAGAATATTTATTTTTATGATCTTTAGAGTCTTTATCTACAACATGTCTCTATACAGGGTGCCCCAAAAACATTGACCTCGGCTTTTATTCCTTAAATATTGATATTAGACATATATAATAAAAATCATATATAATAAATTTCTACACAGTGTACTACTTTTGTACCAATAAATAGCAAAATTATTATTTATTTATGTAATCATTGTTTACTTTCGTAATTTGTGTATGACCCCTGAAACGCGATCTGCCGACATGATTTTTCCCCTATGAGAACCCATGTCGATGCATCGAAAAGTGGTTTGAGTCATCATTTTTGTCTTTTCATATCTCAGGGACTTTTTATGATAAAATGCTGAAATTCTGTACATCACCTTATTAGTGTATGCAACATATTTTACTCATTGGAAATGTTTTTGTACGGGGACAGTATTCAAATTTAAATTTTGTATTTCTTAAAATTGAATTTCCTTGAAAATTTTAATCGATTTCATAAAATTCTGTACCTTTTTTACGCAACTTTGCAATTTATTATATATATCTAAGATCAATATTTAAGAAATAAAAGCCGAGGTCAATATTTTTGGGACACCCTGTATAATATGAGCTGAACTGAGTAAATGAGTGAGTGAGGAGGGGAGGTTATGTATCAAAATTATGAGGCACTACCACTCTGTCTATAATCTTGATTTTTCTGTCATTCGATATGTCTCGGGTTCTAGACCAACCTAAAAATGCACTAAACTAACTGAGTAAATGAGTGAGAGAGGAGAGAAGGAGGTTGTGTATCAAAATTATCAGGCATTGCCAATCTGTCTAGAATCTTGATTTTCCTGTCATCCGATACGTCTCGGGTTCTAGATCAACCTAAAAATGCACTGAACTAACTGAGTAAATGAGTGAGTGAGGAAGGAGGTTGTGTATCAAAATTATCAGGCACTGCTAATCTGTCTAGAGTCTTGATTTTCCTATCATCCGATACGTCTCGGGTTCTAGATCAACCTAAAAATGCACTGAACTAACTGAGTAAATGAGTGAGTGAGGAAGGAGGTTGTGTACCAAAATTATCAGGCACTGCCAATCTGTCTAGAATCTTGATTTTCCTGTCATCCGATACGTCTCGGGTTCTAGATCAACTTACAAATACTAACTGAGTAAGTAAGTGGGTGAGGAGGTGATGTATCAATATTATAGAGCTTTTTTATTAGTAAAAAACGTCTTGGAATATTTTAAATATATTCTACTAAAGACTGCAAAATTAGTAAACGCAATTTAAAAAACACCGCCATTGATCCACAAGTAAATTTACATTTCAGAATGTCAACGGCGCTTTCATACGTCTTAAAGTCCATCATCAGTGGTAATGTTAATGAAATGACAGACAGCATATTTCATATAGCCCGAGAACTTGAATATAGGATTTGCATATAGTATGCTGGAAAAACGGATACTTCTTCTTCTTCTTCGACCTAGACCGCCTGACCTACACGAAGATGCAAGGTAACTGTTTGAACGGCCGAGAAGTGCCACCAAATTTAGACCGGAACCAAGTGGGGGAGGCATACACAGCGATCGTACCCTCCTTCCCCTATCACAAACCTCTCGGAAGGATTTAAGTACCCACATGTTTAACTTGATAGTACTTCGCGTAAACACAGCGGCAGTTTGAGCAGTGGCGGGAATCGAACTAGGGTTGCCAGAGTGCAATCCCTACGGCTAACCACTGGACTTCCCGAATAAACCGATATTAAAAGTATCATAAGTTACATATAAGTACTTAAATATTTCAAGCAACAATAACTGCAATTTACAAAATTTATATAAATACAATTGAAAATCTGCCTCTCTGTCTGTTTGTTTGTCCCAGCATCACGGCTAAACGAATTTGATGACGTTTTGTGGGTAGCCTTGAAATAGTTCCACTTAAAAGTTAGTCTAAGTTTCGAGTTTCAAAGACTAGTGATTCTCGAGATATTAGTGAAAAACGAAACTTTCGTTTATCTCATCATCACGGAAAAACTACTGAACCAAATTTGATGAAAAATGCCCATAGCCCTGAAATAACCCCACTTACATTTAGTCCAAGTTTCAAGTTTCTATGACTAGGGAGTTGTCGATATATTAATCGAAAACGAAATTTTTCCTAGGAGTTCTACTCACTAACTCCCTGGTTCCTCAAACGAAAAGGTTGAAAAACGTTTGTTTAAAACGTGAAAGTGAATTAAAACTTTATCTTTGAGTTTAGTGGGCGATTTTTGCGCTAATTAGTCACTTTCTGAAAACATGAATTGTGTGAAACATGAATTTAAATGGAAAATCTATGACCATGGTTTTTTTTTTACAGGCTTACTCAACAAAGAAAAGTATTAAGAAATCAAAATGGTTATTTAATTATCAGAATTTTATGAGAAAGATTCATTCTTATATCATGATATATAAATTTTATAATTATTGTTTTTATTTGAATAATAAATAAATGGATATAAAAATATATCTAATAATCAGTTCGATTTTTCTTTTACTTATATTAATTGCGGACTGCGTACATCATTTTCATTTATTTTGGCAAACAGTTTTCAAATTTATATATTGTATTTAACCAATGAACTCATAAATTGCGTTTAGCCAATAAACTCATCTAGCCGATTTTTTTAAACAGAATAAGAGTAAAAATGGTATATCTTCTAATACAATGTTTTCATTCAGTATATACGGACATGATCAGGATGGTATATTCTTCAGATTTGTAAATTCAGATCTACGAATTTGACTGGATATCGCTAACATGGCAACTTTTCTTAAACGTTGCCAAATTGACGAAAATGTCTCCAAATTGATAAAAACGACGCTAAATCAAAAATTCCTTCAGCCGATTGTTGAATCAGAGTAAGAGTAGAACGGGTATATCTTCGAATACAATTTTAGCGCTTTGATTTAGTATATACAGACGGGATCAGGATGTTTTATTCTTCAGATCTGCAAATTCAGATCTACGAATCTGGCGGGATATTGTTAACTTAGCAACTTTTCTTAAACGTTGCCACTTTGACGTATATGTCGTCAAATTGATAAACATGACGCTAAATCAATGAAATTAATTTTATTTTGTTAAAAGAGAGTTCTGAAATAATGTTTCGGTAGCATGTATCTATTAGTCCAACCGTTCTACTTTGTAACACATTTAGCAAATTTTTAAAATTTCGCCAAATTGATAAAAATGTTTATAAATCCATAAAAATATCTTGAAATTGATAAAATTGCGCTAAATAAATGAAATCAATTGTGTTCTGTTAGGGGATAGCATCGGGATGATGTTTTGTCAATTTGTCGCCAAGTGGGACCATCAGTACTATAGTCCCACTTGGCGATAAATTTGGCAATTTTTAAAATGTCACTAAATTCACGAATATGTCGCCAAATTGATTAACTGACGCTAAATTTATCAAAATAACACCGAATTGATGAAAGTTCAATAATTTGCGTAATTAAGTACTATTTTCCAGATAATCTCTCTTGTTATGTGAGAATTAATAAATATGTTTTATAATTTTTTTTTTACTAACTGGACCAGGATGCTTTATTCTTCTCATCTGCCTGTGAAGATATATTTATATATCGAGCCCAGATATTCTTAAACATTTTTAGAAGAATAAATTAAATATTTTAATACAATATTTTATATAACAAAGTCATTCACAACACTACATTTAGAGCACGTATGCACAGAAGTGTCAGTTCAGTGAAGCTGGAGGCCTATTGCTCGGTATGACCATCCAACTTCACGCATCCCGGCTATACGACCACGTTCGAACTCGTCTAATTGTTTATAAGATCTTCGGCAAAGTATTAACGGCATTATTCGTTGTGTTTCCACGGAACTGCAACGCCGATAACTAGCAAATATAAACCGTCCACATTTTTAACCTGTTTTATAGGATGCTAGTTGAGCAGTAGAAACATTCACTATGACCGAAATTAATACTCATTGGCCTTGCAAATTTAATCATTTGCATACTTGGTATAAAAGAGTTTGCATGCGAAACGAGATGATCCGATTATTTTTTAGGGATGCTTCGTTTTGTTTTGCAAAATAGTGTATATTGGAATCAATTACGACTTTCCGGTATAAAAATTGCGGGATTATTAATATTTTCAATTTATTACATCACCTATTTTGTCTTGGTAAATATTTTTGAGACTCATATTGTAATATGGGTAATCTTCTACTAGCACACTGGCATATGTTTTAATCTGCAACAATATAAGTAGTACGGGAATATAGTATATTCCCATATGATTTTAGGGCTTTCATTTTGTCATATATTGGAATCAATTGCAACCTTCAGGTTTAAATATCACGGGTTTATTGCTATTTTCAATTTATACATGTAATCTACTAATACAGGTTATATCTTCTGATATTCACGTATATAAGTCCCATACAATTTTAACGGTTTTATTTTGCATATATTGATTCAATTGCATATTTCTTGCAAATTTGCTTGCAAAAGGTGCCAGGGTGTTTTATTCTCCATATCTGCTCGTGAAGAATTTTGTATAGTGAGAACAAATATTCTTAAACTTCTTTTTAGGAGCAATACATTTAATATTTTAACTGAATATTTTGATTAACAATGTCGTTTTGTATGCTATAGAAATTTGCACATGATTATGAATTTTAAGTTTTTATATTGTATACTTCGTACGAAGACCTGGTATGCTGCTAGTATGTACATAAAAATCATGCCAACCTATAAACGTTTCATTAGAAGCAAAGCACTAAATTTCCAGAGAAACATATAAGGGGTTAACACGCGTAGAGTCGAGAATAAGACGCTAGGCGAAGCTAAGAATTTGAACAGGATCGAAATTACAAATGATAATTTTTGATAATGTTAGTATTGGTTTATCCGACTTACCATATGCAAATTCTGTATTCGTAATCTCGGGTTGCATAAAAGCTGATGTCTGTACTTGCCTTAAAATTGTCACTGATGATAGACGTTAAGACGTCCAAAAGCGTCCTTGCAATCTAAAATGTAAATTTTCGTGTACGTCAATGATTATGTTCTTTAGATAAAGGCATCTTACTAATTTTGTAGTATTTGATAGAAAATGTGTAGAGCGCGTCCACTATAGCAGTAATTGAGGACCTGCTGGTTATCTCAGCTTCGGAATAGAGGGAAGAATCTAAAATTGCAAAAACTAGAATTAAGAGCGACAGTGCAAATTAATAATAATAATAATAACACACATTCCTTAATTATCAAGCATTCCCACTCGAACCAGCAATTTGGTTTTAGTCTTGTTTGATTAGCCTCATCTGTCAGATCGAAAAAAATCGAAAAATTTGAAAATCTGAATTAGTGGTGACGATACAAAGGGCATTTTAAAAAACGTACACCATTCTGCCCCTAAAACTGCCCGTCATTCCGCTTTTATGGTTGAATTTGAAACATGTTTTGATATTTAGAACTTTTATTAAGTGTGTAGATGTCACTCTTTTGTGACCTTTAATCTTTAAGAACACGCAAATGCGGGCGAAATGGCTAGTAAATGAAACAGTTTGTTCATGTTTAACAAAGTTATATGCTTGTATCTGCTAATTTTTATTGCTTTAAGACACAAAAAGTAACTATATTTTATTAGAATATTTAAAATTCAAGGCGATCACCTAAGTGCGCCTAATGATAATATTAATATTCTTGCGGAAATTTAAATCCAGACTCTCCATCTGGTTAGTTAACTGTATTTCCATTGAGTTACTGAGACTATATTTTTGTATCGTTTATATATAAACTGCAGAAGCTTCAGTAGCATTTATTGGCAAATGAACTTTCTTTAGAATGTGTATTCAATGTCACTTTATGTTTATACTTTATATTGTTACCGTGTATCATTTATGTTAAACATTTTAAATTACTTACTCCCACTCTTTTGTACACTTTATTTACCATGCTGTGACACCAATTATCCTAACTCTAAACAGAAATGTAAAATCGGTGAAAATTTAAATGCATGTTAAACGTGAAAAAAATCCTCATTTATCCATACCATCATGCTTTATATTAAAAATGCAAGCTTCAACTAAAAGTTCTATAGAAATTCTGTGTAGAATATAGCTTCAAAAGAAGACTGTATTTCAGTATTCGAGTACTTTAAAGTTTATTTTATTAATATAGAAATATGCCCCCCCCTCCCTATAAAAAGCATTCTACTTCGTATTTAAAAGAGGAATTAGTTTTCATTAAATGAAAGCATCCAAGAACAAATATTCTCTTCAGAAAAAGGCAAACCTAATGTTGATAGCAGTACATATAACGGTTTTTTAAATCACAGGAAAATTAAACTGGTTTAGATAAATTTTTCGTTCTATGCAAAAATTATTTTAAAATCTGAGAAACGTTTTATTTGCGCTTTTAGAAATGATATGTATTTTGTTTCCTAATCACAATGAATTGCACCATTTATTCATGAACACAGATGCTTTATACTTTTTTACCAATAGCAGACATATACAAAATAGATGAGAACAATTATTTCAAGGAGGGTATGAGACTAAGTAAAAATTCAAGAATTGTCGAGGGGGATGACGTTGTAGATAAATAAAATAATTTGGACAATTTTACGTAATGTAAATTTCAGATAATAATAAGATTTATAGTATTGTTTTGAATTGAATCTTCTTATATATTCAATTTGGTTCAATTTCATGTACAATTAAAATTTATTTTCCACTTTTGCGTTACAGAATATATTGGAAAACTTGTTATTTCTCATAAATTAATTTCTATTTCTTATTTTTCATTTCTGGTTTCAGCTTTTCCTCTTTCAATTGCCCTCTTATCATTTTTTGACATAATTAACGTACACACCTACGTAATGCATAGATGAATGGATCAATGGGGTAAAACCACAAAAATATTGTATCTTAAAACAATGAACTGTAACTCGTAAAGAAAATGCATGAAAATGCATATCGTACGTAAATGATGTAAATAAAAACGCAACGAAAAGACGCGGAATTTTAATGGATGGAAATCTTTTATGAGATGAAACTGCATGTCAAACTTAAGATATCTACGCTTTCTTGGCATCGAAAATGAACCTGGTAAAGTTGTTGAATGAAAATACAGTTAAAAAGAGATAACTTGAAGATAATAAGAGTTGGTGTAACTAAAAGTAAGGTATAAGGTTGTGTCTGCTTTTCCTTATGATTCATACGGTTTACGTTTTGTTTGTTACTGCGCCTTTGTTCGTTACATTATTTGCGTCGTCCAACGGGTTAATAATTGTACCGTCACAAAAAATTACCTTTGTTGTTTCTACAGTGTGAAGTGGAGTCCGAAGTTGTCGTTGCACAGTCGATAACAGCGAATAAAAGACCCTCACACCCCTGTAGTAGACTTCTGTTGTGATGTTGATCTTGTACGCAGCAACAACGATTCTAGCGACCAGACCTTCCAGGGAGGCCACAGGTGTCTCGTACACGAATGTTTTCATGTTCTTTCGGGGGGAGGAGGAGTTCAGTGGATTAAGGTCCGTGCAGCACGGAGGTCTAGCCACAGGTCCACATCGTCCAATCCACTGCTGTTAATGCGGACAAGATCAACACCACACCAGGAGTCTGTGAGAGGGGTGGGACAATCTTTTATTCGCCGGTGGCGCCTGTGCAACGACTCCCTCAGACGCCACTTTGAGTAGCTATTTCGAGTATTTCTCTGATGCGAATGGAAATGTGAAACTCTTAAGTTAGTTAAGGATTTTTTTCATTGGTGAATGATCAAAGTGGATATGTAACTTTACTCTTTTCTGACACTATTAGTGGAATGCGGACATGGGTTCCAATGTAAATATTGTTCGTCATGATGTGTACTATCACGCCCTTTTTTGTAGAAATAGCTTGCGATCACCCTGTGTAAGCAAAAAATCTGACAAATTTTATTAATGGAAGTGTTAATTACATTTATTTTGCATAATATATACCTTTAAATGGACAGATTATTTCTAGCCGTGCAAGAAAACTAAACCATAAAAACAAAAAAAAAACCTGCACGCATTCACAAAATCAAGTATTTACCTGCAGTATATTATTTATTTTTGAAATGTAAATTGTGGTTTAAAATTTCTACAGAAACATACTTTCTGAAAGGAGTAAGCGTACCATTATACTTTTCAACTCAAGCTACTGGCTGTTTATTTATTTTCTGTGCGGAAATTTGTCCCAAAAGAAAGCAACTTTCATCAACTTTAGAAGATGGATGACTGCTCATCAAAAGAAAACAACAACCGAGACCAAAGATTCTATTCAGAAAATGGCGAAACTTCTGATGATATGTATTTATATATATAATGACTTTTAAAATAAAACATGAATAATAGTCATGTTTAGGAATATTTTTGAGTAGATTTTTCTAAGGTAGTTTATTTTCGTTGCCAACAATGTTTTCAAAACCGAATAAAACTTCATTCATGCCATTCAAAATTCTTCATTCTCTGTTTTCTGATATACACATAAAGACGTTTTATTCTTGAAAAAATAGCAATCTAAAATAATTTCAGAGGAAAAAATAATAAAATAATAATAATTTAATGTTTGTTGAAAACAGTTTTGTGATGATAGATTGGTAAAGATAAAATTCTATAGAGCATAAAGAAATTTTTTTCCCATTTCAAAATTTTTTAACCGTTAATAGATTGGAAACATGATAAGACAACGAATAATGGTAGGTTTATATTAATAATAGAACACCTGAATACTTGCAAGGAAATTCCAGAAAAATACGGAAATATAAATAATAGGCTCAATTACTGTTAGATTTGTTTTTCACAAACGTACGGATAAACACTGAAAGATTCAATTGAGTGCCCTAACATGTTACTTTACGAAAATATTGAATTAAAACTATGACTGCTTCATAACACATATTTCCTACACACATATTACATATGTATGGAATGCTAAAATTAATAATATTTTGTTGAAAACCATATTTTCCTAAGATGCCCCTGATAAAACCTTCCTTATAAACCAGTGGTAATTCTCAATATATTTTATATGATAACTACCAAGTTGAACAAAATATTTTCATCTGCTTTCCTTTTAAATCCAAAGTAGTTAAATGCCATATATTTCTTTGAAAATAAGTCACATCTTACGTGTATATTACTCGTATTTTCCGTAAGAAAGACAATAACGAACCTTTGCTTTTAAATATAATTTTGCTGTTTCATTACGAATGTATAAATTTTGCATTTTATTCAACAAATAGTACATATTGATTTTAGTTCTGCACTAATTTTTGCTTGATATTATTCAGCTTAATGAACATATTCTAGTAAACAATTTTAAGCACAAGTAGTTTAATTCCACACCGGAACCCTTAGTGTCTTTTAAAACCGCTAACAATTGTGAACTTACTCATCAATAAGGCAGAAGAAAAATAGAAAGCCCCTTGCACTGTCAATTTTATTTATTCGATTTGAGCAATTGCTCAAATCGGATAAATACAATTGACTGTGCATATGGATTTGTCCCCCTTCCTCCACATACTTATGTACTTCTGGCGTGCAAAAGGAACACAGTCGATTGGATAAGAGAAAAACAATATTTTTGCCAAGGTTATTTTATTTTTACCTTGTCACGGTGTTTTCATTGCTATTGGTCGGATTTCAGAAATATTTGCGTCTATCCTTAGGTCTAACTGCTACAACAAGCTATTAATAAAAAGTTATTGCAAATGAAATTGAATATTGACTGCAGTCAATCGATTTAGTCAATAATATCTCCTCAGTGGATAAATGGTGCATTGGACTGTAATCCCGCATTTGATAATCGACCCCCCTCTCCCGAAATTCTTGCTACATATATTGTGCAATGTAGAGTTCATAAAATTAATGATAATGATATATTAAAATGCCTTACATTATATGTTGTAGGGTTTTATGACAAAGAAGAGAAATCTAATATGTCGCCAACGAAATTTACACTTTTGATAAAGTATGTATTGATTTTTCCTTTAATACATGAAAATGTATAGGGAAAGTATTGTAATCGTGTCGACAATCGTAACTCCAGTTTCAGACGGATCTACATGTTTCTAGAATACGATAAAACTCTTTTAGCGTGACGTCTGTGTGTTTGTGTGTATGTCTGTGTGTGTCTGTGTGTATGTATGTGTGTGTCTGTGCAATGTATGTATCCACTCTAAATAAAAACTAGGCTGAATTTCATAAAATGTGATAGGTAGGTCATTTGCAGCTTACCCTTTTCCTGATTAAAATTTGCTACGATGCGGAATAAAAGAACTTGCCTCTTTTTTGCGATGAAATTCATATGCATCCACTCTAGTTCGAAACCTAATTAACCACATTTCACAAAATTTCGTATTTAAGTCAATTGTTGGTTACCCTGGTGCTAATTAGATTTTCGTATAATTCGGGAAGAAAAACCCTGCCATTTTGCAAAACGCGTTGAAATTTAAAATAGAAGACTACGTATGTTCACATGTCTGGCCGACTAAATATCTGTGGAAAAATTCGGAAGTAATTTGACCTTATGTTATTACTAACACCAAACTCTACAAGGGTACTGGACAGAAAGCAATAGAGATTGAAACCGTACATGGATATGGACTAGACATGTCTTAAGAATGAATGCCACAGCATAACATCCCTGCTGTGGCATATACTTGGGCGCCCGAGGGAAAACGATCTCGGAGTCAACCCAAGCTAACTAGGAGGAGATTAATAGAACAATAGAGAAATCTGATGGGATGGGCCAGCTGGTCAAAAGCATGGACTGCGGCACAGGATCGACCAGGTTGGCGACGCAAGCTGAAGCTGTTATGTGCCACTAGGCACGATAAGTGATGATGATGCTGATGCTCAAATGTATCAATTAAGCGCTTGTTGTATACGTAATTTTTGACGGTAAATTGAATAAAACCAATCCCATTATTCTTCGACAAGCCGTTCTCGAAATATTTTAGTGTGTTTTCATTTTTGCTACGAAGTCTTTGAAAGTAAGTCCCGTTACCAAATGAAAACGAAATTGAATTAAGAATAATTTTGCCTGTTATTTCATGCAATTAAACTCGATTTAATGAATTACTAAAGAATAAAGAGAAAATTAATTTGAGTCCGTAGGGAAAGTCATGTGCTGCCCGCATCAGATTCTTTATATTGTATTTCTTTGAAACAGCACACTTTTTAATACATTCTTTTCATAAGTTTGAATCTTCTCATTTGATAAAATGAATCTGCAACTAATACGAAAGACAGAAGTTTAAATTAAATAATTTATTTTTCAAATGCTTTTGCAAAAATGTTTCATAACGTTCAAAATATAAGATATTAGGAATAATTTTCTGAAAGAAAAATAGACAATGCTAAATTGATTTAGAATAAAAAAAACTAAACTTGCATTTTAAAACAGAGAATTATAATAACTTGTTTCAACTCCAAAAGAAAAGAATTGGAAATTGAAAATGCAAATTATACAAAATATTAAATGGAAATGTGTATTAAAGTACGTTGCTCAAAATTGGATTAGAATGAAAGAATTGTGTTTTAAATATTTTAATACATATATTCACTAATTCAGTATTAGGCTGAAAGTTGCAGAATTAGCAAGCATGAATATTTAAATAATTTCAAAAAACTATACGCTTGTTTATTTGGTAAGAACAATTATATCTAACTATTATACGTTCAGTTTTTAGGTAATATTATAGCTGAAGTTGAGTATAATTATCTGTATATAAAGATCAAAACATCCACACTGAAATCTACTGAACCGCATGTCATAGCTTAAATTCCAGCACATTCCCCCCATAGCCCCATATAAAGATTTTTTTAAAGATTTCATAACATAAG
Organism: Amaurobius ferox; assembly: GCA_951213105.1. Classification (NCBI taxonomy): domain Eukaryota; kingdom Metazoa; phylum Arthropoda; class Arachnida; order Araneae; family Amaurobiidae; genus Amaurobius; species Amaurobius ferox. Next base: position 89,037,602 of record OX578149.1, on the reverse strand, counting down.
AATATGGTATGAAATCATTTTCTTTATAAGTGCAATATCTGTGATTATATGTTATGTAAATAATCAATTGCTGTATGATTTAGCATTATGGATAAGGAACGTAATTAATACTTTGTGGTGCATTACAAAAACAATATTGAAGTTAGTTAAACACATTGCGTTGATACTTTGAAATGCCGCTAATAACCCATCATTAAATCTTTAGCACGAGTTCCTGAAATAAAATATATTAACATAATACCACACAATTAACTTTACTCATTTTGACTTTAAAATAAATATTTATTAAGTACCGTATAATCATAATTAGATTATAACAATTATAATTATATAATTACGGAGGAAATTGAACATGTGAAACCAGGCATACAAAAATTCCTAAACTAACTATAGTCTTCTATATATGTTATTAAACACATAGTACATTCTTCCTGTCGTTAGACGTTTGTAGATTATTGTTTGTTGAACCACCGCATCATCACTGCACTGTATGAGAACCTTTATACATCTGTTTATGCAGTGCCGATTTATAAAGGCTTGTATTTATGTCAAGTATGTTTGTATTTGTGCGATTTTGCATCAACTTGATGCAAAATCGTCTGAGGCGGTGTGGAATTTATTGCATCTCATCTGTTCTGACTGCACTGCAAGAGAATCTTGATGTATGTCTTTATGCACCTGTGCAGACTTTTATGCATATCTGCATCCCGACTTTAATTGCACTCTTCAATTATATTCTCATCTATTACTGATCTCTCTGTATTTAACATATCTGTAGAACTTTTTTGCATGTCTATTCGATTGTAACTCTTATCTCCAAATATTTTCTCATCTATTACTGATCTATCTCTCTGTATTTTACATATTTGTGGAACTTTTTCTTGTCTATTCAAGTCTAACTTTTATGTTCAACTATATTTTCTCATCTTATTTTTTATATCTGAATCTGTAGAATATTCTGTCGGTTGCCACCCCTTTTGCCTGAGGTCTGATAGGCCTCTTTGGCTATGATTGGTTGACCGCAGGGCGATGCGACAAGACGGCGTCCCTATTGGTTGACTTTTGAACCAATCTCGCGGAGTCACCTATAGCCTCTTTTTATGGTTTACTGATCTCTCGGGTCAGGGCCGCTGTAAAACTGGAATCAACCAGACGGGGTCCTTCATCTGACCTGCTAGATATCATAAATAATAATATAAAGTTCATAAAATATTAATATAATGATTATATAAGCTTTCGAAATTAAAAATAGTATAAATTATATCAGTTTACAATTCACCATCTAATGATTAAAATAATCAAAAGTTTATGGGCGAGTAACATATGCTTAAAAAAAGATGCAGTTAGGCCATTTCAAGGTAACTTGATTTTATTTTGTTCCATTGACGCTAATAACAATTTATTTGTCGACGCCTAATAACTTGCGTAAGAATATCAGCTTTGAAATTGTGGTTTAAGAGATTAATATATTTGGAACTCTGCGGTGTAGTGAAGTTTTCTGTGGTATATGAAATGAAGTGGGTCTTACTTCATTGTGGGATCTTGAAGGTCTATTTTTTTGAGGTGGTATAATAAACATTTACCACATGTACCAACAAAAATAATCAAAATTTCAACAAAATCATAGTTAAATAATCGCAAATAAAATTTATTTGACTCTTTATGCATTTTAACCTTTTCCAACATAGTTGTAAATTGATTATGACTTTGTTCATTCTGTCTGTCTGTTCGATAACTACTGCAAAATGACTTTATCAAAATTACATTTTAGCATGTTGTTGAGATGATCTGTGGGACATATAGGAATGTAATTGAATAATATCACCCAATTAGTTTTGGATTGAACCCGGGTTGAAAAGGGGTAATACATTAAACCCTATGGGACTTAATTTTTCACACATTTTCTAAGCGAATTTAAAATTCACAAATTGCTTCGAAAGTTTTAGGAAATATTCAACATATCCCATAAAATATATAAAAAAATATTCAGCAAAATGTATTCAGTAGTTTTTTAAATAAAAATTAAAGTAATAATTACACTCTTTATATGAAGAGATCAAGTGACCATTATATGAAGGGATCACGTGACCCACTTCAAAATAAAATATGGCATCCATTTTGCCTCAAAATCGTGATTTTATGAAGTTCTGTTTAATTCATATTTAGTATTGTATCCGTCCTAAAACCGCTTTATTTTCGCTTATTTTCTGTGCAGCTATATTCTGTGCCAACGCAATTACAATATATTTTCGTTTAAATGAATATCAAACTTTGATTATTTCTACAACGAAGCCTAATTTTTTTTAATTGATGCAGAATGTAAACAAGTGGTCATAAAATGAGTTGCATAAAAATTGCTGAATTTTTAACGCAAACTTATATAGCTCCAGAGTCTGGAAAAAAGTGTATGAATGAATTATTCACTGCTTTTACATAGAGAGCCAGACTATTTATATTTTGATGACGTCATTTAAATAAAGTTAATTTTTTTTCGATGAATTATTTTTTAAATATAATAAATTATTGCAGTACTATGATAATTTAAAATATATCACAGCTGAATGTATCGTATTTTAAAGATGTTTAAATAAAATTGCATTTCAGTTGGAAAGTGTTTCACAATCAATGCAATTCACAATCAATTCACAATTATGCATGGTTGATATTTCTTGTATATAATTGCGATACTTTCAAGGATCGGATCTGCAAAGTCTATTATGTAGGAAATTATTTCAAAAACCAAATTTTCTTTATTTAGTAAGATTTTGAGTTCATTATGAAAACAAATAAAAATGACTAAAAGAAAAACCACACATTTCTATGAACAAGCCTACTCTTCATGATGTATCCTCAAATAAACCATGGTTTCGGTATATTCTCTCTTAGTTCTTGGATTTTATTTTTCTTCTGATGAACTCATCTATTTTCTAAAGTTTGGGAAGTGGATTTCTTTCTTTTCGACAAATTTCCCCGAAAATGAAGTAAACAATGTAAGTATCGAACATTGCAGTGAAATGGTATGTGTTTTCCGAAATTTGTGACATTTGTATTAATTAAAAGATATATTTTAATAATTTATTTTTAAAAAAATTAATTAATATTTTTATTAAATAATATAGATGTTAAAAGAGCTGATGAACAATTTTTTTACTTTTGAATTTTTTTATTTTTCATTTTTAAGGATAAGGTATACATAGGGTGAAAAAAGTATTCAAATCAAAATGTCCCTGGGCTTGGAATTTGCTTTTTGGGTTAGAACTAACATACATAAAATTCAATCTAGAAAAAATAACATTTACATGATGCGCATGTGAGTAGCGTCATCACACAAATAGCTGAAGGCAACGTGAGGATATCATTTTTGCTTCAAATCATTTTTCTCTACTAGTTCTCATTATTTAGCAGCATTTGGTATCTCAGGAGAAATACTTGTCGCGTCAGGGTAAAAAAAAAATAGTTTGCTTACAGTGAAACATACCAACCTAGTACGCATTCCTCCAGCTTTGTCGTTCACTACCCATTAGCCAAATTGCGAAAGCATTCAAGTGCCGTTATACTAGCAAGTAGCATTATTTCCATCTGTCCGTACAGTTAACGGTTAATCAAGAAGGTGTGATCTAATAAGACTTAAATTAGTCCATCGATAAGAGGATTGTTACTTAGTGCCTGTTGGCATATTTCCAAAATTGAAAATCTATGAATGTCGTACAAATACTCATAGTAAAAACATGTGTCCTTATATGTGTTTTACAAAACATATTTTCACGTGGGAATAATCCCTTGAAGTGGCATGTATCAATAAATGAATTTTTGATTCTGAACTCAAATACATGAATCAATTTCCAAAATATACTGGAATATGAGAGCGGGAAATAGGAGGAAAATTACAGTCGCTTTTATTCCCCATTTTATATACTCTTACTTTCTCAAATAAAAGTTCGAAATGGATTTTTAAGAACTGTCCAATATCTGTCTCATCATTTGTGCACATATCAGTTTCCTCACTTTATTTAATGTCTTTTGGCTTAATAGAATTGTATTAAAACATATGGATTTTTTTTATGTTCTATTCTATCAATAACTAAGAGAATACAATATATTGTTAAAATGCTCATGGAATGAGTTACAGAGTGTTTACGATTTCTGAATCACACGAACAAAGTTGTGTTTTAGGATTTGCTCCCACTACAAATAACAATATCCATGGACATGTTTTGCTATTGTTTGGTGGTTGTCAACAGAAAATAGTTGATACCTGCATTGACAACAAGAGAACATGACATCTTCAACAATTTTGCGAATCTCTACAGAAGCCGCAAAATTCAATAGTACTACGCTGGTGTCAAACTTGTTCAAAAATTGCTGCGCTTAACCTGCAACAGTTAACTTCATACTTACAAAACAACTACTACTGGCAACCTACTTTTAGTTGCCATTATCAAATGTATAATCTGCTCTCATTGCAAATAGCACAATTGACCAGGTTTAGATCTTATTATTATCTCATCACCATGGATTAGTCGATATCTGCTATAACTACAAGAAAGCTCGCTATGTTCCACAAATTAGCAAACATCCAAATTTATATCCATATAACCTGACTATAAGGGCATTTTCATACGTTTCAAGTGGCTGATACCTGCAATGAATACCTTTTATGTACAATAATTTTGATAACTACATTTCTGTTATTTGCAGTAGGGCCGTATCTTAGGCAGATTGGCAGATTCTGAAAGAATGAAAATTCTAGAGAATTGGAGGGTTTATTGTAAGCATAATTTTTTTTTTTCTAAAAAATTCGATTTTTACATTTTGCTGTATTTTCATGCACTGATATGATATGACTTTACGAAGCGGGTAAAATCATTCATTAGCAACATATATAGGACTAAAAGTGCTTAGAGATGTCATAAAGAAGTTGCAAATTTGGATGATGGCTTTCACATTAAAACATATATCTATGATAGATTGACCAAACATTACGGTCCTAAAGTTTTATGCGCTATAATCTTGTGTTTCCTTTATATCGGTTGATATTGTGATTATGAAATTTTTACATGGGGGATTCGTTTGGAGAATTTTTTCATAATTTGCATTGGGGAATTTGACATAAATGCCCGTGAAGGACTTTTATAGGGGACATAAGTGCATATAGAAGAGTATGTTGAAGATATGAAAGGCTGTGAATGGTTCTGTAAGGCAGTGTTCTTCAAAGTGTGCCCCGTATGCAGATCGTATACAGATGATGATAAGTATAGTTGACAAGTATTTAAGCCTGTCAAATATAGGAAAGTTAACACTCCTTAAAAATTAGGCTGCATATTTTTTAAATGTTTTATTTCGTTTAATAATATGTGGTGCTTATCAATTATTTGTCCATTTAATTTCTACTTATTTATCGAATTTTAGCCTTCCGGGTTACTGATTTTCTGGGGAGTATGAAAGTCCTTATAAAAAAAACATCTTTTTGCTGGTGAGTCGAAAATCTGGCTCTGCTTAAGCTCAATGGTCGATACTATGTGTGCACTGATTCAGCCTTCTAAACAAACGGGGTTACTTCAGGATCAGGAAATACTTTTCGAAAAACTTCATAATATCAGCCCCTTGGAGGAGGAAAAAAATTGGGGCTACGTCAGATTCTGTCTGATGGTCAATTTAAAAATATTCAGCATTCTAGGTCACCAGATGGTTTCTGGAGGGTATGAAAAGACCTAAAAAACCTATTGACAAAAACACAGATTTGGATTTTCCAAGGAGGTAAATCGCAGATCCGGCTGTGTTTAGTCCTTCCCATATCTGATACTATAAGTGTGCAAGCGCTCAGCCTTATAGGTTATCGGTGTGCTTCTTTAATGTCTAGAGAGCTACAAATACGATAGACAGATATTTATTTTCTGCCGTGCCAAATACGTGTAAAAATGTAGAAACCTCAAATTCAAACATATGATTCTGCTTTCTTTATCTACACATACTATAGAAAGCGTAAAAATGATTTATTCTGTAATCTCATGAAGACGTATACCACAACGGCAACTCTATATCGCATGATCTTCCTATTTACTTATCTGTATCTCGAAGGAAATGAGTTTCTACCAGAAGCACGAGATATGAATCGTGAATGTGCATCCATCCTTATGCCGTAAGCATTTCGGGGATTCAATGCAGAAGATTAGGACTAAAAACAAATAGGGAGGCCGTCCACTGAATCCTCCAGAAACCTCGTTAGGGAAAACTTTTAATCTCCACCCGGATTGCACAACTATAAGGAAATGTAGATACCGGATCAAGAAGAAATAGAAAGTATTTCGGCTGTTCGATACTATTCTGTGTATAAATAAAGCGGGATATTTCTGCAGGATGGTTGTATTTATAATTAAAAGTAACTTTACTCACAGATATCTGAAAGCATTTGTAGGAAACATATTTCCACAGAACATGGTATTTACGGATACGGAAATGCAATTTTGAGGATAAATGAATGGATTTGGTTTTAACAACTAGGGGGATATTTAAGACTGAAACAATGAGCAGAGTCCTATTGATACTACTAATTATTTTTAATCCAATCTGAAAACAATATATGTCAACAACACTCAGCAAATTTTGATGTTCCATGTAGAAAACAGCAATGGCTATTGCTCAAAGCCGTGTAAAGTGTCTGAAGAACTGTACCCCTTCCTTCAACTCAAGGAAACTCGGTATTAAACACAGATGCGACACGATGTTTCAGATATATCAAATAATTATCTACTGTAATTAACATTATATTAAATTCTTGTTCCGAACTTCATAGCAGAAGATTCCAAACCTGGCCGGATTTGGCGCTATTCTCGTACACTGACGTAAATCCCTGGAAGAGACTGTGTGGTGGTCACAGTTACAATTCAATCAATCACTGTGCAAGTTGTTTGGGTTTCATTATTGCCCCTTCATAGTTATTTTTATAGTAAAATATCAGTAAAGTGTAAAATAATATGTACAACTTCGTAAATATTTTATCATTTGTTTTATAAATCTTGATGGTCTATACTTGAAGCAATATGAATCACCTAATTCAAAACGAGATTATTCAATATCAATAACAAAACATACAGTTTTCTCTCAATTACTTGAAAATACAAGACTTTGTCAAAATAAATATATTTAAAACTCAAGTAAATAATTTTTATTCCGTAATAATGCGGAAATATTCTGCAATTTGGCAACTTATGTATAGTTCGCATGAATAATTCTACTGCATTGACGTCAAAGCTACATACATTTTGATTCGCTACAGAGCTGCGAAAGGGCCTTACCTGATAGGTAATTGATGAACCTTACCTGATAGGTAATTGATAGTATCCAAAATCATTTTTGCAAGAAAAAATAGACTTTCCAGTTTGTTTTCGAAGTAATTATAAAAACTTTTCCATGAACTGCCTAACATAAATGCCAATATCCATTGAAATGTTTTCATTAGAAAAGAATTTTGAAGTATCGCATAGGGATTACGTTTAATATAAGCACTTAAAATTTCTTCCGTAGTTAAAATAACGTTTAGTGCTTATCTTCACATTAAAACTTAATTCTCTTCTGTGTAAAGCATAAACCGATTAAAAAATTCCAGTAAAAGCCAATAATAACTTTTTGAGATATAGTGAATACAAGACATTGCACACATATACATATAAGTTTACATACGTATACATATATGTTATGCTAAAACGATGGATTCATAATCAGTGAATCAAAATATGCATATTTGCCAAAATTGGTTCCGAAAATTAGACCGGCAGAGAGCTGCGTTAATAGGAATTTCAGTTCCATAAGCAAAATATATAAAATGTATATAAACTACCCCATCTTTTTTTTCTTCTTTTATAAAAGACCAATGTTTTGAATAGACCAACAGTTTACCGCTCCCCCCCCCCCCCCTCAAAAATTGTTTTTGGAAAACTTCAATTTTGACGATTTCATTTTGGGCGATATCTTTAAAAGTGAAAAATACTTGAAATTTTTGATATTTTTTCTTCCCTTTTGCTCTTCTGTTTAAAGCTCCACTAGTTGTACTTAAACATTTGCAGACAGAGATAATTAAATGAAAATTATTTCCAAATGTATTAAAATAGTTTGAGAAACTATTCATTGCTTCAGATTTTATTAAAAGACTCATGGAACCCATGTTCATTAACATTTCGATCCAGCTTTGAAGTGAAGGCCATTGCGAAGTAAAGCCATCGACGCATGATCGCGTCTTTAAGCTCTTGCCTCGCACTTGATAGGTCCCCGCGTCTTTGAAATTCTGAGAAACATTCTTATTTATATTTAACAGGCAATTGATATTTTGTGTAAAATATTTTTTGCATATATCGTAAAAATAGGTTTAATTCTCTTAAATAACTTAATACATATAAGTATTATAATAATAAAATACTTTTATTTTTCAATCAAATTTTTGAAGGGCAATTGTTTTGTTTAGAGCGCCGAAAATATCACAGCTCTCTCCGGGCCCTTTTAATACTTTGGCCCTTGATCGTTGTTTAACATCATTGCAACACTTTTCTATTTTGTATCGAAATATTTTACGCGAGCACATTTAAAAGCTACAACTTTTATATTTTAAAGCAGTCACTGTTAATACATCCAGCTTGTTGGACTCAGAGAGTTCAATTTTGGTTTCATGAGTTTGAAGTTTGCAATTGGTAAAAATTCTTTTGACTAATTTAATGTAAATTTATAACATATCCCTTTACTTTCTACTTCTACTATTCTGTACTAACTTTCAGAGAATCAACAGCAACTACCATCTATCATTCCAAAGTACAAACATGCCGTCTGTAAAATACAATCGCAGCATACGCTTTGTGCACTAAAAGTTATCAATTTACAATAGTGTAAGCACGGTATGCATTTTTCACGATAGTAATTCTAACCAATTACACTAACTGTCTGCAATTAAAGAAACTATTAATTCTTTAAAACATGCAGTAATAATCCATCATTTTTCAATATCCTTCATTTTGACTTATATGGATCACGACAGAAAATGAGACAGTACCAGAAGCACAAGATATTAATGGTCGAGGTGCAACCACCATCGTACGGTAAATATTTCAGCAATTTAATGGAAAAAGTTTCTGGGGAATGAGAGAAGTGGCTGTCGTCGCTCAAGCATGCATTAGCTTCGTTTGGGAGTTGTTTCAATGAATTGCAGACTATAAGTACACGAAGGATGTAATGGTAGCGTATTGTAAGGGCATGCTGATTGTAATGGATTCAAATTTTAAGAGCAATCCGATTTAGTAAGAGCATACAGGTTTTTAGTAAATACATGCAAACTGCAAGTGCATACAGATATGAAACTGAAAGGAACAGAAGGTGTTGAATTGAAGTGTAAGTTCTACTCGCCTCTTTGTAAGATGCCCCATTTGTATTTACTACGCATAAGTAGTAATCAGAAAGAAAGAATGGCATTCATTCTATCCTCAATACCCTTAAGTCTTAAGACTTGGCTAATTTGATCTATCAATAATTCTATTAAATTTATCATTGATCATTGCTCCTTTAATGTTTTGACAAACGGTTAATTTTAAAGTTACAATTTAAGATTATGATATTAAATGCAGTATAATAAACACATACGATTGATGCTACCATATAGAAAGTACAGTTTCCTTTTTACTCCTATATGGTTAGTATAATATTTCTTAATTCAAGAAGAACTCAACACATTCATTCTCTAGTGGGAATCAAACACATCCGAAATCGTGTGTATTCAGCCGTCCCAAAATAGCTAATTGCACAACATAGCATGCACTATTTATCTGACAAAAACACCATTTCATTGCAAAAGAAAATTCCCCACTATGTAAAATATAAAAACTCCTTTCTAAAATATCAAAATGGTTTACACCAAGTAATACGTTCAGGTTTAGGTTCCCTGCCGAAGGATCCTGCTGAACACTTTTTTGTCTTACTTTTTTTTAATTCACCATATATATAATAAAATATTTGATTTGAAAGAGGATACCTAGACTGCAAATACAGTTCCTGTTTTGCGGAAACTTAGCGCATTCCATTTTGCGATTTAACAACATTTTTGGAAGTAGATTTTTGTATTTTGTACTTGGGGGGGGGACTTTTCTTATCATGAAGGGGTATTTTTTTGTGTGATTCCAATACTTTTTGTAAAAATATTTATCAAAATGATTACGCAATAATGATATAGCAGGCATTGTACATTTTATTTTACCGCCCAACGCCATTTATTTATATTTTTTCAATTTTTCAAATTTCAAATCACATTCATCAAGCTTAAGAAAAGGTATTTACCTCCTATCGGAAGACATAAAATGAGACATTTTATTATTTAAACGTCATTGATTGAAATAGGTTCTGTAGTTTAGGCTCTAGGTTCATCAACACTGCAGGAAAATCGAAAATCGTAAAAAGTACACTTTAAAATTTCTTTTTTTCTATGATGCTACCACACCAATCGTAACTTTATTCTGTTTCATTTTCGTAAGCTCTGTGGTAATATTAGATAATCATATCAAGTTCGAGTTCTGTTCTGTCACATATAATGTACACATGCCAGCTACATATTCAAAATGAGGACTTATCGGATGAGAAATGCTACCACGTTCCTAAAGTAGCTATGAAAATGATGCAAAAATATTTTTATAATTTCATGCATTTAAAATACAATTACCTTTTTAGAGAATTTACATCTTCGGAGACAAATCCTATGCAACTTCAGTTTCTGAATGAAATGTCAATTAGGTGAAACTAAGTGTTTTAATCCAGTTTTGAGTGAAAACCAATGTGAGATGGAGATATTATAACGTATGATGTAAAGCCATTTAATGGTGTACCTAATTTTGAAGAAATGAAGTATTTTTAATAAGAATTTGATTTAAAGTATAAATTTGATTTGTTCTCTGACATTATATAATCGTGTATTATCAATTTGTACAATCTCATACCATAGCATATTGTACAGAAAAAGTATTGCTTTCACAAAATTTTTTTTATTTCGTGATTTTGATGCCATTACATGTTTTAGAACCTCCTGAACAAGTTTTGACTATATTTAGAATGGTGGCCGTCCGTCTGTCTGCCTGTGGTAGATTTTTTGTGTACCGGATACCTACTTTAAATGTTAATGGATTTTCAGGAACATTGTATAAACAGATTTGTTATCAAAAATCTAGAGCTACATAATTTTTTTTTTGGAAATTCCGGCGAATTTATTCGAAATGTTATATTTTCTTAAAATTGAGGCATAGGACAAAATTTGGCATAATTATGCATAAAATGGGTTATTTTCGGTTCAATGATAGCAAAACTTAGCAGTTTCAATCATTGTAGTGAAAAATAGCTGCGATACAATTGTTTGGGAGTGACGTGACTAGGGAGGGTGGTTACTTGGGGGGGGGGTGACTCAGGGAAGGGTTCCTTGCACCTCTCGAGGGGCAAGTAACCCCCCTCCCTGAGGGGAGTACATTGCCAAACTTGGTATGAATCAAAACAATTTATCAAGCCCTGTAAAATGAAGGGTAACATACTATAAATTTGTTCCTTTTTAACAAAGATACAGATTTTTAAATTTTTTTTTTTGCAAAATTTTCAAAAGAAAAAAAATCACAAGTTACTTAAAATTGGATTCTAGTCTAAGAATGTAGCGCTGAGCCACACTCCAATTTAATGTGCAATATAAGTATAATGTTTTTCGACTCTTTCAGATTCCAATATATTTCCTCCTCTCATTCCATTCATGGGTAAAAATAAAATTTTCATATTACACTTGCATTTCCAATTCTCGGCAAGTATAATTGATTAAATTCCGTGAAGTCGCGAAATTTTAAATTCTTCAATAAAATGTCCGAAACTGAACAAATTGATGCATCCGACGGATTGATTTTAAAGTTCCAAAGAAGATGTTAAAACTAAGTTATAAAAGTAATTTTAAAAGGAATTACATTGTTGGGTATTTGATTAGATTTCCCTCCAGAATCCAACTATTGTCTTACGGAGTTTCGATTTAAAATTACTTGCTCTTTGGAAAGCGTAATAAATGAGATATTCTGTCTATCGGTTGATGTATTAAATGAGTGGCATATTCTTCATATTTGAAATACCTCTGCACGTCTCGTAATAAGACAATTGTAATAATGCAATTTTCGTAAGATGTAATGTATTCTGTTTTTAATTTCGTAGAATAATATTTTTTTTATTTTAATACTGACATGACACAACTGTTTATAAAACGTTAAAAAACCTTAAATTGTTAAAATAAATTGGATGGACATTATTTTTACTTCCCCTATATACACAGTATAATGTTTATGTTTAGAGAAAACGTTGTGATGGAGTCTAACATTCGAATTCGGGTTTTCGACGGAATATAACGTTTCATGCATCCCTGAACGCGAATCGAACATTTATGAGGTGATGTCTGTGGGTGTGGGTGCCGCCCCCCTTCAGTCTATAGTGACGATCTCTCACGAATGGAGCGTTTCGACCGAAATTTGGTACAAAAGAGTTACAATCAGTGAATACTGGTAACCTATTGATTTTAAACGCATTCGAATGTTCATACTACCCCCCCCCCTCAAATTTCAAATGAAATACCAAAAAATCAAAAAGTCATTTAGTATATAATTTTACATTAGAAAACGATTCTCCCAAACTTTAGACGGCTAGCGCAAACCTTCCTCGATATATTGCTCTCTCACAAATTAATTTATCAAAAAAATCATATAAAATTAAAAGGTCTTAATTATTGTGAAATATGTCCACTTGTCATATGTAATATTTTGCGATAAATTTTTTAACTTTTTTTTTGTGGATCTAGTTCGTTCCATTTACGAGGAAATATACTTTGTGTAATAATTTTATATTTTGCCGTCTAACAAATTCGCCAACAGTCATTTATAAGTAATGCTCTTTTTTCCTCCTGTCTGTGGCACTTGGTGATAAAATTGGCGAATTTGGCGCCTAAATTAGCAAAATATCGCCAACTTGCCGATTTTCATCCCCAAATGGATGGAAATATCGTCAAAATTGCTAAAATGAAGTTAACGTAAATGACGCCAAATTAATGAATTAATTAGTTAAATATATATGACCATATTGCTTATTTTGGAAACTGTCAATAATAGTAACTGTCAATTTAGATTTGACTGAAATATAAGTTAATTGGGTACTTAAAAATAGTTTTACATGTTGTCACCTGGAAAATCGCCAAAATACAATTTAACATTAAAAACTTATTTTTTCACTGTGAAATAATAAATTCATTGAATGGCACAGGGACAGTCATGTGTTGCCCACATCATACTTTTTAATAATTGTAAAGACAATAAATCATATATTAATTGAAGGTTAAAAGTTATATGCAATTAATCTGAGATTTTGGAATTGCATGATACTGGATACATGAATATGATTAAATATAGAATTAAATGCATTGCATCACAATGAAATCTTCCAATTATTATCATACATTGTTTTCTAACATGCATATATATATAGCATTTATCGTAAATTAAATTGAATATATGTAATATATGTATAGATTCTGACCAATATATTAGTCAGTAAGTTAAATCAAGCATGTTTGAAACAAACTAAATGCAATCATTAAACTAAACAGGTCTTTTCATGCAGCATCTTTAAAATGTTTCTGTAAGTATGAACTTGAAGATTGCAGCCTTGTTCTTACTGAACTCATTTTTTATTTGATGCCTACCGTCTCATAAGACTGAAATTTCGGTCTTGAGAGAGGTTTACGAAATTGAAGGTGAAGAAATTTATTTTTGCTAGCATTGCAGTTTTTTGTACTTATCAGGGACACACAATTTGATACCGGTTCACGTCTGCTGTATCTTCAATAAAAGCGTAATTATAAATGTATGGGCATTGTCTTTAGGTTGTTTCTGTGAGTATGTAAAGGTAGCGGAAGTAAAAATGCAGGAATCTTTGATAAAAACAACAAGTTTATTCTTAAAACTGTAAAAAATCATAAAATAAACACCTATTAACGTAATTTACAAGTAATAAATCAGAATGTACATGTTTCACCCATTCTATCTTCGGCTGCAACCACACACGTCACGTACCAACTCCCTCTATAGTCTGCAATCTGCGCTCTTGCTATTTAATTCTGCGCGACTGCTTCTTTCCCCGGGAAAGACACTGCTCGAAAAATAAAAAGTCGAGAATAAAAATTGTTAATCCTCACAACTATAAAATTCGAACTTCAGTTAATGAAAGTATGCATTATATAATAAAGGATAATACAGATTTGTATTCATTTTCATGCAAATTGTATACATGTTGTAGCTATCTGTTACTTTTTTGTTCTTCAGAAACTTAATATAAAACATCTCTGATGTATAGATATCCAATTGTGCAACAATGATATGCACCTGATTGGTCAATAGATAAGTTTATTTTAGTACATTTATGATAATTGACAATAATTTAATTTTATATGATATTTTTATGGGCAATGATGTGGTGACTTGAAAATAAAATCATATACTTTACTCATATTTAGACTTTTCCTTCAGGAGGTGTATAAAATGAAGGGTGTTCTAGTTGTTTTCCAGATAAATCAAAACCCATCCCACAATCACCGAGAAGGCCGAATTTTTGCACACTTACAGTATCAACTACGGGGCCTAACCAGACGGAGCCGGATTTTTGATTCTCACCGGGGGGGGGGACAAAATGAAGGCGATCGAAAACTCTTTCTAGACCCTCCTGGAGATTTAAAAGGCTTACATTTTGTATATTTACATTATGAATTAGGGGATAATACCTGACTAAGTGATTTTCAAGATAATTATTTTATTATTAAATAAAATAAAACTTATTTAATAATAAAATAATTATTAGTGAGAATTAGTTAGAAAAGTGGTAACTTAAATACTAGCAGTTTATCTGTCTTTGACAGACTTAAATAACAGTATGTTTAAAAAAAGAGCACAGAAATATCTCGTAAGTTTTTCATAGATATGCATTTGTAGAGGAATTTATTCACTTCCCCACACAAGATCTTTGTCTTATATTTCAATATAAAAGTCCCAATATACTTTTCAAGTACTCCACTCTTCATCCACTTTACTGCCATTCCAGGTAAAAGATTTATACAACGTTGGAAAACTGATAAAAGAGAATATCGTAAAATAAAGACCCACGAAAGAAGGGTTGTTTAGTCATTCTTTTTGAACATATTCCGGGACTGAAAGCAATTTTCTTCGACAGAATAAGATTGATGTCCTCTGATCTGAACCAACAATTCGAGTATGAAACTCCAATGCACAACATGATAAACTTTGTCGAAAATGGCTACAGCGTTTGCTTACATAAAGGAAAAAGTGGACCTGGCCTCTAAGAGTGCTTCGTCGCTGCATTTTTTCTTTGTTTTTCTATCTGGTAGATTCTAAGAAAAACTTTCCCTTAAACTCAGATAGATATTTTCTTTGGAGACTATGGGAAATTATGCATGCATTCTCTACATAAAATATCGAATAATTAAATATTGTTCTAAATAAATTAATTCTAAATAATTCTCTATTATTTTATTACTTTCTTCAAAATATAAAACATGCCTTCAAATAAGAATACAAATAACAATATAATTTTCTTACAATTTCTTGCATTTGCAATAATTTATAAATTTATTTCGAAGAAAACAGGAAGCAGATTGAGCAAATAAATAGAACAAATAAATAATATTACTTATATGGGCATTTATTTTGTTACAGTACTAAGGAAGGTAAGTATTTGGGATATTTTTTTTGTCACACGATTTTATGAGGTCACTTATCCGACTCTTTTCAGCATCCGCACAATTATACATCTTTGGATATTACATACACTCTGAGACAGAAAAATCGACGCTCCAAGAAAGAATTATCCAAATGAGATAAAATTTGGTATGTGTAATGTGGATGTACAGAAAAAGAGATGATTAGAATTTCAGGACAGTTGAATGATTTATTGCACAGAAATATCTACACAAAGTGAGCATGTCAATACGGTGTTGGTCCACCTCTGGCCTTGATACAAGCTGTTACTCAATGTGGCATTGATGCAAAAAGTTGCCGGAGAGTGTTCTGGGGGATGTCGTTCCAAATGGCCTCCAATTGACGAGCTAATGTGTCTACATTCTAAGATGATCGCAGGCGATGCCCCATCTCAGCCCAAATGTGCTCAATAAGTGAGAGATCTGGGAAACTGGCTGGCCAAGGAAGTGTGCCTGCAGACAATCAATACAGCAGCGTGCAATGTGTGGTCTGGTATTATCTTGCTGAAAAGTTAGTCCGGGGTGTCGTAAAAGGAAAGGCAATACAACGAGTCGTAAATGTCGGCAACGTACCGCTGTGCTGTGATGACGCCACAGGAAACTATCGAAGGGATCTGGCTATTAAACGAAATGGCAACTCAGACCATAACTCCCTGTTGTCTGGCCGTGTGGCGTGTGACAGTAAGAGCAGGATCCTGACGATATCCAGGCTGTCTTCAGACACGTCTGCGCTGGACGTCGGGACTTAGTTCTAAACGGTACTCATCAGTGAAGACAATTCATTCCCAATCTGAACAATTCCGTGTTGATTGGGCCTGGCACCATTGCATTCGCTGTTGACGATGCATACTGGTCAGCGGTAGGCAGCGTAATGGGCGCCGCGAGTATAGATTCAGCTCCCGTAATCTTCCATTAAAGGTTCGGGTGGTCACTTCCGTCTTTGTCACACATTAGATAGTTGATAATGACGAATCTCGTACTGTCACAACCGCTCTGACAATCGCTCTATCTTCCCGTTCTGCCCTCGCCCTAGGCCGTTCGCTGCCCGCTTGCCGCTGAAATCTGCCATTCCGGACCCATTCCTGCCCACATCGTCTAATTGCGGCATCGCTCCTACCCAAATGCCGAGCGATTCGTCGGTGTGCCCATCCAGCCTCATGCAGTTCCACCGCACGTCCTCTTTCAAACTCCGTCATATGCTCGTAACGGCTGTGAATTCGCTGGCGAGGTATTGTTACACTCAAGGTACGTAAACGCAATCGAACTCCACTGCACGTTTTGTTCCTGAAAGCGATGTTCGCTTCTTATATACACCACCATGGTGGTTAGTTTCAATGCGCTGTAATTCCGATTATTCATTCATTGGCTGCGAATTTTTGATCATTTGCATATTCAGTAGACAGATGTTTGCATGTACAGTTTCATTACTATCGGATAATTTTGCGGTTAGCTCGATTTTTTTGTCTTAGAGTGCATTTGTAATTGAAAAGGTAATTTTCACAAAATAGTCTTGAGTCCAGGCTCTTCGAGCTCTTTGGTACTGAGAGACGGATTTGCTCTCAACATCTTGTTAGAGATTACACATAACTTTTTTAATTATCCACATTTATGTTATTCACTGAGTGGCCAAAATATGACCAACAGGCTATTTTATGCGAAGTAGCTATCTTGTAGAAATTGGTAACGTTATATATTGGAATATGTAAAAGAATGAAAAGTCGAAGTCATGCAAAGACTAAAAATGGGGCGCGAAAATCCAGTGATTAGGGCACGAAGAGTGCACTAGGAGAATCTGCGTTCAATTTTCGGCTCTGCTCTGCTCAAATAAGTGTTTACCCGCGATATACGGTCACGTTAAATCTG
Source organism: Amaurobius ferox (assembly GCA_951213105.1). NCBI lineage: Eukaryota > Metazoa > Arthropoda > Arachnida > Araneae > Amaurobiidae > Amaurobius > Amaurobius ferox. The sequence continues at coordinate 89,019,943 of OX578149.1, read as the reverse complement.
TAGATTCGAAAGTTTTTCCGAGAAGCTGGTGTCAGAGGAGGATATTACGATCTTCCTGGATATCAGCTCCACTAGGTTTCGGTCAAAATTAGGTTGCAAGGTCGTGGTTGTTCAAGTAGATACCTTACATTTTCGGGTAGGTCGGACGGTTAGAGTCGGCAGAAAGCAAGGCTTGCGATGTAAATGGCTGGCAAAGTAATTTGTAAATAGCTCAATTTAACGAATTTAAGCTAATTTCATGAATTTTAACAATTTGACGAATTTAGGAAATTTCATGGTCATGGATGCTTGAAGCAGTTCTGTGAATATTGGTAAAACAACTACTGTCTACAATTGTTTGAAGGTAGAAGACACTGAAGTTTACAGAGCATGGACGATGCATGTGAAAAACAAAACGCGGTGCAAACGCGATGCATATGATTGACAATGGCTAGTGGATGAGCGAGTTAGCAGAGAGTTAGAATATTTATTCAGTCCAACACAAGTTAAACATTTCATCATATTACAGAAATTAGGAACCATGGTCCAAGACAGATGACCTCTTAACCTCTTCACCATATTTTATATCGTAAAATCTGCAGAAGCAAAAGTACTAACCAGATGTAAAGAAGCAAAAGTGATCACCAGATATTAATTTGACCTATCACTTTAAAATCATGGTTCGTTTCCAGGAAAATTACTCCTGCAATTAGCGGTGCACCCATTTCCAAAATAACATCCGCGGCTTTGTTAAAAATTAAAATCATTTAATTTTAACTGATATGCATCATTTTTATATATAAAACAAATGTACTGTGAGTAGTAACTTACTATAACTTCATTCAAGTTTAAGATGTAGAAGTTTCTTTTGATTAATAACAAAGAGGCCGGTATGTTTTTTTTTATCTTTAGATATATTCACAACAAGTAAGTCAAAACTATATATTTCACACACAATTTCCCATAGGTGACCCATAGGTTAACTTTCTCCCATTTTGCTAAGCGTTTCCTAATCATATAGGTGGAAATACGCCAGCCGTTTATTAACGTAATATGGCCCCGGTGCAACCACTACGTTAAGAATGTTTAACGATACACTAATCATTCATGTCGAAATTATCTACAATATATATATACATCAAATTGAAAATCTGTGAGAGTGTTTGTTTGTCTCATCATCACAGGAGAATGGCTACACCAAATTTCATGAAATTTTGTATGTAGCCCTAGAATAATCCCAGTTAAAATTTAGTACATGTTACGAGTTTTCTGGAACAGGGGTTGTCCAGATATTAATAAAAAACGAACCTTTCATAGAAATATCATTATGCACACAATATATTTTTTGAAAATTTACTTGAAGAAAATTATATCATGTTTCTCAGCAACGCAACTAAAAAACGAGTTTGAAAATCGAACGATTTTTTATTAATTTTTTCTCCCGATTCACATAAAGAAATGAACATGAAAATACATTTTTATATAAAAGGTATTGCGTTTTTGTCTGGATTTAAGCGGATACTTGATACTTTGATTTTCATACTCCATCTGTTTAATTTTGGAAAATGTTTTTTAAACTCCTATATTGTGTTTTTCCAATTGTTGCAACATAATAAAAGTTGTACGGATATATCGTCTAATACCATTTTCGCGCTTTCATTTTGGGATATATATTGATCTAATTTCAAGTTTTTGTAAATTTGTTTACAATCGGCACCAGATTGTTTTGTTCTTCAGATCTACATGTGAAGATAATTTTGTATAGCAAGAACATAGATTCTTATACTTCTTTTAGGTGAATTAAATTAAATATTGTTGTAGAATGTTTTGTATAACATGGTAATTTCGAATACTACAGGAGTTTGCATATATTGTAAATCACGAGCAACACCGAGTATATCTGTTATTATATATATAAATAAAAATAAGTTGTGCCTCTATCTGTCTGTTCATTGCCTCAGCGTGGGAGAACTCACCTTTTTTCTTTAATGTTAGAATTATTATAAAATTTCAAAACGAAATACTCTACTTTGTATATTACACATTTCGAACTACCAAACAGCTGCTCATGTCCTTGGACGAGTCGGTAGTTCTGGGCTTTCGACATTCTGAACAAAGAACGGACATACTGCTAATTAAAACTAAAATAATTTTTTCTCTGATCCTCATTATATGTTTAGGGGAATTTATTTCTCATTTTGCAACAAATCTGTTCAGACAGATTATTTAAGGATATTTTTATCAACTACATAAATGAGGTTCTGCTTCATATCCTTGGAGATTCTTACGGCAGGCAAGTAAAAAATATATATATCTCTTTTATTACACTTGACCTAAGTGAAGCGCAGGACATGTTTCTTTTGTTTTGCTAAACTTTTCCTAATTGGAAGGGTAGAAGAAGGCCGTGTGAATGCTGGCACATCTTTTGTGCCAAAGTCCCACCTCTTTTGTTCGGCAGAAACTCATTTCCTCCGTGCTCGAGAAGAGCAAGACAAGGCGGAAGTAGGAGAAACCGCAATAAATAAAAAAAAGTATTATAGCTTCTCAATATAAATATATTCCCCATGCGGAAATATTAGGACTGTTCGTAAATTTGATTTCGTATTTTGGGCGGATTTGCACGTTATGGTATAAATTGAATGTGAAAATTATCTGAAAATTAAAACAATTCATTAGTAACGAAAATATCCTCTTTCGTCAGGGTAAAGAATAGAATATAGTACTGCAGAAAAAATAGGAAAATTAATTTCCACAGAATATATTTCTTACGAAACTCGAAAAGACAGGTGCAGTTAAACTGTGATTGGCGATCCTATCAATAACTATCAATAACTATTGGTGATATCTCATAAACACAGATAGCTTTCCCTAAAAAGCCCTGCTTTCAAGAAACAAAGGTGTATTGAAAATTACTGATATTACTTTTGGAGCTTAACTATTGACCAGTCGATATTGCGCTGGTTTATAGATATAGAGATTGTTGTCAAAATGATTTCCTAATCCCAATTCATACCAAACGTTAATTTTATATTTTTTGAAACACCCAGTGTAATAATATAATCATCCATCCTAAAAAATTCATTAAAAATTTTATAGCTAATATTGAACACGTGCATTGCTCAATCAGTACTCATACATTGAGATGACAGTGTTATCTATATATGATAGAAGTGTGTATGTATTATTGTGTGTGTATGTATGTGTATAAAGTGTGTATGTATTATCCACCATAACTGGAGAACGGCTGAACCGAATTTCATGAAATTTGTCTTGATAGTCTTGCAAACCCCACAAAAAACATCGGCCATGTTTCGAGTTTCTACGACCAGTAGTTCTCGAGATATTAGTTAAAAGCGACACGTTTTCCTAAGAGTTCTACTATCTAACTCCATGATTCACAACGACAAAAGTTGGACATTGTTGGTTTAAAACGTGAAAGTCAATTAAATCTCGTTTGTGGGAATTTATTGAACGTATTAGACACTTTTGAAAATCGCATGTTTGAGATATGAATTTAAATGGAAACTTTCACCATGTTTTTTTTGTAACAGGCGTACTCAACACTGAGTTTTGTGGGAGTTTATTGAGCGTATTAGACAATTTTGAAAATCGCAGGTTTGAGGTATGAATTTAAATGGAAACTATCACCATGGTTTATTTCTCACAGGCTTACTCAACAACGAAAAGTATTAAGAAATCACAAGGAAGAACAATCATGCATAAAGCATTGATTATGAAACACTTTCCAATTTTAATTTTATTTAAACATCTCTAAAATGCGATACATTCAGCGGTAATATATCACAATCCGCTCTATATGTTCCGGTGTAATTTCTATCATAGTTTTGCATGGTAAATCCCGAGCAACGCCGGGTAATCGCTGCTAGTATGATATATTTGTACTCTTAAAGAGTAAAACTATTGAAAACTATTGATTATAGCTCATAAGCACAAATAGCTTTGTGTGAAAAGCCCTGCTTTTAAGAAACAGAGGTGTAAATCTATTACAAATTATTAATATTTTTTTTGAAACTCAACGAGATCTATCGATAATTCCCTGATCTCTAGATATAGAGATTATTGTCTACATGGTTTCCTAAGCAAAACTTCATATCACTAGCTTGTGTTGAATACATGTATTGCCTAATCAGCTCTCATACATTGAGCTGCCAATGTAATATACTATATTTATGCTGTAGAGCGCTCTTAAGGGTTAAAGCTCTTGAAATCTATTGATGCTATCTCATAAGCACAATTAATTTTGTCTGAGGAGCCCTGAACAGAAGCACTGAAAACCCCTGAGGAACCCTGAGAAACCCTAAGGAGCCCTGAAAAACCCTGAGAAGCCCTGAACAACAGAAGTGAATATCTACTGAAAATTACTAATTTTCTTTTTAGAGCTCAACTAATTCAGTCTATAATTCCTACTTCTCGAGCTGTACTAGATGTTATTGTTAAAGACCTTCCTTAAGCAAAACTTCATTATACCAAGTCGTTATTTTTAACACTGTTATACCAAATTGGATTGTGTATCGAAAATTAAGTCACACAGTTTAAGAAGAAAATAATAAAAATAATGATTTAAATCTAAAAGCCCATTTATTGAGATACGAGGCGAGAATTGTCAGGTTGCATCACAGAACCCGGTAGATCAATCAACAGAGCAGTAGTCTTGAATTCAATAGGTGGGAAGATTCGTTTATTGCTGGGGAAGTATTCACAAAATGGATTTCTAAATTTCAATTAATTTACAAAATGGCGTTCATACCGGGTGTTTAACGAAGACTGTCCGTAAGGAAGGTAAAATTAACGGTTGGTTGTAGAAATTAAGTGAGCTATAAAAAATAATCAGACGACAGGGCGGAATTTAGTTAGGATAGCTGATAGTTGCAAATCTAGAAACTGATATTTTATAAAAATGCAAAACCGAAATTTTATACGGTCTCTAATACAAATTATGTCAATCTGTAAAAAATATATGTGCTTAATTAGGCAGAAGGAAATTTAATTTTCTCTGTGCAATTTGATGAAAAGTTTGCTGAGATATTTCAATCACTGTCATTGAATATTTTTAGTTCGGTTTAGATCAGCAGCAATTTAATTATTTAAAATTAAATATTAATATATTTCAATTGGCAGATTTTTTTAGATAGATTTGTCGATATTCCCCATATTTACTATCACAGCGAGTAAATTATTCACCTTTGCAACTCAAGGAAAATGGATTAAATCAGGAATCGCTATCTCAATGAATTTTTTATTAAAAGGTATCGGGCAAATTTATTTCACTCTAATTAAACACGGAAAACATTTTGCTATTAGGCATAGGCATTTTTGTGGTTGGAGGTCATATAAAAAATTTTAATGTCTTCATTTTTAATAAATATTCAGTTCCAGGTGCATGCAATAATCATAGATAGAATCTCCTCTGTTTGAAGATTATTTTATATTTTATATAGAAACTCTTCGAGAAATACTCGTTATATAGATGCATCGTTGAGAAAGTGAAGATAAATATATTCGTAAATGTATCTTTCTATCCATAGATATTCTTCGTCGTATAATAACCAAAATGTATATATTCCGCATTTTCATTGCGATTTCTACCGAGAAACAAAATTACAGCTCTTTCTTTCAATACGAATCATAGAAAACCCATGGGTGAGCTTCACCGTGTTTTGTGAAACTTTTTCTAATTAGCAGGGGAGAAGCAAACACTGACGTATCTTCTGACATATACCTTTCCCTTTGTCCGACAGAAAGTCATTCGCTTAACAGCAGAGATGCGCAAAATAAGCCGGAAGTTGGCAAAACCCAAGACAAGAATATGCTATTTTCAAACGGACGTGCCAATGTGTGTTTTGTATGAATATCTTTAGATGAAAGACTGAATTACATGCAAAGTTTTTGATTATATTTCCGCATGTAATGGTATAGCATGTGAATCTAGAACATAACATTACATCCTATGCAAGTAAATATTGTTTCCTAGTCTGAGTACGATAATTTAAATGTTATTAAACTTATGATATCTAAATATTATACAAATATATTTATGATATATAAATGCAAGTGCAAATGATGCAAATATATTCACATTTTCTCAATTTTCCTTCCAAGAAAAAATTGAATCAAAAATAATTTCGACACTTTTAACAAAGGACGCGATAAAGGTCTCTCCAAAAGATGTTCAGATAATTATTTTTGTATTTTTTATTTCACTTGTAAATCAGTAATACATGCTGGTATATGTTACCTTTTGATCTGCGAAACAGTCTAACTACAGAATGCATTTTCTGTCGGGCTGAAGGATATTTAACTATAGTAGTTACTCTACATTTCTTTAATTCGAGAAGTATCAAGAGAATCTTCAATCTACGCTTTGATAATTATATCATGCATTTTATTACTCAACTTGCAAATAACAAATACTTTTCAACCATTAATAAAGTATTCTTAGATGATATTTCATCAAAAACACTGAACCTTGGTGAAATAAACACAAGATTGCGCCAATGGACCATGCATACTAAATGAGCATGTGTCTCTCTTTGATACTCATGAAACCTGCGATAGAATTTCAGATTATATTTCAATCATAAGCATGCGCATTTGGGATGAAAACGCGCCAATGCACCAATGCGCCAATGAACCATGCATACTAAATGCGCATGTGTGTCTCTTTCGATACTCATGAAACCTGCAATAGAATTTCTGAATACATTTCAATCATAAACATGTGCATTTGGTATAGAAACTCTTAATGTCTCATTGGCCTGTTTTCACGGGGATTACGGATATGTTAAATATATGAGTTCGCAAATCCTTTCGAGAGGTTGGTGGCAGAGAAAGGAGAGAACGGTCTCTGAAAATCTTACCTTCATTGAGTTCTGATTTAAATTAGGTGACACTGTCCTGACTTTCCAAACGTATACCTTACAGCTTCTGGTAGGTCGGACGGTCTAAGTCAAAGAACAATAATGTCTCACTGGACTAGCGGGAAATCGAACAACGGATCTTCGATCTGGCCAGCAATAATCTAACCTTCGAGTTACTAGTGCAAGATTCTATCTTATCATCAAAGTAAACCATCATGACAAGGACTTAACGGATGCAGTAATAGTAGTTGATGCCGGGAAAAGAGAAAATGCTGCAGTTGAAGAAGAATCCCAATGAGATAAAGAATGTCAGAATTTTGCACACTAACGCTATAAAGATCCCAGAGGCAACACTCCTATATATTGAAGTACAAGATGATGCAGCAGTTGCTGATGTGTTATTGTTTAAGGGCTCTACTCTTAAAATCAATTAAATATAACTTTTACTCTTATTATCCAGTTGCAATGTCTGGTCATTTCTGAACATTTTAATTCCATTGGTATTTCTGAATGTTAGTTATTTCAGGAAATATTAAGAGCAAACTATACATCAACAATACAATACCAAGCATAAATGTATACTTTGACGGCATTTTTTCAAAATGTTGTTTTTCAAACTTACGGGCATATTTCAAGAATCGTTTGAAGGATTATTATAAAATTTGGTATGCTAAGTAATTGCAATATTGTCCAATAATTGTACTATATTTATATGTGCAACTGGTAAAATAAAAATTTTAAAAGCGAAAAAGTTTTTAAAAATTCTGAGAAATATAAATTAAGAAATATACAAAAGTATACCCTATTAAAAGTTTAAAAATTGAATAATCCCAGTATCCAAATATTTTATGAATGTTGTCATTAATAAAACCCCAAAACAGTTTGATTATATCCATAACAATTGATATCATGCGCAGAACAACATATAATGTTTTTAAACTATTTTTAAAATATAAGTGGTAAGTAAAATAAATAAACATAAATAAGATTAATGTGTAAAATTAAAAATAAATATAAAAATAAAGATCTTTTTGGTTAAGAGGATTTACAGATAAGCGGGAATTGAATAACCTGTAATCTACTGCGTTTTCTAATCATTGAATTATTAAATAAGTTTAGGATATTTTTTACTTATATTGTATGTTAATTATACAACCTATTTTCTTACAGAACAAGATTCAAGATCTTGTTAAATTCTCTGCTGGGGGGGGGGGGTAACAATTTCTCTTTCGATTAGTTAAGTTGTCTATACTATGCTTTTACCCCACCTTTATGTCTTTCTAACCATTCATCCAGACATTATTTGAAGACTTGGGACACTGCATTGCACTCTCAAGATGCTCATTCCATACAATATAAATAAATAAGTAAAAGAAAATTGGATCCATACTTATAAATATTTAACCTTTTATACTTAATGATGTGGAATGTTCCCAATGACAACTCACTATTTAGGTTTTATAGAGTTTACTAGATTTAAAACAAGCACTTACAGTACCTGTTGTTTTCATACGATACAGGAAAAGAAAAATGAGTCGATATTGCCTATACATACCTGAAATAGAAAGAAAAATATTATAAATCCTCCATAAAATTACATGCATTGAAATTTTACACAATGTATCAAAAAAAGAAGTTTATGATATGTTATATTTATTATATTTAAATAAAATGCATGAAACTTTAATTTATGAGATAAAATATAACGATGCAGCGAATTCTGCACAAAGCTTAAGTAAATGAGAATTTTCGCGAAGATGAACTAAAGCAGATTTCATAAATGTGCACATATTCAAGTTCAGGTTGCTATAATTCTTCAAGAAGTGATTATCATTTTGTCCACAAATATTTAGTGTAAATATTATATAGTGAAATTTTTCATATAGTAAAAATGTAATATATAGTAAATATACTGCATGACAGCGAAATTGAGACACCAAGGAGTGGGCAGAAAAATATGCAAATTGTAGCGTAGACGCAGATCACCGAGTTAATAGTCGCGCCGCTCTGTCTGCCAGGGAAATCGTTTTGCAATTTTTTTTGTCTCAGAAGAAACGTGTAGCAGCAGAGAATGCCATGTCGCCGCCAAGCGAGGCAGTTCCAGCAGACAGACGATTTTACGAGAGGTATATTGATCGGACTCAGAAGGGCATTTTGGTCCATACGTCAAATCTCAGCGGACACCCACCTACACGCGTCCACGGTGTACCAGCTGTGGCGAAGATGGTTGGAACAAAGGTATGAGGCACACTTGAGGGGCGTCGGTACAGCCAGAGCGATATTAGGACGCGTGAACAGACGCATCTGCCGACAAGTGTTGTCGGCCCCGCAGCCACTTCCATCGCCTTTTTGCAACATGTGCAGGACTCCCTTGATGTTCCCATATCGACCAGCACCATTATCCGCCGATTGGTCGCCGGCGACCTGCACTCATGGCGCCCGTTAAGAAGAATGCCATTGACTCAACAGCATAGACGCCTCCGTTTGCAATTGTGTCGGGATAGAGCCACATGGGCGGCGGAATGGCACAGGGTCGTGTTCTCAGACAAGTTACGCTTCTGTTTTAGCAGTGACAGTCGCCGTGTATGAGTCTGGTGCCAAAGTGGTGACAGGTCCAATCCGGCCGCATCTGTGGAACATCACACCACGTGACAACATGGCATCATGGTTTGCGGCGTCATCGACTACGATAGCAGATCACCTTTGGTCCATATTCAGGGCACTATGACGGCCCAACGATACATGGATGACGTACTAGTGACACATACTAGTAACGCCATTGACACTACCCTTCCTTCAGGGGATACCCAATGTCATTTACCAGCAGGATAACGCCAGACCACACACGGCACGCATCAGCCAACATACCCTGCAAAGTACTCAGGTGCTTCCCTGTCCACCAGTCTCACCTGATCTCTCACTAATCGAATACGTCTGGGACGTGATTTGACGTCGCTTGCGTGCGCTGCCACCGCTGCATTTAGAAGACGAACTCTGGTAAATTGATGACAGGAAATGAGCAGCCATCCCTCAGAATACCATCCGCATGCTCATTAACTCTGTACCTAGTCGTGTTGTTGCCTATATCGCCGCACGTGGTGGTCCTACAACCTGCTGTTCAGACGGTGTTATCGCTCAGTGTATAAGTGTATCATGTTGCAATAAACATCACTTATTGTTTGTTGCTCTCTCTCTCTGTTTGCCGATTTTCATCACTTTCTGCCCACTCCTTGGTGTCTAATTTTCACTGTCACGTGGTGTATATTCTAAATAATAAATATATTTTATACTCAGAAACTTGTGGTACAATAGCTCGATAAATTAAAACTTCGTAAAACACAGCATATATATATACAACGATTAAATGGCCAATCGGTTTCAAACGCAAAAAGCAGCCTCCTTCTTCATGGTCGATAAGAAACAATATTTTAGTTACGTATATCCTATGATACCGGAATACGCCATAAGGTTTTCTATTGCTCAACATTCACCCGTAAAATTGGTGAGTAGGCAGAAAGAAGTTATTTCCCACATACAGACATATATTGTGTCAAATGGTGGTCATATTAGACATACTTTACGTTAAAATGTGCATTATGCAAAACACTATTTTGTATTAAATGTAATAATGCCCTGTAACATCCGCGTCATTGAAATATAACAGACTGAAGATAAATAATTGGACCGATTGGAGTCAAAATGGCTGTTGTGCCAAGCTGTATATATAAGAGCCTTAACTTTAATCATTATAAAAGACAATATTAACGAATTTTCTTGTGATGATTAGTTCTACGTCCAAATACAGGAAGAAAAAAGTACTTCTTGAACAGATTTATAGAAATAAGTCAAATGATAAATATTCTGATGAATTAAAAAATAAACTTGACGACTGTGTTTATTTAAAGGTGCAATTTTCTCTTTAAGTATATTTGTAATTTATAATTTTTTTTAATGCAGATTGTATGTTAGTTCTACGGCTGTAAACTTCTACGGCGGACTAAACTTTCTACGGCTGTTGCTGAATTTGTTGTTAAAGATAATTTTCAGCCTCTTTTTGAAAAAGCTTTCCTTTTCATGCGTTGTAATAACCCTCGTGGTATTCTCCTTTTTGAATCCCTTTTTATTTATATCTATCGCGAGTCCGTTTGTAATTTTGACCCTGTTATGAATTTGAGTTACGCTTGGCGACTCATTCTCGACTCCATGCAATTCAAGTCTCTTCAAAGTTATCTTTGACGTCTTCATCTTTGGAATTATGCTTGGTTGCCACCCACACCCCTTTTTTGTCGATCTCTGTAATTAAATTGCAATTTAATATGCTGTTCTTTTGTTGTTGGAATTTTTGAAACTCTAAAAAAAATTGTTTTTTAGTTTTCGGTTTATCCTTGCCTAAACGTAGATTATTTTCTTAAATTGTATTTATGCAAATTTTGTCGCTATATCTGCTCTATATATGAACGATTCAATTTTTTTTTCCATGTAGCCACTGATGAAGAGCGTATTTATGCTCGAATGCGCTCTGCCCCCTTTTTAAAAAAAAATTTTGTACGTCTTATAGGAAGTAAAATAAAGACCTTCTGTTGTGGATGTGTGCTTAATTTTTGCTATTATAACATCAGACGAGATGCTAAATTATTTATTATGGTTCATGTAAAGTTGCCACGTTAGTGGCGGCTCAGAAACGCCCTAGAATGAGAACATTATTTTCTCGAGACTGAGTCCAGATACGAGAGTCACTGATATTGCAGTTCATTTAAAGAACTGTCTTATTGAGAATCTCATATATAAGTGACTTCTTAGATAAATTTAATACTTACTCTTCTTTTCATATTGAGGTCCAGGAACAGGACATGGCATAGTTGTTGAAGGAAGGTGTTTGGTCCGAAGGATGTCATAACCAAATTTTTTGATGAACTTATTGATAAGCAGATTTTTCAAGAAGGTGAAATGCGCGGCCATGAGGATAAGGCCGGGAAGTGACTACCTGATGAGTCTTCGATCACTGGTGGATGTGTTGTAAATCGTGACATGGAAATTTATTATCAGAATGTTAGAAGACTGCGGACAAAAAAAATCTATTCTTATCGGCATTAACCCAAAACTACGATATAATATGTTTAACCGTAACTCTACTAAAGTATTGGTAATGCGGAATTTTTTGATAGCCGATATGCAATTATACGTAGAGATATGACTAACATGGATAATCGAGATCTTCGTAGCGGGTGCGTGTTGATAGCACTAAATTCTAATATTGTGTTCATTGAGTTATTCATGGATGAAAATCAAAGGGAATCTGCTTGGTTAAAAATTGATCTTGCTTTTGGAAAATATTTGTTTCTCTGTGTAGTATATATCAGACCTGCTCCCAATTTTATTATGTTTGATGAATTCTTCAATCTGTTCAAAGCTAATTATGATTTTTTTCAATTATGGCATTGTTGTTACGGATGGCTTTAGTTTATATGGTATCGTTTGGCCTTTTGTCATGTCAAATGAGGTTAATTACACTATTGGAATGTTACTTCTAATTCTTTTAAACTTGTATGGGTTGAATCAATTGAATAACGTTAGGAATAGTAATGGCAGAGTTTAAAATCTGGTTATTTCAAACTATAATGAATGTATGTTAAGTATTTGACGAGCAGGTATGGGTGATAGTGTTTTACTTCCAGAAGATTTTCACCATCACTCAATCATTATTACACTTATCAATACTAAGATACTCAGAATAAAGGTTAATATAAAGCATCATTGATTGTACGTGTTATGATTTTAAAAATGCAAATTTTGAACTTTTGTATAAAAAGTGAAATGATTTTAATAGGAATTTGCTTAATTATTTTGAAAATATTGACTCTGTTGTTAGTTTGCTTTATCTTCACTTTTCTCAAATTTTTGATGTTTATATTCCCAAAACTTTGTTAGAAATAGTAACCCACCCTGGTTTAGTCGTGACACTATTCGCAATACCAGACTGAAGGACAAGTTTCGAAAAAATTGTAGACGGCGCGGTTTGACCTTTGACCTTCTACAATATAAATTCCATAGAGCTAAGATTAAGACTGATATAAATCGTGAGTATAAATCTTATGTTAGATTTATTGAATCATCTCTGAAAAGTAATCCTATGAGTTTTGGATCGTTTAGTAAGATTACAGACAAGATTTCGTCTAATACTAAGAATTTAAATAATACTGCGCATTCTACCGACAAAACTATTGTTAATACTTTTGCTGAGCTTTTTGTGCTAATTTTATTGTCAGTACACCTTTCGATGCTGATACTGTTCCTGCCAATTATCACATGAGTGGGATCTCTAATGTAGTTAGTGTTAATCATGTAACTGTGAAATATGTTCTCCATGGTATTAATAGACTAAAGGATCGTGGCTCGTTAGGTTTTGATGGTGTACCTGCGTATATTATTAAAGCGTATTCTACATATCTTGTGTATCCTTAACTTATTATTTTTGCCAATCCGATGGTCGAGCGGTCAGGGGCATGCGTTTCCGTCTGATCTCTGGATTGCCGGGTTGCGGGTTCGAATCCCGCCAGCGGGCATGGATGTTGTCATGTCGAGACCAAGTCAGACTTCCGCCCTTCGGGAGTCTCTATAAAAGTGAAGCTGCAAATCTCCACCCCTTGACCATGGGATACCCTGGGGGGGCCTTGAGGACGTGGTGCATAGGCGCTCCTTCACCATGGGGGAATTTGTAACGAACGAACTTATTATTTTAAACTTATCTATGGGTTGTAATGTTTTTTCAAATGAGTGGAAGAGATCTCGAATTATTCCTATTTTCAAAAAAGGTGACAAATATCGTATTGAAAATTACAGGCCCATCTCTATTATTTCTCAATTTGCTAAAGTTTTTGAATTGATTTTGCATAAGTGCATCTACGGTCAAGTTCAGTCTTTTATTTCTATTAATCAGCATGCTATTATGAATGGTAGGACTATGGTTACAAATCTCCTTTGCTTTAATTCGTTTGTGATTGCCGCCATTAATTCAAGGGGTCAGTTGAATGTTGTTTAAGCTGATTTTACTTGATTCTGTTGATCACTGTATTTTGATTCATGAATTGAAAAGTATAGGGTTTTGTTCTAATTCTGTTATACTATTAAAATACTATTTAACTTCAAGGTTTTCATGTGTTAATTTTGGTTCTTGCTTGAGTAAGGGTTTTTCAACCACTTCTGAGGTGCCCCATCCGGCCACTCAAACCGTTGCTTTAAGCCCTAGGGCCAGTCGTGTGGTCTGGGTTTTCTGGGGTGCCCCATGGCTCTATTCTTGGTCCCTTGTTATTTATTATTTTCATTAAAGATCTTGCTGATTGTTTTATAAATTTCCTATTTTATACTGAGGATTTGAAAATTGTGTGTCCAATTTTTGATGCTGGTTCTTGTAGCAATATCCAGTCTGAGTTGCATGTCCTTTTCAATTGGTGTAGCAATAACAGTCTTCATCTCAATATTAGTAAATGTAGTATTGTGTAGTTTACTCGTCGAAAAGTGCCTATTTTATTTTCTTATGGTATTAGAAATTCTGTTTTGGCTAGAAAGTCCTTTGTTACTGATCTTGGAGTTATTTATACGTCTGATTTCTCCTTTTCTTCTCATATTTTTTAATATTTATGTTAAATCCTATAGAAAAATCAGTTACATTAAGAGAATAACTCAGGATTTTACTAATGAGGATATCACCATTGTTCTCTTTAATGCCTTGGTCAGGTCTGGGCTTGAGTATGAATCTGTGGTGTGGAGGCCTTTTCATGCTGTTCATGCAAACAAGATTAAGATGATTCAAAATAAGTTCTTGAGACATCTATATTATAAGAAAACTGTTATTTTTTGTTATGCTTTATCTGCTACTTTTCTACGTGATATATTTAATGTTAAAAGCTTATAGCACAGAAGGGATTACATTTTATTTTCATTCTTCAGGAATCTGTTCAATGACGGATTTGAGTGTCCCCCTGTTTTGTGTAGGATCGTGTTTCATGTTCCCGGTCAACAAGGATCATGAGTCCATTTGCTGTAAGCAATTTTAGTTCGAATATTGGTTGTTATTGTGCGATAGATAATTTTTGTAAACTATACAACATCTTCCCCGATAATCTCGATGTTTTTTGTTCATTGGAAGTGGATTTTAAAAATCATTTGTTGTAAATATTTTATATTTAAATGTATTTATTCATTTGAAGGTATTTTCGGAAATCATTTTCTGTCAATAATTTGCATTTTAATGAATTTTATTATATTTTAATCTGTATATTTTGTAATGTATTTTATCTTCCACACTCTTACTGAGATATTGTCCTGTACCTTGCATTATTTTAAAATAAATAAATAGTAGATTCTTGTATTCTTTCCAAGATATTGAATTTTCATTAATTAGTTCGTCATTTCCATTGCTTTAACGTCATTTGTATCAATTTGGCGACATTTTTATTAATTTGGCAATATTTTTGTCAATTTGGCAACATTTGAAAAACTAGCTAAGTTGGCGATATTTCGCCAAATTCGTCTTCAAAATGTTGCCAAGCGTTATGAATGGAAAAATAGATTATTTTTATAGAAGATAAAAGACTAATGGCTTCAAAATACAAAACTATTACTTAAATTATCCTCTCTCGTCAATGGAACAAATCAGACCCATGAGAATGGTGATAACAAATTTATCACGTAATATTACATATAAAAAGTATTTCACAATAGTTAATACTTTTTTTTTACATTTTATGTGATTTTTTGATATATTTATTTGATAAATGTGCAATATCCCAAGAACGGCTCATGCAAGCGTTCTAAGATTGTATCAATCGTTTTCTAATGAAACATTACATTAAGAAATGTCTATTTACGTAACTTTATTGAAGGTTTTGATTTTTTCATGACTCTTTCACAATTTTATTTCAAAATTTTGGGTAGTTCTGAATATTCGATTGCGTTTAAAAAAAATAGTCTTCCAGTGTTTACTGATTCTAAGTTTTGTACCAAATTTCGTTCAAATCTCTTCATATCTTCGTGAGATATCGTCTGCATAGGCTCACTGACATACACACGCACTTACACACACTTACACACACACGTACACACATTTACACACACACACACAGTGAGAGACACGTTTACACACTCACACACACTCTCTCTCCCACACACACACACACATACACATACATCATCTCAAAAACGTTTTATTCGTGTTTTGGGGATGCTTAAAATGTGGTCTCCCGTCGAAAAATGGAATTTGAATTTCTACCCCGTCACAATACTTTCCTCATACATTATAAAATGTATAAAAGGAAAGTAAAAATAGGCAATTGCTCAATGAGTGTGTTTATGTTCCCGACAGTAAAAGTATGGCAATTTTGAAGTCAAAACACAACTTTGAGTACTTTCTGCATTAACTTATTGAACAGACGTGTGATATCAGAATATTTTGGGAATTCTCATTCTGCTTTTTGTGCCAGCATTGTGTAAATTCTACAATAGAAGTTCCCATTAAATGGATTTTCTAAAATCAGTATATAAAACTGATTTGAAAATCTATTCTTTTGCAGAACATAGATAGTAAAATATGCAACAGTTTATTTCTTTTCTTACAAACGAAAGTGTTCCTAAAAGATTGTATGCCGGCTGCACAAAACCAGGCGTGGGGCTACCTGCTGATAACGGGCTACGGGTTTAAGACCACTGCCATAGAGCATTAAATGTACAATTTTAGGCTTTTTAGTACTTTGACATTTCCTTACAATCATCTATAAAAAAGTATATTATTTATATAAGCTACCAGAGACAGCATATTTTTCTTATTGCGAAGACTTAAAATATGGTACTATATATTCTGTTGATTGTATAACTGTATAATGTATTCCATTCTACAACAATGTCAAAACAGATGAAAGAAATTAAGCTACATTTTTAACTCTAGATTAGCAAATTGAGACTGCAATTTCTTCTTACAAAATAAAATTTAGAGGTCTTACACATATTTAAGTCACCAGAAAAACTAAATTTCAACATCTTTTTTCGGATAAAATAAATATTTCAGCAAAAATATCTCGTGAAATTTAACTTTCTTTGTTGCCTTTGCTAAATTAAATAAAACGTAATTAAAATGTTTGCGGCTTTTTTATTGAGAAATGCAAGCTAATATTTGCTATTTTATCTTTAATGTTATTAAGGGGACGGTTTTTAACAAATACATTACCTAACGATATAATCAAAGTACTTTACATAATAAAAGAATATGTTTGTGTAAGTGTGTGTGTCTGCCTATTCAGTTTGTAGCGCAAAATCTAAACATCTTACGGCAATGACATTTGGTACATAGGTACTTCAAGGCCCAAAGTAGTGCACTGCGACGTTTTTTAATTAACTTTCGGTTATTTTATATAGTTTTCCGGTTATTTTTTACTTTAACCCAATTAACAACAATTTTGATCTATATTCACACAAATTATTATATATATATATATATATATATATATATATATATATATATATATATATATATATATATATATATATATATATATATATATATATATATATATATAAAATTGTAAATCCAATGTTAGAATGTAAGTAGTAAATCATAATACACTATCCCAAAATGTTCTACAAAATACAAAGAAATAAAAGAAATTCAACCATAAAGAGGAATTTATAAAGCGTAATGCAGGTCATAAAGACAAAGACAATCAACAAAAATCAAAGGTGAGGAATAAAAATAGGAAAACAAAAAAATCAAGCAAAAAAGCTTGCTCGTGGAAGAGCTTTAGGCTTAACATAAGTTCATTTCGAAAAAATTCTTGTCAAGTCCATATATCCCTTCGAAATGAACACAAAAATGCTTGTTTCTGAAACACAAGATAGATTTTATCTATAAACTTGTATTATATGGACGACAAGCATATAGATTGGAAAATTAAAGGAAATATAAATACCTTAAAATACACTTCAATAGTACAACCATGACGAGCAAAATATGACTAGACCAATGTTGCCATATGCAGAAATGAAAAGATGTGATTTGCTGTTGCCAAAGAGAGTAATAAAAACCGTACTGCGTAAAAGCAATAAAATGAGATATTCTGCAGTTGAAGCTGCAAGATAAAAAGATAAAAATATAATAAATTCAAGAGAATGTAGAAGTACGACTAAAATAAGATACTAAGGAGCGATTATGAGAACTTTAGGCTAATCGAAACTTATTAACTATACCATTTACTAAATATGCAGGATATTTATAAAATTTACTGGTAATTTTGAGGTTATTAATGCGCAAAGCATGACATTTTTTATCTGATAATCTATAAATTCTAAAAAGTTGATTAAGTATAATATTTCTAAACAATTGAATCGAGTTGCAGGAATTAAAAGGTAATAATTTATTAGCATTAAATTTAAAAAAATCTTTTTTATCATATAAATTAGTAAGTATCCCATTAGTAGGTTCTACAATTAGATTTAAATCCATATAATAAATATTATTACTAATAGTAGTTTCATTAGGTATTAATTCCAAATTATTCGGATAGAATCTATATCTATGACATAGTTATCAGTAAATACAAGACAAATCAGATCATCTACATATATGTAAATTTTATAATCTGTTGAAGTAAGGAATTTTTCATATTGCAATAGGTATAAATTAGCTAACATACTGCTATTACAGCCACCTTGTGGAACACCTGAGACTTGTAAGTGTAATTTATTACCTTGAAAGATATAATTATTGAAAAGAACAAAATGGAGAAGCTTAGAAAATTGGTAAATTTAGTAAGATGAGATTGATTAGTAATATAAGCATTATATAAAGCTAAAATGACATCATATAGATCAGTGATCTTAATAATATTAAATAGATCTTTAATATCAAAAGTTTGAAATCCTATTATTTTACCAAGTGTATTTAATTTATTTTTTAATTCTTTACTGTTATTTAGAATAATGTAATTATCACTAGAATCTCGTAAATTAATATTTAGTACATTTAAATAATACTAGCAGTAGTAGAGTATGAATTGTCACCACTAGTTACAGTTCTAAATTTAATAGGATTTTTATGAAATTTAGGTATAACCACAATATACGGAAATTTCAAAAATTTATTATTAATATCTAATACACTATACATATTGATAATTTTCAATTTGATACTATTAACAGAGTGTGAATCAATTTTATATAGACTATTATTTTTTAAATAATCTAACAGATATTGAATATAGAATTTTTTACAAATAATAGCATAATTATTAGAGGCTTTATCAACATAAGTAATAGCAAAAGATCCATGTAAATCATTAACAGAGTGTTTTATATTATCCATATTATATATAGATCTAGATAAATTAATACTACAAATGGCATTTTTAATAGATCTTGAAATAGTAAATTTCCACATATTAAATGCCTTCAAGGCTGAGCATATTTAGAAGCTAATCCATAAATAAATTTATCAAGGTCCAGGTTTATTGAATTTATAAGTCCAGAATTATTACATGAAGGTAACCTGAATTTAGTACAAAATGACATTATAGTTCTTAAAGATATATCTTTAACAATGGCTAAGTCTCCAGTAACTATATGCCCGAAGTGTGAATTTATAAAATTAGCATAATTATCAACACTACAAATACATTCACCATCTACATTTGTTGAGGAATCTTTGTCGACTGAGAGAGATTTTGAAATTGCATTGTAATTAAAATTGGTTCTTCCAATAAGCTTGTTATATTTAAAAGTTTTAGTAACATTCAAATCCTTTACAGACAATAAATGATGAAAATGATTAAATAAATTCTTAAAGTTTATAGAATTATAAATAGGATGCTTAAAAGATATTACACAATAAAAATTAGAGCAGTTATTATTATGAAATTGATCAAGTTTTATTTTTAACACTTTACAACAAAGTTGAAAAGTGTTTATGACTTTGTTCTTTCTGTCTGTCTGACTGTCAGTCTGTCTGTCCGTTAGCACGATAACTGCCGTAAAAATGACTTAATCAAAATGAAATTTTAGTATGTTGTTCAAACGGTCTGTAGGACCTATGGGAATATAAATGAATAATATCACCCAATTAGTTCTGGATTGAATCCGGGTTGAAAATATGAACATTGAACTCTATGGAACCTAATTTTTCAAACATTTTTTAAGCGAATTTAAAATTCAGAAATTGCTTCGAAAATTTTAGGTAATATTCAAATTGTTTCATAAAATATATAAAAAAAATTCAGTGAAATATATTCAGTAGTTTTTTAAATAAAAATTAAAATAATAATTACACCTCTTATATGAAACGATCACGTGACCATGATTTGAAAAGATCGCGTGACCATGATATGAAAAGATCACATGACCCACTTCAAAATTATATATGGCATCCATCTTGTTTCAAAATCGTGATTTTTTTAAGTTCTTTTTAATTCATATTGAGTGTTGTATCCGTCCTGAACCTACTTTATTTTGGCTTAAATTCTGTGCATCTATACATACTGAAACAAAGCAAATACAATATATTTGAGTTTAAATGATTATCCAAATTTGATTATTTCCACAACGAAGCCTATTTTTAACTTATGTAAAATGTAAACAGCAAAATATGTAGAATGAGTTGTATTAGAATTGCTGTACTTCTTTAACACAAAATAATTTAGCCCATGGAGTCTGCGTGGCTGATATGAATGAAATATTAATTGATTTTATAAAGAGAAGAACGATTTTTTTCGATGAAGCTTTAAGCATAGAGTTTAATTACTTGTAGCTCCATGGTCTTAATTTTTAAATAAAATAAATTATTATAGTATTGTGTGTGTTATGAATGAAATGAATGTGAGAAAGTTATGAAAGAAATGCTGTTTTTATAGAGAGATCCAGGCGTCTTATTTTTCTACGACGTCATTTGAATTAATTCCAGTTGTTTTCGATGAAGTTTTCAAATAAAATAAATTATCGTAGTATTATGATAGTTTTAAAAATATTACCGTGGAATGTATCTCATTTTAAAGATATTTAAAACAGGCAATTTATATTAATGCCGTCATTTGAATGAAGTTCATTTTTTTCAATGAAGACTTAAGTTTTCAAATATAATAAATTAATGTATTATTGTGATAAGTTTTAAAATATTACCGAGGAATATATTGCATTTTAGTCTTTTTTAAATAAAATTGCATTGAAGTTGGAAAGTGTTTCATAATCAATGCTTTAAGCATGATTGATCTTTCTTGTTAAATATTTAGATCTAGTAATGAGCAAATTATAGAAAATATGATTAAAATGTTCATTAGTAAGATTTAACTTTAAAAAATAGCATAAACTGTGTTTAATTGTTTTACTTAACTGCAAATACCCATGATTTAATAAATTTCCATTGAAATGTGTCGTTGAATTGTTGATGCATACTTTTAATCTCAGCTTTAAAATCATGTTGGGGGGAGCTTCCTTTACCGCGTTTAAATCTTTTGAGTTTAGCCAATTTACTATTATGTAAAAGAGGATTGAAAAAAAGGTGATTAAAAATAGAATACATATTATCTACAAAATAATTTTTTACAATATTACTATTGAGATATAATTGATTTAATCCATATGGAAAAAAGTACATTGTGATTTAATATAGAATTTGTCAAAGAACAATCTATCAGCAGTATTTGTTTTAATATCCAAAATATGTATATTTATATTTTCAAAACCATGATGAGCAAAGTGTTTACATTCAATTTTATTAGAAGTAGGAAGAAAATTATTATTGAGGATATATTTTTGACATGATCTCTATGTACATTCATACGTAGATGAATAGAATTACTGGTCTGTCCTATATAAGATAAATTTCAAATGTTACAGGATAATTTGTAGATGCAATTAAAAATTTTACAGAAAGTCTTATGACTATTTAGATTAGTAATTTGTGAGTTAGAAGCAAATGGGCATATATATATATATATATATATATCGGTTCCGGACATAATCCCGACAAGCCAG
Organism: Amaurobius ferox; assembly: GCA_951213105.1. Taxonomy (NCBI): domain Eukaryota; kingdom Metazoa; phylum Arthropoda; class Arachnida; order Araneae; family Amaurobiidae; genus Amaurobius; species Amaurobius ferox. The sequence goes on along the minus strand of OX578149.1, from coordinate 88,998,077 downwards.
AATCCCGACAGCCGAAATCCCGACAAGCCAGAATCCCGACAGGGTCGAAATCCCGACAAGTCAAAATCCCGACAAGGTCGAAATCCCGACAAGCCAAAATCCCGACAAGGTCGAAATCCCTACAAGGTCGAAATCCCGACAAGCCAAAATCCCGACAGCCGAAACCCACTCTTGCACAGACTAATACAACACTAAGGCGGTCATCGCAGTGGCGTCACTAGGGTTAGAATTTACTAATCAGCAACCCCCCCCCCCACGCACATGCGCTGGACTCACGCTGGGCCCACGCACATGGTTCTCTACGCCTATATGTATAGCTTGATCAAAATTATCGGCGTTTTTACATCTCTACATTTTACAAATTAATAGTTTTACTCACTAAATCATAACAATTATGCCATTACTGAAATAAATTTTGGCAAATTGAAATGACAAAGATTAAAATGATATAACAGGTCGGTATAAGATTTAGGAAATTCATTTTATTAAAAAAAGAAAAAAAACACTTACACATTCTGCATACGTTCAAATAGCATATTCAAATAATATGGCCATTGTCGTAGCAAGCGGATGGAGACAAGAGGGAGCGTGAGTCCAGCGCATGTGCGTGTGGGGGGGGGGGTGCTGATTAGTAAATTCTAACCCTTGTGACGTCACTGCGATGACCGCCTTAGTGTTGAATTAGTCTGTGCAAGAGTGGGTTTCGGCTGTCGGGATTTTGGCTTGTCGGGATTTCGACCTTGTCGGGATTTTGGCTTGTCGGGATTTCGACCCTGTCGGGATTTTGGCATGTCGGGATTTCGGCTGTCGGGATTCTGGCTTGTCGGGATTTCGGCTGTCGGGATTACGACCCAGACCCATATATTAGAAATATGTAATAATAAAAAATACAAGTAATATAAACATCACCATAGAAGAAAATTCACGGCCATAATGCCTATAAGAAAAGAGAAGAACACCAACCGAAATTTGATGATTAACCAGAATTAAATTCCTCCTCAGGTCTGAGTATTTAACGCTAACTAACCCAAACACATGCCTGTTTCAGATAGAGCAATAGTACATTACTATAAATACTCCAACTCAGACTACAGTCATCAAAAAATGCAAAAATGAAAATATGATACATTAAGAAATATTTGTATTATCATGCGGCATGAACCCTTCTTCTTTCACCACGTGTATACACGATCAACCTCAACAGCGTAAATTATCTAGAAGCACCGGAATGAACAAGCCGAAATTCTACCAGGGTGGCAGCACGAACGTTCACAGTAATACTCCCAGACCCGTCCAGTGAGTCTAAGCTGGAGACAGGACAAGCAATTCAGAATATGAACAACCCATATACGCACTTCTGTATATGGACATGAATCAAAGATGAAAATTCTTACTAAACAAGTAATCCATAGGAAAACTGGATAAACGAGAATGCCACTGAGCTTCATATATCACACACACACACACACACACACACACACACATATATATATATATATATATATATATATGTGTGTGCATATATACTCGTATATATATATATATATATATATGTATATATGTGTGTGAATGTGTGTGTATATATTTTCATCTTTTGGTGCATGTAGTCCGAGTTTGGACATTTATAGTAATGTACTATTTTCCAATCTGAAACAGGCATTTGTTTGGGTTAATTAGAATTAAATACTCAGACCTGAAGATGAATTTAATTCTTTTTAATCTTCGAAATTGGACCGGTGCTGATCTATTCTATTATCGGCATTATGGAAGTGGTTTTGTCTTCTATGGTGATGTTAATATTTCACGATTACTTGAATTAACTATTTTTATTATTATTTCTTTCTAATATATATATATATATATATATATATATATATATATATATATATATATATATATATATATATATGCCAGGGAGCAATATTGATCTTCTGGAGATGCGCATACACTAACAATAAAGTAAGCCGCATTTTAAATGTTTTAAAACTTCAGAAATTCATCCGTCTAGGGATCACAAATCTACGTAAAAATACCCTCAAATGTATTTGGTCGTAGAAATATATTAACCTTAATAACTCAAGAAACCGTCGACTCTTATTCCAAAGAATGTCAAGGTTAATTATTCATAACTATATTTCGCAGTTGAGTTAATGCGATAATATTTTTTTTGTTTTCAAAGGAAAAGTTCCAATTAAATTCAACAGAAAAGTTTAGAACACCTTTTGGTATGAAAAATGTTACCACATACGACATTTTGCAACGTAAAACATGGAAAACGAATTCTGATGGTGGCTCTTAAAAATCCATTATGGAGCACTTGCTTGAGGAAGAAAAATATTTTCTGTCAAGGCATTGGGGGATAAATTTATCATGTCAATGTCACGTCCTCTTTCACGTTCTTGTTCGATTTTTCAGGAGTTTTATTTTAGTATTGTTTTAGATAGGTATACCTCAAAGTTTCTACTAATTCATTTGGTAACAGGCATGCTTTATTAAAGTAAAAACTAATTTATAGACACCGAATACAATATGTAAATATATATAATAAAATCCAATATATCTTTCCCACTTGCCAAATATTAAGCAATCTTGGCGACATTTGAAATATGCTATCAAATTGACGTTAAATTAATATTTCTAAACATTATATTTAATTCCCTTGATAAACTTGGAAGTTTTGTAGAAACTATTAATTTTATATTTTTGATTAAAAACATAGCACACTTCCCTGTTTGTGGAACAGATACATTTTGATAGTGGGTGTTATGAAATTTACGATGATTTACTAGGAACTCTATAGTAATTAATAATATTGCTGACGACAGGTACGTTGGAGCATGATCCACGTGAGCCTGGGAATTTTAGGAGTAGAAAGGCAAGAGGCGAGCTGATGGAGGATAATTTTTTACATTGTTTTATGCCCCAGCCATATGGTGCATTTAATATCAAGTATTGAATATTGGCGATGATTCCAGAAGTTGTCTGGATTCTGAGTGCTAGCCTAAAGTATCTTCATATCTGAACGATATCTGACTTTCCCCCATATCTACACACATGGACATGATAATTCTGCATGTATAGATACGATAATGCTGCGTCTCGAAAGTCCATCCGAAAGTTGATGGGTGAGTAGAAGGGGTACGTTTCTTGTGGCTGCCATCACAATCCAGTTCCTGGCTTTTTCCCGACTGTCCAATCATATCCCTTTACATCTTCATGTGTGTGGGACGGTCTGGGTAGAAGGAATTAAAGGAGCTATCTGGGTTTGTTGTTTATATTCCAGTTGTTAAAACTTTACAAGGTCTTAGTTGTTAAATGACCAAAATGTATCAAATACATTGTTAAATAGGTTTAAGGAAATAAAACGTAAATAAATTTGAAACGGTAAGTGGGTGTTTTCAATTCCTTGGACGCCATTGCATCCAAAAAGACTAAAAAAGTCTTTCTTAGCCTTTGAGGTTCTTATTCGTCGTTTCTACATAATGTTCGTCATGTAAGGTCCTGTTTATGCTGTTCGGACTTAACTGGTATTGTTGGGATATTTCTGTTGTGTTTTAGTGCATGTTAATCTAGTGTGCCACATTTCATTACGGATTGCCTGAACTTCATTCTACTTAATGATTAAGTGTCTTGTGGGGACTCCTATACCAGGACTTGAGTATATAAACCCCTGTTTCTTTTGTGCTAATTTCATCGTTTTGACTTCGGGTATGTTGGCTATATTATTCTGAGAAAGGGGATCCAAAGTATCTTTGAAACAGCTATGTGCTGCATTATTATTTTATGTAGAACATAATTGCATTGCTTAAGTTTTCTTTAGTATTTGTTTATGTTATAATAAAGTATGCTTTAATGAGTTTCGATTTGTTAAACTAAAATATATATAATCATCAAGAGTATTAATGGAAACATGATACCGGAACGTTCGTCGCGTAACGTCAAAAGTATTCAGTATTTATTTATAACTATAAACTGTATATTTCAAAAGTAGAAAAACAAAGATAAAAAAGAATTATAAAAAATCTGAAAAATGAAAACTGAAACAAAAACTCAAATAATATAAAAAATATTATCCAAAAGAATCATATAAAGTCCCATGCAGGATCAATCAGGTATTGTTGACCCGTTTTTCTTGTTGGTTATCAGCAGGACGATGAGATCACAACCAAGTCAGGACATAAAAATTTGAAATCTGTAAGTCTAATGGTGATTTAGAAAACAACAAATTTGCCACATGTCCTATAGAATAAAGGAACTTTGTTTAGTTAATATTAAATTCATATTACAAAAGCCCGCTCACAGTCAGAACTGTAAGCGAAATTGCTGGGTACGTCTTCAAATGTTCCAAATTTGTGGACTCCTTACAAATTACAAAATTTTCTAAAATTAAATTCATATATTTAGGCAATTTTAAAAAAAATCTGTTGATTACAAATATTACTATTAATGTATGTTTTTAGTAGCAATGGGTAAAATCGTTATTATTGATCACCCCCACTTTGATTAGTCATTGTTTCATAATATTAGGTGCATATATTAAATTATTTAATATTATGACATTTGGGAACATGGTCCAGAACGTGTTCGGTCTCAGCAAAAAGTACCTAAATGTCATCCCTAGTGCGTTTCATATATGATATACATATATAATATACATTTAATTTATGCGCGTAATACGCTCCATGCAAGTAAATTAATAAAGGAACATGTATAGGTATATGTTTGTGTGCAATCTGTAATGGGAAACTTAAGCATCGTGGGACTGTGAAATTTAGTACACAGGTACTTCAGTATCCGAATAGGCGCCCATCAACGCTATTTTTTAAAATTTCGAATTAGGTTTTTAGTTATTTTATATTTTAGTCCGATATATAACAATTTTGCGTGATTCGTTCTTTAGCCACTAAAATATTATCATACAAAATCAATCATATACAATTTTTATACATATAAAATATATGTATAATTTTCGTGCGTTTTTAACTTCACTTATTTTTTATATTATGATATGATCTAAAATTGACGTGCTATCCAACGTGTATATTTTAACAGCTCTAAGTATATCAGAGGCTACTCCAGGAGGCTACTCCAATTTCATAAAACCACATGTTGATTAATTATAAATTTCTTAACCAAACCTTAGATTTTTTTATAGAATTTAGGCAGCGGTCCCCCTTTGCTGGAGTTGTTCTACCAACTCAAATTGCACCTACACACGTACTCCCACGCAAGAAGGAACTAACCACGCTCAGAACTTTGCTATGAGTTCCGGCCTAATATTTATCAGTTTGTAATTTTTTGTTAGCATTTTAAATCCCGAGCAACGCCGGTTGCATTTTCTAGTTGTATATACAATATGCATTCCATATATAATATACATATATTATATATTTCAAGTGCAATTGCATGATTTAAAGCATCAACATAATTTACATTTATACTAGTTAAATATAACTAGGCATATCAGAACTCGGTAAAAGCCTTTCATTTCTGGAGTGACTATGTTGCTACTTAGGAATTCTATTCATTGGCTCTTTATTTCATTTTTTACTGTTAATTGTCCTTATTTCCAAAGTACAATAAACGTAGGACAATAAACAATAAACGTAGGTCAATATACAATAAACGTAGGTCAATAAACGTAGGTCAATAAACAAAAGTCGATTGAAAGTATCCAACTTAGCATCCTTGTAATGACTACTACTTTCAATCCAGAAAAATTAATCTCTGTCTATGGTGTGAATATATTCCACAGATTTAGAACTACAATGATTTAAGTCATTGAAACTGATATCGCTTATTAAGGTGTAACTGAAAGACAAATTTTGATGGAAAACATCTTAGGGAGTGAGGTAAGGTGTAAATAATGAAAGAAATGTGACGTGTAAAAACGGAATGTTGTAACGGCAGTGACATCATATTGTTGCAAATACGCAACAGGAAAACATTCTTATAATTTCAAGGTCTGTGTCAAGAGACCTTCGAGATAAATGCGATGATCTTAGCTACAAATTTATAGACCATAAACTTCTAGAATTTTGTAGATCGGCTAAAGATTTTACGAGTTACCTGCTTTTTCCATTACTGCCCACAAAGTGTATTTCAGCTCGTCATTGTTCAGAGAGATTGCTGTCGTAATACGAGTAAAAGTTGTAAAGATGTAATATAGAACAATTCTAGTAAAAAGTACAAAACAATTAATTTATATATATATATATATATATATATATATATATATATATATATAATTGAAGAATTTTTATTTACTTGTATTATATATACCTGAGATTGGTCATTAATAGAAAATGTTCTGTATAGCAAAAGTGAAAGGACGAAGGACTGAAATGTAAATGTGATATCAAAAAAAAAAATTCGACATGCTGTAGAACATTATAAAAAGAACATGTTAAGTAAACATTATAAATAAAACAGGTACTAAGTTAGTATAAAATACCCCTTTTTCCCTGTTCCATATATATGTCAAGGACTAGAATAGGAATTACATGTGGTAAAGATGAGTAAAAAATTTTTTTGTACCTACGCATAAAGATTAAAGTATTTTTATATAAATCATATATGTAATGCAGATACTTAAGGTACTAATACCCTTGTTCCCTGCATAAACATGCATGGTGTAAATGCAAGAAATGTGTTTAACATGAAAAGTTGCAAAACAGAAACATTGTTTTACGCGATGCCTTTTCTAACTCCCAATTATTTTTTTTTTGAAAATGAATAAATTGAATAAAGTGAAAAGCATTTCCGAAATCATGTACGTTATTAAGGGCCATACATGTTTCGTTAATGCTGATTCTACGTTTCTGTGTGCATTGCTGTAAATTGTATTACACAAATAATGCACATGGCCCGACGTAGAAGAAAATATAATTTGGATCAGATGTATGAGAAACCAAATATAAAAATCAAATATAATCAAATATAACAGCATGTGGTTAAGTATTTATTGGATAATACAATGTAATAAAAAGGTATAAGAGTATAATAATATACATGTATTTCCCCCTTGTGCTGCTTAACAGTTTAGATTACGTGATACTGACTAAGCATTTTAACTCAAAGCAGGTTACAGTTAGTTCTATATACTAAGATTCTAACTGTTGGAAGTGAGACATGGAGATAAAAAATTATTTAAAATTGTTTGAGAATGATCTGTCAATATGTTGCTGTAATTGCAGCAAAGTGTTGAATTTGAAATTAAAATGTGTTTTAATAAATGAAAAAATAAGGTATGGCGGGTAGATATTTTATATATATAAATATATATATATATATATATATATACGACAAGCATAAATATATATATATATATATATATATATTTATATATATATATGTATATATATATATATTTATGCTTGTCGTCCTAATAACACATGTTTATAGATAAAATCAATCTTGTGTTTCAGAAATAAGCATTTTTGTGTTCATTTCGTTTAAAATATTAGGAATTGATAGAGAATTTTATCGAAATGAACTATTCTTAAGCCTAGAGCTCTTCCACATGCAAACATTAATGTTTGATTATTTTGGAATTCCTTTTTTCGATTCCTCTCCATTGACATTTGGTGATTATCTTTAGCTTTCTGAACTGTAATATGTATTATAATTCCTCTTTATTGTTGAATTTTATTTTATTTCATTGTATTCTGTAGGCTTGAAATAATTTTAAGATAGTATATTATGGGTTACATCTTCCACTCTACCATTGGATTTATTATTTTAATATTTTTTACACACACACACACACACACACACACACACACATATATATATATATATATATATATATATATATATACCTCAAAAGAACTTTTTCTATTTCAGCACCTTCCATAAAGTTGCACCACTTGCACTTGCAGCCACCGAAACCCAGACGTCGTATGTGTAACTGTGTGCCCCAAGATGGGAATCTATTGTTACGGCTCTCCAAAGAGTTCCTGATCTCTTCATGACAGTCATTGCCAGAATAAGAGTTTGATTCCATTCGCGGCTACCATTAAAACTACATGAAAGGGAGAACTTTTACGATACTTGTAAATCGAAATTATAAACTTTGATCGAATCTATTTTAGAACCTCATATTTCACAAAACTTTGTATATCATTCTCGATACCTTTTTAATTTGAAAAGATCTTCTGTCTCTTTGAAATTATTTGTTTATTTGTCTGTTTGCCTGCTTCGTACACGATTAAACAGTATTTGGAAGGGTTATTTTCAATTTTGATATGGTTATTTCCTACTTCCCAATTTTTCGAGTTTTTGGGTTAAAAGTTTATAGATGTATTAATAAATATTGTACAGATAACTTTGTAGAGGTATTATAGCGGTATTTTAGAGATAAATTTGTAGAGATATTAATAATTGTACTTTCGTAGAAATAGCAGATGATTTTATTCGGAAACATTATTTGAATGGAAATCTGCTATCATACTGCTCAGGAACATAATCAAGTCAGATGTGCTTATACAACAAGCGATTTCCTTTAAACTCAACCAATTTATATAATAAAGAAGTGGATAGAAAAATAAATGTTATAGGTGAATGATAATATATATTTGACTAGCAGCATATCCGTTCTTCGTAAGGCATATATCGTTCTATTTTCCAGAGTGCCCAGCGTATAGCAAGAATAGAAAGTTGGTGTTCAGTTGATGAGTACTACCACTAAACCACAATACATAACGCGTAAACGGCTAAAAATTTTTACACCAGATGCCTCAAAAAATATACCTATATTTTTGTATTTACAAAAGCGTTACATTATATAGATATATTCAGCGTATTATCATTTTTTCATGCACTTCAGCAACAAAATCACGATTTATGCTAACTGAATTTAACAATCAACTTGATTTTTCTAATTAATATAATCAAGAAAATGAACGAAGTTTCTATACACATTTTAAATCACAGAATAAGCTTGGATTCTTTCTTATTACTTTATATATATTATAATACATATTGTGACGGGGTCGAAAATTCGAATTCGGGTTTTTGGCGGGAGAGCGCATTCCAACCATCCCTGAACACGAAGCAGACGTTTTTGAGGGGATGTCTGTGTATGTGGTGGGAGGGGTGAAAGTATGTGTGTGTGGGTGAAAGTATGTGTGTTTGTGCTTGTTTGTTTGTGTGTGTGTGTGTGTGTGTGTGGAGACGATATCTCACGAATGAATCAAGCGATCTGAACAAAATTTGATACAAAAATCACAATCAGTGAATACTGGAAATCAATTGTTTTTACATGCAATCGAATGTTCAGCACCGTCCTAAATTTTGAATTGAAATTTTTAAAAAATCATAAAAAATTTAAAACATTCAATAAGTTACGTAAATAATCATTGCTTATGTAATTTTTTATTAGAAAACGATTAACATAAACTTTAAAACTAGCATAAACCGTTCTTGAGATATTGCACATTTTTCAAAACACTTTATCAAAAAACTACATAACATTAAAAAAATATATATTAACTATTGTGAAATATGTTTATTTTTCATATGTGATATTCGATAAATTTATTATCATCGTTCTCGTAAATCTAGCTCGTTCCATTCGCCAGAAAAGACACTTTGGATAATAGCTTTGTGATTTGACGCCATTAGTCATTTATCTACCATAAGACTAACCTATTTCTCCATAAACAATGCTTGGCGAAATTTTGGGGACGAATTTAGCTTAATATCGCCAACTTGGCTAGTTTTTGAAATGCCACCAAATTGATAAAAATGACTCTAAATCAATGAAAATTTCAACTAAGTGATTAACATTCAATATTTTGGAAATACTATAAGACTCGACTATAAAACTCTTTCTGTAACATTTGTAAAAAATTTGGTGGCGAATTTTGTGGATATACCGCCAACTTGGCAACTTTTTTAAATGTAGCCAAATTAACGCAATTGTTGCCACATTGACAAAAATGTTATCAAATTGATAAAAATGTGGCCAAATTTATTAAAATGGCGTCAAAAAGGATGCAATATTTTGCAAATTTTTAATTCCGTCATATGATAGACATACCTTTTATTATATAAGAAATTATCCTCTAAATATCTCCAACTTGGCGATGTTTGGCCCCACATTGACGAAAATATTGTCAAAATTACAAATGGCGCCAAGTCAATGAAAATGACGTCTTATTGATATATTTATTATTAAAATATTGAAACATATGGACTGTATTGTTTATTGGGGATGCTATCACTATTGATAATTGTTAATTTAGAGTTGCGTAAAATATAAGTTAATTGGGTACGAAATAGTTTTAGATGTTGTCATCCGGATGTACAATTTACCTCGCCAAATGTACAATTCAACGTTACAAACACTATGTCGTAAATCTTTAAATCCCTTTTTCACCGTTAAAGAAGTATATCCATGGTAGTATATAAGGAAAGTCATGTGCCGCTCACATCAGATTTTCTTTTAATAGAATTGAGTTTTCAATAGTGTTTCTTCATTTCGCTTGTACATTTTATTAGATAGGGATAACTTGCATGCATTTCTCCCTAGCAATTGCTTGATATTCATGAAAATCCAGGATACGCCTTTTCAGAATTGTTGAGCAAATGAAATGTTATTTGAAGTGTTTCACCATTTTGCTTCCTTTTGAATTGCTTCACCATGTGGTGAATAATTTTTGGTTCACCACATTAGAAATATCTACACATATGGTTTTTAAGAAAGTGCTGAAGCACCCCAAATAACTTTGTACGGAAAGGTTCATATGTGCATACAGGAGGTTCATCTGTGGTAAAGTAAAAGTTTATATTTAAATTAAAATCATTTAAAGAATGCAAAATATAAATTTTAATCTGTTTTATATAAATATTTCATCGAAAGTAAGTAAATAATATAGAGATTCTATCAAGTATGTAGCATTAATTAAGGCATTCAATAAAGTTCTAAATCGGCAGTAGAATTTCGTTTAAATGCAACTATTTAATATATGAATCTCCTAAAATAATCGTAGAATAGAATTTTATCGAGCTCAAGGCTTCATCTTATAAGATAGGGAACACCTGCATGCATTTATCCCTAGTAATTACTTCAAATTCATTAAAATCCCTTAAATACGCCTTTTCAGAATTGTTGAGCAATTGCAATTCTTTGAATTGCTTCATCATTTTTGGTTCACTGCAATTTATACTCGAAAATGCTGCAATACAACTTATTACAAGATTATTGTTCGAAGATAAATGCCCTTGAGTGAGTTATTCTATAACGTTATATCTCTATATTAAAACAAGAAAGATCAATCATGCATAAAACATTGACTATGTAACACTTTCCAACTTCAATGCAATTTCATTTAAACATCCCGAAAATGAGATACATTCATCGGTAATATTTTAAAAATTATCACAATACTACATTAATTTATTATATTTGAAATCTTAAAAGTTCATCGAAAAAAATGAACTTCATTCAAATGACATCAATTAAATATAAATCGCCTGGCTCCTCGGTAATGTTTTTAACATTATTATAATACTACAATAATTTATTATATTTGAAAACTTATCAAAAACAACTGAAATTTAATCAAATGACGCCATCGAAATATAACACGCCTGGCTCTGTCTAAAAAAGCAAATTTTCATTCATAAGCATTTTCCTATTCATTTCATTCATCACAATACTATAATAATTTATTTTATTTAAAAACTTAAGACCATGGAGTTACAAGTAAATAAACTATTTTCTTAAAATTTCATCGAAAAAAATCGTCGTTCTCTCTGTAAAATCAATGAATATTTCATTCATATCAGCTATGCAGACTCCATGAGCTAAATGCTTTTGCGTTAAAGAAACACAGCAATTCAAATTCTCATGCTGAATATTCAATACCCATTTTACTTCACCTTTATTATCAAATAGGTGGCCACGTATTTTTAATGAAGTTAAATTAATTTTATGAAAATGATTTCGGCATAACTAAATATAGAACACATTTTTCACATCCAAAAACGGTTTTGATAGTGTACTGCTTATAAAAATATAGCATCTTTCTTCAAGGAAAGATAGCCAGATTAGTTACTCAAGTAAAAGCAATGTCGAATGTAATTACTTTCAAATTGTTCCAGCAGGAAGATACTGGTACAGCTAGTTCAGAAGATTAACAAGAAAGATTAATCATGCTTAAAGCATTGATTATGAAACACTTTCCAACTTCAATGCAATTTTATTTAAAAAAGTCTAAAATGCAATACATTCCTCGGTAATATTTTGAAACTTATCACAATACAGCATTAATTTATTATATTTGAAAACTTAAACCTTCATCGAAAAAAATGAACTTAATTCAAATGACGGCATTGAAATATAAATTGCCTGGTTTAAACATCTCTAAAATGTTATACATTCCTCGGTAATAGTTTTAGAATTATCATAATACTACGATAATTTATTATATTTGAAAACTTCATCGAAAACAACTTAAATTAATTCAAATGACGTCATAGAAAAAATAACACGCCTGGATCTCTCTATAAAAACAGGATTTCATTCATAACTTTCTCCCATTCATCACAATACTATAATAATTTATTTTATTTAAACATTTTGTTTAAGACCATGGAGCTACAAAAAATTAAAATCTATGCTTGAAACTTCATCGAAAAAAATCGTCCTTCTCTTTATGAAATCAATTAATATTTCATTCATATCAGCCATGCAGACTCCATGGACTAAATTATTTTGTGTTAAAAAAATACAGGAATTCTAATACAACTCATTCTATATATTTTGCTGCTTACATTTTACATAGGTGAAAATTAGGCTTAGTTGTAGAAATAATCAAATTTAGATGATCATTTAAACTGAAATAGATTATAATTGTGCTGTTTCAGTATGTAGATGCACAGAATTTAAGCAAAAATAAAGCGGTTTTAGTACGGATACAACACTCAATATGAATTAAAAAGAACTTTTAAAAACACGATTTTGATACAAGATGGATGCCATATTTCAATTTTGAAGTGGGTCACGTGATCGTTTCATATAAGAGGTGTAATTATTATTTCAATTTTTATTTTAAAAAAATACTGAATATATTTTGCTGAATTTTGTTTATACTTTATGGGATAATTTGAATATTAAATAAAATTTTTGGAGCAATTTGTAAATTTTAAATACCTTAAAAATGTTTGAAAATTAGGTCCCATAATGTTCAATGTATTTCATTTTTTCAACCCCGGTTCAATCCAAAACTAATTGGGGGATATTATTCATTTATACTCCCATAGGTCCCACAGACCGTCTGAACAACATACTAAAATTTCATTTTGATTAAGTCATTTTTACAGCAGTTATCGTACTAACGGTCAGACAGACACACAGACAGACAGAATGAACAAAGTCATAAATACTTTTCATCTTTGTTGTAAAGTGTTAAAAACGTAGCTGCCGCCGACGCCGCTGTTTGATAAATATTGCATTTCTCACGTTTCTCTGTGATGTACCGCAAAATCTTTAGCATATAAAAATATGAAAGTTGGTACATTTATAGAGAAATATCGGGAGCACTCACTGGTATAAGCCATTTTTTGATTCAAAATTTAGTTTAGGAAATATTTAATGTTGAAGTCAAAATCAAAGAGTTTTTAAGCTGCAAGTTCTCGTCCTGGATAGACTAGCAATAAGAAGACCTCCAATTTTTGTTGTCATGTACCTACATAGTCGAATTTTTGCAGGACGGAGCCCTTTTTTAACACTTTACAACAAAGTTGAAAAGTGTTTATGACTTTGTTCATTCTGTCTGTCTGTCTGTTTGTCTGTCTGTCCGTTAGCACAATAACTGCCGTAAAAATGACTTAATCAAAATGAAATTTTAGTATGTTGTTTAAACGGTCTGTAGGACATATGGGAATATAAATGAATAATATCACCCAATTAGTTTTGGATTGAACCCGGGTTGAAAAAATGAAATACATTGAGCCCTATGGGACCTAATTTTTCAAACATTTTTAAAGCGGATTTAAAATTCACAAATTGCTTCGAAAATGTTAGGTAATATTCAAATTGTTCCATAAAATATATAAAAACGAATTTAGCGAAATATATTCAGTAGTTTTTTAAATAAAAATTAAAATAATAATAACACCTCTTATATGTAGCGATCACGTGTACATGATATGAAAAGATCACGTGACCCACTTCAAAATGATATATGGCATCCATCTTGTCTTAAAATCGTGATTTTTAAAGTTCTTTTAATTTCATATTGAGTGTTGTATCCGTCCTAAAACCACTTTATTTTTGCTTAAATTCTGTGCATCTACATACTGAAACAACGCAATTACAATATATTTGAGTTTAAATGCGCATCCAAATTTGATTATTTCTACAACGAAGCCTATTTTTCACCTATGTAAAATGTAAACAGCAAAATATATAGAATGAGTTGTATTAGAATTGCTGTATTTTTTTAACACAAAATCATTTAGTTCATGGTGTCTGCATAGATTGATTTTAAAATGAGAAGGACGATTTTTTTCAATGAAGTTTTACGCATAGAGTTTAATTACTTGTAGCTCCATGGTTTTAATTTTTAAATAAAATAAATTATTATAGTATTGTGATAAATGACATAATTGGGAATCTATTTATGAATGAAATGCTGCTTTTATAGAGAGAGCCAGGCGTGTTATTTTTTCTATGACGTCATTTGAATGAATTTCAGTTGTTTTCGATGACGTTTTCAAATATAATAAATTATCATAGTATTATGATAATTTTAATATTATTACCGGGGAATGTATCACATTTTAGAGATGTTTAAACGAGGCAATTTATATTTCAATGCCGTCATTTAATGAAACTCATTTTTTTCGATGAAAATTTAAGTTTTCAAATATAATAAATTAATGTAGTATTGTGATAAGTTTTAAAATATTACCGAGGAATGTATTGCATTTTAGACATGTTTAAAAATTGCATTGAAGTTGGAAAGTGTTTCATAATCAATGCTTTATGCATGATTAATCTTTCTTGTTTAAATTTTGATTTAGTTAATGAGTTATTCAAATTGTTATGCACTTCTGAAGTGAAATCTTTCTTCTCTACGGGCGAAGATATAATTGGTCGAAACGATTGCTAGCTTCTTTCTGATTGGTGTCAGGCAGAGAAGTTATAAAATAGGCAAAGACTGAGTTATTGAAGCATTAAAAACTTTTAAAAGTATAGATATTTATTTTTAAACATGACTACAACGTGAGTGCACTTTGGAAAATGTGAAATGTTGACAATCATGTGACTTATCCTTTATTCTAACAAACAAACAGAGCGCTGCACAAATCTTGATTTCATTGTTATATTGCACAACAATTAAATGTTTTGTTGTTGTAATTATAAGTATACTGAAAGGCTAGCACGTACTATGAAACTGTTTCACGAACAAGCAGCAAAACCTACAGTTATGAAATGTGGCCGTTTTTTCCTAGTACACTAAGTTATCGTCCTTAATAGCAGGCGGTACGAAAGGATTCGCAATGCAGGTTCAGCGAGCGCCAGGAAGTAGAAGACGAATCCTCCCAATTCACGAAGCGATATTAGGATTCGGCGAGCGTAGCTATTTGATGGCTGCACTTGGTGATATTACTCGTGAAACAAAGCGATTTAGTGAACATCAGTTAATAATGAGACGAAGCCCCTACAGGGACATCACGCCTGCGGCGAACAGCGAGTAATGAGTGGTAGACAATGGAGGACGGAGTTTCGGGGTTTTGCGAGCTTCAGCGAGCATGTTACTCGTAGGCGATCGTGTGTGTCGTTCGAATTGAAAGCGATCAAGAAGAGAACTGTAGGGCTGGTGAATGTAAGTTAACAATGGACAGTCCCCAACGAATGCATTACGCCTGCGTAGCAAGTTGCACGGAATTGCTAGGGAGCTTAGCGAGAGTCAGCGAGTTGGAAGCGAAGCTTCTCGACTTGCGAATCCAATTACGGGGATGAATGAGCATCAGCTAATGGAGAGCGTAGCCCCGGGGTTCTGCGAGCATCAGTGAGCGTCAGCGATTAGGAGTCGAAGCCTACCGACTCAGGAATCGAGTTACAAGATAAATGAAGGTCAACCAATGGAGGGCGAATCCCCGAGATTCTGCAAGCGTCAGCGAGGATGGAACACATAGGCGATTGTATGTGCCACCCAGTTTGGAAGAGCTAACTAAGCGAGTTCTAGGGCTGGTGAATGTCAGTTAACAAAGACGGCGAAGCGAGTTCTGAGGCTGGTGAATGTAAGTTAACAAGGGGCGGTTCCCAACGGCTGCCTTACACCTGCGTAGGAAGCACACGATAATGCTCGCGAAGTGAGCTTAGAAAGCGTCAGCGATTAGGAAGCGAAGCCTCTCGACTTTCGAATCCTGTTACGGCGATCAAAGAGCGGCAGCCAATGCAGGGCGGAGCCTCGGGGTTCTGTGAGCATCAGTGAGCGTCAGTGATTAGAAGTCGAAGCCTCTCGACTCGGGAATCAAGTTACGGGGTAAATGAGGGGCAGCCAATAGAGGACGAATCCCCGAGATTCTGACAACGTTAGCGAGTATGGAACACGTAGGCGATCGTATGCGCTACCCAGATTGGAAGAACTAGCTAAGCGGGTTCTAGGGCTGGTGAATGCAAGTTAACAAGACTCCCAACGGCTGCATTGCACCTGCGTAGCAAGCAGCACGAAAATACTCGTGAAGCGAGCTTAGAGAGCGTTAGCTAGCGTCAGTTAACAAGGACGATGCCGGTTTATTGTACCCCTGATATTACGCCTGCGTCGCTGGCGGCACGCAAGTGCTCGTGAGGCGAGCTCAGCGAGCGCCAGCGAGTTGGAGGCGTATTTAACCGACTCGCGAAGTGAGTTAAGGGGTTGGCGAACGTAGACAGCAGGGGGCGGAGCCCCCTAGTAAATGCAAAAAAAATCATATTACAGTAAGAAAATAGTTGAAATGAGATTTGTAATTTTGAAACTGTTATTCGTATTTCAGAATGATTTTCACTAAATTCCTTTTCCGGCCACACAGAAAGCTACCATTAGCCTTTTGGTTGGTCGTGTGGTCTGTGTTTTCTACTAAATTCCTTTTAATTTAAAGTTATTCGATACCCACCCCCCTCTTTTTTTCAAATTCAGGTTCTTCAGCCAACTATCATCATAATTTATTATGACCGTGTCCATGTATACAAAGAAGTTAAAAATTTACTACATTAGGAAGACCTACACTTATGGTCTCGATGAAAGTCCTTAAGCATGCCCAATTACTCTTTAGGGAAAGTTTCATTTATTTATTACAAATAGCCAGGCACTTGCTACACCATCATTCGTCTATAAATCGGCCAGCATCGTGAACCATTTAGCCGTCATATGACGTTTCCCTGGTGCACATCTGGGGGCGAAACACACTGCGCCTAACAACACAACATCCATGCCCGTAGGTGAGACTCGGACCCATAACTCGACAGCCAAGCGAGCTGCCTTGAACGCTTAACCACCGCCTCGGCAAGGAAATGTTCATTAGGACCATAATATATGGCTAAATAACCATAGTCGATCAAAAAATGTGATTAAAACACCCCCTAGTAGAGAATTAAGAAAGCTGTGATAATAAACACGGCAACAGAGCTAGGTTGACCAGAAAAAGCAATTAAAAAGTATTAGAACATTATATGTTTTATAGGAATCGGTAATAAAACTGACGGCATTTATATACACACAATACATTAGAGAATTGCTGTACTATTAAGGGATTCTGAAATGGAGAACACTTATATGCACAGTTATCTAAAGCACAGCTGATTCAAAATGTCTTCATCAGTAGTAATTTACATTTGAATTATAGAAAGAAAATTACGGCGTAATGGCAAGCACTGTAGGTGCCACCGTGTTACAGACCCTGATAACACCACTTCTTGACATGCATTTATTGTCTTTCGTATGCGCATATAGTTGTTTCTATTGTCGATTCATACTAATTAAGTAATGCTCTACAACTTTATAATTGGCTTTTCCTCTATCTCACTTTGATGCCGAGCTCTTTATCCTAACATTAAAATATCCTATTGCTATTATTTTAATCGATCTACAAACACATATCACTTCAAAAAAATTCTATTCTATTTCAGTGATGCGCAAAATATGTACAGCCGCCGAACATCCGAATTCGAATTTTGAATTCCCTAACAATCATTTCACTGAACATTATACAACGAATTCGGGAAAAACTTAATTTCAGACTGTACTAAAGTGAAATATTCATATCTAATATTTTCTACTAACTTTAATCAAAATCGCTTACACTGAAATCCATTTTACTCCACATATTTCACAGAAAGTACAGTCTATTTTAAGTCACTCTTGCTTGCACAATCAATTTTCAATTCTGACATTAAATCGGTACTAAGTCCTACATTATAAATTCACCTTTCTTCCTATCTTTTCAGCGTCCGTTCTTTGTGCAGATTCGAGCGCACAAAGGTTCCAGCTCAAATATGCAATTGAAAGAATACATTTTACCTCGCAATGAGGAAAAGGCGTTTCTCCCGACTTTAATGACTCGGTCGAGGCTATTGTGACGAACGAATGAATGGACATTGGAGATCTTATTGAAGTAAACATTGGATAGTATAAAGGGAGCCCCTGTTGAATGAATGCTGCACTTTGTTGAAAGAAAGGATTACGCCAGTATTAAGAATGTAATAAAATCTTTGCAGGGGATTAGTCAGATTTATTGAGGACAGGTCAAAATGAGTACATATTCCAGATTTAGTGTTAGGAAATATTTAAAAGAATTCAAAGCTCTATAGCATGTAATTTTAATACGCCAGAAAAGAAGATTTTAATTAATGACTTTTAGCCAATTTTTTGGTTCTATTTAGTTTTAAAGTAATAAATAAATGATGGTTTATTTTAAGGATTATTTTTTCTGGTCAACATCTTCCAATTCTTCGCATTTTACTCCACAATCTGTTCATACTGGGTGAATTGGATTGTCAGTGCTTCAGTATTCAATCTTATTTTAACAAGAAAGATCAATCATGCTTAAGGTATTGATTATGAAACACTTTCCAACTTCAATGCCAATTTATTTAAACATGTCTAAAATGCAATACATTTCTCGGTAATATTTTAAAACTTATCACAATACTACATTAATTTATTATATTTGAAACCTTCATCGAAAAAATGAACTTCATTCAAATGACGGCATTGAAATATAAATTGCCTGGTTTAAACATCTCTAAAATGTGATACATTCCTCGGTAATAATTTTAGAATTATAATAATACTACGATAATTTATTATATTTGAAAACTTCATCGAAAACAACTGAAATTCATTCAAATGACGCCATAGAAAAAATAACACGCCAGGCTCTCTCTATAAAAGTAGCATTTCATTCATAAATAATTTCCCATTCATGTCATTCATCACAATACTATAATAATTTATTTTATTTGAAAATTAAGACCATGGAGCTACAAGTAATTAAACGCTATGCGTAAAATTTCATCGAAAAAAATCGTCCTTCTCTTTATAAAATCAATGAATATTTCATTCATATCAGCTACGCAGACTCCATGAACTAAATGATTTTGGGTGTAAAATATGTGAAAAATAGGCTTCATTGTAGAAATAATCAAATTTGGATGAGCATTTAAACTCAAATATATTGTAATTACGTTGTTTCAATATGTAAATGCACAGAATTTAAGCAAGAATAAAGTAGTTTTAGAGAACGGATATAACACTCAATATGAATTAAAAAGAACTTTAAAAATCACGATTTTGAGACAAGATGACATATATCATTTTGAAGTGGGTCACGTGATATTTTCATAGCATGGTCACGTGATCGCTTCATATAAGAGGTGTTATTATTATTTTAATTTTTATTTAAAAACTACTGAATATATTTCGCTGAATTTTTTTTTATATATTTTATGGAACAATTTGAATGTTACCTAAAATTTTCGAAGCAATTTGTGAATTTTAAATCCGCTTAAAAAATGTTTGAAAAATTAGGTCCCATAAGGCTCAATGTATTTCATTTTTTCAACCCGGGTTCAATCCGAAACTAATTGGGTGATATTATTCATTTATATTCCCATAGGTCCTACAGACCGTCTGAACAACATACTAAAATTTCATTTTGATTAAGTCATTTTTACGGCATTTATCGTGCTAACGGGCAGACAGACAGAACGAACAAAGTCATAAACACTTTTCAACTTTGTTGTAAAGTGTTAAAAAGGAACTCATGCCGCTGACATCTAAATTTGAAGGTAGATCTGATTCAATCGAATAAGATACCTCAGGTCGAGTTGGAATAACATAACATCAGTTAGATGCAATCGTCTATTCTTTAGAAGTCCAGATTAGATTTTATGTCCAAATCGGATAGTTCAGTATCTTTAATAAATTTATAACAGAAAGAGGTCAAACCTCACTTAAGCCCATGAATCTCTGCAAAAAATACATAATCGTGATGACTTAGAATTTGACTTGTATCTTTTTAATTAATCAGAAGAAAACTTAAGCTCTGGTTCTTAAGAAATGTCATTTCATTTCACAAAAGTAATTCAAAGAAACTTTAAAAAATCAAAACGGTTTAGAAAATTACCCCTATCAAACCTTTCTAGAAAATTAGGATAAAAAATCATAAAGTACTTCTCGACGTAGTTAATTTATGGAACACTTTATTCCATGAGCCAGTCCTTAGATGGAAAAACTCATAAATGAAACAATTAGGAATTTTATCATAGTCAATATATCTTCACATAAGTTTCCCTTTTTTATATGTACGTCTGTGTTTTTTTCATTTATTTAATCTGATTTATGAATTAAAGCAGAAAGCAAGTTGAAAGAAAAATTAAGCTGGCATGACAGTTGTAAAAAAAGGACCCGTAACAAACATCAACGCTATATCAAGCAAGCGCGGATTCTTAAAAGAACATGCTAACGGGTCCATTCATTTAGTTGAGTCATTAATTTACTTAATGAAGATGTAATATTGCGTCGTTTTCAACTATATTTATTCTTCTTTTTCAGCCATTCTGGCTTTTCCAATTAACTCTGTTATTTTTTAACCCTTGAGAATAGAAAGACGTATATCCACTTTAAAGGTTGGAATTGTAAATGGTGAAAGCCTTGGTTTTGAAATAACAATGCGGGCCTTTGTTAAGGTGTTTCAATAAATATTGGATTCTCATTTATCACCAACGTTATAATGTTTATTGTCATAAAGAAACAATTGTGGGATATTATGTGTTATTGGTGCCGACCCGTAGAGTAGTGGTATTCAATGTTGTGAGGCATTGATAATATTTTTGTTATCATTTCCCTAATTTACATTTTTTACTTTCCTTATATACATAATGTATAAGGAAAGTATTGTGACGGGGTCGAAAATTCGAATTCGAGTTTTCGACGGGAGAGCACGTTTCAAACATCCCTGATCACGAATCAAACATTTTTGAAATGATGTCTGTGTGTGTGAAAGTGTGTGTGTGTGTGTGTGAAAGTGTGTGTGTGTGTGTGTGTGTGTGTGTGTGTGTGTGTGTCAGTGAGTCTGTGGAGACGATAACTAACGAACGAATGAACCGATTTGAACAAAATTTGGTACAAAAATCACAATCAATCCGTAAACACTGGAAGCCTATTGTTTTTATACGCAATCGAATGTTCAAAACCCCCCTAAATTTTCGAATGAAATTTTGAAAAAATCGTCAAAAAATTAAAACCACTAACAAAGTTACGCAAATAGACATTTCTTATGTAATTTTTCATTAGAAAACGATTGACATAAATTTTAGAATGCTAACATGAACTGTTCTTGAGATATTGCACATTTTACAAAAAAATTATCAAAAAGTCATATAAAATAAAAAAAACTACTTCCTATTGAGAAACATGTTCACTTTTCATATGTAATACCATGCGATAAATTGGGTGACATCATTCTCGTGGATCTAGCTCGTTCCATTCATGAAAAAAGATACTTTGAGAAATACATTTGTATTTGAACGTCAATAGTCATTTATCTGCTGTAAGTATAACTTATTTCTTAGTGCATAACGCTTGGCGAGATTTTGGCGACGAATTTGGAGGAATGTCGCCAATTTGGCGACTTCTTGAAATGTTGCCAAATTAACGAAAATCTCACCAAATGGATAAAAATGACGCTAAATCAATGAAACTGACGACTAATTGTCGAAAATTCATTATCTTGGAAAGAATATTAGTATCTACTATATAAGAAAAACCTATTTTTTTACTGTAAAAGAAGTAAATTCATTACATTATACAAGGAAAGTCATGTGTTGCCCACATCAGATTTTTTACTTTGATTTCCGCGTTTACTAACAGCTAATTAGAGCTTCATATTTGGGCAGAATTATCAGGTGTTTTTCAGGTAAAATGCGGATTCTACATTGAGGAAGAATCAAGTTTTAAGGTAAATGGGTCTTTTAAATTGTGGCCCAAGAAGTGGTGTGCGCGGAGGAAGATTATTCAATACAAAAATCAGCTTCGGCATCTAGAACTGGGTGGTCAACAATTCATAGAGCGTAAAGAATCCGTATGCAATGTATGATCTATCCGATCAAAATATTTTTTTAGTAGTTAT
The DNA here is from genome assembly GCA_951213105.1 of Amaurobius ferox. Taxonomy (NCBI): domain Eukaryota; kingdom Metazoa; phylum Arthropoda; class Arachnida; order Araneae; family Amaurobiidae; genus Amaurobius; species Amaurobius ferox. The sequence continues at coordinate 88,975,451 of OX578149.1, read as the reverse complement.
TTTGGGTTTCGGGGGAGTTGCCACACAATTCGTAAGTTGCGAATCCAGACCACTCGACTGATCCAAAGGGTTTGTAGCAGCTGTTTGAGTGGCCGAACACAGTTCGTAAGTTGAAGACCCAGATCGTCCGACTCGTCCTAAGACTTGAGCAGCCGTTTGCGCGGCTGGAGACACAGTTCGTAAGTGTATTATTTTTGTAAACTCGAGTATATGGTAAAAAGTAACAGGAAGATGATTTATTTTGATTATGTCTAGCAAGAAGATCTGGTCTGTATTTAAGTCAATACATGTGTTTTAGCCTTTATCGTATGTACATCCTTAACTGTTAGGAGTTGAATTATCTGTTATTTCCAGAATTGCTTTTCATTTAACTTTTGACGCTTTAGACTTTACGGTTTTAATAGCCTAAAAGGTCAGTACTCTACAATGGCATCCGAACAGGTTAAGAATACTTTACAATGGCGCTTGAACATACAGAACTTTACAATGGCACCCGAACTTAAAAAATATGCATACAGATAGAAAGAAAGGGTTAGTTGACCCAAAAATTGTCACTGAAGCACCAACGGAAAATAGTACACAGAGTTAAGAATTTCAGTTTGATATAAAGTGACATTGATAAATTATAAAGTTTGTGTAAATAAGTTGTAAACTGTAGTAAATTGAAATATGGAAGACATGTTGAGGTAAGCGAATACTGAATTGGCAAGAATAGCAAAACCTGCTTTTGATGGAGGTGGTCCCGCACGAAAGTATGTTGAAGACCCAGACCGAGAGACAATTTTTTATAGTAAAGTTAAGACAGGGCGACAATTTTGCATTAATTCAAGAGACAGAGTTTAAAATCCAAATAGTGAAGACATTTTTGGAATTGAGAAATGGATGGACAGATTGAAGCAAAAGGAAAGATTGCGAAAATTATGACATCGAATACGAGTTAGAGGATAGTGAAGAATATATTTTTTAAATATGAAACGCCGTTATTGATCAAAGTTAGGAATTTGAATGTAGTGCAGAATCAAAATAATTTACATTAAGTAAAAGTACAATGATCGGTTTCAAATGAAATTTTGGATTGGGATTTTGAAACTATTCTTAAAGAATGCGAGGTTGAAAATGTAATAAAATGAATTCAGATTGACAAAGTGTATCAGAAATACGCCAAATATGATTAAACGAAATATATCTGGATTTGTATACTAATCTATATCGAGTTTAACCTAACATTGTCTTCATATAAATAGTTGCTAAAGTTACAAAAATTGAAATGAGATAATAATAGTTTATTTTATAATTTAATTTCCATCAATTTCTAGAATAATAATAATACGAGAAAAAATCGGATATATCAAAGTTCTTCTCTATTGAAAATTATTTTTGTATGTTAATAACAAGACATATTAACTTCTTAATTAAATTTCAACTTTGACATAAACGCTAGACGACTACATCATATGTTGGTGAAACCTACAAATTCCAATTATCTTAAAAACTGCTATTTATATACGTCAACGTATCTCTATTTGCAATCAAGGTTATTTCTTTTAATTTCTTTTAAGAATTGTGGATGACCTTATGATGTCATGCACACTTGCTTTTAAATTTCAATAAAACACTCGTTTAAATGATTCTACGTAAAACGATGTTTTTAAATGCATTTTCTTATTAGATTATATTGTTTATGTGTTTAGGTGACATATTTATTTGAAGGCAGTTTACATTTTGTGGAATAAAAATTTGTGATGAAATGTTATTAACATAATCTTGCAATTATAATTTAATTACTTACGTCTGAAAAAGATAATTTAAATTAAGATGCTTTTATTACAATATAATTATTAGTTGGTATTTACTGTTATTATTCCTTTGTTTTTATTTAGCGCGAACGTATTTTGACAGTCTGTTTGAAAATTAATTGGTGGCAACATTTTTTCCCAACTATTGTTTTTACTAAAAATTGTTCTTTGAAGCATCTATTTCTGAAGATCTATTATAGATTTAGCTTAATGATTGATATGGATTCAGCATCGAATTCCGGGGGGGGGAAAAGGGGTTCATTAAAGATTTTCTCTTCAGGTTCTGAAATATCGATTCAAAAATTAAGATTTTTCTTGAAACATATACTTCTCGGGGTCTGCTTCAGATAATGACTGGTATGGATTTAACACACATTCCAGAGAAATAGGGGGTTTACTAGGGATATCCACTTCCAGTTCTTTGTCCACGTCTGGTTTAAAAATTTCTGTAGATAGGGCTAATATGATGAGTGATATGCATTCAGCATAGGAATCCAGAGGGGATAGAGATTCACTAAGAACTTCCATTTACAGCTCTGGAGATGTTACTTCCAGTTTTAGACGAAAATTCGTATGATTGTACAATATACATGCGCAATATAGATTGAACAGTTTCGTCAATACCATTTGATTCCCTTCCCTCTCCCATAAAAGCTCCTTCATAACTATTTTTGTATTTTATTTTGTCTTCCATCAATTTTTAGAATGATAATGCAGGGGACAAAATCTCAGATATACATATGTTCTACTGTATTGACAATATGTTTTATTATATATTATTTGCAGCATGTGTGTCCTAATTAAAGGCCATTTAGTTTTGACAAAAGCACAAGACGCTCAAACTACGTGTTGGTGAAACCTACAAAATCAAATTATGTTAAAAACCGCTATTTATATTCGTCAACATATCTCTAATTACAATCAAGAGTTTTATTTCTTTTCAGTTTCTATTACAAATTGTGGATGACCCTATGATGTCAGCTAACCGTGCTGTTAATTTACAATAAAACCATCGTCAAAATAATTCTACGTGAAAATTCGATTTTAAATGCGTTTTAGTATTAGATTAGATTGTTTATGTTTTTAGGTAACATCTTTTTTGGGGTATTTTATATTTTGTGGAATAAAAATTTGTAATGGAATGTTATTAACATAATGTTGCAATTTTAATTCGATTGTTTATGCATAAAAATATAATTTAATTTGAGATGATTTCAATCTTTACAGAATAATTACAGTTTGCTATTGTTGTCATTATTTTTTTCTGAATTTATTTGTCATGAATTGACAGTCAGTTTGAAAATTAATTGGTGGCAATATTTTTGCCATACGAATATTTTTACTAAAAATTGCTCCTTGAAACATCTATTTCTCAGGATTGGCTTTAAATAGAGCATGGTTAATGACTAATATTGATTCTGCATCAAATCCTGGAGAAAATAAAGGAGTTCATTAAGGATTTCCGCTTCCGGTTTTAGCAGTGTTACTTCGGAATCAAAAATTGACATTTATCTTGAACATTTATCTTGAACATTTATCTTGAACATTTATCTTGACATTTATCTTGACATTTATTTCTCGTGGTCTGCTATGGATATAGCTTAGATGATGATGGATATGTATTAATGTCATATTATGGGGGGAATGGGGGGGGGTCAAATAATTTTTACTTCTAATCCTTCTTACACTTTTGGTTCAATATAACTTTTTTCTTGAAATATCAACATCGCAAGATTGGCTACAGAAAGAGCTTAGATGATGACTGATATGGATTCTAAATAGAATTCCATTGGAGTTAAGGGTTCACTAACAATTTATAGTTCTACAAATGTCAATTCCGCCTGTAGGCGCACATTCCAATGACTGTGCGATATGTATGCACTAGAGACTAAAAAGGCTTAATAGTTCAGTCAAAAAGAAAGTGTACATAAATTGTAAAATATTCTGCAGAATTTACTCATCTCTTTCAGCTACTTTATTGATAATTTTGGGAAACTATTTGAAATTTAGCAATTACAGGCATTTATGAACATTCCAGCTCCATTTCTGAAATATTCAGCTAATTATCGTCTACTAAAGCGTTAGTTTAGTATATATATATATATATATATATATACTCCCCCCGGCCATCTTTTGGTATATTGTTTCCATCCATACCTCTTTTCTTTTTGAAAATATTTTAATCCTCTTTTTAGTGCAGCTTTGCGCCTTTTAAGTGTGATTTCTGATGATTTTATAATATTATATTTCACGGTATTTTCATATTATATATATATATATATATATATATACACTTCTCACAACTGAAATTGCAACACAATGAAGAAATTGATGTACTCTTGTGAAATTTATAGAATATAAATGTAACATGGAGATGTGCAAATGATCAAAAAATTATACCTGGAAAATGAAAGCATGGAGCTTTATTGACATTAGATAAATATGGAATAGACCCACTGCCAGAGGTTATGCAGGATTGAATACGACGAGGCATCCCGTCAATGAGATGGTCAATGATGTGCTAAGGGATGGCATTCCACACAGCATGCAGTTGGGCTTGTAACTGTACATGGTTTGCTGGAATTGGGGGTTCTCTTAATCGACGACTCCTGATGTCCCAGATATGCTCAATTGGCGATAAAATTTGGAGAATATGCTGACCAAGGCAGGTTACCCGGACAGTATGTGGCCCGGCATTATCCTGCTGGAAAAGTAGTTCATGCCTGGTTGACAGATATAGCAGTACCAGGTCTCACAATGCCAGAGACGTATCGTTGTATCGTAATACTGCCAGAAACGTGGACCAAAGGTGTTCATCCACCAAATGTTATACCACCCCAAACAATGGTACCACATGGGGGGATGCTGTGTGGCGACTGATAGAAAAAGCTTCCTGATGGCGTTGTTGAAAGCCCCGCCATAAGCGCGTACGGTAAATCTGGCATGCCAAAACATAATCGTGATTCAATCGTGAACAGAATGTTCTGCCATTCTGTCGACCAATTGCGTCTCATTTGACACCACTGGAGGCGGCGGAACCGGTGAAGACGTTGAAAGGGTAGGTGTCGAAAAGGTCGACTACCTCGGAGTCCTGTGTCATGCAAACGGTTTCGAATTGTTTGCGCGAAACCATGTTACCTGCACTGTAGGATAAATGCCCATTGTAACACGGTTGCTGTGGTAAACAATTCCCGCACAACGCTTTTCCGAAGCATACGATCTTTACGTGGTGTGGTACACCTGGAAGCTCCACTACTTGATCTTCGTGTCGGTTCGTTGTCTTTCACGAACCGTAACACACACCGTTGAACTCTGCTCGCATCACGGCCCAGTGGCTCGCATCACGACCCAGTGGCTCGCATCACGACCCAGTGGCTCAGAGATCCTCCGAAGACTCATTCCAGCCTAACGTAAAAAAAATGATTTGTTGCCATTTTGTTAATGAAAACTAAACGTATGCGGTACGTCGACGTACTCTTGGCATACTGTGATGATTTTTACAACCTAAACGATGATTTTTACAATGATTTTTACCGTGAGGATTTTTACAACGTAACGAAACTCTGACATTTGCATATCTCGGCTTGCTGTTTCCATTGCCTTATTTACATGAAGCTACACCTAAAACTTGGTTTTGCGATTTCAGTTGTGAGCAATATATATATATATATATATATATATATATATCCTCTCTCTCTCTCTCTTTCTCTCTCTCTCTCTCTCTCTCTCTCTATATATATATATATATATATATATATATATATATATATATATATATATATATATATATCCTCTGAATCTTTCAGTAATATGCTCATACATTTTTACAGCGTACTATTTGTCATCATATGAATGCTCCTCTCTCTCTTCTCATAATTATCTTCTATTTAATCTTCACTTTCATCAAATTGTAGAATAAGAATACAGAATAAAATTGGATATACTTATGTAATTGTCTATTGAAAATTTGTTTTTTATATATTATTTACAGATTATATTAACTTCCTAATTTAAATTATTTCAACTTTGACATACGCATAAGACGTCTACATTATGTGCTGATAAAACCCACAAAATCCGATTATGATAAAAACTGCTATATTTAAATACGACAAAGTATCTCTAATTACAATAAAGGTTATTTTTTATGTGAATAACATATATTGCCAGTGCTTAAATCATAGCATTACGAAAAATTTAAACATTTTGGCCAAATCGCTGCATAGACGCCCCCAGACCTAATATATAAAAATCTAAGTAATAATCAGATAAATAATAAAGAATCTAATAAAACTATTTTCAGAAGAAAATGGTTCAAAATATTAAAATATTGAAACTATTTTGTATGTTCATAAATATCACCCTATCTCCGACAAAACAATTTTATGCAGTTCGTTTTTTATGTTTTTTACATTCATGACGATTTTGTTCCTCTAGAGCACTCTCTTAATGATATTGATGATATTTTGAACATTTTGAATTACATTGACCCTTGCATTTATTTTACTTATGAAATGAATAAATACAATCGTTTTGCGTTTTTGGATGTCTTGGTTATCCGCTACGATGATTAATTTTTCATTACTGTTTTTCAGAGGCATTTTTCAGCCTCTTTATCTTTATATAAAATTGTCTTCCATTCACCGACCCAGAAGATTGCAGTTCTTAACATGCAATCTTTCAGGAATTTTTAGCAGGGAGAGCGATTGAAACTTTAGGAAGGGGGGCGGGAAGTTTTCTATTTTCCCTATATAAATATATCTAAATGCTGTCACATAAATAGAAACTAAGTGAATATAAAATGTCTAAAGGGGGGGAGCGAATAATCTTCCCCAAATGTATGGCTGTAAAAACATTGGCTTCCAATATGTTTGTTCATCATGGTTTGAACATATGATCAACTATGGATTTGCATAATTCTAAGTTCAGTTATTTAAAAGCTGTTGCTGTCGATCGTGGTTTCTCACCTAGCACTGTTCATCGCTCTGTTCAAAAAATCTATAAACCTTTCTCTGAACTTGCTTCTGAAAGAGATTTCAGCACTATCGCTTTACCATTATTTTCCAAAACTCCATCAGAAGATTACAAAAATCCAAAAGAAATTCAAGTTTATTATTATGTCTCCACCTTATAATAAATTCAGATTTTATCGTATTTAAGATCCTATAGAAATTTATAATAGTTGGGGCATTTACAGTATTTCATGCCAGTACGGTGTTTCTTATATTGGTCAAACTAAATGTGCTTTAAAATTTCCTATTAAGAACATGGAAACGATACCAAAAACAGGAATTTAATAAATCTTCAATTGTTCGGCATTACTATAATTTTGACCACAGTTTTGAGCTTCCTTCAGCAAGGATCATATAAAAATGCACATCAATCTATGATTTTCACTTAAAGCTTTCCACATATAGAAAAAATTTAGTCATTTTATTAATGACTTGTCCAGTACTTCATTTATGTCCTCGATCTAGCGGAATGCCGTGTAACATTTTCCTTTTTCTTTATATTTATTCTACTTCTTAACCTTTTGTGGTTTTAAGTGTCGTTTTCACTTTCCGTCTTGTTAGATCTCGTTTATTCTTGTTCTGATTTAACTTGTCTTTTTGTAGTTCTGTAGTGTTCTGTTGATCGGCTGTCTTGTGTGTTACTTTTCGTTTCAGATTGGCTAAACTTGATCTTCAATCAGCTTTCTTATTGGTTATCTCAGATGGACTCTTAATCCAGAACTTGGGCATATAAACACCTCTGTTTCTTCTATTTGTGCTCATTTCATCATTTTAACTTCAGGGTTGCCGGTTCTCTTAGAATGATGAAGGGGATCCAGAATTTCCTCAAGACAACTATATGTTACATTATTATTTCATTTATTTTTAAATACGTTTCTAAAGTTTTCCTTATCCTTTGAACAAAGTTACCTATTAAATTAGCTACTTAATAAACAAAAAAAAATTAAATGTAAGAACCGGTCTCAGAAACCCAATGAGCTAACAACCAAAGAAAAAGGAAAGAAATACTTATTTAAACGAAATTTTGCTTTTAATCATACGTATCATGGATTTCTTCTCCTGTACATGATTTTCTTAATTATTTTTACCTGTATCTACCAATTCTCAAGAGGGACAGAACTTGTTAACTGCGGGTATCATCTTACCCCACCCCGATGTCTCTAAATCTCATTAAACGATATTGGATCCTGTGTACGCAGCACAATTTAAAATATCTGCGCAAGTTGTTTAGATCTGGATATTACCACTTCAAAATTAACAAGCATTTTTAACTGTAATAATACGAAAAAGTTCTGTGTATTGGCAAGGCAACATCTCTCAAAGTATACTCTGGACCGTAACATCACAAACGAACACATCACACGTCAGTCTAACCTCATGGCGTCAGGTTGACAACTTTTTTTATTAGTTGTTGGGGTAACTGCCCAACCTTATATAAATGAGCTTTGATACATATTTTTAAAAGTACAATGAGTGAATTATTTTATATACATATTCTATGGTGTAAGCTCACTTTAATTAAATTAACTTTATTATTTTAACTGTTATCAACTTTCAGATTCCAGACATCATGTGGATAGTTCAAATCATGATCATATCTAAATTACTGTTTACTAAATAATGATATCGTATTGTATTTTATATATAAATATAAAATGAATGAACAAATGACAGCCACGAAATTCATTTTTCCGATAATTACGTCAAAACATTTACCAGCATAGATAAAAGCGCATAAGAAATAATACGCCGAGTTCTTAAATTATGAAAGCCATCGAGCTGTTGTCCTCTAGAACCTTCTCCTCGTTTCTAATAACAATCGCGACTGGTAGGGGGTCTTCCGGCCGTGAATGAATTTTGAATGGCACTCCAGTGTCAACAGCACATGCCTCGCAGTTTTAATGAAATACGATGCAAAATGAGGCTGGCACCACAATATGTTCCTCAATTACTCCGCACAGCAGTTTTTCGTCGGAAGTTTTCCAATAAAATAAATATACCCGCTTATTTCGAGTAAGAATAAAAACTGTTAAAGTGGTGTGTTATAAATATCGCGCGTTACTATGTTTTAAAATATTTACTTTAATAAATGTGTTATACATATACGAAATACATTTCTCTATCTATAATAATAAAAGGCAATGTCTGTCTGTCTGTGTGTGTGTCTTATACGCTATGGGCTCAGCGACCGCGCGTCGCAGAGCTACGAAATTTGGCAATTAGAGACCCAGGGGGGAGGAGAGAAGGTGATACGTGAAAACCGATTTTTAAAATTTGAATTATTTTTTTCGTTATTTAATGTTTTATGCGATTTCGACCGTGTTTTTCTGTTTTTCCTCTTTTTCCTCCACCGTCCAAACGTGGTAGAAAAAACAAATCACACGACCGAAAAGATCAGACAATTGCGAGTAAAAAATATATCAATTTCAAATCTCAGGGACGAATTCTAATATTTTTTAAAGATTTTTAAAACAAAAGTCACTTTTGGTTCAAATAAACGAACTTTCGTTTTAAATCCTCGCGTCGTGAAAAGTATCGACAATTTCGACAAATAATTTACATTTTTAGAAAGCTCAAAGATCAGGCTTTCTTACAAACCCAATCTGGTTAAGAAATAAGAAAAAATAGCCGCACGATCCCGATTTTAAGGAAGTAATGATTTTCAATTTCTGGGCCAAACAGCGAAAGTAGTGATCGATTTTTCATCCACATGCGCGGTCAGACGCACGGCGTTTCTATGGTGGAGGGGAGGTGGGCGAGGTTATGACGTCACTGTTCTGACGAGGTTGCTTCAGATACGCATAGCGAAATCGAATGGACCATTCGATATTTGTGCCTGCCAAATAATGAAAGTACGTCATTAAACTAAAACAAACTTTGTTAACTCCACGGGATTATCCGCCAGCGAGATTGCCACGGTCAGAATTTTCAAGGGTAGCGAACAGGTTGGTCGCCGAAGGCGGCTGGTACTAAAATGTTGCTTTTTACTTTACCTATAAAATGGGGTAATGTATAGGGAATGTATTGGAATCAAGCCGAAAATCGCAACTCGAATTTTCGACGGATCTACACGTTTCGAGGGCTAAAGAACCCGAAATAACTATTTTTTGCGTGACGTCAGTGTATGTGTCTGTGTGGTTGTCTGTATGTGTGTCTATCTGTAAAATGCATGTATTCACTGCTTCTGAAAAACTAATTGATCCAATTTTACAACATTTTGCAGATAAGTCATTTTGGGTTACTATGGTACTGAGTAGATTTTGGTACAAATCGGAAAAAAAGAAAGAACCTTTTTTCCCACTAAATTCGTTTGTATTTACTCTTGCTGAAAAACTAGTTGACCGATTTTTACAAAATTCTGTTGATAAATCACTTCTTGTGGGTCACCCAGATGATAATTAGGTTTTGGTATCATTAAAAAAGGACTTGCCTTACACTACGAAATGGAGAGCAAAATTTGTCAAATTTTAAAATATGACCACGTATGTGTAAATGTATTAATAAAAATGCTTGTTTTATACGTATAAAATAATAAGATCATCCCCATTACTTTACGCCTCAAAAAATACGCCCAGTTACCAAATAAAAACTAAATTGATCTAAAACTGCAAATTTAGGGTAATTTTGAATTATAATGAGTGCTATTTTGTGCAGTTAACTTCAATTTAATGAATTATGAAAGAAATAAAGCTAAAATGAATTTGGGTCTTCTGTAGCGAAAGTCATGTGCTGCCCACTTCAGATTTTTTAGTAATATATTTTTGTCAAACCAATGAGAAGTAAAGGGTACTAATAAATAATATGAAATCAGATCAATTATAATGGAGGACAGAAAAAATAGCATTTTCGAAAGATTTAACTTTTGTCGAATGGCAACAAAGATTGCCTTAACTACAATGTTCACAACACGGAAGTGGAACGAAAAAATCTGCATAAATGGTTACATCATTTGAAGCAAAATATGTATTTCTATCTCCATGTTATATTTAAAATATTTCTTGACTATTTTCTTTAGGAGTTTGCTCAACAATGACAAAAAATCTGATGTAGGCAGCACATGACTTTCCCTGCAGACTTATATCCACGTTCTCTTTATTTTAATTAAATTTAATTCACTTTTAACTGAATTTTCGTTCTCATTTGGTAACTGGACTTATTTGCAAAGGTGGCGTAGAGAAAATGCGAAGGAAACTAAAATATCTCGAGAACGGCTACTTCTAATGTAATGGGGCTGGTCTTATTCTTTTCATCGTTAATATTTACGTATAAAACAAGCATTTAATGGATATATTTGAGAATACTTGATTTTAATTTTAGATTTTGACGATTTGGGGGGGGGCCATTTCGTAATAAAAGGCAGATTATTTTTTTCGAATCGTACCAAAATCTAATCAGCACCAGAGTCACCTACAAGTGACTTATCTACCTAATTTGTAAAATTTGATCAATTGGTTTTACAGTTAGAGTGGATGCAGGCAATTTCTGAGGGCCATTTCTCAAAAACAGGCAGGTTGTTTTATCCAGAATCTTACCTAAAACTAATCAGCACCAAGGTTAAACCCAAGTGACTTACCCACAAAATATTATGAAATTCGGTCCATTAGACTTTGAGTTAGATTGGATCCATACATTGTGCAGACAGACAGACACACTGACAGACACACAGACACACAAACACACACACAGACGTCACGCTAAAATAGTTTTTTCGTATTCTAGAGGTCTCGAAACGTGTTGATCCGTCGAAAACTCGAGTTGCGATTTTCGGCATGATCCCAATACTTTCCCTATGCATTACCATGTATTGCGTAGAAAGTAAAAATGACTTCAAATTAATTAGCAATCTAATTATGAGCGTTTTATTCGCAGAATTTTGTCATAATGACTTTAACATTTTATTTTTAAAAATACAAATTATACAATATTTGATCTGAAATTAATGTAATTTAAGTAATATAAATAGTGTTTATGGTGTATTAGCAGCCGTTTAATAATAACTATTAATTGAGTGAGACGCACGTAACCAGATATATTAATAGTTCAAGTGTTGTAGGCGGGCGTAATGGATGGAATTTTAATTTTAATTTTATACAACCTTCATTCTGGTGATTATGTAGCATGGAATATAAATGTATAAGATGGCCGAGTGGAGATTTACACTTCAGATATTTGATAATAAATTAATAACAGTTGCTGGGCATTAAAATACACTAGAATGTAGATGCTTTACAAGGGTACAGATAGTGTTGTTTAAATGTATATAATCTAAAAACTTATATTGCACATTATACACATTTATACAACCCCACATTCATACAACTTCAGATTTCATGTATAGAAATTTTTGAATTGAATGATTTATCTTCTTAATATAGCAACTTAGACGTGCGGCACAGAATGAAGACTGTTAGAAGAAGAAGAAAAAGAAAAAAAGCCACTCCACTAAATAAATTGTACAGTTGGCAAAAGTTTGAAAAAGAATCATTTGAGCCAGAAAATGAAATGACCAAGAAAAGCTTTGTCTGGAAGCACTTGGAGTTCATTAAACTTTCAGAGAAATTCCTCACCTTTGAGTTTTTCTTTTACTTAAGGATGCTGAGTAGAAAACTTTTGAATTTTGTTTTTCAAACTCAAAGAGGACTTAACATAATATTAAGATTTTGGACTAAGAATTAATATATTTAGAATTATATTTATTAATATTATTCAGAAATAGCACTGAGTGCAATGAAAATTCGATCGTTATATTTGGTGAGTAGGACATTTTACAGTGCAGATAACTACAGAAATTATTCAATCCATCTTTGTACATTTAGCTGAAGTGATTGCATCGATAGCAAATTAAGTAACAATCCCTCATAGAAAAAACAACGGCACTCGGTTGATGTTGAGGCCATAATTTTATAACGGTCTGGGAGGTGACATTTTGCTTTACAAAAAGCAACATTTTTTTTCTGCGTAAGATGAAACAGCTACACCACTGTCACAGAAATTATTGCACACACTATCTCGCGCCTCACATGAATCAAACATACAGTACACATAAAGCGGATAACTATAATTATAATTCAAAGATCACATCGTCATCTGACCATATCACTGAAAGTGACCTATCTTTTGTAACTTAAGCAAATTATTTGCTAGACTTTTGCAACTTACCTTGCCGCCCCAACCAGGAATCGAACATTCGAACCCTGGATCTCCGAAAGGACCAGCCGACGCACACTGGTGCCATGACGGAAAAAACCCCGAAACCCGAAAATAATATTTTTCGATACCAACTACTATTTTTTGATAGGCAATGAACTGAAGTATCTTGCCACGTAAATAAATGTATTTTATTCAGTATAACTAGAAGGAAAAACTGATCTTAAACAAGACTTCCGCATTCTAATTGAAATCCTGTTTATTCTAACTAAAATTTCAATATTTTTCCACAATTTTTCTGGATATTTATAATTATATGTCTCACGTGTTTTCAATATATGTAACCTCAGCTTATTTCTGACATAAATACATTTCGTAAAAACATAGCCAAAATCATACTATAAAGCGTAAAATATAGATATATATTTTTTTTTGTTTTCCTTCATTCCTTTAAGCCTATAAAAAAAGATACACGTTCCTACACTCTGGATGAGTTATTTTGAAAGCAGATATTATTATGCAACTGTTCTGTGAAAATCAGCTGCAACTTTTTGCAACCTTCGCTGTTTCGGCATGCATATGAAACCTTACTTTTAACTTATCTACATGCGTAAAAAGTATGCAAAACTATTAAGAAATGCATAAGTTGTGAGGTTTTTTCCGCAAATTCCTTATTTGGCACCACTGTGGGGCGCTCTACCGTTGGGATGATATTGTAAGCTCTTATATTTGAAGCGAGCTCTACATTCTCCACATCCTAATGTCAGATTGACGTGCAACTGACAATCTAACTAACCATTTCCTGCTATTTTGTACCTCAGGTAAGCTCACTCAAAGTACTATTTTTATCCAGGTTAGTATCCTGCGTGGTAGTTATCCTCTTGCTTTTAAAGTCGGCGCTCCATATCTCAGAGTCCACTGAATCCATGCTAGTCGTACTGAAGTCACATTCAGACCTTCGACATATTTGCACTAACATCTGGGTTAATACGTTCGTGTACCATTGTAAAGAGCCTTGCTGCCCAAACCGGTAATCGAAACCTGGATCTCCGAACTTGTCAGCCGGCGCTCTATCTTTGAACTGGAACGATATTGCAAGCTCTTATCCTTGAAGTAAACTCTGCAACATTTTGTAATAAATATTTCAATAAGTTGTTTCTTCTAACTCTGTCTTCTTCACCGAAAGTATAAAAATAAGATTAAAACTGCTGTAGATGTCAAAAAGGACACTTCTTTAAATGAATTGTGGAACTTATAAAAGTTTGAAAATCAATTATCTTGGCATTCAGAGAATGGAAGGCTTGAGAAAAAAAGCTTTGTCTGGAAGCACTTCAACTTCATTGAACTTTTCAGTCTGTTACCTCACTTGTGAGCTACCATTTTGTTCGGAAGAGGGCTAGGAGTTTACTGAAGGATGCCCAAAACCAGCTTTATCATTTCGTGAAGTTGTGTTCAAAATTGTTTTGCAGCATATTGGAAAGTTTAAATGACAAATCAAAGAATGGATTATCCAGTAACGTTGTCTTCTGAAGTGTATGGTGTTTACCATAAAATCCTATACATTATTGCTTTCTAATTAACTCTTGGCAAACACAATGCATTGAATTGTCCTGTTGTATATACAAAATAATCTATTCTGCAATATAAAGTAATATACTGAAATATTTTAACCTTTTGCTTAGGAGTGGGACAGATTCAATCCCAAGCGAAGAACCTCTAAAAAAGACAGGTATTTGACATACGCTATCCCAAGCAGTTCTATCTCCCTTTGCAGACATTAGAGTTTATGGATGCCAATGCCTGATCGAACTGTTTGGGATAGGATCAAACTTTTGGGATAGGTCCAAAAGAGGATCGATCAGTTCGATCGAAGAACCTCTCCAGACAGGTACTTGACATACCCTATTCCAAACTGTTCGATCCTCTTTTGGACCTATCCCAACAGTTCTATCCTATCTCAAATAGTTCGATCAGGCATTGGCATCCATAGACTCCAATTTCTGCAAAGGGAGATCGAACTGCTTGGGATAGGATATGCCAAATACCTGCCTGTTTGAGAGGTTCTTCGTTTGGCATTGACGCTGTTCCACCCGTAAGCAAAAGGTTAAATACCTTTACACATAATTTAACGTGTCTCGACTTGAGATTCTAAGTCATATATTGTGAAGAGGTTCATTTGTTTGGAAATTTTTCTTTTTCCAATCAAGCATGAAAGTTGGTGTCAACAAAGGTTTTGATGTAAAAAATTTTGCCATAATATTGTTTCTATTAAAAAACTTTTTGAATCAGCTATTTCTCAATATCTGCAATAGATAGGATGTAGATGATGATTCATATGGATTCATCATATTCAAGAAAAGGCGTGGTGATTGTAACAAGGCAAATCCTCAATTACCGAATTGCAAAAAAGAGGACGTACCTTTGATGCCATCACCTAGGGTAGAGTATAATAATCTCCGTTGAATCTCGTGTCAGAGAGAATTGCATGAGACAGTATTCAATACAATACTTAAATTATAAAACGGTCAACTCTTTTATTTATATATCTTGATTAAATATGAAGTTGAAATTATTAAATTTAACTCCTCTTATGATTATACGATCCCCTCGAGCAGTTGTCTACTGGGGCCCTCTGTGACGGTTATTATGTGCCATCTCAAATTCATTGTTGCCAACACCGAGCAACTACCATATCTCTCCAACCAAGATGGCAACTGATACGTTTGCTGGTCCAACCAACTTCACATAGGCCTATGATGCGACCTCTCTATAAATTCGGCATACGAAACGTTTCAAAAGCATTTGAATACGTTTCAAAAGCACCTTTGTATACAACTTCCAGTATTAAAAAAAAATCCTGTTCCAATTGTCCGTACGCAAGAGTACCAGTCGTTTTAAATGCTACACTGTGCGCCATTTTAATTGGCACTGACAATTCAGTCTTTCATATACCGTAGCTTACTAAAAATATTAAGGATACTTTGCAAATATGAATATGTAAAGAAAATAAAGGTATTAAGTGAAAAGGAATAACAATGCAAAATGCATTTAATTTATTTCGCAAAGGCAGCTTATAAATAAAATGATTTCAATAATAACAATAGTTTGAAAGTCCAATGAGATAGAAAAGTGAAAAGCTGCAACTCGAAAAACCTAACTCTCTAACAAACCCACAAAATAAAAGTACAAAACAGCAAACACTCAACCAAATGGAAAAAATACGAATCTCTAGTCACCAAGCCAAAGAAAATCAACAAATCTCAACGGCATGGAAACGATAATAGAAAAACATAGAAAATCCAAGCACCAACACGTGGACAAAAGCCAGGCTTCAAAAAATTAAATAGTTCGCCTCGCCAAAACTCTTCATCGGGTCCAAGTATTTTGTCGAAGCAAACACAAAATATGTATGTTTCGGAAGAAATAGATAGATTATATCGATAAACTATTTCTACTTGGACACCATACATAAAGAAAGAAAAATAAAGGAAGCATGAATACCTGGTAAAAGCACTGCATATGCCCGAACCAGTCAAATCCTGGAACCCTGAATGAAGAGACCAGTTTTGCCATTCGCAAAGGGAAAAAAATATACACCGTTGCCACTCGTAAAAAATAAAAAACAGTAATGGGATACGGTAAGAAAAAGTAATAATATACAATAAGAGCCACAAAAAAGTGGGGCTAATAATAGTAAAGCTAATGTTTAAGTTGCTGTATTTTATGTTTTTCTATTGCCGTTTCCATGCCGTTGAGATTTGTTGATTTTCTTTGGCTTGATGACTCGAGATTCGTATTTTTTTCCATTTGGTTGAGGGTTAGCTGTTTTGTACTTTTATTTTGTGGGTTTGTTAGAGAGTCAGGTTTTTCGAGTTACAGCTTCTCACTTTTCTTTCATTGAACTTTAAAAAAAAAAATAAATAAATAAATAAAAATATATATATGTATATATATATATATATATATATATATATATATATATATATATATATCATATATATTATATAATATATATATTATATATATATATATATATATATATATATATATATATATATGTATATATGTATATATATATATATACATATATATACATATATGTATATATACATATATGTATATATACATATACATATATATATACATATATATATATATATATATATGTATATATATATATATATACATATATATATATATATATATATATATATATATATATATATATATATATATATATATATATATATATATATATATATATATAGTATGTTTCAATTTATGATGTCAAGGATTAGTTACTTCTTTTTAATTTATAACGGGTGCTTGAGTTTAAACGTTTGAGAACTACAGACTTTATGCAATATCCATAATACAAATTTCTTCTTTACAAAAATTCTGTAATAATCCCTCCTTCACTGGTTGTTCTTTTATTTTCAGAGCAATATTCTTTCAATTTTAAAATCTGACTTAAATCTCTTTTTGCTTAAACAAAATACGAAATGTTTTCTTCTGGAACACGTGACCTGAAATTTTCTGGCGCGAAACATTCTGCGAATGCGAGAACAAAATGAGCGTTTTCCGCATGGGAAGGTAAAACACAGATTGCAGAAGAATAAAGAAATAAACTGGAATGAAACATCGGTTTTCTGGAAATGGACTACTGGAGAAGAGAGAAATGAAATATATCGAGCGAAGACGTTGTGCAGTTCTTTAAACATGATAGTTACGCATATTTTTAATTTGCCTACATGATGCAGAATATAATGTATGGGGAAAGTATTGTGACGAGTTCGAAAGTTGAAATTCGAGATCTTGACAGAAGAGCAAGTTTTAAGCATTCAAGCACATTTCAAACATTTCAATTAAGACAATTTTTAATAAATGTTGTATCTGTATTTTTAAGAGTGTAGGTTTCTCTATCTTTAAAAAGCTTATATACTAGCACTATATAAATCTTATTCATACCTACTACTGATAGTATGCAAAATTATCACAGGGAAGTGAGTGTGTAGGTATATGGAATATTTGCAAATATGGACACTGCTATTATTTTTTATTTTTCTGCAGTCTGCATCATAATCAGTTGTGGCTGTCATCATGTATATTATGGCATAACCTCAAATGAAATATTCTGCCAGCACGTTTAGATGAGTATAATTTGTATTATATAATTATAATTGATATTATTTTACGTATAATATAAATATTGTCATATGTATATTTTGCAGAATGAATATCACCTTCAGAAATCGAAAGAAGATTGCAATTTTAGGTGTTCACACTTCTTATTAAAGAACACGGCAAGGGAGGGTGCTGCAAATAAATCTGCTGACAGTAAACACAATTTTAAAGCAAAAAAAAGAACCTGGTATGATTAAAGTAAAGCGAGTAGAAAACTGTGGAGGAAAGAGGAATACCATTGCAAGAGATCATTTTTACTCAGAAACAGCAAATTATACACCAGGAAAACAAGTTGTGATCTACAACAAGACTTAGCAGCAGCTGGATTCACAATTCATGTTTCAATAGTGTGCACAAGGCTCACAGAACACGGAAGAAAGGTCACCCGACCACAGCAGAAACATATGTGGACTGCTTTCATGATGAAGAGGTGCCTGTGGGTTAAAATATATGTGACCTGGACAGAAGAAAATTAAGAAAAGGTATTCTCAGGTGAAACACACTGTTTATATATTCACGATCACGATATATAAGAGGCACTGAGACAGTGACAATGAAAAACTTAGGACAGGTCAATTGATTAAACTGTTAAACACCACCAAAAGAAAATGTTCTGGGGCTGTTTTTTGTTGCTATGTGAATTGGAAAGCTTGTATCAGTTGAAAGAATGGTGAATATTCAAAAGTATAAGGAGGTACTGGAAAACATTGGCTAAAGAAATGACAAAAGTCGAACGTAATGGTGAAGCAATCTTTCAGCAAGATGCATCCCCAAGCTATAAGTCAAAGACTATGTTTAGATATTTTAAACAGCTAGTCCATACACGTGTATAAACTCACGTGTATGTCAAGTGCAATTCCTCTGACTCGATTGAAATTATGTAGACTATTTGTAAATCTAGACTTCGTAGTATATTTGTACAACCCAAACAAAGGTGATATATGTAGTATTTC
This sequence comes from Amaurobius ferox, assembly GCA_951213105.1. Classification (NCBI taxonomy): domain Eukaryota; kingdom Metazoa; phylum Arthropoda; class Arachnida; order Araneae; family Amaurobiidae; genus Amaurobius; species Amaurobius ferox. The sequence goes on along the minus strand of OX578149.1, from coordinate 88,956,359 downwards.
AGATATAGTTTCATGATGGCCAAATTTTGGCAAACTGTAAAAAAAATTGTAAATTCTTATCGAAACGACTTCAAGTTATAGCAAGTAAGCCAAAGAGGAACAGATTCCATATTAAAATCGTTAATTATGTATATATTTTTACTTATATGTAAACCTTAATGACTGCTAAAATGTTTTCCTTTAATTTATCGTCTGTCTTCACATTAATTGAAACACTACTATAGCTTTTAATGATCATTAGCTTGAAGCCCATAAGTTAGCCTTACGTTACGTGTAAAGAAAGCTATTAGAACACTTCTTTTAATTTTAGTAGGTTATACAGTTTCATAAATATGCCTGCTGCTAAAACTCAGCAGTGAATAATTTATCATAGAATTATTGGATAACTTTACAATTGATAACAGTACTCCAATACTGTTTCTCAGGCAATGGGAGGTTTATGACCCTCAAACCTTATACTTCATACTAGTGATATACTCACGAGAGCTTAATTGAGAAAGACCTACAGAGTTATTATAAATATATCTACATATTTGGGTCTACACCAGATCATAATCAGCAGTTCTTCAAAAATTTACTGACATTTTGTCGACATTTCCACCGATACCTAAATGTGTGATTACGCTGAAAGGAATTTCATATTTCCTTCCATTTCATTTTTATTTCAATTTGGAGCGAATATGCACATTTTGTTTAAATGATTCTATTGAAAGCCCATCACTTGAACACGCAGCAAATTAACATAAATAATTTGTCTTTATATTTTTAGAATTTACAGAACTTTTCGTTCCGTTAAAATTCATCCTTCTTTAACAGTTGCTCGTTTACATAAGCAAAATATGAAAACATAATATTTCTTTCTGAGCACGTGATCCGCATTACGAGGAGCAAAAATGTTCCGAGGATGTGAGAACAAAATGAAAGCTTTTTCATCAGCGGGATTCGAACGAATAAAAATAAATATTAGGAAAATAATCAAAATAAAACACTGTTTACAGGAGAGAACCGGAAGGATGTTGAAATAAATATGTGATCCTTGAAGTTAAGATCAGTTCTTTAAAATTTTATGGTACTGTTATTAACCTAGTCAAGGCGTCAGTAATTTTGAAAAATTCACAGGAGATAGAAATAGGAATTCGTTCCACAAAAGGCAATATAAACATGATGAATGCAATCAAATATGTTTCATTTTATTGCCATACGTTATTACATGCTTTGTATGTACTTTATTGCATTTATGCAATAACGTATTGCAATAAAGTTATGCAATAACACTATGCAATACAGCATGCAATAGAGTTTTGTAAAACACTACACTTTTACATCACATGCTACCGTGTATGATATGATGGTATTCAGTCTGCAAATTTCGGTGTCGCAAATCACCATTTGTGTTAAATAGAAGATTCAGATCTAAGTTTTTAATTTATTAAGTCTAGAATTATAAAAATATCTTATGTGGGCAGCTCATGACTTTCTCTACAAACTCAAATTCATTTTCATTATTTTTATTCCATGATGCCACAAAGTGAGTGTAATTACAGAAAATAACACGGATACTTATTTGATATTATATACCTTTTTGCATTTTAATACATTAAGTGGAGTTTAATCGCACAAACTGACATGGATACTCAGTTGATATAATATTCAATTTGCAGTTTTAATACTTATACCATTCCATTTATTTACTTAACGCATTTTAAAGCGTCGCTAACTCTTCAAAATTCCAAGAATACTAAATATTCCAAGCATGATTTATTTTAGAGTGATTTTATTAGTTTCAAAGTTAAAAAATGCATAGCATTAATACCTTTATGTATACTTTCTCTTTTAATTCAGATTTTGATACTTCTTGAGACTTATTTTGAAAAAATGCCGATACTGTTTTCAAAACGTACCAAAATCTGATATCAGCACCAGTGTGAACAAGAGACTTATACAATTTTGTGAAATTTCGTCGGAAAAAAAGTTTGAACTAAAGTGGAAACGTATAGTAGTACACACACACACACACACACACACACACACACACACACACACACACACGCACACACGCACACTCACACACAAACCTCACGCTACAAATGGAAGATTCGTGTTTTCTAAGGTCCCGAAATGTGCAGATTCGTAGAAAACTCGAATTATGATTTTCCACGCGATTCGAAAGTTTCCCCTATACTTTACTATGTATTGTAGGGAAAATTGAATGGATAGATATATTTTTAATTATTGAAAAAATTGAGCAGGTTAATTTGCCCATCTCTTACTAGAATACTAACATACTCTCTTGCTAACATACTCTCTTACTAACATACTTTTGTATTTATATACAGTATTTCTATTGGCTTTACATTGTCTCTGCGATCAGGCTACAGTTATTACAAAATTTCTGGAAACATATTTCTCCACCATAAATTGTTCACTTTAAAATGCTAGTTTTGAGGTGTTTACCTTAGTTAGTTCATTGTTTATCACATCGGCTTTATATCCCTTTCCACTGTGCAAACCGCATTGTAGAACGTCATATATATATCAACATATCGTAATCGTAATTCATCCTTACACTCAGCTGTGTTTTTCATAGAATTTTGTTTTTAATTCTAATTCATTTCTTTTTTATTCGGTTAGCACTGTTCTGTACAAAACCAAATCGTCAGCAATTTCAGCAGAATTCTGTGAACTTGAAAATATCTTTAACATATCTTAGCAAAAATAAAATAATTGTATTTATCATTTTCGTATAAAATGCTTTATAAAAAGTATTAATATATAGAACATTAAAGTATATACGTTATTACAAATTTTAATTACGGGTATTAGAGCGTAGTATGTGGTAATAGTATATTAACAAAAAGTATATCCCATAGAATTCATTTTAACCACATGGTAATATTTTATTCATATTCCTTTAAGATAGAAATAATTGACATCGATATCAGTGTTACATTTTTGCATGTTAAAGAAAGCCCTTCAGTAAAAATTCAAATTTGAAATATATTTTGCATAAAAAATATGAAAACGAAATACTTCTTCTTGTGCACGTGAACTGAATTATTCGGTGCAAAATATTCCGCAAATGTGAGAACAAAATGAATGTTCTGCTAGCGAATTTAGAATATTCCAAAAATAAATATTAGAAAAATAATCAAAACGAAACATTCGTTCCTCCCATAAAGGATGAAAGAAGTTGAAGAAAATAAAAAGCATGCTTCTATTGAAGGCGGGCTGAAGTTCATTAAAATTTCAAGGTACAGTTATTTACCCATTTTGCGATTCAACATATATTCGAACTCAAAGCAAGATAAAAAATAATCTGAAGTGGGCAATACATGATTTTCCCTACAGGCTTAAACTGATATTTCCCACACTCCTTTCATTATCCATTAAACTGACAAGGGAACCTCAACTTTTGTTCCGGCTAGTTTCAGCTGGAATTGGGGGGAAACGGTAGGTACTGGCGAGAACTAATGTCCCTTTCAAAGGAGCTTCAAATGATTGACGACAATCATTTGAAACTCCTTTGACATTTTACTGCCGTCACATCCTTATAGAAAATCCACAATGTGCACTGTGTACTAACATTCTATTCTTGAGATGTTCTTCACACAAAACTCTCCTATGTTTCACATATTTCTACGAAAAGTATCATTATTGCGAAGAATATGTTGAATAATTGTAATTTCATCATACAGTAATTTGTATTCGTAATAAAATATTTGGTTTCCATTACAAACATAATGTACAATCATGAATGTAATATTGCGTCATTTTTACATAAACATATCACATGTACGTTTGTTTCTGCTTAATCACACTCACTATGTAAATATACATATTATACTTCATATAAGAGCTACCAAACATGCTAATCAATGTAAACTTTGTGATTTTTTGAAAACTTATTCATCCGACTTATTGATTGGAATATCGTTAGATTTGCATTTTTCTTATAAATTTATAAACAATTTATTGCAAATCTATTTAATAATTATAAAGGGGGGCCTTGTACTTTTGCATGTGTTGCAGCGGCTCTGCTTGTAAAGATATTATACATATTGAAAATCCTGACAGTTGTATTTAGATATAGAGATTGAGTATTATTTAGAAAATATCTTCAAGATTTCATTATTAATAGCCAGGAAGTGTATCCATTGTGTACCAATGCGAGCTACGCTAATGTTTGGGCACTTCTACTTTTAGCTTGCTGAATTTTCTTGTTGCGTTGAAATAGTGTTGTTTTGCTATTGGAGGGGGGGCGTTGATCCCCCAATGGTGGGGGGATAGGTTCGACCTCGGAACCTTTAGATTGCTGATCCCGCGCTATGCTATCAGGCCTAAATGAATTCTTCGAGACCGAAGGAATAATCTGGGATGTCTTTCGTAGCAGAGCGAGAAGCAATGCTACATAATCGTAGTAAAATTGCATTACGATTTTTCACGCGATTCGAATGCTTTTTCTATACTTTACCATATATTGTAGAGAAAGTAAAATGGATACATATGTTTTTAAATTAATGAAAATATTAAGCAGGTTATGTTGACCATCTGTTAACTATACGTATGTATTTACATACAGTATTTCTACTGGCTTTGAATTGTCTCTGCGATTAGCCTACAATTATTACAAAATTTCTGGAAACATATTTCCCTACCGTAAATCGTTCACTTTAAAATGCTAGTTTTGAGGCTAACCTCGATAGTCCATTGTTTATCTCACCGGCTTTATAGCCCCTTCCACTTCACAAACCGTATTGTAGTACATCATGTATATTTCAACATATCGTAATCGTAATTCATCCTCACACTTAGATGCGTTTTTTATAGAATTTTTTTAATTCTAATGCATTTCTTTTTTATTCGGTTATCATTATTCTGTATAAAATCAAATCGTCAGCAATTTCTACAGAATTATGTAAATTGGGAAATATCTTTAACATATCTTAGTAACAATAAAATAATTCCATTTGCCATTTTCTTAAAAAATGCTTTATTAAAAGAATTAATATATAGAGCATTAAAGTATATACGTTATAACAAAATTTAATTACGGATATTAGAGAGTAGTATGCAGTAATATATTAAGAAAAAGTATATCCCATACATTTCATTTTAACCACATGGTAATTTTTTATTCATATCCTTTTAAAATAGAAAGAATTGACATATATATCTGTGTTACACTTTTGAATGTTAAAGAATTTTGCCTTCAGTAAAAATTCAAACTTGAAATTTATTTTGCATAAAAAAGTATGAAAACAGAATATTTCCTACTAAGCACGTGATCTGAATTATTCAGTGCAAAATATTCCGCAAATGTGAGAACAAAGTGAATGTTCTGCTAGCGAGTTTAGAATAAGCAAAAAATAAATATTATAAAAATAATCAAAACGGAACATTCGTTCCTCCCAAAAAGGATGAAAGAAGTTGAAGAAAAATTAAAAAGCATGCGTCTATTGAAACTGGTCTGCAGTTCATTAAAATTTCAAGGTACAGTTATTTACCCATTCTGCGATTCAGCATATATTCGAACTCAAAGCAAGAATAAAAAAATCTGATGTGGGCAGTACATGATTTTCCCTACAGGCTTGAACTCATATTTTCTTCACTCCTTTCATTATACATTAAGCATAATTTATTGCACTAAATGACACGGATATTTATTTGAAATTTTTTCAATTTACAATGTTAAAACATTTTTTTTTTCATCTGGACTTATTACTGGACTTATTCATGCGGCTTATTGCATGAAATATCGACAGCTTTAAAAAAAAGTATACATTTATGATCAATACGTTACAAATCTATCTAATAATCGTAAAGGAGGGCGTGTACTTTTGCTTAGGAACCCACGCATGTGTTGCGGCGGCTCTGCCTGCAGACATATTAGGCCTATTGAAAATCCTGACAGTTTTAATCAAATATAGAAATTGAGTATTATTTAGAAAATATCTTCGAGATTTCATTATGAATAGCCAAGAAGTGTATACATTGTGTACCAATGCGAGCTACGCTCATGTTTGGTGACTCTTATTTCTAGCTTGCGGCATTTGTTGCGTTGAAATAGTGTTGTTTTGCTATAAATGCGAAACACGGGGTAAATTTTCAAGTAAATGGTTTTAATCCAAATCATTATTTAATGGTGAATGGCCAGGGCATGTATGAATTGTATATATGACCACGCCCATATTTTCTAATTCAATTTTTAGCTTTCAGAGTAAGTTTTCGTGTGGTGTTCAAATAGTGTTTACTTGCAATAAATATGAAAGACGGGGAGGGGGTGGGGTGTTGTGAGCAGATGTTTTTTTTTCCAATTCACTCTTCCATTATGGATATTCGAGACATGTGTCAATTACGTATTTGGCCAAGTCCACATTTGCCCAATTCCATTATTAGCTTTTTAACACTTTACAACAAAGTTGAAAAGTGTTTATGACTTTGTTCATTCTGTCTGTCTGTCTGTCCATTAGCACTATAACTGCCGTAAAAAAGACTTAATCAAAATGAAATTTTAGTATGTTGTTCAGACGGTCTGTAGAACCTATGGGAATATACATGAATAATATTACCCAATTAGTTTTGGATTGAACCCGTATCGAAAAAATGAAATACATTGAGCCCTATGGGACCTAATTTTTCAAACATTTTTAAGCGGATTTAAAATTCACAAATTGCTTCGAAAATTTTAGGTAATATTCAAATTGTTCCATAAAATATATAAAAAAAATCAGCGAAATATATTCAGTAGTTTTTTAAATAAAAATTAAAATAATAATTACACCTCTTATATGAAACGATCACGTGAACATGATATGAAACGATCACATGACCCACTTCAAAATGATATATGGCATCTATCTTGTTTCAAAATCGTGATTTTTTAAAGTTCTTTTTAATTCATATTGAGTGTTGTATCCGTCCTAAAACTACTTTATTTTTGCTTAAATTCTGTGCATCTACATACTGAAACAACGCAATGACAATATATTTGAGTTTAAATGATCATCCAAATTTGATTATTCTACAACGAATCCTCTTTTTCACTTATGTAAAATGTAAATAGCAAAATATGTAGGATGCGTTGTATAAGAATTGCTGTATTTCTTTAACGCAACATTATTTAGCTCATGGAGTCAGCATAGCTGATATGAATGAAATATTCATTGATTTTACAGAGAGAAGGACGATTTTTTTCGATGAAGTTTTAAGCATAGATTTTAATTACTTGTAGCTCCATGGTCTTAAGTTTTTAAATAAAATAAATTATTTTAGAACTGTGATGAATGAAATGGATGGAAAGATGTTATGAATGAAATGCTGCATTTATAGAGAGAGCCAGGCGTGTTATTTTTTCTATGACGTCATTTGAATGAATGTCAGTTGTTTTCGATGAAGTTTTCAAATATAAGAAATTATTGTAGCATTATAATAATTTCAAAAATATTACCGAGGAATGTATAACATTTTAAAGATGTTTAAACCAGGCAATTTATATTTCAATGCTGTCATTTGAATGAAGTTCATTTTTTTCGATGAAGGTTTAAGTTTTCAAATATAATAAATTAATGCAGTATTGTGATAAGCTTCAAAATATCACCGAGGAATGTATTGCATTTTAGATTTGTTTAAATAAAATTGCATTGAAGTTGGAATGTGTTTCATAATCAATGCTTTAAGCATGATTGATCTTTCTTGTTATTATATAGCTTTTTATTATTACTCCCATTTTAGTTTTATTTAGAATTTTATTGTGGCATTGAAATAATGTTTATTTGCAATAAAAATTATTTTATACCCCTGTGAGTTACAAGTTTCACACATAACACAATGATTTTCTCTCTAGCCCTCAGATTCATAGAAGCAGGGATTTAATATCAGAGGGGGTGGAAACCCCGTGTAGATGGGCTTGCTTGTATTGGTTCTGAATCCACTTTTAATTGTAGAACCGGCTCAACATAGCCTTAATTATAAAACGGCAATAGAGATTTAAAATAAACTAGAGCAATTAAAACTAATAACTGCAGACATCGACCAACAAAAGTTTTCTCATAATTTATCATATTAAGAAAACCTTCTGTATTCTTCAAGGAAGCTGATGAAATTATTTCTCCTACAGGATATCAAGGTAACTATTTTTTCAGAGTTGTGTTCTTTAAATAGTTATCACATAAAACTAAAAATAGGAGGTTTCAAATACAATATCTATCAAAGGAAAACTTACGCCATTTTGACATGAAAATCCCTCGTAGAATAATACTTGGACGAAAAAAAAATGAACTACGCAAAAAAAAAATTTACACGTTTGGAAATTCATTTATTTTGGACCATTCTGCATCACAAAAAAGGGAAAAGGAAGTTTCCAATTCGAATGTTTATGAAATTACCCTTCTTTCTTTCATTTTCGGAAAATAGGTGAGAACGGATTGAAATAGGAAAAATTCTAACGACGTACTTCTTTCTCTCCCACTCCCTCCTCCCACCGCGCCATTTTCTTCCAGAAATTTGGTTGCCCAAGAAACTGAATTCCATTTTGTTTTCGGCGCATTCTGAAGTTCGACTGAATATTAATAAGAGTTGGCAACATCCAAGTCAGTATCTGTAGAATGAAAGCATAATAATGAACCATTCTTGTCAGGAAGTTTTCATGTTTCACTTGTGAAACGTGATCTGTGGGCAAGTTAAAAGTCTGATTTGAATAAAGGATTCTCCTCGAGGAATATTTTTCAGAGTTTTTACGTGGATCAGCAAACTAATGAATAACTTATTGAACTACAACTTTATGGAATTTTTGATAAAGGTTTTCTAAATTACAGCGTTAGAAACGTTGATGAATCAAAATATGCGAAATGCATCATAGGAAAGTTGAAGTGGCAAATGGGATATTTTCAAGAGCAGCAAATGTAGAATATTTTTAAGCTTTCGAAAATGCGATCTTTAATAAATCAAGTTCTGAGGGCAAGAACAGCACATTTTGTAAACAATTTGTAGAATATTTTTCTGGATTTTTACATAAATCAGGGAAGCTTATTAGCTACAATTTATTACGCTGCAACATTGCGGATATGTTTAAAAATTGTAGAATGTTACAATGTTTGAAATTTTGTCAAACATATATATGTAGGAAGAGTGAAGCAGATAATGTGAAATATTTCCTGCGAAAAAATTATAAACGAGATTTAAAATCGCGCTACCATTGCAGATAGCAGCATAAAGGGCAGGTTTCGTGTTTTTTGATGTGGAGACCGAAAACGCCAAACCTACAACGCTGCGACGCAAAGAAATAATACTCACAAAGATCGCCTATTGGGAATGATTTCAATGTCGAGATTGGATTAGACTTAGATTTTAATTTTCAAGGATATATTATTAGCAAGTAGATAAGAGTGGCAAAAACATGTTGCATAATACGTAGAAGTGGCAAAAGTGGTTGAATACGCATTAATGGCTCCATCGTAAAAGCGGAAAAACGCATGCGAAAACTACAACATTTAATGTAAACAGGTGGAGGTGACAAAATTCGAGGAGATATGCAGAATTTTATATTTTATGCAAACACATGGAGATAACAAACTGCAAGCGAAAACTTCTGAATTTTACGTAGACATGTAAAGGTCGCACAATCCCATTAAGAACTGCAGAATTTCATGCCGGCTTTTTCTGATGAACGCGTGAAATTGTAAACGATGAAATATCCTAGAAAATAGCATAAATCATGTAATTCTGGTTTCACTTATAATATCAAAATTTGCTTTTTGTTTGTTCAAACTTGTATCCTAAAGCTAGGGTAAGTATAAGAGAAGTGGGCATCGTATTTTGATTTTATAATTGATTGATGTCAATTACTATTTTTCTAAGTTATCTAGTATGGTCATGAAATTCTTACATATACAAAAATATATTCATTCAATCCGCTATAAATGAGCATTATTTTAAAACAAAATAAAATATATACATCTGGCCATCTAATATTCCGAGTAAAACAGCAGAGATGGACAATGCTTTTTAAAAAAATCTGATGTGGGCAACACATGACTTTCCTTATATAATGTAACGAATTTACTACTTTTACAGTAAAAAAATAGGATTTTCTTGTAGTAGATACTAATATTCTTTCAAAGATATTGAATTTTCGACAATTAGTCGTCATTTTCATTGATTTAGCGTCATTTTTATCCATTTGGCGAGATTTTCGTTAATTTGGCAACATTTCAAAAAAGTCGCCAAGTTGGCGACATTCCGCCAAATTCGTCGCCAAAATCTCGCCAAGCGTTATGCACTAAGAAATAAGTTTTTCTTAAAGCAGATAAAAGACTATTGGCGTTCAAATACAAAAGTATTATTCAAAGTATCTTTTTTCAAGAATGGAACGAGCTAGATCCACGAGAAGGATGTCACTCAATTTATCGCATGGTATGACATATGAAAAGTAAACATGTTTCTCAATAGGAAATATTTTTCTTTTTATTTTATATGACTTTTTGATAATTTTTTTAAAAAATGTACAATATCTCGAGAACGGTTCACGTTAGCGTTCTAAAATTCATGTCAATCGTTTTCTAATGAAAAATTACATAAGAAATGTCTATTTGCGTAACTTTATTAGTGGTTTTAATTTTTTGACGATTTTTTCAAAATTTCATTCGAAAATTTAGGGGGGTTCTGAACATTCGATTGCGTAAAAAAACAATAGGCTTCCAGTGTTTACGGATTGTGATTTTTGTACCAAATTTGGTTCGAATCGGTCTATTCGTTCGTCAGTTATCGTCTCCACAGACTCACTGACACACACACACACATACACACATACTTTCACACACACACACACACACACACAGACACAGACATCACTTCATAAATGTTTGATTCGTGATCAGGGATGCTTGAAACGTGCTCTCCCGTCGAAAACTCGAATTCGAATTTTCGACCCCGTCACAATACTTTCCTTATACATTATGTATATAAGGAAAGTAATAAACTGTCATCATTACTAGAGCCTGGATTTTGCTTATTTGCGTATTTTTCTTCTAACTAGAGAATCCGAAAAATCCAAGATATATAACCATTTTAGACTCTAAGGGGTTCACTCTCGAAATCTTTTAATGCCTATAACAGCCTATTTTAATGGATGACGCCTATAAATGTCTATTTTAAGTGTTAGAGCTTATAAATGCCCACTTTCACTGTTAGCGCTCACGAATGCTTATTTTAAGTGTTAGCCTTATAAATGTATCTTTTAAAGGTTAGGACCTAAATATGCCTATTGTAAATTTTTACCAGTTATTTTAATTAATTTCCTAGATCCCACTTTCAGTTTCAATCAATTTTGTTCTAAATCTCATAAATCGTATCTAATAATTTGTTACAATAACTTATCTTAATTTTCAATATATTTATTATTTAAAATATTAATTTTAAAGATATATATATATATATATATATATATATATATATATATATATATATATATATATATATATATATATATATATATATATATATATATATATATATATATATATATATATATATATATATATATATATATCAAAGAAAACGTAAAGATATGAATTGGGGATGCCAGATATATTGCATAAAATTTATTATAATTGATCAGAAGGGTGCAGCGTTATTGGTTTTTGTCGAGACATTGATCTTGTTATTTGCAATAATCCTGGCTGTGGATCAATATTTGCATCAGATTCTGGTAGTGGATTTCCAGACTTAACTGTGGTTAACATTGGCTTTTATGATATTATCCAAAATTAGTAATTTAAATAATAGTAATTTAAATCTAGTCTCTTTTAGCGATCATACATTTATTAAGGTTTCAATTGGCGTAAAATTTATTACATTTTCCCTGAAAATTTATTTTTGTTTTGTATTAGTAAATTTATTTATAATTTTGAAATCCAATTAAATTATTCAGAGTCATTTATTTTAAAAATTAATCGCACAAAAACTCTCGACAATTTTATCAAAATGTTTATCAGGATGGTGAATTACTGCGCTTTCTTTTTCATCCGTAAGAAAAGACCCAAGAAACGAACTGGCCTTTCACGGTGGAGTCGAAAACCCAGACAGTCCGACTCGTCCTTAGACATGAGCAGAAATTCGAACGGTCGGGTGGGTCTCACGATGGAGTAAAGAACTTGCTAAATTTAGGAATTTTGTAATCGCATGTTGTAATACGGGTAGAATCGCTTTTATATAACTCTGCACCTATAAGTGAAATCATAAGGGCCAAACCTAAATATGAACTAAATAGAGCTAAATCCAAATTGATGCTCAATGCAGCTAAATCTGATGCCTGGAAAATTTTTGTTCAGACTGTTCTTTAAAATTTAGATCCCAATTCAAAGTTGATTTCGATAAATTAAATAAGAAACAGTATATAATTATTGAATATAATTTAAAATTTACCTATTCTGCATAAATTACTCGTTTGTTGGACCCTAGTGTCCAGGATGATATTAGATTTCAATCGCTCCCTAATCTTACTTTGTTACATCTGATGGCTTGGGGTCTGCTTCTTGGAAAGAATTATCCTTAATTTTTAGGAATTAAAAAACGGCAAAGCGCCAGGTATTGATAATTTAGACTACGAAATCCGGAAAAAGTTGGTTGATTTTGATCCAACTATTTTCATAAAAATCCTTACCTTATGTTTTAAATTTTGTTAATGTCCTCAGTGTCTACGGTATATAAGAGTTATTCTATACAAATCTGGGAAAGATCCCCCTCTTTCCTCTTCCTATCACCCTATTTGTCCTCAAGCAATACTGGGAAATATTTCGGAAAGGGTTTTTATTACTAAATTTAATGTTTACTTAAATACTAAGGAATTAATGTATCTTTCATAAGTTAAATGCATCTTTCTGTTTTAAGGTTTTACTTTTTGATCTTTGTAATGAATTTACCTCATTTCTGGCAAAAGTTTACATGTGTAATACACTTTTCAGGCGTCCAACATAAACTTTTTCCCAGTCTTCTTTCTCAAGCTGTAGTCTTGGCCACAGGTTCGAATAACCCTCAGCGGCCACCTATTGGTTTATGCCGACTACTGGGGACTGAAGCGAGGTTTCTATCAACCATCAAGCAAGACCACCGGCAGGGTAGGGAGGCCAGCGAAACCATTCACTGGACGAGGTCCGAAGATGGTCCCGCCGAGTCTCGACCCCAGCCGCCGACGGGTCTAGAAGAAGGCCTCAAAGGCACAGTTCCTCTCCGTTACTTGGAAGAGGCTACTGATTACTGGGACCCGCCTGAGTCAATCCACAAATTATTGTACAACTTAGGTGTGGCGTGTCTGAGACTATAGAAGGCAATATCAATGGCTTCTATAAGATAGTGCCAATGGATTGATGGACTCACCCCTAGTGGGGAAGTCTCCACAGATAAGTCATCTCCCAAGTAACGCCCAATAACCCGAATCTCCTTCCATCTACTATATTGTGGTCTCTCACGACCTAAATATAAATCGAAGTATTCTAATCATATTTTTTACATCGAATATCTTCCGAGAGGTTGGTGGTAGGGAAAGGAGGGTACGGCCCTTGTGGATGCCTCCCTCACTGGGTTCCGGTCTAAATTGGGTGGCACTTCCCGGCCGTCCTAACAGTTACCTTACATCTTTGTGGTAGGTCGGACGGTCTGGGTCTCAACAACAACATCGAATTCACACATACTTATTCACACATACTTTCATGAATTTATACCGCAGTATTCATAATTAAATAGTCTTCTACGATATAGGAAACGTTAAGACGGTGGTTTAAGAAATTACTTTCACCGCATGCACATTTATAACGTAGTTTAAGAAATTACTTGCACCGCATGCACATTCATAACGGTCTTTTTCATAGCGTCTTGAGTGTAATTTTTGTGTATCCATTTCATAGAAAACTATATTACCTGAATTTTTCCTGTTAAACAAACAATATACTTCATTTTCATGCCTACGCCTGTTACAATTTATATACCTGTATGATTTTGGTGCTATCAGAGAATTTGTATTTTAATTGGTTTACGTCTTATAATCCGTTTTCCTTTTATAAATTTTATCGTTTCTGTTTTTCCCTAGATATAAATATAACCAGCTTTATTTCGAAGTACCAAAAGGCGTAAAACATTTACTTTCACATGATACAAAAGCAATGGTTAACTAGAATATCATAGTCTAGAAATAACTTACTAGAGTATCAATGATTTCTAATAGTGTATTAGAGTATTCCAGGATATCACCGTATTATTTCAGATAAATTGAAGTATTTTTAAATTTAACATGCACAGAAAATTCAATTGTATGAGTTTATACCAACGCATAACAATGATGCCACATATTATAGAAAAATATTTCAATATTTTTTACCATATTCTGGTCGATTTTCGACCATTTCATTATGATGAATTTAGTGTGATGCCATCGGTTTTATATGTAACTAATTGCATTAATAACTTAATCATCAAATTCCAAGTTAATAAATTTATTTATCAATGTTTGGATGAAGTCTTTAATCTAAATATTCATTATCTTATCCATTCTTTAATCTAAATATTCATAATTATTATTCATAATTATTATTCATAATAGCTATTCAAGGGTAAGATTAATGTTTAACATTCCATCATTTACATTTAAAGAACGTGTAACCACAAAATCTATACTGTATCCACACTTAAAGTATTAAAAATATATCGCAACCGCTTAAAGTAAAGTGGAATTAGTTTTTTGAACAAGTTATTGATTTTGAGAATTCCCAGTTAAAAGTATAAAATCATTTCTTTCTTTTTTCTTCTTCTTCCTAACACCTTGTTATTTCTGCTGCAACCCCCTCTTAACATTCCATTTTTATTTCTATAATAATATTCACTGCCCTTTTGCTGAAACTTTTGCAAAATTAGGATGATTGATTTTTGGATCGAGGTTATCGAAAACGTTTTTATTTGTTATTTAACTGCTTCGTTATTCTTTTCTCATCAGTGTTGCGACCGATTTTGCAGATTTTTATCAAGTTTTTATTTTTTATTTGTTTCTTTTGCTTCACTTCCTACAGGTAACTTTTACGAAACCTTTTTTTTTTTAATCGATACTTCGGATGACTTTTTCCTCCTTTAAAAACGCAGCTGGCAGGAATCGCTTCTTTGCAATCCGTCAGAATGAAAGGGAATAATCAATACCGGTTCAAAATGGACTCCTCAGATTCAATTTCCGACAATAGCAAGATAGAGCTACTAGCTTTTGACAACTCTTTTACCTTTAGCTTCTTTTTCCGATAAGGAATAAAACGTTTACCTTGAAAATGGCTTTTAAAGAATAAAAAGAGTATATAAATGATACTGAGTTTTTCAATAAATTGTCAGGAAAGCAGCTTAGACTAGCTAAATGTGTTTTCTTTGTTTATTCTTCTTCATAGATTCAATGGATTTTCTTTTCCCAGAATATTACCAATCCAAGTAATCAGATGATTTCTAAAATATAAATAAAGTTATTTCGAATTTTTGAGCGCAGTTGGTGACTGCGTTAGAGTTTTGTAATGTCAGTGGTCCTTGAAAGAAAAACTGGAAAAAGCAATATTGATATTGATAAATTGTAAAGCCCATGCTTCAGTTTAGTATACTATCTAAATAACCATTGTTGTAGAACGCATAGGGTTTGACTAATGCAGATACATGCGGGTCAGCTGCCCTGAGCCCCCGCGTTAGAAGGACCTCAAGACTATGAGGAAGTTGTCAATAATTTATATTCTATTAAAATAAGTAAGTTTTTTCATTTCGTATGCCTTTTTCTAGAATACAATTGTTTTTTGAAAACCGTTTTTAATTATTTGCCATATGTCGAAAGTTGAAGGAAACCTCGGAGGTAAGTTTGCATAAAACATAATTCGTATTTCGTAGATAAGAAGGGTGCTCTGTGCAACAAACCAAAAAAGCATTATCTTGATGTTTTACCCATTTTACCCATGAAAGTCTTCCAGGTAACTTTATTAGGTGTATCTTTATCTAGATGTAGATTATATTTTTGAAAAACATTTTTGCTCATTTTATATATGTCGAAAGTTGAAGGGGTCTCCCTGAAGGTATATCTGCCCCGGGCCCCATCTAGGCTAAATTGGGGCTCTGGGAACACGTCCTACGGACGTCCAATTATGTGTGAAATGTACTTTGCATTTTGTAAATGAGGAGAAGGAATTTCTGTGCAACACACCAGAAATCATGACATCCAGGTATTTTACCCATGAAAGTCTTCCAAGTATCCTTATTAGGTGATTCGTTATGTAGATTTATATTATGTTTTTGAAAAACATTTTTGTTCATTTAATATACGTCAACAGTTGAAGAGGGGCCCACCTGAAGGTATGTCTGCACCGCGCCTCAGCTAGTAAAAGTCGGGTTCTGAGAACACGGCCTACTAACGTCCAATTACATGTGAAACGTACTTTGCGTTTAGTAGAAGAGAAGAATAATTTTCTGTACAACACAACAAAAAAGTATTATCTTGACGTCCAAGCGTTTTACCCATGAAAGTCCTAGATGTATCTTTATTAGGTGAATCGTTATGTAGACGTGCAGAACTTGCCTGAAATAATATAGAGAACATTGAATCCGAAGCACATTTCACCTGCATAGTACTCAAGATATCTTATATGACACATTTGAAGCTTTAAATTTATCCAACGAAAAATTTTTCGAATTTTACATTCAGTATAATATAACAGCATATGCACGATTGCAACGGTATAATATACAGTATTTTAGTTATATATCGAGTAACATTGAGACGATTCAGAAACGAATTGTATCATCCTTTATATACAAATACACAGCGTTACAATGTCAAAATTTAATTTAATTTTCATAAAATTATAAAAACACTAAATTTGATTTTAGAGCCTGCCATCGCTTTTTCCCTATACATGATAAGTAAGGACATGCATCCTATGGAAGAAAGAAAACTTATGTAAACACATCCGAACCAAATGTTTTGCCTTTATATATCTTTAACACCACACACACATCCCTCTCTAGTGGGCGTCTGCTTCCTATTTCCACTTTCATCATTGCCCACATAACCAACCGTGGTTACTTATTAAAACTAATATATGAGCCAACCAGAAATCCAAAACAACTTCAAGCGGGGATAAAGAAACAGCACAATTAATTACCGCTTGCTTCGTGCTTCAACTATCATTATTTTTATAGCCAAGACAAGAAGAATGTATATTAATTAAAAATTTCGCTGTGTGAGCATGCGAGATCGATCTATTTTATGGGTGTGCTGCAAAGAGTGATCCTGATTGGTGTTTTAAGTAATTGAAGCTACGTGAATAACTCTGACAGGCGGGAAGAAAAGGCTTTGTTTTGGATTTGAGATATATCGGGCGGTGTATTAATACCCAAAGGAGTATTAGAAATGAAGGTGAATTGGAATGGAAGGTTTCTGAAGTTAAAAAGAATGCAGTCAGTTACATTAAAGAAAGAATAACACTATTTACTTTGGTTTCAGCTATTGTGGTGTATGAATTGACTTGTTTTGATGGTTTTAGCTTGAAAATAATGTGTTATTTAGCTGCTTGAAGTAAAATATACATTATAATTATGAAAACAATATTAATTATTTTGAACAACATATGAAGAAATGGTATACTTTATAGGCATAAAGAAATGGTATACTTTATAGGCATAAAGAAATGGTATACTTTATAGGCATGAAGAAATGGTAAACTTTATAGGTATGAAGATATGGTATAGTTTATAGGCATGAAGAAATGGTATACTTTATAGGCATGAAGATATGATATAGTTTATAGGCATGAAAAAATTGTATACTTTATAGGCATGAAGAAATGGTATACTTTATAGGCATGAAGAAATAGTATAGTTTATAGGCATGAAGAAAAGGTATACTTTATAGGCATGAAGATATGGTATAGTTTATAGGCATGAAGAAATGGTATACTTTATGGGCATGAAGAAATGGTATAGTTTATAGGCATGAAGAAATGGTATACTTTATAGGCATGAAGAAATGGTATACTTTATAGGCATGAAGAAATGGTATTGTTTATAGGCATGAGGAAATGGTATATTTTATAGGCATGAAGATATGGTATAGTTTATAGGCATGAAGAAATTGTATACTTTACAGGCATGAAGAAATGGTATACTTCATAGGCATGAAGAAATGGTATAGTTTATCAGTCATCATACATATTTGAAAATTTTATAAATGTTAGCAATATATTGTTAAAGTCATCCATTTGCCAATATTTATATCATTCTTTCGTATTCTTAAAGTACTATTTCTTTCTTTCTTCAGAATAGCCTTTCATGGAATTAGTTTGCATTGCAGAGAAATATTTAACTTTACATTGAAGTATTTGGCTTTACACTGGAAGCTATAGTACAGTTAATTATTGCAGCGCAAAACATGTAACGGTTCTAAAAACAGTTAGACAGGACCACTAATATCATATCAAGCACCAGGAAAATAAATTTGGATGTATATTGAAAGTATGTATATCAGTATATTGAAATATACTGATGTATATCAGTATATTGACAATATACTGATGAACCTAATTGAATATTCAATTAATACTTCTACAGGTACTTTGGGAACGTGACTGTGTTATTTCAGAAATGCAGAAATCAGAGTTTACTTAAATTAAAAATATATATATATATATATATATATATATATATATATATATATGATCTATTGATATAAGAGTCTGAAAATTTAAATTAATGTCAGTGACATATATTCTGTTCTGTATATGATGAATTAAATTAAAATTTAAGACTAAATACTTGCATAAACTTTCTTTATTGACATCCTACAATTAATGGTATATTTTAGGATTTCAAAAAGCAAATAAACTATGTGTCCTCATGCATTCGCTCTACTAACCCTTAACTCCACATAATCTTGTATAGACTCACACCAGTCTGCATCTTGTTTTGCATCCTTCATCAGAGACACAATCACTCACGATTACATTTGAGCACCCTAACACATAGACGACCGGAAATTGAAAGCAACTTCAAGCAAAGACAAAGAAACAGAGCAGTTATTTACCACTTGCTCTGTGTTTTAATAGCCATTATTTATCACTTAGACAAAGAAAATATGAATAAATAAAAAATTCCAATTATTTAGAGATATCTTGTTTGAATACGTAACATTCATGGATGGAAATATACTATGGTCGGTGTCTCAACTAACTGACGTCCGCGAAGATATCTCTGGAATTGCTTGCGGAGAAGAATGAATTTGCTTTCAATTTTTGATATATCGAGTAATATAAGGATATACAAAGTAGTATTGGAGATAGAAAGTTAATTATTTGGGATGAATACTTCCAGAGTTAAAAAATAAGAAGGCAGTTGGTTACGGTTAATATATTCACAAGGGGCATATAATACCAAGGGTGATTGCAGCGAGATCCAGATGACGCATTTCATCTTCTTATTTGGCAAAGACTGGGAGAATAAGTTTTATTTATAATAATTTCAATTTATATTAATTATTCTAAAGTCAATAAATATTTAAAATTAAAGCAATGTAATACAGCGAATGATTAACGAATTAACGAAAAACGAGGGATATAATGGGACATGGTTCCTTTTTCATGTTGAAGAAAGCCAAACCAAGAAACAACGCCGACTGCAGTCTTATTGCTTTCTACCTAGACCGTCTAACCTACCCTAAAGGATATATTTGGAAGGCCAGAAAAGGGCCACACTTTTTAGAGCGGTACGCAATGTTGGCGGCTGCTACAAAGACCGTACTAGCATTAGTTTAACCAATCACAGCTCTAATGGAGTTAACCTACATAAAAATAGGGGCCATACTCAGCGTAGACAGGGGTGCAGTTTTATTTTATTTAGGATTTAAACATGTGACCACCGCACACGATTCTCCAGACTTACCATTGGGCCACCTCTACCCTTAGCGACTATAGTTTGCCAATACCGTCAGATACAGGTACCTCCAATATGAATTGGAGGTATTTGTTCATTACCAAAGACTATTTTGACTTTTTAACAAATTTTAATTTCATGTACTTGTGAAACTTTATGTTTAATTATGTTGACTATGTGTATTTTTTAATTTTTTTTATTGTCGAGGCCGTTCAGTTCACCCAAAGGGTGTAGAATAGTCACAACAGCCGGCCAAGAAAACAGTGGAAATGACAAAAAGACAGAACAACATAGATAAAACAATAAAACAGAATAACACAGAAATAATTATAAAACATAATAACAATATACAACAAAAACAACAAAAAGTAAAACATAGGTAACTAAATAGTATAAAACTTCCATTCGACTGGGAAAACAGTTCTCGGGAACAATACATCCAACACTTTATACACTATAATTTATGCAAAAAAAGAATAAAATTTAAAATAAGTAAAACAATTAATTAATACATTTTGATACTAAATAAGGTATGTAACATTGAAGGGTAATAGAAAAGAAACAATAAAAGCAAGGAAGACCAATCATGATTGAAGTATTGATTATGAAAAACTTTCCAACTGAAATGCAATTTTATTTAAACATCTCTAAAATGTGATACATTCAGCGCTGATATTTTTAAATTATCGCAGTACTACAGTAATTTGTGGTCCTTGGAAACTTGATCGAAAAATGAAATGAGAGTTAAAAAATGAATTTTATTCAAATGATTTCTTCAAAATATGAAACGTCTGCTTCTCTAAGTAAGATCAATGAATATTTCATTCATATCACTTATATTCCAGGCTCTAGAGTAAATAATTTTGTGTGAAAAATTATTCAGCAATTCTTATACAACTCACCTCACAATCGCTGGATTTGTTTACACTCCGCATGCTATATTATTGCATTTAAATTTGGGCATCGTTGTAGGATAATCAAAGTTTAGTGATCATTTAAAATCAAAAATATTTTAATTGCTTTGGCACAGAAATTAGATACTCAGATAAGATGCAAAAATAAGGGGTTTTTATGACGGATGCAATACTAAATATAAATTTAAAAGGTCTTCAAACATACAATCTGGTTCCTACACAACGGAAAAAATTGGATACCGTGATTTTGCAATGAGTCACGAGCTCTCCTCATATATCATAGGTGTAATTATTATTTTAATTTTTATTTAAAAAACTATCAAACATATTTTGCGGAGAGACAACATCCTAACAAAAACAAAAAATATTTTCTAAAATTTTCGAAGTTATTTGTGAATTGTAACTTCGCTTGAAAAATGTTTGAAAAATGAAGTCCCGTTGTTGGGTTCAATGTATTTCATTTTTTAAACCAAAGTAAAATCAACATACTAAAATTTCATTTAGATAAAGTTATTTTTACGGCAGAGAACGGACAGACAGACAGAATGAACAAAGTCATAAACACTTTTCAGCTATGTTGGAAAGTGTTTAAAAACGAAAACCTCAAAAGTTCAACTAATACTATCATATATTCAACCAGCAATTGTTAAACACGTCTTATTTCCAGAAATAGAGTTGACATTTCCAATAACTCTGGAAAATAAATTATCCCTATAATGTCTATGTATATATGTGTATATCTATGAGTTTTGTTACTGTGAGATCGGGAGGCATCATGTGTAGTTTTTGATGTTTACGATGAAAGAAAGCGCAGACTTTTAATCACCGTTTTACGACAGTCTTGGCCCGGAAAGTCAAGACCCCAATAAATACACGTCATACAAATTGCAGGTGTGGTCGGGGAAAAATACATATAATAGAGCCAAGACTTAAATCAAACTTCATTGGAAATTGAAAGAGCCAATAATGCAAGATGAGGACTAAGGAACTTCCAATGAGATCAAGGAAGTCGTATCTGAATCCCAGGCCAAATAATGTGGCTACAAGGAGGAAATTTATCACATATTAATTGTCGTCAGACTCCAAAAGTCAGCAAAAGAATCTGTAAAGATTCCAGTCATGCTGAGCTATATACCCGAAATATAGAGGTATATGCCAGTCTCCATGTATATTAGTTCAATTTTTGATCTTTGGAATACGATTCAAAACACATTGTCTCACACGTTGCTTTTCTCTTCCTCAAGCGTTTGTTAAAATTGATGTAATTTTAATTATAACAATAATATAGGTGTGAAAAACTGATAATTTATTTTAAAAATTAAAAATGTGGATTTTAATGTGCAGTGTTTTGATTTAATGATTATGTTAAGGAAGGGACAAAGAGGTAATGGTGGATAATTGCTGCCATGATAGCAATGTATAAATGTAACAATTCACGACCACTATAATTAAGATTAATACTTTAATCCACAAAGTTTATTTTAAAAAAAGGAAACCCATTCAATGTTTATTCACCACAGTTATTTCTGTGTTTTTCCGTCCGTTGTAACTGCGCTACATCCTTTGAATCAGCTGGACGGCCTGGACAATATAAAAATACCGTATGATCTGGCAATCGAGCCTTATTTTGCGATTATGTGTATTGTTATAAAGACATTTTGCATCCACTGTGAGAACACCACTTTTAAAAAAAATCCTTCTACACCATTTTCAAACAAAAATTCTAAATATGCCCTGCACCACTCATATTATACTAACGACTCTCATGTGTAACCACATACATTTTATGAAGAATTAAGCTCGAATTAACAACTAAACATTAGCATACATATTTATTACAGACTGTAATTGTATTGAAAGTTAAAGCACAATAAAGCCCCGAATTATTCGTCTCACTTTGTTTTGAACACCCCACAGTCTTATCAACCTCTCTCCAGTAGGCGTCTACATCTCATTTCGCATTCTTCTTGAAACACATAATCACACGTGGTTACTTATTGCCACGGCTAATATATCAGCTAACCGGAAATCAAAAGCAACTGCAGGTCGGAACAAAGAAATGGCACATTTAGTTGCAGCACGTTTCGACCGGCATTTTTCGCCTGCACAAAAATAGTAATATATATTAATTAAAAATTTCGCATTGTTAGCCGATGTATCTTATGTTTATCAGAGTTATGAGTGTTCTGCAAAAGTCTGGTCGATGTTTTAAATAATTGAAATTTCGAAGAAATTCGACATGCTGGGCGGAAGTCTTTGTTTTTGATTTGAATGTGTGTGTCATATCGTCTATTAATGCCTAAAGGTCGAAATAGAATTGGAATGGATGTACATGTAGTTAAAAAAGAAGATTGTTTAGTTTTGTTGTACTAATGGCATGTGAGTGAAGTGACTTCAGTATTTTGTTTTTAAAATTAGTGATTTTTGTCTGTGGAAGAAAACAGGAAATATAGCCGTGTATTTAAATTCAAAATAAAACGACGTGTATAAAAATATAAAATAAAAATTAAGTATTGATATGCAATACATTGTTCTTTGCAGTTGGAATAATATAATGGAGACATGAAAACGATGGTTTAATTATTAGACTGTTTTAATCCTTGACACCATATATCCTTGTCTCTAGTGGGATTCTACATGTCACTTCGCATTCTTCTTGAAACACACAATCACACGTGGTTACTTATTAGTACCACTAATACACTACTCGACATAGAACATGTGACACCATGCAGCTTTGGCCGTATAATTATATTAATTACGTGACAAACACAGTTGTCCGATGTATGCCAATGATCTGAAATGCTAGTGGGTCACGTGGTTAGAGCGCGGGATAAAAATGATGGAAACGGCATATGGGCCAATAGTTGTTACTGTCTGTCGCCTACGGAAACCCGTTTTCTGAGCTGTTTTTCATTTCAGAAGACACGTG
Source organism: Amaurobius ferox (assembly GCA_951213105.1). Lineage (NCBI taxonomy): Eukaryota > Metazoa > Arthropoda > Arachnida > Araneae > Amaurobiidae > Amaurobius > Amaurobius ferox. Next base: position 88,932,590 of record OX578149.1, on the reverse strand, counting down.
TTATTGAAGAGATACCTGGCCGACGACGTCAAAGTCAGTTTTAGCATTTGGAGGATCGTGCTAGGATGATTCATTTTAGGCCTACGTGTTTCTGGGTAATCGTACCGGCGTATCGCTGCTGAAACACGCGTAGATGCGTCCACTGTATAAATGACTTGGGGAAGATGGATTGAAGAAGGGCATGTAAATCGTCGCAGTGGTACAGTTCTATCCAGACGTACGTCAGCACGCGTTGATCGACGCATTCGAAGACATGCGGTTGCGGCCCCACAAGCGTCGACTGTCGATATTCTGCAGAATTTGCAGGGTACATTGGATGTTCCAATATAAGCCAGAACAGTTTTTGAGGATTGGCCGAAAGCAGCTTAGACTCAAACCGTCCTTTGCGAAGATTGCTATTGACGACAAGACACCGACGTGAGAGATTGCAATGGTGTCGGACCCGAGCCTCTTGCACGAATGAATGGGACAGGGATGGAATGGTTTAGCGACTACTCTCGGTTCTGTTTGTCGAATGGCAGTCGCCGTGTGAGAGTCTGGAGGAGATGTGGATTGTTATAAAGTAACACCCATGTTTGAAAAACGAAGAAATTCCATAGTCTGCCGTAGTTGTTTGATGGGGGTTAAACATTGTTTCCTGAATATCTGTCAAAGTGTGCATCCAAATTTCTTTCACAAAAGCAATGTGTTTTTTTTACAGTATAAACATTTTTAAGTAAAAACGCTGTTTCTTTTTAATAATACTAAAGAGTATTTTCCTAAAATATGTTAGAAGAAAAATATGCATTTTTAAGACCATCGTTCGAAAGGTTATGATCAAGACTCATCTGTACCACTGCTTTGTGCTCCCCGCTATAACAGTATGGGATTGGTACTGTGAAGCGAGGGACCTAAAAGGCCCATGGACTTTCTGCTGTCGCCTTTTGTTATATTCTCCTTATTTTGTTCTGTTGTTTGGCTTCTGTTAGTCTTGCCACTTGTCATTAACGGGAAAAACTGGCAAAATTACTTTAGCGATAAATTTCACGAAATATCGCCCACTGTGAAACTTTTGAATAGTTTGAGAATAGAGGACGGAATTTTCTATAGAAGCTATACAAGAACTACCGTTACACTGCCAGTTGACTTATGTGAATGGTTTTGATGTGCCGTTAAGGGTATTTTTAACAAACTATTGTTTTGGGTATACGAATGCCATTTTTGTCAACTTGTTTATTTTTTAAATTTTATTGCAGTTTCATAGAATCTGAAGAATATTTAGGATATTGCCAGATAGTTAGAAACAATATTGTCCTTGAAATATAACACTACTGCCGAGAATCTAGGGGACGGCGTAACAGTGCACTCACTCTTATCTGCATATTTCAATTACATTTTCTCACATATACAAATGCTTCGCGAATCTTTAGAATATTCAATTCTAGACACCACGCATCCCAATCGACCTAACTCCAGTGGGCGTCTGCCTCTCATTTCGCATTCTTCATCAACACGCACAATCACCCGTGGTTACTTATTAGCACTACTAATGGGTTGGCCAGAAATCGAAAGCAACTTCAAGCGAGAACAAAGAAACAACAGAATTAATTACCGCGTGCGTGTGTTTCGACTGTCATTATTTTTAACCTGGACAAGAAAAATGTGTATTATTAAAAATGTCGTATTGTTAGCGGGAGTCTCCGACGCGGATCGATCAAATTTATGGTGTTCTTAGTAGAAGAATCCTGATTGGTGTTTTAAGTAATTGAAGTTCCGCGAAGGATTCTGACAGGCGGAAATGGTTTTGTTCCGAATTCAGAATATATTGGGAAATATATTAATATCCAGATGAGAATTGGAGTTGAAAAGTAAATTTGAATTGTATGTTACTGGAATTTTTGTAAAAAGTAGCGTTTTATTATGATTGTCTATTCAGAAGAGCGAGTTGGGTTGTTTCAAAGTTTGGCATTTCCATTTTATCGCTTTATTGTAATTTAATTAATATTTGGAGAGAATATATTACACATTTAGAAATGTAAATTTTATGCAAACACGTTTTTCGAACAAATCTAACAGGTGGTAAAGTATGATTCATCAATCACAATAGATTTTTGATACATTTTTGACATAAAGTAGGTATTGAATTATTCATTAGTATTTACAATTTTACCACCGATAATGAATTCATGAAAAAGGAATAAGAATTGTTAGACTGCATAAGTCTATAGAGAGGATGAGCTTTGGTTCATAGCAGTGAGCAGTAGTTCATTTTTTGTCGATCTTACTTCTTATGTCTTATAATGTACATACAATAAGTTTCAACATTAACATCAATATGTTGCTGATCTTGATGTCATATTCTGTATTGGAAATTGTAGCTTTTTGCATTATTGCATGTGTGGTCAGTTATTTGCTATAAACGAGTATTGCGGCTTTACTTGGAACTCCGCCATTTGAGAGAATTATACGGAATGCTGATATTGAGTTTCCAATAACGCCAAAAGTACGCGAGAAAAGTGCAAAACATGAGTCCTACTGTAAAACATAAGTACTTCTGCTATTGTTAACACTAAAGTGAACATTTATTTCGAATATATGCTACCACTCCCTGTAAGATTGAACCAACTAGAAAAACTCGAAAACCCAACAATAGCTGAATTACTGTGGTTAAAAAAGATATATTTCCATCTACTTCCATCAGTAGCGAAGACAATAAGACAAAGATTTCATCTTTCACGTAGAGTATAACTTAGTTATACGTTGCAGTAAGCCATGTGTACAATATTACTACATCATGGCGATATTCTGTACACCGTGTAACATCCGGCCGTCCAAATGGATGCTCAAGTCCTTGTTGACGAGCCGGACGGCCTGGGTTTTCAACACCGTGTAACATAACTGGACGAGTTGTAACATTTACTATTTCTTGCTTAAGGTTAATTAAACATTACTTTTTAGGAATTAATTTACTCCAAGCGATAGATAATGATGTACATTATATGATACAAGCAAAAATTAAGCACACATCCACAACAGAAGGTCTTTATTTTACTTCCTATAAAACGTACAAAAGTTTAAAAAAAGGCCAGAGCGCTTTCGAGCATAAGTACGCTCTTCATCAGTGGCTACACGGAAATAAAATTGAATCGTTCATATATAGACCAGATATGGCGACAAAATTTGCATAAATACAATTTACAAAGGAATCTACGTTTAGACAAGGATAAACCGTAAACTATTTCTTTTAGAGTTTCTAAAATTTTAGCAACAAAAGAGCAGCATATTAAATTACAATTTAATTGCAGAAATCGAAAAAAGGGGGTGGCAATCAACCATAATGCCAAAGATGAAGACGTCAAAGATAACTTTGCAGAGACTTGAATTGCATGGAGTCGAGAATGAGTCGTCAAGCGTAACTCAAATTCATAACAGGGTCAAAATTACAAATGGACTCACGGTAAATATAAATAAAAAGGGATTCAAAAAGGAGAATATCATGAGGGTTATTACAACACATCAAAAGGAAAGTATTTTCAAAAAGAGTCTGAAAATTATCTTTAACAACAAATTGAGCAAGAGCCGTAGAAAGTTTACTATCCCTGACATCCCGAGCATGTTCTGCTAAACGGATGCCAACGGTGAGTTTAGTTCTTCCAATATAAAATTTAAAATTGCTATCGGTGGACAACAGGGGAGCAACGTACAACCCAGCAAAGCTTTTAAAGTCATCCTTATCACCCAGGTTATCAGACCGAATACGGTTAAATAAAGAAGAAATATTAGAATGTGCAAATCTGAAACCAAACTCAGACCAAAAATGGATAAAGAGGCGGAAAATCCGAGGATTGTATGGAAAACTAGACCTATAAGTCAAACGATCTTTTAAGGCAATAAGTTTAGTATCAAAAAGGGTATATTTACGGCGAACTTGGTTGAAAACCTTATAAATAAACTCAAAGGAGTAGGCAGCCTCACGGCCAAGGCCAAAAATAAATTCCATTTTATTACTTAAAGCAGAGATAGATGAACATTGAATTTATTTTTGTCCTTGGCCGTGAGGCTGCCTACTCCTTTGAGTTTATTTATAAGGTTTTCAACCAAGTTCGCCGTAAATATACCCTTTTTGATACTAAACTAATTGCCTTAAAAAATCGTTTGACTTATAGGTCTAGTTTTCCATGCAATCCTCGGATTTTCCGCCCCTTTAACCATTTTTGTTCTGAGTTTGGTTTCAGACCTGCACATTCTAATATTTCTTCTTTATTTAACCGTATTCGGTCTGATAAACTGGGTGATAAGGATGACTTTAAAAGCTTTGCTGGGGTGTATGTTGTTCCCCTGTTGTCCACCGATGGTAATTTTAAATTTTATATTGGAGGTACTAAACGCACCGTTAGCATCCGTTTAGCAGAACATGGTCGGGATGTCAGGGATAGTTAACTTTCTACGGCTCTTGCTCAATTTGTTGTTAAAGATAATTTTCAGCCTCTTTTTGAAAAGACTTTCCTTTTGATGCGTTGTAATAACCCTCGTGATATTCTCCTTTTTGAATCCCTTTAATTTATATTTCCCGTGAGTCCGTTTGTAATTTTGACCCTATTATGAATTTGAGTTACGCTTGGCGACTCATTCTCGACTCCATGCAATTCAAGTCTCTGCAAAGTTATCTTTGACGTCTTCATCTTTGGAATTATGCTTGATTACCACCCCCCCCCCCCTTTTTCGATTTCTTGTTCTTAAAATTTTTGAAACTCTAAAAAAATAGTTTACGGTTTATCCTTGTCTAAACGCAGATTATTTTGTAAATTGTATTTATGCAAATTTTGTCGCTATATCTGGTCTATATATGAACGATTCAATTTTATTTCCGTGTAGCCACTGATGAAGAGCGTACTTATGCTCGAAAGCGCTCTGGCCTTTTTTTAAACTTTTGTACGTCTTATAGGAAGTAAAATAAAGACCTTCTGTTGCGGATGTGTGATTAATTTTTGCTATTATAACATCAGATGTGATGCCAAATTATTTATTATATGATACAATGGGAAAATTCACTAAATGGATATTTAAAAAAATTATAAAAAATACAAATGTTAGGTTGGCAAAATTGTACACACCTACTTTATAAGAAGATACATTTCTGGCAAAGCTGGACATGCTGTAATATGCTGTAATATGCACAATCAGCATAGATAGAACAGACTGGCAGCAATTTGGTTTCAGCCCCTTCAAGCAGCAAACTTATTTAGCGTGAAAAAGAAACATAACAAAACTGTAGCCATTTGTGCCATTCTTTTCTTTTCATCTCGTGCTTAAAGAGTATGTATCTGAGCAAGAGTAAAATTATCCCAACTATACGCTTTGGTGCAATGCGATTTCGATTTCAAGACTCAAAATGCTACCTATTCGTATGTATTAAATATAGTATATGGGAAGACGTATATGGGAAGACTTATATGGGAGTGATTAAAGAGGAATGCAGATGTGCCGTGCATTAGGTACACATAGGTCGTTATTGCCTTATTATTAATGTATAAAATGTTAAATTATTTTAAAGGAATGTGATTAAATGATATATCAGGAAAATAAAATCAATTTATATTGAAAATATAAATTAAAAAATCAACTTTAAATACATTTATAGAGAAGGTGCGATAAATTCTCATTGTGGTGAAAAAGTACTATTATAATTAAAAATTAGTAATTAATTTGGTGAGAGATCGGAATTGTGTGCACAAAATCATGCGTCCCATATATAACCCACAAAACCTACAAAATACCAATAAAACAGAAAAAAACCCTACAAAAACAAAAATGAGTTAAAATATATGAACATTAATTATAGTCTATTTACTGAAAACACTATTGTGTTTCCTAACATTATTATTTATGTAAACAAACATATAATTTTCAAAATTTCTTCAATTAATAATTTTACAATGTGCATTTATTTTGTATTTAACTTGGTGAGTGTGGTATAATAAAGTGCGATTTACAAAAAACTATTTCTTAACAAACGAGAATTATTCATGAGAACAAAATTAGACCCTGTTGTGGATTCCATACTTATTGTAGGTTCATTTGCGGGAATTATCTTGGTCAGGGCCATCTTTAGGGGCCTGCCTTCATCTTGATATATCGACTTTTATTGTAAGGCTTCTCTTCGATGCTCATCATTAACTGTTCACTCACAGACAACCATTTCGATTCACCAACTTGTCATCAAATCATACCCAATTTTCTTTTGATTTCTTATACCACAACTTGACTTGCTCTGGTGGCTCCTCCTTCGTTTCTCCCCTCGATCTTTTTGACTGGTAAGCTGGTACTTGGAAGCTGTCACTGGCTTGACATACATTAGTTGTAACTGATTGAGGTCCTAAAAACAACGTAATCTTTCGATGTGTTAGGGAATTCTTCATTACCCCTACATAAATTAATTAGAACTGAATGTCAACTTCTGGTGACCGTTTGACTGCGTTTATTGTTTGACTCTTATAAAATTATTTTCCAGTCATAAATGCTTTACATAAGCAAATTTCCGTTACCACAGTCATATATTTCTGCATCATTAATTAGACTGACAACTGCTTATGGGTATTAACTTTAGTTTCGACGTACACTTTAGTTGATTAAAAACTTTTCCAACGTCCTCCAATAGCATTTACCTATGGTCTTGATACCCTACAACTTCATCTTTCTATCTCTTTATAAATATTCCTTTTTACTCCTTTCCACCTGCCTCATTTAAATATATTGTGGTTATTTTACTCTCAGTATTTTACAGTATATGTCCAACCAACTTTAATCTTTTGCTTATCTTTTTTGGTTCTTCATAAAATCGAATACACTCAAACCTATTTTTGTGCGGTGGATAGGGAGCGCATAAACGAAAACGCATAAAAAAAATCGCACAAAACTTCACGAGTAGCTATAAAAGATAGTTTTCGCAACACAATTAAAAAGTATTTTTTTATGCGTTGAATAGGGACCGCATAAAAAAATCCTCACGTAGAAGATAACTCAAAACCTTACGAAATAACTAGGAATTGCTTTTTGAAACGAAATCAAGATACGAGGCTTGGCAGCTACTTGGAATCACGCCAAACCTTTTAGTATCTGATTTAGAAAATACACATGCGAACATTTTTAAATATTTTATTTACATATGTACTTATTTTACACATACAAAACTTTTCAAAACTTATAACCGTTATCCTTCGTAGTCTGACAATAAGAATGTGAAAGCACTTTGAACGACGTAAATTAATATTAGATTTAAAAATTAAAACACACGTAACATTCTTTTTTATTAAATCACTTTATTTAGCGGACTTGTCACTTGCGCAGATCAGAGACGAATAAAGAAAAGCAACTCTTTGCTCCCTTCAAGTAAACTTCTTTTACCTACTCGTTAAAACAAACAAAACAAAGCATGAGACTAGTCGCCAACTATCTCATTAGCAAAAAACCAACTCAGCGACCTAACGAGACACGCAGTCCGTTTCAGGAAAACCCGAACTAACACGATGCAGATGTCCTTCAATGTTTATTTGCGTTCAATTCATTTTTTCTTTGCTACGCAAGAATTCCATCGCAATATGCTATTGCACATTTTATTTATTTACATGGAAATTCTTGTGCGTTCAACAATTAAATTATGCGATTATAGAATTCAATACATATGTATGTAATTGGCTGACGCAATACTTATGTAATGTGATGAAATACATATCAAAAATCGAAAAAACTAAGTGGCCGATCAAACCTACTAATTTTTTTATTGATAACTTTGTCAATTATGTTCCAATTTGATTGACATTTTCATATAACGCACAAAAAAAATCGCACAAATAAAAAATCGCACCAAAAAAGACCGCACAAAAATAGGTTTGAGTGTATTTCATAATTGTATAAGCGTCTCCGTTGTACTTTCTGACCTCATACGTCTAAGATTATTTGCTCAAAATATATGGAAATATTTATCCTGTTTTGTGGCGTCTATATCTCTGAATTATAAATAACTACAGATTTTTTTATTACTATGTAAAGTATATATTCATATATTGATTTGAGTTTAAACTCGATTTAAAGTAATATTTGAGCGTTTAGTACACTTACTTGCTCATAAAATGTGTTCCTGGATTTTTGTATATGCCTTATTTCCATAATTCATCTCAGAGATCTAAGCTATACAAAGCAATATATCTTTTCAAATTTATTATGTTCTATTTCTAAGTTGATAGAATTATCGCTGCAATATCCTTTGCTGATTTTCATGTAATTAGTTTATTATTTATTTATCAGCCACCATAGATTCTTAATATCACAGTCATATAGATCACACTCTAGAGCATATATCATATGCTTCCGCATTCTTCATGAAACATGTAATCACCAGTGGTTACATGTCAGCAGATTGGGTACCACTAATATATGAACTGAATGGAAATCGAAAGTCACATCAAGAAAAGGAACAATGCAATTAACTGCAGCTAACAGAATCTGCTAATTCTTAGTTTACTAAGAAAAATGTATAGTAATTAGAAACTGCTCGTTATGAGCATGATATATATCTAATATTTAGTGTATTTCCCGTAATTCTGATTTATATCTTAAGTAATTGAAGTTTTGTGAATAATTTTGTGGGCCGGAAAGAAAATGCATTGTTTAGAATTCGATTTATATCGAACAAGAAATTAATAATAATACTCGAAAGGGTAGAAAAGTTTAAAAGTGCATTGGATCGAATGTTTCTGAAGTTAATAAAACAATGCAGTTAATTATACTTTATTCATCTAGAAAGGTCGGATTGTTTCTATAATTGTTTCTATGAAGGATCGAGTTGTTTCTATGATTGTTTCTATGAAGGATCGAGCTGTTTTTATGATTGTTTCTACGAAGGATCGAGTTGTTTCTATGATTGTTTCTATGAAGGATCGAGTTGTTTCTATGATTGTTTCTATGAAGGATCGAGTTGTTTCTATGATTGTTTCTACGAAGGATCGAGTTGTTTCTATGATTGTTTCTACGAAGGATCGAGTTGTTTCTATGATTGTTTCTACGAAGGATCGAGTTGTTTCTATGATTGTTTCTACGAAGGATCGAGTTGTTTCTATGATTGTTTCTACGAAGGATCGAGTTGTTTCTATGATTGTTTCTATGAAGGATCGAGTTGTTTCTATGATTGTTTCTATGAAGGATCGAGTTGTTTCTATGATTGTTTCTATGAAGGATCGAGTTGTTTCTATGATTGTTTCTATGAAGGATCGAGTTGTTTCTATGATTGTTTCTACGAAGGATCGAGTTGTTTCTATGATTGTTTCTACGAAGGATCGAGTTGTTTCTATGATTGTTTCTACGAAGGATCGAGTTGTTTCTATGATTGTTTCTACGAAGGATCGAGTTGTTTCTATGATTGTTTCTACGAAGGATCGAGTTGTTTCTATGATTGTTTCTACGAAGGATCGAGTTGTTTCTATGATTGTTTCTATGAAGGATCGAGTTGTTTCTATGATTGTTTCTACGAAGGATCGAGTTGTTTCTATGATTGTTTCTATGAAGGATCGAGTTGTTTCTATGATTGTTTCTATGAAGGATCGAGTTGTTTCTATGATTGTTTCTACGAAGGATCGAGTTGTTTCTATGATTTTTTCTACGAAGGATCGAGTTGTTTCTATGATTGTTTCTACGAAGGATCGAGTTGTTTCTATGATTGTTTCTATGAAGGATCGAGTTGTTTCTATGATTGTTTCTACGAAGGATCGAGTTGTTTCTATGATTGTTTCTACGAAGGATCGAGTTGTTTCTATGATTGTTTCTACGAAGGATCGAGTTGTTTCTATGATTGTTTCTATGAAGGATCGAGTTGTTTCTATGATTGTTTCTACGAAGGATTGAGTTGTTTCTATGATTGTTTCTACGAAGGATCGATCTTTTTTTATGATTGTTTCTACGAAGGATCGAGTTGTTTCTATGATTGTTTCTATGAAGGATCGAGTTGTTTCTATGATTGTTTCTACGAAGGATCGAGTTGTTTCTATGATTGTTTCTACGAAGGATCGAGTTGTTTCTATGATTGTTTCTATGAAGGATCGAGTTGTTTCTATGATTGTTTCTACGAAGGATCGAGTTGTTTCTATGAAGGATCGAGTTGTTTCTATGATTGTTTCTACGAAGGATCGAGTTGTTTCTATGATTGTTTCTACGAAGGATCGAGTTGTTTCTATGATTGTTTCTACGAAGGATCGAGTTGTTTCTATGATTGTTTCTATGAAGGATCGAGTTGTTTCTATGATTGTTTCTACGAAGGATCGAGTTGTTTCTATGAAGGTTCGAGTTGTTTCTATGATTGTTTCTACGAAGGATCGAGTTGTTTCTATGATTGTTTCTACGAAGGATCGAGTTGTTTCTATGATTGTTTCTACGAAGGATCGAGTTGTTTCTATGATTGTTTCTACGAAGGATCGAGTTGTTTCTATGATTGTTTCTACGAAGGATCGAGTTGTTTCTATGATTGTTTCTACGAAGGATCGAGTTGTTTCTATGATTGTTTCTACGAAGGATCGAGTTGTTTCTATGATTGTTTCTATGAAGGATCGAGTTGTTTCTATGATTGTTTCTACGAAGGATCGAGTTGTTTCTATGAAGGATCGAGTTGTTTCTATGATTGTTTCTACGAAGGATCGAGTTGTTTCTATGATTGTTTCTACGAAGGATCGAGTTGTTTCTATGATTGTTTCTACGAAGGATCGAGTTGTTTCTATGATTGTCTCTACGAAGGATCGAGTTGTTTCTATGATTGTTTCTATGAAGGATCGAGTTGTTTCTATGATTGTTTCTACGAAGAATCGAGTTGTTTCTATGATTGTTTCTACGAAGGATCGAGTTGTTTCTATGATTGTTTCTACGAAGGATCGAGTTGTTTCTATGATTGTTTCTATGAAGGATCGAGTTGTTTCTATGATTGTTTCTATGACGGATCGAGTCGTTTCTATGATTGTTTCTATGAAGGATCGAGTTGTTTCTACGTATCGAGTTGTTTCTGTAATTAGTGATTGAAGTTAAAGCTTCAATGATTAAAATTACATTTTTATCTTATCTATTTTTCAGGATGTGATATAGAGATTAGATGATGGCTGATGTGGATGCAACATCAAATTCCAGAGGAGGTAGGAGTTCACTAAGGATATGCGCATTTGGTTAAGTTTTTACTTTCTGTTCGAACACTTTTTTGTGACATCCATTTCTTAATATCGGCTATAGCTAGAGTGTAGATCATGATTGATGTGGATCCAGCATCAAATTCTAGATGAAGTAGGGGATCACTAAGGTTTCTCATTTCCGGTTTATTTTCCCTTCCGATTCAAAACATTTTCTTAAAGCATCAATTTCTAAAGATTATCTATAGATAGAGGTTCGGTGACCAGTGATGTGAATTTAGCATAAAATTCGGGAGAAAATCGGAGTGCAGAAATGATTTCCATTTCCAATTTTTTCACATCCAATTCAAAATATTTTATTGAAACATCTATTTTTCCAGAACAATCTATATATATATATAGCTTTGATGGATTCCGAGTCGAATTCCAGTGGGAAAAGGGACGCTAAGGAGTTTCACTTCCGGTTCTGGAGATATCACTTTCAGTTTTTCGAAAATTCTTTTGACAGTACGAACTTAGTGTGCAAAAGAGAATAAAAATGCTTAATAGTTCCGTCATTAACAAAGTACGTACAAACACCATTTCATATTTTTTTGTCTCACTTCGTTGTCAGTTGAAGAGGGAATCGATAAAAAAGAGATATGTGAACTACAAATTAGCATGCAAAGACAAGGACTGTGTTTAGTTAAATTTAATTCTAAAATATAAAAATAAAAACATTTTTAGTCTTCATAAGGTTGTCAAAATATGAGTCTCACAGCAAGAAATTATTTTGTTGACCATCCTCTCAATACCAACAAGAATTTATTATATTTAGTGTAGAGTTCATCTTTTATGTGCAGTTGTTTCACTGAGTTAGTTTTCGCCAGTGATGCGCTCAGTTATCCCAGCGCATAATTACTGAACTATTTTATTGTTCTTCTATGTTTCCAGAACAGAAGATGCTGTGTGATGCGATTTTATGGTTTTTCAATGATTTTAACGAATGGTTTTTTTTTAACGGTTATACACCTATACTTATCAAATTTCAAAGCAAAAAACATATATCTTAAATACTGCATTACTGTCGAATAAATTTGTAGGTGACTGTTTTTTGATTATTCAATCAGAGATTATGTGATTAAATCTTAATTTTTTCTAAAAATACAGTGAGGTTCAAAAAAATGCTTGTTACTTTCCAATAATGTGCAAAGTAGTTATAAGACGCTACAGTAAAAAATGTTTGATTCACTTCAAGTAGCTCATAAAGAGGTGAAATTCCAGACAGCACACAAACATATAGTATAATGAAATAATCTCATAACAAAAATCTGCAGAAGTCAGTGGGATTTGTCTCCCTTAGGTGGCGACTAAACAAAGAAAATTTATACTTCATGTGTATAATCACTCCTCAATGGTATTTCCCTTTCTCGGAGAAAGAGAAACCATTGAGGAGGGAGGAGCAAACATGTAGTGTGTTGTTGTTGAGACCCAGACCGTCCGACCTACCAGAAAGGTGTAAGGTAACTGTATGGACGGCCGGGAAGTGCCACCCAATTTAGACCGGAACCCAGTGGGGGAGGCATCCACAGGGACCGTACCCTCCTTCCCCTACCACCAACCTCTCGGAAGGACTTACGGACCCACATGTTTAACGTGATCGTACTCCGCATGAACACGGCGGCATTTTGTGGTAGCGTGCAAATCTAGCGCGCAAACCACGGGGATACCGCACCCGAGATGGCCAACAGCACGCGGTGTTCCGAGGTGGTCACCCACCAAGTACTAACCGCGCCCGATGCTGCTTGACTTCGGTGATCAAACGAGAACCGGTTTTTCAGCACGGTACGGCCGTTGGCCCAAACATGTAGTGTGTAAAGAACCTTGTGTCCCAAACGGGAATCGAACCTTCGACATTCGAACTGGCCAGCCGACGTTCTACCATTGAGCTATTGGGGAGAAATTGCAAGCTCTTATCCTCGAAATGGACTCTATATTCTCCACCCTCTAATGTCAGATTGGCGGGCAACTGATAATCTGACTGGCATTCTTTTTTACCTCCTGCCTTTATTTTTTACCTCAGGTTAGCCTCTTGGTACTATAACTACTATTTTTACCCAGGCTAGTATCCTGCGTGGTTGTTATACTCTCAATTTGAAATTGGCGCTCAATCTTTACTGAATCCTCATTAGTCGTAATAGGATCACTTTCAGACCTCCGACATGTTTGCACTAACCTACAGTATTGATTTTTTTGGATGCCATTCTAAAGAACCATTCTGCCCCATCTGGGAATTGAACCCTGTACTTTCGAACTGTCCAGCCGACGGTCTACTGTTGAGGTATTGGGACGAATTTGCAAGTTCTTATCGTCGACGTGGACTCTGAAAGTATAATATCCTAATCCCCACGAATGTTTTTTGAGGTGTGATTTCAGTGTATTTAAATTCCTTGGGATAGAACACATAAAATTTGTCCATGATTTTTTATATGCATACGCCAGTTTATCTATATATTTTATATATCTTCTAAATACAAAATATGTTACTTTCCCTGCAATATGTGGTAATGTATAGCAAAAGTATTGGAATCATGTCGAAAATCGCAACTCGAGTTTTCGACGGATATACACGTTTCGAGACCTCTAGAATACGAAAAACCTATTTTCATCGTGACTATTTTCATCGTTCTGTGTGTGTGTGTCTGTGTGTGTGCGTCTCTGTGTGTCTGTCTGTGCAAGGTATATATCCACTCTAACTGAAAAACTACTGGACCGAATTTCATAAAATTTGGTAGGTAAGTCACTTGGATGAGACCCTGGTGCTGACTAGTTTTTAGGAGGATCCATAAAAACAGAACCCGCCTTTTTGAACAATATGCCTTTTTTTACGAAATGGCTCACAAAAATCTAAAAATAAAAAGAATTATGTGTGCTCAAATGTATTAATTAAATTCTTGTTTTATACGCAATTTTTGACGAGGAAAAGAATATAACACACTCCATTATGCTTTAGGACTAACGGTTCTCAAGCTATTTGAGGTTTCTTGCATTTTTGTTACGGTGATTTCGGGAAAATGTCCAATTACTAAATAAAAACAAAAATTGAATTAAAAATGCAAATTTAGTGTTATTTGGTGCAATTAAACTCAATTTAATGAATTATTAAAGAAATAAAGAAAATATGAATTTGAGCCTGCAGGGATAGTCATGTGCTGCTCACATCAGATTTTTGAATCTTATATTCAATTAATCTTATATCACTATATTAAATTATTATCAACACAGAATATTATTTGAAAGTTTTCAGAGAATATGTCTACTCCTTAATCAACTTTCTTCATCCTACATATACAACGTGATTGCTAATTGGCAAGAGTAATTTATGTAACGACTGGATACCGAATGTAACCTCAAGCGAGGACAAAGAAACATCACAATGGAATGCAGCTTTCCGTATGTTTTGACTGTCGTTATTTTAACCTGAGCAAGAAAGAAGTATATCAATTAAAAATTCCACGTTTTGAAAGTAAGATAGATCGAATTTTTGAGCACTGCAAAGAGGGATTGTTATTGGAGTTTTAATAATTTAAGTTTCGCAAATAACACTGACAGACGGGGTAACTTTGAATATATCTAGAGATACGAGTATGAATTCCCAAAGGGGTATTAGAAATGAAAAATGAATTGGAGAACGCATATTCTTGAATAGGAAAAAATGGCAGTTGATTTGTTCTATTCGTCAATAGTGGAGTTCGAGACGAGTGGCTTTAATGCTTTAGGTTTACAGCTAATGATTTATTTATGTACGAAGGAAGAACATTTGCAGAAATATAAAAATATAAAATATTAGAAAACGTTTATATAAAGCTGTAGGAATTATATCAATTTAAACATACATTTAATTATTTTCCATGTAAAGTTGTAAAGAATCTTGTTGCCCCTACCGGGAAGCAAGCCTTATATCTTCAAATTGCCCAACCGACACTTTACCGTTGAGCTACTGGGACGAAATTACAAGCTCTCATTGTAAAAGTGCACTTTTCATTCTCCATCATCTAATATCAGATTGGAGTGCAACTGATAAATTGCCTGACCACCTCCTGCTCTTTTTACCTCAGGTTAGCCTCCTGATGCTATTTATTTTTATCCTCCATGTTAGCTTCCTTGTGGTCATTGTCCTCCCATTGACCCTCAATATAGCAGAGTCCCGCTAATTACGTACTAGTCGTACTGGTTACTTCCAGATCTCCGCCATCTTTGCACTAATCTTCAGAGTTGATTTGTTCGGGCGCCTTTCATTGTAAGGAACCTTGTTGCTCCAACCGGAAATCGAATATGGGTCGTCTTCGAGGTGACCAGCCGATGCTACCAGAAGGAAAGTTCAAGCTCTTATTATCGAAGCGAATTCAAGTTGAAATTGAATTGATAAATTCCCAAAATACTAACATAAACATTCTTTATCAATATACTTTATATTAGAAGCCTATGTACTAGAAATCCTCATGGAATTCATATTCCATGATCTTTGGTGCCACAGATCTTGGAATATGAATTTTGTGTTCTGTTCATTAACCTCAAACCAGTGAGTGCATGTATATCGCGTTCCACACATTTTTACAAAATACACAATCTCCCGTGGTTACTTATTACCACTGCTAATATATGGGTCGATCGATAATCAAAATTAACTTCAATCAGGAACAAAGAACTAGTATAATTAATTATAGCGTGCTTTGTGTTCAGACTGTCAGTATTTTTAAGCTGACTGAGAAAATATATATTAATTAAAAATTCTCAGCAGAGACGTCACGGCGCGTTTCGGGTATTCTGCTAAGAGCGATCCTGAATGGTGTTTTAAGTAATTGACGTTTTCTGAAGTTTGTGAAGAACTGTGACAGTCCAAGAGAAAAAGCTTTGTTTTCGATATGAGATATATATCGAGATGTATTAAAACTGAAAGGAATATAAGTGTTTAAATGCCATTGGAAGTTTCTGGCGTTAAGAGAGAATACAATGAGTAGCATTGTATTAGTGTATTGAGTTGTTTTAATGTTTATTGATTGGAATTAGGGTTTGTTTCACTGGATTGTATACTTGCAGAAGATAAAATGGAGAAAAAAATGTTTGAACTGAAAGAGAAAAATCAAGCAACATATAAGGAAAGTGTTGTAAGGAATCGTATTTTATATTCATTGCAGGTGCATACATGGATATAAAATAAATTTCTAAAAGTTCTTACCAAGATGTGGATTTTATTTATGTACATACTAATTTCAAAAAATATAAATTCTTATGCAATTATATTGGCTATACATTATGTTATATTTAAGTGCTGTGAATATTTCGGATCTTGATAAGAATGAATTACTTTCCTTCCGTATTGTTATGTCATGTTTCTTGTTAAATGTGTCGTTTTTAACACTTTACAACAAAGTTGAAAAGTGTTTATGACTTTGTTCGTTCTGTCTGTCTGTCCGTTAGCACGATAACTGCCGTGAAAATGACTTAATCAAAATGAAATTTTAGTATGTTGTTCAGACGGTCTGTAGGACCTTTGGGAATATAAATGAATAATATCACCCAATTAGTTTTGGATTGAACACGGGTTGAAAAGATGAAATACATTGAGCCCTATAGGACCTAATTTTTCAAACATTTTTTAAGCGGATTTAAAATCCACAAATTGCTTCGAAAATTTTAGGTAATATTTAAATTGTTCCATAAAATATATAAAAAAATTTAGCGAAATATATTCAGTAGTTTTTTAAATAAAAATTAAAATAATAATAACACATCTTATATGAAGCGATCACGTGACCCACTTCAAAATGATATATGGCATCCATCATGTCTCAAAATCGTGATTTTTAAAGTTCTTTTTAATTCATATTGAGTGTTGTATCCGTCTCCTAATACCACTCTATTTTTGCTTAAATTCTGTGCATCTACATACTGAAACAGCGCAATTACAATACATTTGAGTTTAAATAGTCATCAAATTTGATTATTTCTACAAAGAAGCCCATTTTTCACCTATGTAAAATGTAAACAGCAAAATAAGTAGAATGAGTTGTATTTGAATTGCTGTATTTCTTTAACACAAAATCATTTAGTTCATGGAGTCTGCATAGCTGATATGAATGAAATATTCATGTATTTTACAAAGAGCAGGACGATTTTTTTCGATGAAGTTTTACGCATAGAGTTTAATTACTTCTAGCTCCATGATCTTAATTTTTAAATAAAATAAATTATTATAGTATTGTGATGAATGACATGAATGGGAAATTATTTATGAATGAAATGCTGCTTTTATAGAGAGAGCCAGGCGTGTTATTTTTTCTATGACGTCATTTGAATGAATTTCAATTGTTTTCGATGAAGTTTTCAAATATAATAAATTATCGTAGTATTATAATAATTTTAAAATTATTACTGAGGAATGTATCACATTTTAGATATGTTTAACCCAGGCAATTTATATTTCAATGCCGTCATTTGAATGAAGTTCATTTTTTTCGATGAAGGTTTAAGTTTTCAAATATAATAAATTAATGTAGTATTGTGATAAGTTTTAAAATATTACCGAGGAATGTATTGAATTTTAGACATGTTTAAATAAAATTGCATTGAAGTTGGAAAGTGTTTCGTAATCAATGCTTTAAGCATGATTGATCTTTCTTGTCTATTTTTATCTTATCTCTCGTCAACGATTCATGAAATACAACAGTAAAATGAGACTGTTTTTCATTGCACTGAAAATGGCGCAGCATATTTCGTGCCGTGGCCAGTATCGTACAATGGATGACGTGAGATCAGAAAAATGAAAAATAACTAATTAATGTACACATTTTAAAAGAAACAAGACACATCAGTAGGGGAGGGTACCTAATACATTAGCTTACATGAAAAAAAATATTGAATATAACATTTAGAATTGCTTCGTGTGTGTTTAGCAGTGTAGCTCAGTTGAAATCAAGTGATTTTGAAACTGATCACGGAGGGAGCTTTGTTTATTTTTCGAATAATCAGTTCGGCTATTTTAACATAAGGCATTGGTCATTCAAACAGTCTGCATACAAAATACATAATGTGCAGATATGATTATAAAGTCATAATGTTTTTAAAAGTGTTGTATAATATGCAGTATTTTTATATTAACCTCAAATGTTAAACGAAAACAGATTTCAATAAAATATTTGAAGTTTATATTTATGTACAATTCTGAGAATCTAACCGAAAGAGAATAATTAGTGGCAAAATATTTATATTACAAATCACCCAAAATAAAATAAATGTACTCCAGAACCCTGTAACAAAATATTATGTGCAACTTTTTAACAATACTTCCTTAATCCGTCATGCTTATACCAGAAAACGACGAAATATTGCCTTACTGCCGTAACCCCACGATCAATACCTTTGAACATTTCATATATATAATCCATGATTAGCCGAACAATCACGACAGCTTCCGAAACGCCACGGAACGGCGAATGAAGCGAATTCTGGCTCCAATTTCGTATCTGATCCGTGTCTGTAAAAGGGGTAAAAGAAACAAAAACAAACTTTTAGCTTATCTGTTGGAAACAGCGTTGCAATCCGGTTTTGATTACATTACTCCGTGATACCATGTGGGCCTTGCTTTAGAAATAAGTACCTCCTGGTGCCATCGGTGCGATAATTACTTACTTACGCAAACAACAAGCTTGCTTCTCTCCGCAATAGCACTGTTAATTAGGTTTTCTAACCCTCCCCCCCTCCTTTTCCTTTGAGGAAAGTTACAGTGAAATTCTTTTCCAACTTTCACAGTGAATAAAGTTTGGCTTGTGAGCCCCTTCAGTCCGTGATTACGAGATTTGCATTTTGTAGAAGAGGGGGCGTGATGTGCACAGAGATATCATCAAATGCAGAGGATGGGCGATTGATTGAGTGAAGTTTGGATTAAGTTTCTATCGTATTTCAATGAAAATTCATCCAGAAAAGTATTTTAAATTATATATTTTCCACTCTTAAAAATTGTTTGGAATGATCAGGTTTTATAGTTTTATTCAGGACATGGCGGGATTGTTAATAAAATGTTGATTTAAATAAAACATTGCATGTTCACGTATTTTTCTACACTTTTCACTGCAAAATAGAAATAAAATAAATTTTCGACTGAAGGAAAGATGCACAGACTAATAACATACCTTTTACTAGTATATGAAACCGCGGAAATATAGAAGGGGAGCTGACTTTAAACATGGCTCTCAATGCTCTATGTGAAATGTCAGATCGTATTTAAGATTTGTATATTTAATATGAAAACATTATTGCTAAAAGAAAATGAATTATGTTGAAAAATGAATTAGATATGACTAGGTCTTATATGTAAGTACTAAAAATAATGATGAATATGTCTTAAAAGTAGGGAGATGATGATAATTGACAGTAAAGGAGGTGGGTTGAATGTGGATCTATAAATCAAATAAAATTTCACATTAGGTAGTTCAGGCAAATTCCAATTCCATCAATGTATTACTTATAATTGAAGGGAAAATAATTACAATGTATTCATATAAAGTTCTGTGCGAATATTTTATTCTTTTTAAGTAACTTACATTTTAAATTTATTATGAGATATAATTGGGTATGAATCTACAACGATCTTTAAAAGTATATTATGGAATGAAATGTAGTAATATTTTTTACTTCTGTACGTACTTAGAGTGCAGGATTTATACCACGAATAAATGATTCTATATATTAATATGACTGGAAAGTAATTTTGAGAGATTTCTATTTTAAAATTAAAATTACATTTCCAGGAATATGACAAAATGATTAGCTCTAAATTTTTTTCATAAAATATGTTGGAGTTTGTAGAGTTTCCTTTGCGTTTTATTAGTATAAGAATTCGGTGTAAAATCTTGTCACAATTGCAGTGCAATCTTGTAGTGCGGATTTTTCAATTATTTTAGTGAGCAAACTGTTTAGTAAAAAGCAGAAGGTATTATAGTGCTCTAAAAATGATTATATTCAGAGTTTTCATCACACAAATTGCACAATTTTCAACTAGTCACATCCAGAAACTAACCCGGTTGGTGACTTATCACAATGTGCTATCTCTGCATAGGAACAAGAAAGATCAATCATGCTTAAAGCATTGATTAAGAAACACTTTCCAACTTCAATGCAATTTTATTTAAACATGTCTAAAATGTAATACATTCCTCGGTAATATTTTAAAACTTCTCACAATACTACATTGATTTATTATAGTTGAAAACTTAAACATTCATCCAAAAAAATGAACTTCATTCAAATGACGGCATTGAAATATAAATTGCCTGGTTTAAACATCTCTAAAATGTGATATATTACTCGGTAACAATTTTAGAATTATCATAATACCACGATAATTTATTATATTTAAAAACTTCATCGAAAACAACTGAAATTCATTCAAATGACGTCATAGAAAAATTAACACGCCTGGCTCTCTCTAAAAAGCAGCATTTCATTCATAAATAATTTCCCATTCATGTCATTCATCACAATACTATAATAATTTATTTTATTTAAAAATTAAGACCATAGAGCTATAACTAATTTAACTCTATGCTTAAAACTTCATCGCAAAAAATCGTCCTTCTCTCGGTAAAGTCAATGAATATTTCTTTCATATCAGCTATGCAGACCTCATGAGCTAAATTCTTTTGCATTAAAAAAATACAGCAATTCCTATACAACTCATCCTACATATTTTGCTGTTTACATTTCACATAAGTGAAAAATAGGCTTCGTTAGAAAAATAATCAAATTTGGATGAGCATTTAAACTTATATATATTGTAATTGCGTTGATTTAGTATGTAGATGCACAGAATTTAAACCAAAATAAAGTGGTTTTACGACGAATACAACACTCAATATGAATTAAAAAGAACTTTAAAAATGACGATTTTGAGACAAGATGGATGCCATATTATATTTTGAAGTTGGTCACGTGATCGTTTCATATCATGGTCACGTGATCGCTTCATGTAAGAGGTGTAATTATTATTTTAATTTTTATTTAAAAAACTACTGAATATATTTGGCTGAATTTTTTTTTATATATTTTATGGAACAATTTGAATATTACCTAAAATTTTCGAAGCAATTTGTGAAATTTAAATCCGCTTAAAAAATGTTTGAAAAATTTGGTCCCATTGGGTTCAATGTATTTCATTTTTTCAACCCGGGTTCAATCTAAAACTAATTGGGTAATATTATTTATTTATATTCCCATAGGTCCTACAGACCGTCTGAACAACATACTAAAATTTCATTTTGATTAAGTCATTTTTACGGCAGTTATCGTGCTAACGGACAGACAGACAGACAGACAGAATGAACAAAGTCATAAACACTTTTCAACTTTGTTGTAAAGTGTTAATAAAAATCGGCTGCAGTGTTTAAATTGTTTGCATTGGTCATATCCATCCGCGCAACAACTTACAGCTTGCGCAGTCTAAATCCGAAAGATTATTTAGAAACTTATTTGGCTTGCAAATCCTACTAAAATGAACCACATAATATTACGCGAAATTAATAATACACCAAATTACGGCACATTATCGAATTTCATAAATAATTGGTGAGCATTAAAATTAAATGGACGGTGACTCTCCAGTCTGATGGAACCGAAATGATTTTGTATAAATAACGCCTTCTAAAAAAACTGCAGTAAAGATCAATAAGTTCATTCGTTGTTTTACATATCATTTATTTCGTATAAAACAGATAATACGGGCCTATGGTAATTAAAGTAAGATTTATAATTGAAACAACTTAATATGTCTAAGTTACGAGAGATATACCAAATATATATAAATTTAACCGCACAAAGTAGCTTTTACAGAATATTTTAACCACTATGTATCGAAAACTAAGAAATCGATACCATATTTAATTATTTATCCTTTTAAAGTTTTGAAAGGGATGTAATGACTTGTTTAATATTTATAACTAACAATTTTACTTTCCGATATGTATAAAAATTGTAAACATTAAAAAGAAATAAATTTGAATCATTCAACTTGATAAGACGATATCTAAAAAAATTTGATGTGGGCAACACATGGCTTTCCTTAATGAATTTCCTACTTTTACGGTAAAAAGAATCTGATGTGGGCAACACATGACTTTCCTTATATAATGCAATGAATTTACAATTTAAAACAATGTTATTCTTATAGTAGATACTTTCCTTATACAATGGAATGGATTTACTACTTTTACAGTTAAAAAAATTTTATTCTTATAGTAGATACTTATATTCTTTCCAAGATATTGAATTTTCTTCAATTAGTCGTCATTTTCATTGATTTAGAATCATTTTTATCTAATTGGCGAGGTTTTCGTTAATTTGGCAACATTTAAAAAGTCGCCAAGTTGGTGACATTCCCCCAAATTTGTCGCCAAAACCTCGCCAAGCGTTATGGACGGAGAAATAAGATATTCTTATGCCAGATAAATGACTATTGGCGTTCAAATACAAAAGTATTACTCAAAGTATATTTTCTCATGAATGGAACGTGCTAGATCCACGAGAATGATGTCACCAAATGTATCGCAGGATATCACATATGAAAAGTGAACATGTTTCTCAACAGTTAATATATTTTTTTAATTCATGGGATTTCTTGATAAATTTATTTAAAAATGTGCAATATCTCGAAAACGGATCATGCTGCTAGCGTTCTAAAATTTAAGTCAATCGTTTTCTAAGGAAAAATTACTTAAGAAATGTCTAATTGCCTATCTTTATTAAAGGTTATGATTTTTTGATGATTTTTTCAAAATTTCACTCGAAAATTTAGGGGGGTTCTGAACATTCGATTGCGTTTAAAAACAATAGGCTTCCAGTATTTCCGGATTGTGATTTTTGTACCAAATTTCATTCGAATCGCTCCATTTGTTCGTGAGATATCGTCTACACAGACTCACTGACACACACATACACCCACACACATACTTTCACACACACACAGACATCACCTCAAAAATGTTTGATTTGTGATCAGGGATGCTTGAAACGTGCTCTCCCGTCGAAAACTCGAATTCGAATTTTCGACCCCGTCACAATACTTTCCTTATACATTATGTATATAAGGAAAGCAATACATATAGCTGCATTTGCTAAGTTTGGTCCCCGGTTTTCTGTCTCCCCGAATTATTTAATCGCGCTCAACTAATTCTTTTGCAACGGATACTCAAAATCCAAATAATTATACCTAGTAGTACGAAAATATATGTTCCATAAAACTACATTGTTCTAAAACTTAGATGAGGCACAAAATATATTTTCAAGACGCACACAAATAACACGAGAAATACACATTTCAGTGGAAAAGAGTAATAGAGTCCCTGATTGGCCACTTGTAGCCTGCTCGGGAATCAACAGGGATATTTCCTACCCACTTGTAGACTGAAAGACTGGAATCATGGCGCCGACTAGAGTATAACACAAGAATACATGCATGTTCTTTCGAGACGTTGGAGAAGAATTATTGAGCTTCTTTCATCTTTTGGAACGGCACTGCGCATTTAAATCAGAACAATAAATAAAATACTAGAAAGATTGGACATCGTTAAGGATTATTTCGTATAAAGAAAAGAA
This sequence comes from Amaurobius ferox, assembly GCA_951213105.1. NCBI lineage: Eukaryota > Metazoa > Arthropoda > Arachnida > Araneae > Amaurobiidae > Amaurobius > Amaurobius ferox. The sequence continues at coordinate 88,908,825 of OX578149.1, read as the reverse complement.
GGCTAATGGAACGCACGCGAGCAGTAAAATTGTTGCAGTGTGGCACATATACATGTTTCGTTGTTTATTGATATATTTCATATGTATGAATTAAACTCATTGAAGGAATTCATAAAGCATTACGGCATTTTACTAAGCAAAGTTAATTTTTTGTATTTGCTAAATATAGAATAAATAGGGTATTATATTTTTATTGTAGATTGCAGTTAGAGTATTGTCATTGTTTTTGAAAATATGCCGCTTGCTTTTGAATTTACACAGTTAATGTAGTAGTGGGCCAACGGCCGTACCGTGCTGATAACGAAGGTTCTCGTTAGATCACCGAAGTCAGGCAGCATCGGGCGCGGCTAGTATTTGGGTGGGTGACCACTTGGGAATACCGCGTGCCGGTGGTTTGCGCGTTAGATTTGCACGCTGCCACAATTGCCGCCGTGTTCATGCGGAGTACGATCACGTTAAACATGTGGGTCCGTAAGTCCTTCCGAGAGGTTGGTGGTAGGGGAAGGAGGGTACGGTCCCTGTGGATGCCTCCCCCACTGAGTTCCGGTCTAAATTGGGTGGCACTTCCCGGCCGTCCATACAGTTACCTTACACCTTTCTGGTATCCTCAGGACGAGTCGGACGGTCTGGGTCTTCAACACCTTTCTGGTAGGTCGGACGGTCTGGGTCTCAACAACAACAACAACACCTTTCTGGTAGATCGGACGGTCTGGGTCTCAACAACAACAACAGTTAATGTAGTTTTTTTAAAGAAATGTTTAATGTATTTTTGTTTTTCCATACTCTTTAGAAGCTCCTCTTAGTGACCTATAAGGCTGAATCATTGCATACTTGTAGTATCAACTATAGCACAGAGACTTGACTGAGACAGTTTTCGATTCAATCTCCCCCGGGATGAATAAAATAAGGGGGAACGTTTTGAATAGTCTTTTAAAACCCCAAAAGCTCCCTTATGACCTATAAGGCTGGATCTTTGCACATTTAAAGTATCAACTGCTTGATCGAACATAACTGAGTTGGAATTTCGATTTTTCTCTCGGCGTGGACAAAATGGGGGTAAAGCATAAAACTTTCCCGAAGGCATCACTGGAAACATAAAATGCTGAAATTAGACCAGGGACAGTAGTGATGACAGAAAACAATTTGTGGGAGGGAAGGGGGGTTCGATAACCAAATATTTTATTTCCTATTTCTCCATATATCATTTCCTCAAACTTTAATGGATTTCAATGGATTCCTGGGGGTTTATAACCCCAAAACATACCCTCTTGACCATAGGTGTCGAACGACTTGAAAAATTATCCGGGATTTCGAAAATTTGAAATCAAATGATGTATGCAATTTTCAAAGAATTTAAGTCTAATTTAAATTTTAATCAGTCAGATTATCTGGCAAAATAAAACATCTGAAATGCTAAATTGAAGCAAATTATAGTTAAGTACAGACTTATATTTTTTTCTCCAGATAATTATTTATTTAATTTATTTTGCCTTTATAGACGCAATATTATTAAATACATTATACAGATACTGCGTGAATTTCTAACTCAATTATCTTTATAAAAGTAACAAAATAAAGTAAAATTTATTTTTTATTTTTTAGGTATCAATGTTAAAAATGTCATCAAATTTCTCTTTAAATCATTTCCGAGTTAAAATCTTGTATCCAGAATACAATAAATAGTCTGAGGGGTAAATTTCTATGCATACTTTATACATAGTGAACAGGGGAATGAATAATGAAAATAATGAAGAAGAAACTTGAAGAATGGACAAAGAAAGGCAAAATTTATGTATACGTATATGCATACATTTTCAACATTAAATATGTTAAAAAATATCAAAGGTTCGAAGAACCCACAAAAGAATTATTGAGGGTTCGAAAAGTGCATCGAACCTACCCATGCCCTTGACGACGCCAATGACCACTGGGTAGAATCTAACTGAGCTACTATTCAGTTGAGGCAACTATTTGCAACACTAAACACTATATTATCAAAAACAATACAAATTTTAAAACGGTAGCTCAACTAAAAGTGTTAGTTTTCTTGTCTTTCATAGGCTTAAATGCTAGTTACAGACAAGCTTAGCCTTCCAACTTTCTCATTTCAGATAGAGTTTACAAGGAAAGAAATGACTCAGTATTTGTTAACATTTTTACTTTCCTTATATACATAATGTATAAGGAAAGTATTGTGACGGGGTCGAAAATTCGAATTCGAGTTTTCGAGGAGAGAACACGTTTCAAGCATCCCTGATCACGAATCAAAAATTTTTGAAGTGATGTCTGTGTGTGTGAAAGTATGTGTGTGTGTGCGAAAGTATGTGTGTGTGTGTGAAATTATGTATGTGTGGGTGTGTGTTGTTGTTGTTGAAACCCAGACCGTCCGACCTACCAGAAAGGTGTAAGGTAACTGTTTGGACGGTCGGGAAGTGCCACCCAATTTAGACCGGAACCCAGTGGAGGAGGAATCCACAGGGACCGTACCCTCCTTCCCCTACCACCAACCTCTCGGAAGGACTTTCGAACCCACATGTTTAACGTGATCGTTCTCCGCATGAACACGGCGGCAGTTTTGGCAGTGGCTGGAATCGAACCCGGGCCTACCGAGTGCAACTCCAGCGCGCTAACCAATGGGCTACCGCGCCCTGTGTGTGTGTGTGTGTGTGTGTGTGAGAGTGTGCGTGTGTGTGTGTGCGTATGTGTGTGTGTGTGTGTGTGTGTGTGTGTGTGTGTGTCAGTGAGACTGTGGAGACGATAACTGACGAACGAATGGACGGATTCGAACGAAATTTGGTATAAAAATCACAATCCGTAAACACTGGAAGCCTATTGTTTTTAAACGTATGTTCAGAACCCCCCTAAATTTCCCAGTGAAATTTTGAAAAAATCTTCAAAAAATCAAAACCGCTAATAAAGTTACGCAAATAGACATGTCTTATGTAATTTTTCATTAGAAAACGATTAACATAAAATTTAGAACGCTAACATAAACCGTTCTCGAGATATTACTTATTTTTCAAAAAAATTATCAAAAAGTCATATAAAATAAAAAAAATATATATTTCCTATTGAGAAACATGTTCACTTTTCATATGTAATACCATGCGATAAATTGGGTGACATCATTCTCGTGGATCTAGCTCGTTCCATTCATGAGAAAAGATACTTTGAGAAATACATTTGTATTTGAACACCAATAGTCATTTATCTGCTGTAAGTATAACTTATTTCTTAGTATTATTAATATTAATTAATTATAATATATTAATTACAATATTAATTACAATTTGATGAAGATTTTGCAGGTGAGTGTTAGTAATTCATGCTGTTTGGAATAATAGGCAGCCAAAGGCGACCAATTTTAATTTACGTGCTATCAATTAAATACCATAAACATTGCTCTTTTGATCTTGTACACTATAATTTTGCTGTGAAAGAGGTGCAGGTATTGCATTATTTAGAGAGAGTCATTTCCTGCCCACATCGTATTGTGTATTGATAGATCGGTAAAACTAATTACTAATTACTGCATATCTTCAGCTTTCTTACCAATATACCTTCCATTTTTTGTGACAATCCAACAAAATCATTGTTTTCAGGTTCACCATTCATTTTAAATGCGCAGTACAGTAATTAGCAATGAAAGAGAAATGCAATCTAATACATCAACAATCTCATATCTCAACACCATAAATCTCCTCATAACATTATACTCACATTATACTATCAATAACTTTTTTATTTATTTCTATTGACAAGTGTACTGAAAATTCATTCTAATATAAATATATACAAACTTCAATTCTAACTTTTCCATAAATCAACAGTGATTACTTCTGCAACGTTTTCAAACAGCTTTTGTATTGATATTCAAATGTGCTACTGAATTATTTAGAAAATGTAAATTTAGATAAGTTTATCATTCAGGTTCAAATTCTAGCTTTACAAATTTGTTTAATATGTTTATTGACTAAATTTACAGAAATCTTTCATCGCCAGCATATAAGCATTTTGCTGAAAGGATGACAGTAGAGCTGTTAAAAAAAACAGTGCCATACAAAAATAATTTTACACCGTCGGCAATTGTCAACATTGTGAGGCGAAAAGTGCAGCAAAACTCATTGTCTACACTTACATTTTTCCAATATAAAAAAATATATATATGAGTGATAATTCATATGGTGACAAATGATGTGCCCACACTATTTTTCTCAGAACCAGTAAGCCCTTTTATTATCTTTTGCACACTTACTTCATACGGTCAAACGAATATTTGGAGAAAACGGAAATGACATCTCCAGAACCGGAAATGGAAATCCTAGGTGAACATACCCATCACCTCCAGAATTCGGGATAAAAATATATATCAGTCATCATCTAAGATCAATCAATAGCTAATTCTGAGAAATAGATGTTTCAAGGAAATTTTTTGAACTGGAAGTAAAAGCACAGGAAGTAAATATTTTAAACAAATCCCTCCTTCGCCCACCACAACCGGAATTTATTGCTGAACTCATATCAATCATCATTTAACTTATGTTTATGGTTAATTTTGGGAAATATATGTTTAAAAAAAAATGTATGAACCGGAAGGGAAAATCCTTAGTGAACCCCAACTCCTTTAGAATTTGATGGTGGATTCATATCATTCATGATCTAAGTTATATTTGTTACAGATTAAGATAAATAGATGTCTCAAGAAAAATTAAAACTTTTAAACAGGATTTGTAAAATCAGAGTAAACAACCTCCACTCTGCTTCTCCTCTGGAATTTGATGCTGAATCCAAATCAGACATCATCTGAAGTCTATATATAGCAGATCCCAAGAAATTGATGTTTCATGGAAAATTTTGTCGCAAGAACAGTAGCATGGCAAAAATTTTGCCTAAACTGATGAAATCGTATTAAGTGCAACTAAAGTATGTACTGGTTTTACCAACAACTAATGGGGTAGATTTTGGTATTTTAAGCGCAGTCTTATTTTTGTAAGAAGGGAAATTTTTAACCACACAATAAGTTATTTTATATTAATTCCTAAAATTACATAAAAAAAGGGTTACACCCTTATAATTACATAAAACATTATTTATAGATTGTAGACGACAACAATCTATGCATTCTTTTCTGCGCAATTATAAATATATAGCCATTTTATATATAATTTTGAACATAAGAGAAAAACTGTTCATTAAATATGACTAACGAAATTACGGTTTTTAGTTGACAACAAAACACATGTGCTGACCACATCATACTTTTTGACTTCCCTTCAGAAATTTTATTCATTAAAAACATTTTCAGCCTTCAGAATTCAAATAAATATCCAACCTTCCAGTTTATATACCTATTTGTATTCTCTATTACATACAACAAGCAACTAAACAATATTTAAAAGTCCTTTTAAGACTCATAAAATCCAAATGTTTACATAATTTGGAACAATTTATGTCCTTGAGAATGGCCACTTGTAGCGCAGACGATGAACAAAACAATTTCTGCAACTTTCAGAAATGGTGTCTGGAGATAGTGGCGCCAAAGAAGGATATGCATGTGGACATCTTTAAAAGAAGGGGAAGAAGCTAATTCTGGAATCAAAACACCCGTGTCGTGAAACTGCATTTCCTACATCCTACAAATCAGGACAAAATTAGATGGTGTTCGATATATAAGCATATTTATACCACATATCACTGTATGGAGACAATATACACAAGCATTTGCCTGTTGATGACATTTTTATATTATCTACGGGTACGTAGTTTAATGTATAGGGCAAGTTGTGTAAATAGGTTGGCAATTTAAATTTAAATTTAAGTATTTGGCGGAATTGCTAGTTCTGTTTGCCAATGTTTTGTCGTTCGTTCCCAGTCAATGAGATTTTTTTTTCCTTTTCTAAGTTATTTTTCCTAATTTGTTTGCTTCTCCTTTCGATTTATAATGACCTTCTAGTTTGAAAAAAAAATACTGGAATTGTATGTATATTATCCATGTATGTCTATGTATGTAGGATGTTTTTATCCTTTTCTGTGTTTTTCTAAGCCGTCTCTTGTAACTGGTCTTGTAACTGGTCCCGCTGGGTGAGCTGGATGGTAATAAATAAATAATAAATAAATAAATAAATGTAATAAATAAAGAAAAACCCAATGAAAACCAATGCAAACAGCATCTCTCGAAGAAATTAAAATATATGAAAAAAATATGCTATTATTATTAAAATTTACAAATATTAATGTATCTTTAATTGATATAAATGACAACCATCCTGTAGAGATCCTCGGTTATTCTTTTGCAATAATTTAAAAAAAAACCGGAAAAAACAGTGCAATCAATTATATAATTGTATCAACCATTTTAAGTGTAATTTTTTATTCAGAAATTAATAATATTATCTTTAGAACGTGAGCATAAAACGTTATAGAAATATTGTATGCTTTTCGAATTAATTTCTTTAAAAATGTAAGTCAAATTTAATTTGTTTTTTTTTAATAGAATGATTGCTCTAAGTGAATATTATTCCACAAATATAATAATAAAATCCACGCATAGCGTTTACATTCGGTTTGCATTAAAATTATCTTTTTGCAATACTTTTTCATTTTGACGTCTATAAAGTTGCCAAGTTTCACTTCTTTAACGTGATTTTAATTAAATATCGATGAGATTTCCGTACACTTGAGATACACCTGAGCATTATTATGTTTTTGTGTCCAACAAATTCTGAAAAAGTACAAATTAAAATCTTAAATGGAATTATTTTAAACGTGATGATGCTTTAATGTCAATAAAATTATGGTATAATTCTAAATGAGTGACAAAATGGTGTCTTCAAAAATTATCAAACATAAACACATCATGGTTTGTAGAAAATGTCATATATTGCCTACGTCATATTGTTATGGCTTGTAGTGTATGTGGTAATATCAAATATTATATATGATAATAGCAGTAAGAATCAAGGTAAAATGTATTTCCATAAATGGTAGCAATAAAAAATGTCATACCACTTATGCTAAGATTTACATTAAGTTTTACATTTCTTACCATAAGTGGCTTTCTCCACTGGTGAATTTTAGCACTGAGCATTTAGGCCAGACCCAGTATATTGTGGATTGGGTTAAAATTAAATATTTCTATTCAGATTCTTACGAAATACATCTTAGATCAAATATATATTCATATTATTCACGAAGTGTTAATTTTAATGCAACTTTGATTCTATATCCTAATGAAATAATATAAGCGTAAAACGATGAGGCAAAGTTGACCATTAAAAACTTTTAAACAAAATTAAGACTCACAAGAATGGGTTTAGATAACACAATTCGTTCTAACTGCTGTCTAGATGAACTGAAAATTAAAATACATCGTTAACAGCACAATACAAACAATTAAAGGTATTGATTGATTTCGATGCAAAATATGTGCCTCTTTCGTTAGGATAAATGGGACAGATCAGTCACTTCAGCAAAGGTAGGAACATATCTAAGTGTTAATTGTATTTTTATTTCATTATTTGTACTTAGGTGCCACTCACGAACTTCGTAAAAGTTTTGAAAACGTTTACATTGAAAATTAATTGGAGCGTGCATCAACTCGACTCTCTCATACCAGAATCCATTTTTACTTTCCTTACATATATAATGGATAAGGAAAGTATTGTGAAGGGGTCGTAAATTTGAATTCGAGTTTTCGACGGGAGAGCACGTTTCAAGCATCTCTAATCACGAATTGACCATTTTTGAGGTAATGTCTGCGTGTGTGTGTTAAAGTATGTGTGTGTGTGTGTGTCATTGAGTCTGTGGAGACGATAATGACGAACGAATGGACCGATTCGAACGAAATTTGGTACAGAAAGTACAATCCGTAAACACTGGAAGCCTATTGTTTTTATATGTAATCGAATGTTCAGAACCCCCCTAAATTTTCGAGTGAAATTTTGAAAAAATCGTCAAAAAATCAAAACCTCTAATAAAGTTACGCAAATAGACATTTCTTATGTAATTTTTCCGTAGAAAACGATTGACATGAACTTTAGAATGCTAGCATGAACATCTCGAGATATTGCACTTTTTTCAAATAAATTTAACAAAAAATCCCATAAATTAAAAAATATATTAATTGTTGAGAAACACGTTTCCTTTTCATATGTAATATCAAACAATAAATTTGGTGACATCAACCTCGTGGATCTAGCTCGTTCCATTCATGAGAAAAGATACTTTGAGTCATATTTTTGTATTTGAATGCCAATAGTCATGTATCTGCTATAAGAATAACTTATTTCTCCGTCCATAACGTTTGGCGAAATTCTGGCGACGAATTTGGCGGAATGTCGCCAACTTGGAAACATTTTAAAAATCGCCAAGTTTAATTAATTTGGCGACTTTTTAAAATGTTGGCAATTAACGAAAACCTCAGAAAATGGATAAAAATGACGCTAAATCAATGAAAATGACGACCTATTGACGGAAATTCAATATCGTGGAAATAATATAAGTATCTACTATAAGAATAACTTATTTTTCTTTACTGTAAAAGTAGTAAATGCATTGCATTATATAAGGAAAGTCATATCCGGCCCACAGATTTTTTTTTCAAATGCTACAAGGAAAATTGTGAAAAATCGGTATCTTGGGTCCAAATATTTACAACTATAGCGTGTGCTATAGCTTCACTTTAAATCACTTGAAAAAAATATTTCGATCGATATCGTACTTGACAATGTACACCTCCGGGGCGGTAACATGACCCTCAAGGGCGCTATAGTGACGTCACGAACAAAAATATTTGAAATATTTGTATCGTGCATATTTTTCACAACATTGATTGAAACCACGACGTCTCGTGATAATTGAGTCTCAAATAAACCATTTTATGCCTGATCATGTCAAATGTTACCCTACGCTGCCATGTTAAAAATATAAAAATTCGAATATATTTCGAAGTTTTAGCCCAAATTAAAAAAAAATTCTATCTAGTTCTACATTTTTTTAAAAACCGGATATAAAATTTCGTGAAAATCCATTAATATTTCTAGCTGCTATCGTGCACACAAGAAATTAACCGCGAGCATCAGACAGGCAAATAGACAGAAAGTCAGGTAGATATCACTCCAAAATAATCAAACGTGTTCAGAAGGTCTTAAAACATATATTGGCATTAAAATCTCGAAATCGAAAACCTCTGTAAAAACAACACATTCTCAATACAGCATCCAAGAAACATTTCATTTATTTAGAAAAACAGTTTTAAAATTTTAAATATTACTTATAAAAATCTTGAATCAAACGGCCTGCATTCTGAGAATTATAGATCGACGATTATTCAACATAGTTTTCTGCACGTCACATTTGGATGCAAATTAAATGGCACTACCCTTCAGTGCGCTTAATCAATATAATCAGAAACCGGGAATAATAATATTTGGAACCGGAATAATATTTGAAATCCTATACCAGCTCAGTAATGTCAGGCAGTGCCTCGCAGACGATAACACAAACATATAATGAATATGAAACCTTCTTTTAAAATCTGTGGAACATCACTTGAAAGACATGTTATTCATTCAACACAATATTGGCTATTTTTATACACTAAAGAATACAAAAACGTACCTAAAAATCACTAACAAATAATTATATATGCTATACTATAAATGCAGCTAAAAAATATGGGCTATAATAAATCATTCTTTTGTTCGAATCTAAGAACGCCATTTTCTATTTAAATGTCGCCTTTCCCCATTCAACTTTGTCCCCGTGTAGAAAATCTAACACTGAATTCGACATTTATAGAATGACAGATATGTCACTGTTATGTCTCGCGTTCTTTTTGCTGTTCATACATGTCATTAGGCTAATGGACGCCGAGAAAAAGTCACCGCTACGCGTTATTAATCTTAGAACCACGGAGAAACGCAAAGCTTAGCAACTTTGGATGCGGTGAATAACGAGAAAGGCTCTTTGAAATATAATTATGCTGGTTAAATGCAAAAGTTTCGAAAGGGATATATTTTTTCTTTACTTCGAAGAAGGAAAGTGTTGGTTTCATTCAGAATGTACGTATAAGTGTCTAAATTAGCGTTCTATAGGATATTTCAAACAGAAATCTTGAAAAATTTATCGGTTTTAGAATCAGTGTTCTACGTATGTATATCAATATGACTAGACCGTATGGTAACCATCCAGATCGTTTTCTTAAAAAAATCTCTAAACTTGCATTTAGAATGTTTGCAGTAACTGTCGACTTCTAGCGGTCAAATAGCGATGTGCGGGACAGGACCTCTCAGTGATTAGAATACATAGATTGCACTCAGAGGATTCGAGTTTGACTCCCAACTCTGTCCACATTTCTCGTGTTCACTTCCTCCCAGGGGGGCTCACTCCTACAATGAGATGTACGGATCTTAGTCCCTTATAGCTCTGGTCCTCCTTTTTGGGAGGTGTACACAAATCTGCGGATTATTTAGATTTTCCACTCGGGTTCATGATTCTGGATTTTGCCAGATATTGGGTAGAGACTCGCTTTTATAACCATAGACCCAGATCCGTTGGCGACTAGAGTCCAGTCTTTCTTCCCAGTCACCACCTTTCGGCTCCTGCCCGGTGAATTGTTCCACTGACTTTACCCCATGTGTCGTGGTCTCGCTGGATTGCGGATATAAACCCGTCGGCCTCCAACCCTAGCCTGTATAAACCTAGTAGGTTACCGTGGAGGTACTGACTGAACATGTCCCCATTTTCAAGCGCAGTACGGACGTTAAATATGTGGGTCTGAAAGTCCTTCAGAGATGCTGGTAGTAGGGGAAGGAGTGAACGGTCTCTGTGAATGTCGCCCTCACTGGGTTCCGGTCTATAGTGGGTTGCACTGTATTAGCCGTCCAAGAAGAAACCTTACACCTTTGGGTAGGTCAGGCCGTCTGGGCCGAAATACAGAAAGAATGTCTATCCGCCGGATAATTACCTTCAGATATTTCACTTACAATAGCAACCAACCTTCCGCCATTCACACGGCTGTGCAGTACAGCAATAATTTCCTCTTCGCTTCCCTGGTGCAAAACTTGAAAACAAAAGTAGTTAATACCTTCATTTCACCTAATTTAGGTAAAAACATACTTTTTGCTTTCATAGAGAGATAAATAATACATTTGGTGCTGCCAAATTTGGAAGATCGGATTGTGGAAAATTTCGTCAATATCGGAGCTTTGGAATCAATTACGTTCTCTACAAGCAATTTCGTGATAATTGTAAAATCGGGATGCTATTTCAAGGGTTCCGTGTACAGCTCGATAGGAAACGTGTTCTTCAATCTTTCTGATGGTGTTAACAATGAAATTCTGCGAAAATATTTTCGATCACTAAGGTATCGATTGGTGTAAGGATGGTTTTAAATTCTAATTCAATAATAAATAACTCAAAAATTTTATTCCAATATAAAAAATAAATCTCTTCGAATCGCGTCGTCGACGGCCCTCTTGTATCTCTGTACCGAATATCCGCACGCATGGCGCGACTAGCTATATACACCAACTTTATTCAAATCGAACCAAATGTATGCATCTTGGTATAGTATGAATCAGTTTGCATCAGGCTGCGTACACGCAGCTCATAACTAGCTATATACACCGAGGTCATTCAAATTTGACCAGTTGTTTGTCTCTTGGTCTGTCATGCATCAATTTGCATGATGCTACTTTCACGCAGAATATGACTAGTTATATACACCAAGGTTATTCAAATCGGACCAATTGTATGTCTCTCAGTCTATCATGTATCAATTTGATGACAAATTAACAGAAATATCTCCCACCTAGCAACAACTTCCTCGAAACAAACATAGTGACTTTTGGCGATAAATTTGGCAAAATTGCTGACATTGATGACATGATTTGTAAAACAGGCAAACTGGTAAGCGTATGTTTTATAACATAGATATGAATTGTATGAAGTGACTGCAGATAGACACTATCAAATGTGCATTATATATTCACTACATGTAAAATGTTAGTCATAGTAAATGGCACTTTTATTCATTCACTTTCATTCATTCAATTGTGGAATGCAATTTTATATTGTCATGTGTTTTTACCTTTTATTCAACACTTTGATTAAGCTGGAAAGTCCAACATAAGTTCTATATTTATATTTTAGCTCACATATGTCACTGTTAAACTCTATTTTGAAGTTCATACATCTATGCTGGATAATGGAAACTGAAAAACAAATTACCGCTATGCGTTATTAACCATAGAAACAAGAGGAAATGTATAGCTATCCAACTTTAGAAGCAGTGAATAACGAGAAAAAATGTGTGAAATGTAATTATGCTTCTTTAATGCAAAAGTTTTGATAAAAAGCTCTTTTGAATTGATGGGGATTTGACTGAAACTTTATAAAGTGACTACAGTTGTCTGGAAGAAATATATTAAATGTAGTTTTATAAGACGTATTAGTTTTAATATAGGTTTCGCATGTTTCTTTATTGTATGCATAATTTTATTATATCAACATTAATGTTTAAAAAATACGAGTATAAGAGTTAGAAACAGTAATTTTAATGCCACGTGCTGTTTATTTATTTCTGCAGGTTATATATTTGTAAGGAAGGGGAAATATTTATAATTTGAAATCAGTACTTGCAAAAGAGGCTGGATTCCAATTTAGTAATGTAATGTTTTTCATTATTGATATATCACACATGTCAACATTAAATGTTAAGCGAATATTTAGTATAATTGAATCAATAAAGAAATTTAGTGTTCGTCTAATTAAAAATGCAGCTGCAAGTTTCTGTATAGTCATTAAAGAAATCATTGTAAATAAAGAAAGTTCATCTATGCTTGAAGCACGTTTTTACCATTCCAGTTGCTAAGTTTTATTACAAGATTATTTTACTTACTTGTATGTAATTAAACATCCACATTATAATTGTGTTTGTATTTAACAGATGCATGGCATATTTCATCGTATTAATTTGGCTTGGAAACCATAATTTAATTATTAATATACCAAATATATTGTCCTTAACATAGGAAAATTGCGTGTTTTATTATTGTATGATGTTCTAGGATGTATTATTATATATATTACTTATGCTGTTTAGTAGTAATTTAAAATTTATTCTGGCCCGTTTTGTCTGGTCGTTTCAGTTTCTTCTTCATTTGTTGGGCTTACATTTTAGAGTAATTTAACCATGTATGCAGTAGCAGAAAGAACATAACCTTCAGTATATCTTTTAGGAATATCCCCCTGATAAAATTTCTTATGCATATGTTTTATGCTTATTTTTATTCATTTATTTATTTATTTTTACTCTTAACAGTATCTATATGTTTTTTTTATTTTTAAAACTTATTGGTCGAGCTCATTTCCAACTTTCACAAATAATGCTTTTGGTTTATATTTATTTTTCTCAAAAATGTGGGAACTCATTTAAAAAAAAAAACAAATAACACACGCACTATATTTTGTGATTGCATAATACCTTGCATGGAAATATACTAAACTAATTTACTGAATACAAATGAAAAAGTTAATTGTAATAACAATAATTAATGGAATGAAATCTAACATGTTAAGGGAAATGTAAGTGCATAACCCCAAAGGGTGGCAAATGCGATGTGGAGATGAGAGTAACCAATAAAGGTTTAAAAATAAAAATATTTTTCGAAAATATAAGAATAATTTATGTTAAAATAGGTGAATGAAAATCAGTGATAAGTATATTTGTAAGAAATGTCAGAGGCACATTCTTACAGATATACCAAAATTTATTTTCCACTATCATAAACCACATGTTAAAGATTGTAAAATATGTGTCCAACACCCGAAGAAGAAAAACAGATGCTAAGGCAAATCTGATCAAAAAATTATCAAATATATTACAAAACAGCAAAAGGACGTATACAAATTACTGTTTAAAACCTCAGAGGATAAAACATATCAAATCTTCATATTGTGGAAAACGATATATGTGGGATGTAGTTTAAAAATATATATTGACGTAATAGTAATAATAATATACATTAAAATACAATACAAAATCTGATGTGGGCAGTACATGACTTTCCCTATATAATGCAATGAATTTAATTTTTCACAGTGAAAAACTGAAGTTTAAAATCTATGGCACATTGTTTTTAATGTTAAGTTGTACATTTTGCACTTTTCGTAATACAACCAGTAAAACTATTTCAGTAACCAATTAACTTATATTTCAGTCAACTTTAAATTGACATTTATTAATATTGATAGCTTCCGCAATAAGCAATATAGTCTATGCATTTTTTAATAATTAAATCATTAATTTGGCGTTATTTTCGTTAGCTTGGTTTTTATAATTTAAAGATATTTTCGTCCGCAAGAGTGACGTTAACAAATTCATCGCATAATTTCATATATGAAAAGTGAACACATTTCGCAATAGTTAATACTTTTATTAAATTTTAGGTGATTTTTTTGATAAATTTATTTGAAAAAGTGCAATGTCTCGAGGAGAAAGGTTTGTGCTAACGTGTTAAATTTTTTGTCAATCGTTTTCTAAAGAAAGAAAATACACAAAAAATCATTATTTAAGTATCATTATTAAAGATTCAGATTATTTGATGATTTTTTCAAAATTTCATTCGAGGAATTTGGAGTGTTTGGAACATTCTATTGCGTTTAAAATCAATAGGCTTCCAGTATTTACTTATTGCAATTTTTGTACCAAATGTGAAACTTTCCATTCTTTCGTGAGATATCGTCTGCACACACACACACACACACACACACACACACACACACACACACACACACACACATCACCTCAAAACGTTCGATTCCAGTTTAGACACGCTTTAAACGAACTCTTTCGTCGAAAATTGGAAGTCAAAATATTCGTCCCAGTCATTCCCCCTTCCCCTATACATTATTTTATGCTACAAGTAGTATCGAAAAAGTATCATACTATAATAAAAGTAGTAGCAAAATGGTATCATACTATAATCACCTGCATATAAATAAAAATAATTATCCCCCCCCCCTGTTCGAATTCCTTCATAATTAAAAGGGTTTATCTGCTGAAATATTCTTACCAAACTTCATTCGAAAAATACATTCCCCTCCTACCCATAGGTAGACACACATACAAGGAAAAATACTCAATTCTTTACATTTTGAAACCCACACAGCACTTTTCCTTTTCTTATGCATCCTAGGGAGGCGATAACGCAAGTCCGAATATCGATGTACATATAAAAAATGCAAGCGCCCGAACGACCACTTGTTGAATGCTTACAACGAAAGAAAGAAAAACGCATGAAAAGAACACTGGCGCCGGGAATAAGAAATATATTTATGCCCATGCGTTCACTTTTAGGACAGAGTCGGAGTATTTTCGCATTTCGGAACAGAATATCATGCATTTAAATCTTGGCAATAAATGGGCACCGAGAAAAGCTGGACGTCGTAAACTCTTATCTTGAATCGAATGAGGTCAACGGGATAGAGACGTCCAATGCTCTGGAAACGTAGATAAAGCCGGAATGAAAGTTCTGATAAGAAATGTTGTATTTTAAATTAGGTAATGAAATGCAAAATATAGCGATATTGATATGGCAAGATAGAAGTGAGGATTTTTATGCGTTGCTGAATAGGGTCTTTCATGATGTTTACTAAACTTAAAAAAAAATGTGTGCCCCACATGTTACTTTCAATATAAATAAGAAATTTTCAAAATTCATGGTAAAGCATAACGGGATAGATTCATCATGACTGAATCACACTAAAATTCACATTTTTATTGTTAGACCAATTAAAGTAAGGGTATCAAATTTCTTATAAACAGATATACCAGCTTCATGTAAATAACTGTAAGGGAAGTAAAATTTCAAATATCTCGAGATCAGCTAGTGCTAATTTTTAGAAAAGTCTATTCACGTTTATATATAATTAGTTAAAAATCATTCCCTCATTGGATAATATTGTCTATATTTAGAGGGGGAAGTATGTTAATTTCTGGTGTCAATAATAGTGAAAAAAAATGTCTTATTATGTCTTCGACTGTGTCGGCTGTAGCAGAAAATGTAAGCTAAATACGGGCTTGAAATTTAATACAAAGGTCCCTCCTAAAAGGAATCACCTCGTCATTTTCTTTTAAAATTCGAAATATTTTAGAATTTAATTGAATTCGGCTATAATTCAATATAGCGCACAATTTTTATCGGCAGCGCCATCTAAGTAAGTTGCTAATACTAATTGCTGAAGCTAAACATGTTTTTTTTAACTTTATGTACAGCTCAAATGGAGTATGATCAGACCTTTTAACGTCGGTCCATTCTAAGTACAAAAATGGTAAACCGGGAAATTCCACTCTTACCACCGGCTGCCAGACTGCCAAGTCTGTCACGGTCAGACTTGGCAACTGTTTTTGTAGGTGACGCCATCTTTAGTGTTACTTGTAGACGAAAACATCATTGTTTGAAGTTTTATATTGTAACATACAGATAAATGTTTTTGGTTACCATACATTATTGATATTTTGAATATCTTTTAGACAGAATTTAAAGTTTAATTTTTTTTACATAATTTATCACATATTTATGTCATCAAAAAACGCACAATTGTTTTTGTAATGATGTATATTTTTCTAAAATTACGCTTAACTCGCTTAGAAAATACATGTTTATTGCTTCATCTTTAAAGCTAAATTCCCTGTTGTAAACAGGAACTAATATTTTTTGTTCATCGACATCGTATTAGGTGTTTTGAAGAAGAGGGCTGGCACCTGAATTAAAAAATGTTAAACTGAGAAACCAAGAAGAGAACCGGAATCAGATTTTATTGAAACCCGGAAAAAAACCCCGATTATTTAAAATTTATTTCGTAACCGATGGTGGCCGTAATTTACAACAAGGATTAATTTATCCCACATCAGCCCTGTCGCCATTTAAAAAAATTGAATTGAAGGATTCATTGAATTCCTTCTTTAAATGCCGGTAAACAACAGGTACATTTTCTAATGTATAATGTTTGAAGATACTTAAACTGTTTGAATTGTTTTATAAACAGTTTTATACTTTTTGAACAATGCTAATATTGAAGAAAGTTTTAGATTATATTTTTAAATGTATTTAAACTATTTTATTACTTTCAAATTGTGCACTTATACACAGAAATATTACATAACAGAATGAATCACCCTGTGTACCCCGGGTTCTAAATAAACTGCTACAATAATAATACAGATAGAGCTGCTTAAATGATACAGAGTGACCGCTTAAATAATACAGATACAGAAAGCCATCTATTTAAAGAATGAAAGATACAGAAAACACACCTGAATTTAAAAATTGCCTGTTTTGAACTAAAATAATTCTTGTGTTCCGTTTTTCTGATGAGTTACAGTGCAAATTGTACTGCAATTCGCCGCGTAATCGCCCAACAACTGATTCGCCGATCGCTTGCAGAACTATATAAATATATCTTTTATGCTCTGTGTGGGACACATTTTAAAAATAAAGGAGCTTAAAGCTTATAATTATTAAATTCATTAAGATTTACATGGCCGTTAATTCATACATAGTGGATTTATTATTGAATCGTACATTGCTAGTTGTGCTGCTATATAAAACCCTCCAATTATTTAACTTTCGTGTGAGTCCTGTAAAGGAATTATTAATTATTATAATACTCATTGACTGCACCATTTAAACTTTAACAATAAAACATGTATTAACAACATAAATCTTAATTAAATTCAATTACACTATATAATTATATTATTTCAGCGGAGGGGACATATGTGGCCAAAAAGGAAAACCCTAAATAGTGGTTACGACCGGATATCATTTTCAATGGGCGCATACCTTCAATTTCTGCCTTGGGCTCTGATCATATATCAAATGCTTGCATCAGTTATTAGTACTGGCCATAACTGTTTGGTGTGTGGCTTCTTCTCGTACTCTGATTGCACTCACACATTAATATATTTCCATTATTTTGGAACCTCTACGGGACACTCTACAAGTCTGAATTCACCAAATCCAGTCATCGTCTCCAAGTAATCTTAAGTCGTATTAGAACATATTGGTATCTCACTCTCTCAAGTCATGTTAATTTCTCATTCTTCTCTAGTCTGCTCTTAAGTCAAACATCTTCATAATAATTCTTGTCTCGTTCTCGGGTCACCAGTTGCGGTTCCCTCGTTGGGGGGGGGGGCGGGGTAACCCCCCCTTTTCTTCCATTTGCAGCATTGAATTTGACGTAACAATCTTCTTTTTTATTGGTTACGCCTTTAACCAATGGAACCATTCCACATCTCGTAAGGCCCAGCTTAGCCCCTCTGTCATGGCCCCCTAAATTTATGATCTTCTGACCTTTAGGTTCACGGGGTGATAAAACTCGGTGCCAGTCAGATTACAAGTATTGTTCAACGTTTTGGCCACCATAAATTTATACATAAAACTGTCTCATCAAATGTGAGATCTATTTCTGGCCTCACACTTTGCATTCCTTATAAATTTGCGGAAGTTAAAAAACAATTATTCAAGAAGTTATATTTTTGAGTTGATTAAATATTAAATTAAAATCTATCAGAAGACGAAAAAAAGAAAAAGAAAATCCTTTACATCAGAAAAGAAAAAGAAAAGAATTGCTATATTAAACGCTGACAAGCATTGATGTAGATTTGGTGAGGTCAACTTTGCTTATAACCTATGTTGCCAATGGCCTGTATAAAAGTAAAAGGGATTAATGAGTTCAAGGGAATAAAGTTGCTATCGTTCAAGTATCAGAGTTTTGAAAGTTTATGAGAAGTTCATTGAAGTTCATGGAAAATTTGAGAATAGAATAATTAAAAAAAATATTGGAACGCAAAGATATCACTCAATGTTTATGCCAAAAAGTGGAATTGTGCGAGTCTTCAATTTTTGAATGTTACGCTAACATACGAAATATCATAAACTTTTCATATATTTCTATAAAATATGAAAAGTTTATAAATTTTAAAACTTTTTTTAAAATATGGCGGAATTAATCTACTGATTCGGTTGAAAGATCGTTATAAAGATCGTTTATCCATCTTGCTGATGATGTCAAGAAGAAAATCATGCAATAATATTTTCGATCGTTAAAATCCAATTTGTCCGAAAATCGCTCGAAATACCAGTTCAACATTTAATAACTGAAAAATTAAATCAAATTTTTAAAAAATCTAGACAATGTGTTTTGTTTCAAGAGTCGAGGTTCTCTTGAAACAAATGTCATGACTGTGTGTTTGATTTTCAGCTACACGGTAAACAAACATCTTCCTTTATTATTATAGATATTAAATAATGATTATCTTACTAAATTTTTATATTTAAATATATGTAAATTTTCGAAAGCAAATATGTTATTTCTTGAAATTTTGACATAGGCTCTATTTTCTCTAACTAGGAAAAAAAATTAATCGCCAGTAATACCAACAATCACCAACAAATAAATCGTCAAAAATTATGTTGTTGAGTTTTATCATTTCCGTTTCTTTAAAAAATATTATCGAAAGCAAGCAAATTGAATGACATGATCCACCATTTTTCAGTTAATGTATCCTTCGCTTTGAGAACAAAGGGCATGCTTTCAAAAAGCTGACTTCACTAAAAAAGGCTAAAAGAACAAAAAAAAAATCACCGCAATTCTCGTAGCGCTTATTTCCTCAACTTTAAATTTCCTATTTCATACAAGACATATGTTTTTGTCCGAATATACATATAAATTATCTTTATAAAAATCCAAATGTCTATTTCAACAATAAAGGATATATAAAATACTTCTTCGACTTCTTTTACAAATATAAATGCCTAGGGCTATGTTTCTTTTCAAGTCAAAGATTAATATCAACAGCGGAGATTTATTCCTAAGTTCCATTAGCTTAATGGGAACTTGCAGATATAAAGAAAATATACTTTTAAAACTGACAACAAAAATTCACATTTTTTAACACAGGCATATTTGTTAGTAATTTATGGCGACGTTTATAACTGGAAAATGGAAAATAAAATCTACATAAATAATTCTGTCACTGAGTTCGTTAGATAATTTCATGTTTCGTGTGATATTTTGTTTTGCATTGTCTTGTGCACTGCCTGTGTACAAAATTGAGCTATATAGCGATATATTGTACCGTCTAGTCTGCAAAGCGTGGTTTCTGGGTAGAAGAAGCTTGATAATCTGGATAACGTAAACTTTATTACTTTCCTTATACACATAGTATAATGTATAAGGAAAGTATTGTGACGGGGTCGTAAATTCGAATTCGAGTTTCTGACGGGAGAGCACGTTTCAATCATCCTTGATCATGAATCGAACATTTTGGGGGGGTGATGTCTGTGTGTGTGTGTGTGTGTGTGTCTGTCTGTGTGTGTGTGTGTGTGTGTGTGTGTGTGTGTGTGTGTGTGTGTGTGTGTGTGTGAGTGTGTGTGTGTCAGTGAGTCTGTGGAGATGATATCTCACGCACGAATGGAGCGATCCATGAATACTGGAAGCCTATTGTTTTTAAACACAATCAAATGTTCAGAACCCTCCTAAATTTTCGAGTGAAATATTGAAAAAATCATCAAAAAATCAAAACCTTTGAAAAAATTACACAAATAGACATTTATTATATAATTATTCCTTAGAAAACGATTGACATAAAATTTAGAATGCTAGAATGAACCGTTCTCGAGATATTGCACATTTTCAAATAAATTTATCAAAAAATCACATAAATTACAGAAAAGTATTAACTGTTGAGAAACATGTTCACTTTTCATATGTAATATCATGCGGTAAATTTGGTGACATCATTCTCGTGGATCTAGCTCATTCCATTCATGAGAAAA
The DNA here is from genome assembly GCA_951213105.1 of Amaurobius ferox. NCBI lineage: Eukaryota > Metazoa > Arthropoda > Arachnida > Araneae > Amaurobiidae > Amaurobius > Amaurobius ferox. Next base: position 88,887,979 of record OX578149.1, on the reverse strand, counting down.
TACACTTTAAATAATACTTTTGTATTTGAACGCCAATAGTCATTTATCTGCTATAAGAATAACGTATTTCTCCGTCGATAACGCTTGGCGAGATTTTGGCGACGAATTTGGCGGAATGTCGCCAACTTGGCGACTTTTTAAATGTTGCCAAATTAACGAAAATATCGTCAAATGGATAAAAGTGACGCTAAATCATTGGAAATGACGACTAATTGACGAAAATTCAATATCTTGAAAAGCATATATGTATCTACTATAAGAATAACCTATTTTTTTACTGTAAGAGTAGTAAATCTATTCCATTATATAAGTAAAATCATGTGCTGACCACATCAGATTTTTTTTAGATGTGTTGATGGAAATTAATACCAATGTTTTCAAAACTGTCTCGCAAAATCTTAAAACAATAGTTAGATGCAAAGAAACAGCAATTAAATACTGGAATAATTCACAAACAATTATCTTGTGATTTTTAATTTTTGCCGTATTCTTAATACTTGAACTCTTGCAAAAATAACTAAAGCAAACATTTAAAACAGTTACAAAAGTGTTCATGAAAACTGTCATTTTTGCTGGTGGATGTAATTTGAAGCCAAATAGAAGATATTCCTCTTGGCGACATAGTATACATATATCTCACCGTTGCTTTTCCCCGAGACCAAGTCAGCCTTACTAAAATACATTTTTTAAATTCTAATAATTATCTGTAAAATTATGGTTGTGTGGATGGTGAAAATGATTCTTAGTTTCATAAACTCATTAGTCCCATGTATATTTAGAATATGCATGCTGAACAACAAGTTTCGCAATCTATAACTGACAAAACTTTCACGATTTAAATCTATGTTTAAATTTCAGAACACGGTTCTAACTCTGTACAGTTATAGTAATAGTGAATGGAATGAATAGTCGACTTTTCAGTGAAAATGGCGCGATTATACATTGCATTAAAAGAACGTTGTTGCTTCCTTTCCTCGCTGTTTCTTTTAAAACTCTTGGATGCATTAACTAATTAATCTTACATATATTTAGAATGCGCATGCTGAACAACTAGTTTTGCATTTAATACCTGACAAAACTTTCACGATTTAAATCCATATTTAAATTTCACAACACGGTTTTGCTTTCTTACTCTGCTCAGTTATCCTAATAGTAAATGGAATAAATAGTCAACTCTCAATTGAAAATGGCGCGATTATGCATAGCATTAAAATAACGTTACAGCTTCCATTTCTTGCTGTTTCTTTTAAAATTCTTGGATGCATTAACCTAATGGACACTTGCAGGTAGCACGAGCTTTTGTTGATTACTGTTTGGCTCAAGCAGTAAACTACGGATGTGCATTTGTATGCTTGAAGGGAATATATACAAACAATTTTATGTTTACAGTATTGTAAAGGACGTAGGTGTAATATTGTAAGAGTTTTGTGGGCAAATTTTATCGAAAATTTGGCATACTCAACTTGATATTTTCAAAAAAATTTGGAAATAGTACTGGAAAGGATTAATTGTTTTAAGTAGTAAAATGTATTTCAAAATAGCTCATAGTTACTTAAATAAACAGCTCATCATCCTCGAATATCGTACGATATTAGGTAGATTTACGTTTCAAAACGCTAAACTCAGATCGCACTGCATCAAACTCTTACAGTAAGAACAGACATTGGAATTATTTTAATTTTTGAATGAAATTAGTAATACATTTCATTTTAATAGAAATTATTTTAAAGCGAAATTAACTATTTTTGCTATACAGAAGAATATGTTTTACATTTTTCACCAGAAGTTGTAAATTTTGGATTAAATTGTCTTGCGCCGTTGAAATTATTTTGTAGGAGAACATGCGAGAGTAAGGTGAATTTTAAATCCAAAATGCTCTTAAAAATTCACAGATAGCGGTATTAGCACTTAAGAATACCTTTTACAGATGTAATAAAAATGATCTGTATTTATGTAACATTATGCGTAATAAATTCCGAAAACCCTGGTTAGAAAGTTTCAAGTAATTGTATGTTTATACTTATTTGTAAATTTCTAAGCGTTTTAGTGGTGTTTTTCTCCTTTCGTGGTGTATTTTATTTATAATCAATCTTTGATATAGCACCACTATTTATTTAAGTCATTTTGGTAGTATTAAAGAGATACAGTATAGTGTTGTTGTTGAGACCCAGACCGTCCGACCTACCAGAAAGGTGTAAGGTAACTGTATGGACGACCGGGAAGTGCCTCCCAATTTAGACGGGAACCCAGTGGGGGAGGCATCCACAGGGACCGTACCCTCCTTCCCCTACCACCAACCTCTCGGAAGGACTTACGGACCCACATGTTTAACGTGATCGTACTCCGCATGAACACGGCGGCATTTGTGGCAGCGTTCAAATCTAGCGCGCAAACCACGGGGATACCGCACCCGAAATGGCCAACAGCACGCGGCGTTCCGAGGTGGTCACCCACCAAGTACTAACCGCGCCCGATGCTGCTTCACTTCGGTGATCTAACGAGAACCGGTGTTTTCAGCACGGTACGGCCGTTGGCCCATACAGTATAGTGTGAAAAAGTGCAATATTATTATTATTATTATTATTATATAATTATTAAATTTAGTCTATCGTTAACCATGTGAAGTTTCTATAACCTGTAGTTATAATTACCCCCATTTTTGTGTTTTGAGTTATTTTACACAAACACACATTTGTTGTTGGTTTCTGTTAAATATACCAATCAAAAACTGGACAACCAAGTTTCTGCGATCCTGTTAGTAAGCGGCGAAGTGATGAGATAATGTGTGCGAAGTAATGAGATAATATGTGCGAAGTGATGAGATAATGTGTGCGAAGAGATGAGATAATGTGTGCGAAGTGATGAGATAATGTGTGCGAAGCGAAGTGAGATAGGAATGTGCACCTACAGATCCTCCTGTAGCGGAGTGATGTTGCTAGTCCCGAGTCAGAACCGAACTCGGGACCCCGTGCTTACAAGACCGACATTATAAGATTAAAGCAAAAGCTAGCTTCCTCTCCGAACTTATAATTCGGATATCCTAGCATCTTCGATCGATGTCTTTGGCAGGAGCAGAGTCGTCTGCTGCCACACACTCCCTCACCTGATGAAAGACCCCGGTCGAATTTCGGCGAGGAGGGAGTCGCACAGAAAAACCCCGCGCGTCTCCATCCGAAACTCAGTCGTGGGGCTGAATAGCCGGGAGGCGTGTTGTACCTCGGGCGTGAAGTCTGTCGTGGCCAACCAGGAAGGGAGTGGTAGGGCCTCTGGCTCCGTGTGGTGCTGCCATTTCGTGTTGAGATGGTGAGATCGTTGGAGAGAGAAGGTTGCGTGTTTCAAACGTCCAGGGTCGCTATTGTAGGGATGCGATGTTACTAGAACCGAACTCGGGACTCCGTGCTTACAAGACCGACATTATAAGATTAGAGCAAAAGCTAGCTTCCTCTCCGAAATTATAATTCGATTATCCTAGCATCTTCGATCGATGTCTTTGGCAGGAGCAGATTCGTCTGCTGCCACACTCCCGAGGAAAGCCCAGGAGTGAGTACGAAGGTGATGCTTCAGCAATCAAACAGAATGTTGAAATTATTTGGAAGTTGGTAAAGCATTGTTTTATAAACTACTTAATTTTATGCAAACTTGCAATATACTTCGGCTGCATCTAGTTCTATATTCCATAAATGACAAACATTTTTTGAAATAAGTCTACTTCATTTTTTAACAGTGTTCTCCTTTCGAACTCTCCATAGTTATTCCAACAGGGAATGGAATAGTAACAACAGTAATACATAGTATATAGGACATTCGTAATCAAAACTTTCGCTTAAGTAATCAAATAGCATTTTCAAATGTAATGAAAATGATGTATATAGTTTCATAAACTGCTTAATTTTCTGCAAACATACAATATACTTCGGCTGTATCTAGTTCTATATTCCATAAATAACAAATCATTCTTGAAATGAGTTTGTTTCATTTCAGAACATGGTTTTCCTTTTGAATTCCCCACAGTTATTCCAACAATGAATGAAATAGTCGACTTTCATTGAAAATAGCACAATTATGCATCACATTAAAGGAGTGTTACAACTTGTAATCATTGATGTTTCTTTCGAAATCCTTAGACGGTATTAACGTAATGGATGCCTAGAGGCCACCAGACTTTCTGCACATTAAATAGACTTCGATTTATCTTCGATTAAATAGTAATCATTGGGTACTCATTTGCATACTTATAGAATAATATGTAAATGTTTTTATGTTCATAGTACTAAGAAGTACGCATTTATTGTAGGATATGCTGGTAGTTACAGCTGACAAGTTGAATTGAGAAATTCATGCATGCAAATTAATCTTTTGAAAGTATTCAGTAAATTCCTTTGGATGTGATTAATTACGTTAAGTGCACAGGCGTGTTTCCGCAGAAGTTATTGGTAATTAAATGAACAAAACAGCGCCAAAGACCGTGTGAAGTTAGTGAACTGGCTGTTTGATAAAGCTGAATTATTTCTCACTGAATCAAAGAACATGATGAAAATATTTTATCCTCAAAATGAAATTACATTTGGTTTCCCTATCTAATTAGGAAAATATTTAATTTAAATTCATTTGCTGTCAAATTCTTATCTTCATAATAGTATTTTAAATTATAACTCAATTCTTATATATATATATATCGCTTTTAGCAAAATAAATACTATAAAAATACTGTCTTTGCTGCGATTATTTTACATAAACTACACCCATCTAAATCATGTACGCAAACGAACCAGAACTTTCAACAATTTTTTTCTATTCGTTTAATGGATAAAATAAATTCACCTGAAAACTGATTAATTATGTTTAACAGGGGCTCCTACTAGCAAATCTTAATATAAATCCATATAACCCAGTTACGTTCTTCAGTAGCTTTTTGTTATTTGCAGGATAAGAATAAAATACTATTCGTTCTATTTCAGCTGTTTACATATTCTAAATCATATTTGTGATGCAGAGCATGCGCATATTGTGTATACTGACGTGAACTACCATTGTGAGGCAGAAGTGTGCCGGAAAAAGAAAATAATAGCAACGCTAGGCACTTTTACGACACTTTTACTGATTTGTTTATGGCAAAGGTCACTGTCACTGTTGAAAGGTCAGGGTGACACTGTTGAGAAGTCACTGCCACAGTTGAAATGTAGCACGCCGATAAAGGTGAGAATGACGTTACCATCCAATCTCCGAGTGCAGCAATAACCCAGCCACACAAATACTAGAACGTTCCAGACGCGCCTTATGTCTGGTAATGCAGGGGGGTAAAATAATTCTAGGTTAGACCCCTAAAGCAGATGATTTGAATTTTTTGAGCTGATAGAAGAAGCAGAAGACAGATTTGAACAAGTCCAGGAGAACGATGCTGGTCTCCAAAAAACATGCAGTTGTGTGTAAATCAGCTGTGCCAAAATTTGATGAAAGTCACAATTAATAAATGACCGCCACTGATGGTAGCAATTGTGAAATGCATTAGACTCCACAGTGATGCAAATTCTGTACAAATAATGAAAATGTACGTATCTATTTGAATTACGCATGTTAATGATTATATTTATAGTTTGTCTTGCAATGAACAAAGATGGTTTTATTTTCTGGCCTTTTCTTTTCTGATCCTCATAAGATTATAAGTATCTTAAATAATAATGTTTATGAGACACTTTAATAAATTTATAAATGTAAATATGGCATCTTTAATAAACTCTTCAAGTAATGCTCCTACAATTTCAGAGTCTGTTACAACAACAGTTAACAAAACTAGTTATTGTGTAACAATAAAACTTCCATCCCCATCATTAATAAATACATATTTTATCACCACAATATTAACATCAGCACATACAATTTTACAAACGTATATGCATTTTGAAATACTAGAACAATTTCAAATAATTTTATTTACTCTTAATAGACAAGGCACCAGTGTGTCGAGGACAGCAGAGAAAAACTTTTTTTAATCACCTAAACATCGAAATCATATTTGAGGTTATGAGTTGTTTTGTTTATAGTTTATGAAACAAATATTTTAAACTATCAATAATTTGCTCAACAGACTGTAAAGGTATCACTATCCCTAGTGGGTATCGCACCACGGATGTTTGAACTGGCCAGTCGATGTTTTAACCATTGTGCTACTGGAACACACCAACTTCTCTTGTTGACGTCGATACTATATAAATATACCCTTCACCATCTGTGGATTAGGGTTTTGTAAGCATTGCCGCTTGTTAACTTGACGCAGATAATGGGACGATCAATGAGCAAACAACTTCTAAAAGCAAGGATTTCAGAATGTCTCAAAGCATTTAATATTTAAAGTCTGTGAGGCTTAAATAACGTCTGCAATGGTCCTATTTCTAAATAAATACATGTAGCAAAGCAATTATATAAGTCTACTTCTATTTCTTCAAAGATATTTATACTAGGCGGTCAACTGATCGCCAATCCACACTGTCCAGCGGTAATGACCACATAACCACTGCCAGGTGGTGAATAGCTTATTAGTTGTACACTTGCTTGCCTGTATTTACAACTCTGTTAAAGGGCAGAATTCTTCACTTCATTGTAAATATTTTAAATGTAAAGTTTAATTCTATGAAGTTTCAGAAATGACCGCACTTTATCACACGCATACTGACCAACATTATATGTACAGAATCTCGCTCATATTTATTCGATTTTATTTAAATTGAAATATCTAATTAACGGTTTTAAAATATTAGTCAATGAAAAAGTATTTATCTAGAATCAAATGCGTTATTCTTTGAATCTTGTAATTTTTCTTACCTTTCAAATCTCTATGTATTCCATCATGATTTTATTCATCTTACGCAGGAAGTCTGTCAACAATACGTAACATGACAAGTTTCTCATTTCTTCTGCACTTCATCATCATCCTCCTCACCCTGTCTACTGGTACATAATGCTTTCAGCTTGCGCCGCCACCCAGGTCGATCATGTGCTGCAGTTCTGGCTTCTGACAAGCACGTCCATTTCACCTGATTTCTTTCCTGTTCTAGTAGTCTCCTCCAAGTTAGCTTGGGTAAACCTCGAAATATTTCCCTTCAGGCTCCACAGCAGGGATGTTATACAGTGGCATTCTTAAGACATGTTCAGTTCATCTCCATCTGCGGTTTTTTATTTCTGACTCGATTATTTTCTGCCCAGTACTCTTGTAAAGTTTGGTATTAGTAATAATATAAGGAAAAAATACGTTCAAAAATTTTCCTTAGACATTTAGTCTGCCAAGGCATTCAATTTGTTGAGTTGCTTCTTTGATAATTTCCATCTTTCGGCTACATACAATAAATTGTCCTTCACTAAGGAATTAAAAAGGTTGATTTTGGTTTCCAAATTAAGATTAGTAGCTCCTCATACTTTATTTATTTTTCTAAAACAATTTTGATATTTTGCGATTCTTACTTTGATTCCTTCATCTGTTCCATCCTCCTTGTTCATCAGCACTTCCAGATAAGTAAAGCTATTTACATCTCCAATGTGTTCATCCTCTAGTTTTAAATTTTCGGAAGTTTTTTCATGAATTCTTAAGACTTCTGTTTTATTTTATTGATTCGTAAACCAGTAGTTTTAGCAAACTTGTAAAGGCCATTAGTTTTCTGTTGCAGATCGCAAAATCCATAGACCAAAGGAGGAATGTCATCTGCAAAATCTAAATTTTATAAGAATGATGCCAATTTCCTTCTATTGCCTCTTGTCCTGTACTTGAGAGTGGTTTCCAAGATCCGGTCAATAACTATAATAATAAATAAACCTTAAATCACACATCCCTGTTTTACACCTGATTTAATTTGGAAGGACTCTGCCAGTTTTCCATTTACTTCAACACAGCAACTGCTGTTACAATATAGCTCCTAAATGATTTTTTGTGGGACTTCATTACTATCAATTATCTTTCATAATATATCTTTGTCAATGGTATCAAATGCTTTTCAAAAATCAATAAAATTTAAAATAGAGGTGCATTATATTCAATACTTTTCTCAGCGATGTTTCTCAAAGTGAAAATGTGTTGAGTGGTTCTAGCTCCACTTCGAAATCCTGCTCGTTCCTTCCTCAAAACCATCTCATTTTCGTTTTTTAATCTGTTGATCATAACTCGTTCAAAAATTTTTGCTGGAATAGACATTACAGTGATACCTCTCCAGTTCTCTCAGGAATAAAGAGCTCCTTCTGTAGATATTTCAATTATCGTTGCTTCTATCCATTGTTCTGGTATTTTCTCACTTTTCCAGATAAGGTTAAAGAAGATTTGCAAATGTTTAGCAGTATCTTCAATAAATTTAATCATTTTTGCAGCAATAATATCATTTCCATAGGTTTTATTGGATTTTAACGACTTTAAAGGATTTTAACAAGTTTCCATTTATAATCTCGATCAACAAGATTTCCTGTGTAGAAATTGTTAAGGTACGTGATACATCAAATGTAATCACAGGCCGATCGCTAGTGTGAATGTTGTAATCAGAGCGTTTTCAAAATGTTCCCTCTACCCTTCTTCAATCTCCGCTTCAACAGTCGTCAACAACCTCTGTACTTAAAGGAAATGGTGTGATTCCAAAATGGACTTCAACAAATTTTAGCGTATTTTAAAATGTATATCTCTGAATGTGTATTTCTGTCCATCTCTGAATGTGCATTTCTGTCCATCTCTGAATGTCCATTTCTGTCCATCTCTGAATGTATGTGCATTTCTGGCCATCTCTGAATGTGCATTTCTGGCCATCTCAGAATGCGCATTTCTAGTCATCTCTGAATGTGTATTTCTGGCCATCTCTGAATCTGCATTTCTGGCCATCTCTGAATGTGTATTTCTGGCCATCTCTGAATCTGCATTTCTGGCCATCTCTGAATTTGCATTTCTGGCCATCTTTGAATCTGCATTTCTGGCCATCTCTGAATGTGCATTTCTGGCCAGCTCTGAATGTGCATTTCCGGTATTTGGTGGAAATTTCTTAAAGTTTTGTATATAAATTATATCTCGGCCTTGCATGCTATCATAACTTGCACTAAATCAGCCGAACTTCATTTGTGGATATTTTTCTCCAAAATCAAGTTTTTCGTGATCAACAAACAATAATACATTTTGCTGGTTCATCTATAACTAATTTTTAAAATTGCCTACATAGTTTCATAAAATTCCTTACATTATGTACATTTGCTGTGCAATTCAACAGCACCTAGTTCAGCAATACATAACTGACAAAACTTTCCCGCATTAAGTCTCTATTTAAATTTCACTACATGGTTTTCCTTTCAAACTCTTCACAGCTATTTCGTCGTCGATCGCTAGTGTGAATGTTGTAATCAGAGTGTTTTCAAAATGTTCCCTCCACCCTTCTTCAATCTCCGCTTCAACAGTCGTCAACAACCCCTGTACTTAAATAAAGGAAATGGTGTGATTCCAAAATGGACTTCAACAAATTTTAACGTATTTTAAAATGTATATCTCTGAATGTGTATTTCTGTCCATCTCTGAATGTGCATTTCTGTCCATCTCTGAATGTGCATTTCTGTCCATCTCTGAATGTATGTGCATTTCTGGCCATCTCTGAATGTGCATTTCTGGCCATCTCAGAATGCGCATTTCTAGTCATCTCTGAATGTGTATTTCTGGCCATCTCTGAATATGCATTTCTGGCCATCTCTGAATGTGTATTTCTGGCCATCTTTGAATCTGCATTTCTGGCCATCTCTGAATGTGCATTTCTGGCCGGCTCTGAATGTGCATTTCCGGTATTTGGTGGAAATTTCTGAAAGTTGTGTAGATAAATTATATCTCGGCCTTGCATGCTATCATAACTTGCACTAAATCATCCGAACTTCGTTTGTGGATATTTTTCTCCAAAATCAAGTTTTTCGTGATCAACAAACAATAATACATTTTGCTGGTTCATCTATAACTAATTTTTAAAATTGCCTACATAGTTTCATAAAATTCCTTACATTATGTACATTTGCTGTGCAATTCAACAGCACCTAGTTCAGCAATACATAACTGACAAAACTTTCCCGCATTAAGTCTCTATTTAAATTTCACTACATGGTTTTCCTTTCAAACTCTTCACAGCTATTTCGTCGTCGATCGCTAGTGTGAATGTTGTAATCAGAGTGTTTTCAAAATGTTCCCTCCACCCTTCTTCAATCTCCGCTTCAACAGTCGTCAACAACCTCTGTACTTAAATAAAGGAAATGGTGTGATTCCAAAATGGACGTCAACGAATTTTAACGTATTTTAAAATGTATATTTCTGAATGTGTAATTCTGTCCATCTCTGAATGTTCATTTCTGGCCACCTCTGAATGTGCATTTCTGGCCATCTCTGAATGCGCATTGCTGGTCATCTCTGAATGTATATTTCTGGCCATCTCTGAATCTGCATTTCTGGCCATCTCTGAATGTGTATTTCTGGCCATCTCTGAATCTGCATTTCTGGCCATCTTTGAATCTGCATTTTTGGCCATCTCTGAATGTGCATTTCTGGCCAGCTCTGAATGTGCATTTCCGGTATTTGGTGGAAATTTCTTAAAGTTTTGTAGATGAATTATATCTCGGCCTTGCATGCTATCATAACTTGCACTAAATCAGTCGAACTTCATTTGTGGATATTTTCTCCAAAATCGAGTTTTTCGTGATCAACAAACACTAATACATTTTGCTGGTTCATCTATAACTAATTTTTAAAATTGTGTACATAGTTTCATAAAATTCCTTACATTATGTACATTTGCTGTGCAATTCAACAGCAACTAGTTCAGCAATACATAACTGACAAAACTTTCCCGCATTAAGTCTCTATTTAAATTTCACTACATGGTTTTCCTTTCGAACTCTTCACAGCTATTTCGACGCCGAACGGAATAGTCGACGTTTCGTTGAAAATGGCGCAATTATGCGTAACCTTAAGAGAACGTTTCAACTCTGTCTTCCGCTCCTTGCAATTTCTTCTGAAATTTGTGGATGTCATTAACCTAATGGACGCTTGGGAGCAATGGCGGCTTATTAATCTTGGATTTAAGTGGTAAGCCCAGTCTATATAACTGAATACTAGAAGAGAATAAATATACGCGTTTTTATATGAATTGTACTGAATAGAACATAAACAAAGTTTGACCTAGCCACAGCTTTGGTGAAGAATTAATATTTTTAAAAGCAACGGTGATTAATTGTATTCATTAAGTGTTTGAGCAGAGTTTAAAAGTACTTAAATATACAAATATGTGTGATGTTACCTTATAAAGTTGGCACGTATATGACTTTATAAGGACTGTGATAATTTTTAATTAATTAAATTGTAGGGCGCAAATAAGTTTGGGAATTTACGGAATGAGTGCAAGAAAAAATAAAAGTAAAATAAACATGTGTTACAATTTTATTAAAATAGTAAAATTCTAATAGCATTTATTTTAACACTTTCATGGTTTACAAAAAATGGCAAATGCTATACTTTTGAATACTTAATCTGATCGAATGTTCTGTGCGTTCCCATATATTTTTTAAATATGCTAAATTATTCTGAACTAATTAGATGATACCCTATAACCTCGCCATTATCAATTTTTATATATCTCGATTATTTTTGAAGTTATATGATACAACTTCGCAAATTATCAACTTAACTTGTGATGTGGCAATTGCTTTCATTTGATCCTCCATGACACGATTCCTTTTCCATACCGGCATCAAACATTTATACCTCTGTAACAATTATTGTTCCTTCATAATTCAGCTATATTGTTATTTTATCTTTAATGTATTATACGTTTTAAGTTATTTTCGAAAAAAATAGAACTCGAACCAAAATCCAAATACATAAACTTGTCGCAGCATTCAAAGAGCTACAAGTTCTTGCTTATTGTTTAAAGTTAGCTCTTTTAGTTTTGAGATATAAGTATTACAACCTTGAAGAACGGAACATTTTCAATTGTCTTTCACTTGACAAGGCGATTACGCGAAAACTATAACAGATTTTTTAATAATAAATATAGATTTTAATACAAAATATTCTAGTACTTATTTTTATCGCGTACTATTTATACCTATCTGTTGTTAAAGTCTACTACATATTTCGAGTGAAAGTTATAGAAATTGGAAAACAAAAGAAATACAAAAACGGATAGCTACTTTTTAAAATTTTGGGGGAAAAAAGTTCAAAATATTAAAATATTGAATATATATATATTTATATTCATAATCTAGACCGTATTTCTGGCCTAACATGTGACATTATTTATATTTTTATCTATTACTATTGGGGGTATGTGCATATGCTTCCATTTTTCTTACCACTCATTTTTTTTCGCCAGAGAAATCCCGATTATACATATTATTGGTATCAAAAATTTTGTTTTTACACATTTATGTAAGGCATGATGCCTACATTCTATTCCCATTATTATTAATTTTATTATGTAATAAAATGTGTACAATAAAATTTATATGTATTTTATAAAATGCATATTTCATGTATAAATTTGATTTCAGGTTTATTTCGTTTCCTAGACCTTATCAGCTTGCATACTTGATATGAAAACTGCAAGGAGTGGCAAGAGTTTTTCTCCCTCTAATGAGTTCTAATAATTTAAAATTTTATAATATCTTAATACAAGCGTACTCATAGTATTTACTTTAACTGCCCTGCATTATCTTATGCGTAGGGTAAACGTCACAGCTATATATTTGCTTGAGGTAGTTGTTATAGTAGGAGTTACTTTAACATCTGTTACATTGGGAAACATTACAGGTAAACATTAGTTCAGGCCATTCGTTAGAGTAGACGTCAGTTTGGGGTCTGATATATTTTGGAATGCTACGGTTAAATATTAATTTAAGCTATTCGTTAGAGCAGGAGATTACTGTAGCGTCTGTTACATTGAGGAACGAAAGTTCCAGATTGTATCCCCTTGTTTGGAATTTTTTCAGGTCCTTCATATTTCCCATGTTGTATTCCAAATCAACATTGCTACAAATTTTAAACGTAAACACACAATAGTTGAATAAAGTGCTGTAAAATAAAGGAAATTACCTATAAATTTGCAAATATTTCTTGAAAAACTAAATTTGTTGTATAATATATTAAAGCAATTTAAGTTATAAGGGTTTATATAAATTTCAAGGCCATTCGTTAGAGTGGACGCCAGTGTAGCTTATGTTGCATTTCTTAATGTTACGGTTAAATATTAATTTAAGCCATTCGTTTGAGTAGGAGTTTATTGCAGCGTCTGCTGCATTGAGGAAAGAAAGTTCCAGATGGGTCTTTGTCATGATTTTTTTCGAATCTTTCATATTTTACATGTTAGATTCCAGATCAAAATTGCCAAAAGTGTTAAACATAAAGTCACCAGACTTCAGTAAAATTCTATAAAATTTACTGGTATGTGGCCCAGTTCAGCGTTATTATACCAGAAACCCTTTTTAATAGTTTTTTTTTTTAATTTTACAAGGGACAGTTGAAAAATTGGTATCATGGGTCTAAATGATTACAATTACAGTGTGTTACTCTTGAAAGGTCTTGAAAGGTACTTTAAATGTCTTGAAGGGTCTTGAAAGGTACTTTAAATGTCTTGAAAGGTACTTTAAAGGTCTTGAAAAAACCATTCGATTGATAACTGTGAGACCAGAAATAGATCTCACATATGTTTTGGTGAGACAAGTTTATGTCAGCTATTTATTGTGTTCGAAACATCGAACAATACTTGTAGTCTGGATGGCTCCGAGGTTTACAGCAAACCATAAATTTAGGAGGTTCAAGACAGAGGGGGCTACTGGGCCCTTACGAGGATGCCAAGTAGCGACATTGGTTCAATGATTAACCAATGAATAAAGTGCTTGTTGCGTCACACTGAATGCTGTAAATGAAAAAAAGGGGGAGTGACACCCCCGAGGGAAAAAGAGAGCCACGGCCTGCGACCGAAGAAGGACACTAGGAGTAGACTTATACAGATAACTTCGAGATGATGACTTAAGTAACGACTTGTGAAGTAACAGTTCGATTTCAACATTACAATTATGACTTAATGACTTGTGCAGAAACTAGAGAGATACGTGTGCGACATGATGACTTGTTGATGTGCGGGTGTGCACACCATGAGTACAAAGTGATCGTCGATATTACGGGTCAGTGAATAAGTGCTTCGAGTCTGTTTTGGTTATATGATCGGCGAAGTACCTGGTGGTGACAAAGTACAAGACAGACTTGAAGGTTTGTGTTCCTCAAAAAGATATTCTAGGTCTAAACAAATATATTAGGCCAGTTAGGTGGCCTCACACGTTCCCCCGCCAAAACTAATAATTAATTGTGTAATGAATTAATAAGTGTTTATTTTGTTAATAAATGTTTTATTGTTAAAGTTTAACTAGTGTGATCCATTCAGTATTATATTAATTAATAATTCCTTTAAGAACTCGCGCGAAAGTTAAATAATTGGAGGGTTTTATATAGCGGCACAACAAAGCAATGTACAGTAATAAATAAGTACCACTATACGAGTAATTTACGACCATGTATATTAAGTCCACTACTATGTACGAATTTACGGCCATGTTAAGATATGCTAGATTAATGATAATTAATCAAAAAGTTAACCTTTAAGTTTCTTTTTCTTTTCAGTTCTCACAATAACATATTTGACATATTTTACAAAATAGAGTAACTCCCCCCCCAACCCCCAAGTGGGTTAATGACATCACGAACAAAGAAATTTGTACCGCGGCTACTTTCACACCAATGATTGAAACCACTAAAAAGTACAATGATTATTGAGCCATAAATAAACTTTATGCGTGATTATGTTAAAGTCTGTTCTATACCCCCCAGGGGGCGACGCCGCCAAAGATTGCGGTGTATGGATCTTAGGTCTGTACCTCTGGTCGTCCGTCTGCTGGGGGAAAATCAATCGGGTTACCCTATTGACGATGAAGTGCCCGACGAACCATTGAGTTGGAAGGGCCCCGACTCCTCCAGGTGGTCGCGCCCATAGACTGTGACTATTCATGGCCTGAGCCAAGAGCTGACCGGTGGCTGGTGTCGAGCTTGATGGACGTTCTCTCGGACCCTACCCGGTGAATGGTTCCGTCAAGTCAGTGACCTGGCTGCGGCTCCGCTGGAGCGGAGATTAGGTAATTCCTATGGCTGGCCGTTTACATAGGCGTAAACTTCAAGGTTGCCTGGCCAGTTGCTTAGCCCTGTCCTATACTGCCATGTTGAAAAAATATAAAATTTCAAATAAATTTCGAAGTTTTTCCTCTAATTAAAAAAAAAATTCTATCTAGTTCTAGATTTTTTGATAACAAGCTGGGATATAAAATCTCGTGAAAATCCGTTAATATTCGTGGCCGCTATCGTGAACACAAGAAGTAGACCACAGGCATACATGCAGACAGACATCACTCCAAAAATAGTCGAAACGTGTTTAGGAGGTCTTGAAACATATATTGGTATCAAAATTTCGAAATCGAAAATTTTCGGGAATTTTTTTTTTCAATGCTCTGTGAAAGAAATTAAAAAATCTGATGTGGGCAGCACATGACTTTCCCTGCAGACGTTTATATTCACGTTCTCTTTATTTATTTTTAAGTTTATTTCACTTTTAATTCAATTTTCGTTCTCATTCGGTAACCGGACTTATTATTAAAAGTGGCGTAGAGAAAATACGAAAAACTAAAATATCTCGAGAACGGCTAGTCCTAGTGTAATGGGGTTGATCTTCGAATCGTAACAAAATCTAATCAGCACCAGGGTAACCCACAAGTGACTCATCTACCAAATTTTGTGAAATTCGGTTCATTAGTTTTTCAGTTACAGTGGATACAAGCTTTTGCGGGCCATTTCGCAAAAAAAGGCGGGTTCTGTTATTCCGAATCGTACCCAAAATTAATCAGCACCAGAGTCGCCCACAAGTGACTTACCTACCAAATTTTATGAAATTCAGTCGATTACTTTTTTAGTTAGAGTGAATACAAAATCTGCACAGACAGACACACACACAGACGTCACGCTAAAAAGGGTTTTTTCGTATTCTACAGGTCTCGAAACGTGTAGATCCGTCGAAAACTCGAGTTGTGATTTTCGGCATGATTCCAATACTTTCCCTATACATTGCCATGTAATGCAGGGAAAGTAAAAAGGGAACGATCTATAAATTTACAATTCATTCTTGGAAAACTGAATTTGCTCTATAATATATTAAAATACTTTAAATTATAAGGATTTATACATATCTCGTTATTATCTTGTGACCATAAATACATCATTTAAATTGATGGCAGACAACAGACATAGTTTTACCATTTTAATAAAAATGTAAACGAAGAAGAAATTAGTAACATGTTTTTATTAACTTCTTTAATATTTACAAGGTCTGATACTTTCCATAAATGCATAGTATAATGTATAGGGACGGTATTATGACGGGGTTGAAAGTTCGAATTCGAGTTTTCAATAAAATATCACTTTTAAAGCATCGAAGGAATTCGTATCGAACATTTCTGAAGTGATGTCTGTGTATGTATGCATGATATTATGTGAGCGTGTGTGTGTGTCTGTGTGTGTGTTTGTCTGTGTGTGTGTGAGTCTGTATGTGTGTGTGTGTGTGGTCAGTGAACACGGGACCTTATTTTTGTTTTTAAATGTGAACCAATGTTCGGACACCCGCTCTTATAAATTTAGTATGAGTAAATGAAAAATACATTAGAATTTCAAAACTTACTGTAACACACATAAGAATACACATAAAAGAGCTGTATGTATATTCTTATTAGAAAACTAATGACTCAGACTTAATGCTAGCAGGAAACGTTATTAAAATATTGGAAGTTTTTAAAGTAAATTCATAAAGAAAATTCAGTAAAACTAAAAACATCTGATGTGGGCAGCACACGACTTTCCCTGCAGACTCAAATTTACATTTTATTTATTTCATTAATAATTCATTAGATTAAGTTTAATTGCCCCAAAACACACTAAAATGGCATTCTTAATTCAATTTTTTACTTTCCTTATATACATAATGTATAAGGAAAGTATTGTGAGAAGTATTGTGAAAGTATTGTGAAAGTAAGTTTCAAGAATCCCTGATCACGTATCAAATATTTTTAAAGTGATGTCTGTGTGTGTGTGTGTGTGTGTGTGTTAGTGTGAGTGCATGTGCGTGCCAGTGAGGCTGTGGAGACGATAACTGACGAAGAAATGGACCGATTCGAACGAAATTTGGCACAAAAATCACAATCGAACCGTTCTCGAGATATTGCACATTTTTCAAAAAAATTATCAAAAAGTCATATAAAGTAAAAAAAAATATATTTCCTATTGAGAAACATGTTCACTTTTCATATGTAATACCATGCGATAAATTTGGAGTCATCATCCTCATGGATCTAGCTCGTTCCATTCATGAGAAAAGATAATTCGAGTAATACTTTTGTATTGGAACGGCAATAGTCATTTATTTGCTATAAGAATAATTTATTTCTCCGTCAGTAAAGCTTGGCGAGATTTTAGCGACGAATTTGGTGGAATGTCGCCAACTTGCAGACTTTTTGAAATGTTGTCAAACTAACAAAATCTCGCCAAATGGATTAAAATGACGCTAAATCAATGAAAATGACGACAAATTGTCGAAAATTCAATATCTTGGAAAGAATATAAGTATCTACTATAAGAAAAACCTATTTTTAACACTTTTCAACAAAGTTGAAAAGTTTTTATAACGTTGTTCATTCTGTCTGTCTGTCCGTTAGCACGATAACTGCCGTAAAAATGACTTAATCAAAATGAAATTTTAGTATGTTTTCAGACGATCTGTAGGACCAATGGGAATATAAATAAATAATATCATCCAATTAGTTTTGGATTGAACCCGGGTTGAAAAAATGAAATACATTGAGCCGTATGGGACCTAATCAAAATGAAATTTTAGTATGTTTTCAGACGATCTGTAGGACCAATGGGAATATAAATAAATAATATCATCCAATTAGTTTTGGATTGAACCCGGGTTGAAAAAATGAAATACATTGAGCCGTATGGGACCTAATTTTTCAAACATTTTTTAAGCGGATTTAAAATTCACAAATTGCTTCGAAAATTTTACGTAATATTCTAATTGTTCCATAAAATGTATAAAAAAAATTCAGCGAAATATATTCAGTAGTTTTTTAAATAAAAATTAAAATAATAATTACACTTCTTATATGAAACGATCACTTGACCATGATATGAAAAGATCACATGACCCACTTCGAAATGATATATGGCATCCATCTTGTTTTAAAATCGTGATTTTTTAAGTTCTTTTTAATTCATATTGGGTGTTGTATCCGTCCTAAAACTACTTTATTTTTGCTTAAATTCTGTGCATCTACATACTGAAACAACGCAAATACGATATATTTGAGTTTAAATGATTATCCAAATTTGATTATTTCTACAACGAAGACTATTTTTCACTTATGTAAAATGTAAACAGCAAAATATGTAGAATGAGTTGTATTAGAATTGCTGTATTTCTTTAACACAAAATAATTTAGCCCATGGAGTCTGCATGGCTGATATGAATGAAATATTAATTGATTTTATAAAGAGAAGAACGATTTTTTTTCGATGAAGCTTTAAGCATAGAGTTTAATTACTTGTCGCTCCATGGTCTTAATTTTTAAATAAAATAAATTTTTATAGTATTGTGATGAATGAAATGAATGGGATAAATTTATGAATGAAATGCTGTTTTTATAGAAAGATCCAGGCGTGTTATTTTTTCTATGACGTCATTTGAATGAATTTCAGTTGTTTTCGATGAAGTTTTCAAATATAATAAATTATCGTAGTATTATGATAGTTTTAAAAATATTACCGTGGAATGTATCGCATTTTAGAGATATTTACACCAGGCAATTTATATTTCAATGCCGTCATTTGAATGAAGTTCATTTTTTTCAATGAAGGTTTAAGTTTTTAAATATAATAAATTAATGAAGTATTGTGATAAGTTTTAAAATATTACCGAGGAATGTATTGCATTTTAGACTTTTTTAAATAAAATTGCATTGAAGTTGTAAAGTGTTTCATAATCAATGCTTTAAGCATGATTGATCTTTTCTGTTTTTACTGTAAAAGTAGTATATTCATTGCATTATATAAGGAAAGTCATGTGTTGCTCACATCAGGTTTTTTATTTGGTAATTGGACATTTTTCCGATAGCCGCGTAACAAAAATGTAAGAAATCTCAAATATGTTGAGAACAGTTTTTCCTAAAATATAATGGAATGTGTTATATTCTTTTCCTCGTCAAAAATTGCGTATACAACAAGAATTTAATTGATACATTTCAGCATAGATTGTATTTATTATTTTTACGGGCAATTTTGCAAAAAAAGCAGGTTGTTCTTTTCCGAATCGTACCAAAATCTAATCAGCACCAGAGCGTCCCACAAGTAACTTATCTACCAAATTTTGTGAAATGTGGTCGATTAGTAGTTTAGCTAGGGTGGATACATGGAATTTTTGCTGGCCATTTCGTAAAAAAAGGCAGGTTGTTCTTTTCCGAAATGAACCAAAAATTAATCAGCACCAGGATCTCACCCAAGTGACTTACATGCCTAATTTTATGAAATTTGGTCCATTAGTTTTTTAGTTAGAGTGGATACATTTCATTGCACAGACAGACAGACAGACACACAGACACACCACACTAAAAATAGTTTTTTCGTATTCTAGAGGTCTCGAAGCATGTATATTCGTCGAAAACTCGAATTGTGATTTGGGTATGTTTCCAATACTTTCCCTATACATTACAATGTATTGTGTTACCCATCGTCAAATCTGTATTCTAACACTTTCCAACTTAGTTGAAAAATGTTTATGACTTGCTTTATTCTGTCTGTCTGTCTGTCTGTATGTCTGTCCGTCCGTTTGCACGATAACTGCCGTAAAAATGACTTTATCAAACTGAAATTTTTTTATGTTGTTGACATGATTTGTTTGACGTATGGGCCTAATTTTAATGGGTACAGAATGTAAATGAATAATATCACTCAATTAGTTTTGGATTGAACCCGGATTGAAAAATCGAGATACATTGAACTCTAAGGGACCTATTGTTTCAAACATTTTTTAAGCGAAGTTAAAACCCACGAATTGCTTAGAAAATTTTAGAAAATATTCAAATTGTCCCATAAAAGAATTCAGCAAAATATGTTTTTAAATAAAAATTAAAATAATATTTACACCCATTTTAAATGAAGATATCACGTGACCTACTTCAAAATAAAATTTAGCATCCATATTTTTTCCAAGCCTAAAAATCGTAACTTCCAAATTTCTTTTAAATTTATATTTAGTGTCTCATCCGTCCTAAAACCGCTTCATCGTTTCGTATTTTCTGTACATCTATATTCTACGCCAAAGCAATAATAATATTGAGTTTAAATGACCATCCAACTTTTATTATTTCTACAACTAGGCCTAATTTTAATGGTTACAAAATGTAAACAAGTGATTGTAAGAAGTATTGTGTAAGGATTGCTGAATTTTTTTTCACACAAAATTATTTAGCTCTGGGGTCTGGAATAAAAGTGATATGAATGAAAATGTCATTGCTTTTACGTAGAGAGCCAGACGATTTATATTACGATGCCTTCATTTGAATAAAGTTCATTTTTTTCCTGGAAGTTTTAAGTTTTCAAATATAATAAATTACTGTAGTACTTTGATAATTTAAAAAAATCTTATGTGGGCAACACATGACTTTCCTTATATAATGTAATGAATTTTATACTTTTACAGTAAAAAAATAGGTTTTTCTTATAGAAGATACTAATATTCTTTCCAAGATATTGAATTTTCAACAATTAGTCGTCATTTTCATTGATTTAGCGTCATATTTATCCATTTGGCGAGATTTTCGTTAATTTGGCAAAATTTCAAAAAAGTCGCCAAGTTGGCGACATTCCGCCATATTTGTCGCCAAAATCTCGCCAAGCGTTATGCACTAAGAAATAAGTTATTCTTACAGCAGATAAATGACTATTGGCGTTCAAAAACACAAGTATTACTCAAAGTATATTTTTTCCATGAATGGAACGAGCTAAATTGACGAGAATGATGTCACTCAATTTATCGCATGGTATTACATATGAAAAGTGAACATGTTTCTCAATAGGAAATATTTTTCTTTTATTTTATATGACTTTTTGATAATTTTTTTTAAAAATGTACAATATCTCGAGAACGGTTCATGTTAGCGTTCTAAAATTTATGTCAATCGTTTTCTAATAAAAAATTACATAAGAAATGTCTATTTGCGTAACTTTATTAGTGGTTTTGATTTTTTAACGATTTTTTCAAAATTTCATTCGAAAATTTAGGGGGGTTCTGAACATTCGATTGCGTATAAAAACAATAAGCTTCCAGTGTTTACGGATTGTGATTTTTGTACCAAATTTGATTCGAATCGGTCCATTCGTTCGTCAGTTATCGTCTCCACAGACCCACTGACACACACACACACACACACACACACACACACAGACATCACTTTAAAAATGTTTGATTCGTGATCAGGGATGCTTGAAACGTGCTCTCCCGTCGAAAAGTCGATTTCGAATTTTCGATCGTCACACTACTTTCCTTATACATTATGTATATAAGGAAAGTAATATATCAGCGCTGAATGTATCGTATTTTAAAGATGTTTAAATGAAATTGCATTTCAGTTGGAAAGTATTTCATAATTAATGCTTTATGCATGACTGATCTTACTTGTTTTCATATTCAATATAATGCGACGGATTTGTTAACATCATTCTTGTAGATTTAGTTTATTCTATTCAAGAGAGAAAATAACCTTATGAAATATCTTTGTATTTTGACGACCAACAAATCACCAATGTTATTTATTTCTCTGTCTGTCAATCTCTAATATTTGCCTGTACTCCGGGTGAATATACGTGAACGGTTTGTGTAAAGCCGGAAATTGAAGTCCAGTCGTCTAGGTGCAAACCCCATGCGCTAACTATCCCGAAATGGCCAGATAAAAATTACTCAATATGTGAAGCAGTCAAACTAGTCACCAGCCCACCCGAAGGTATACTGCAGAAAATAAGTTGACGCGATAGAACGCGCCTTCTCCTTGACACATGCACCGGCTCGAAACATGCAGTACAGGCTACCATTTGTGAAGCAAGGGCAGTTGCACTGATAAATGTCTTATTATAAGTCCTAAAAATATATAACTAACTATTAATATATTTTTCAGATATCATATATTTTAATGTTTGTAATGCAAAGGAATTCAGTAACTAAGAATTTTGTTTTAGGGATTAAATTTATTCACTTTGATCAGTTTACGGTGTTCGACAATATCTCTTCTAAAATACAAACTAGTTTTCCGGAATTTTTTAATTTGGTGCAGATCAAATTAAGAACACGGATACATTTCCCAGAAATTGCAAAAAAGTAGTCAGGCAGTAACGGTTGTTATTATTCTACAATATACACGGTGTCCCAAAATGATTGAAACGCGTTTTAATTCTTTACCTGTTGGATATAAGTGAGCAATGTAAATTGCAAAAATGTTGAAAGTAAGGTAGGAAATAAGACTACGTTAATGAAATAGTTATCCTATTCATTTTCAAAAAGTTACATTTTTTAAATTTTTATACGACCCCTTTGGACAAATTTGGTCAATCAGAATTCTTTTATTTTTAATGCAACAAGATCATTAAATACACTGTATATATGTATCTTTAAAATCAACTGAATTATGATAAAGGTAAAAAAATCTGAGTTATGTCACTTTCCGTACCATTTAAAAGGCTTTTTCATCAGTGAAAATAGGGATCATAAACAAATTGACGATGGAAATTGTTTAGATCAAAAATACGTTAATATATGTCAAAATTTTGTATTGCCATGTCTCAATGTGAAAAGTACTTAAGAATCCGTGATTGCACCATAAGCCTACGTGGAATTCGCAAAAATGTCTCCTATGTATTATCATCTAGTTATTTCTTTTTTGTGATATGTCGCAAATTTACATTTATAATTTAATATATGGTCCCCATTCACAATGTTCAATTTTCATTTAAATGTAATTCGTTCAATTTTAAAGATACAAAGATGCGGGATTTTTTAATGATCTCGTTGCATTGAAAATAAAAATTTTCTGATTGATCAAATTTGTCTGAAGAGGTCGTATAAAAATTTAAAAAGTGTAACTTTTTGAAAATTTATGAGAGAACTATTTCATTAACGTAGTCTTATTTCCCACCTAACTTTCAACATTTTTTCAATTTCATTAACGTAGTCTTATTTCCCACCTAACTTTCAACATTTTTACAATTTACATTGCTCTTATCTCCAACTAGTAAAGAATTAAAGAGCATTTCAATCTTTTTAGGACACCCTGTATATACATATTCTAACGCATGCTGAACAATTCCACAATTGAGAATTCTGCAATTTTCAATTGCAGAATTCTCAATTCCACACAAAATATTTTTTTTAAATTAAATTGAAGTATCCATCGCTTTATGAATTATGCGAAAACTTACCTATAAATTATTATCTTAATATTTAGTAAAAGTTATATGTGTGTGTTCATGTAGCGCGGTGAAGTTAAAATGTCTGTATCTCTTTATTATACGAAATCATCTATCACTTTAAGATGAAAGATATAACCATACATTTCAAAGTCTTATAAAAACAACATTCGAAAATTCTCATCTTTCAATACCTTTGTATCCCCAACACACTTATACTCCAATAAAAAATGTTCGACATCATTACACCTTTCACTATATTCTTTCTTCTTACATATAATATTTTCCTTTTTAAATATTACGTCCACATTTTTTCATTCATTTTTTACCAATTCTACGGCAAAAGAAGCTCTTACGGTAGAGGACCTGGAAGTCTTCAAAAAACAGCGAGCCAAGGCACCTTTGAAGAGTTTTATCCAAGCTTTCACTTTTTTCATTCATCTTTCTCAATATACTTAAATGATCGTTAGAGTAAAAAAAAAAACTCTTCATTGAAAAAGATGAAAAAAGTTCCAAAACTAAAGAATTAGTTGCATTGAGTTCTTTTCTTGCAGGTTTATAAATTGTGGACTTCCATTTGTAATTTTGAAAAGAAGTGAAAAAATTATGCTTATAAAAAAACTCTTCAAAAAGTATTACTCTCTGCTCTGTTATTAAAAGTTCTTTTAATTTTAGGTTACTCTACGCATGAAGTATTCCTCGTACGTCTAAAATTACGCCCTGCTACACTTTCTTCATCATTTTGGCCTGTAAACAAAGTTTTTCCTTTCTTTTTTTACAGTAATTATACCTCCGTTCTAAGGGAATAGCACCGGTGAGAAATTTTTATCACGATTTTTTTCTCCGAGTCTGCGAACAGCGTACGGTTTATAACAAAGTCGTAAGCGCGTAAGAGGAAGGAAATTATTTGAGATTTAAAATAATTTTTAGAAAATTAAAGTAAATGGGTAGAAATGGGTTTTTTTCTGCGTGATGTCCTAAGGTGTTATTAACACTTTAATGCACAGGAGAATTATTTTTACGAATTAGCCTCTTATTTTTGGAACTATTAGATAAATACAAATAAATACTGTTTATTAAAAATAGTTCTGAGACCTAGTTCAACTTTCTGTTTAAAAAGTAAATAAAAATAACTTAGCGCATTTTAGCAATTTTCATGTCTCCCCAATTAGATGATTTTAAGAATGGATAATTTTTGCAAGCAAATACTGGCATTAAAAATAAATCTAACCATGTTTCAACTCACTGTTTAAAAAAATTCAATTTACGCATTTTAACAATTTCGATGTCTTCCCATTTAGATAATTTTTGGCATAGTACGTAGAATTTTTAATACATAAATACAAGGAAATACTTGCATTGAAAATAAATCGAATACATGGTTCAACTCTCCAATTAAAAAAATACAACTTATGCATTTTAACAATTTTAATGACTCCCCATATAGATAATTTTTAGTATCGTACGCAGAATTTTTAATACATGAACAAAAGGAAATACTAGCATTAAAAATAAATCTAATCATGGTTCAACTCACTATTTACAAAAAAAATTAATTTACGCATTTTAACAATTTCGATGTCTTCCCATTTAGATAATTTTTGCTATCGTACGTAGAACTTTTAATAATTCTAAGACAAAGTTCAACTTTCTGTTTAAAAATTTTGAAATAACTTACACACTTTAACAATTTCCATGTGTGATATGTATGATAATTTTTGGAATGGTGGGCATAATTTTTAATTCGTGATTGCAAGGAAAAACTGGCATTAAAAATAAATCTAATCTTGGTTCAAATCACTGTTTAAAAAAATTTCAACTTACGCATTTTAACAATTTCGATGTCTCCCCATTAAGATAATTTTTGGCATAGTAAGTAGAATTTTTAATACGTAAATGCAAGGAAATACTTGCATTAAAATAAATCGAATACATGGTTTAACCTCCAGTTTAACAAAAATTACAACTTACGCATTTTAACAATTAAAATGTATCCTCATTTAGACATTTTTTGGAATGGTGTGCATATTTTTTAATTCATGAATACATGGAAATACTGGCATTAAAAATAAATCTAATATAAGGCTCAACTCTCTGTTTAAAAAAATTTACAACTTACGCATTTTAACAATTTTAATGTCTGCCCATTTAGATTATTTTTGGCATCGTACTTAAAAATATTAATATATTTCTTATGTTTTACTTTCCCTGCAGTACATGAATACAAGAAAATATTGGTATTAAAAATAAATCTAATACATAGTTCAACTTTCTTTCATATAAAAAAGAAAACACATGCACTAACATACACGCACATACAGACATCATCTCAAAAATGTTCGATTCGAGTCCGTGAAGGCTTAAAACGTGCTGTTTCATCGAAAACTCGATTTTGAATGTTCGACCCCATCACAATAATTTTTTTATACATTATGCTATATATGCAGGGGAAGTAATGCAATGTGATTGAAAAGTTTGTTGCATCAAATTTTCTCTAAAAATATTAGGCAGACGATATTTCTAAGGGTATATTAGAACCACCTATCGATATATTTAGATAGAATCAAGTTTTATGGATGAAATTTCAGAAAATATTTACAAGATACTTTTTGATCCTTAAATCTGTCGATTAATAAGAATTCCCAATGGTTTCTTTTAGTATCATGTGATGGACAAGTCAAAATTTGCATTTCAATCTACTCCATATTAGAAGCTATTGAAACAACGGTTGCTCCTTCCGAAAAATCTGATTCTTTCCCTCCTCATCTCGATCTTCTATCGCATTAATCGTGGAAATGTATTTTCGTTCTAACTTTCATAATCTCCCGAGATTTCCATCATTTTCCCGGCATAATTTCACTCCGTAATTTAATTTTCCACGCTTTCTTAGACGTCGAATCAGAGTTCGTGGGAGGATGATGCAGGTATATAGCCTCCAGTATTAAGAAAGGACAAGGCCAAAAATATAGACAATAAAACGTTTTTCACTCTAGAAAGCGCCTGATGTATAAAAACATCAGACGATATTTCTGAGGACACATTAATGCCACCTATCGATTTTTTCAATAGAATGAAGTGTTTCAGGTGAAATTTAAGATGGTATATACAAGATACCCTTTGAGCTTTAAAACTACCAATTGATAAAAAACCCAACTGTTTTCTTAGCATCCCATCATGGACAATTTAGGATTTTTATTTCAATTTACTCCATATTAGAAGCTATTGAAACATACTTTGCAACTTTAAATCTGGTTTTTTCTCCCTCCTCGTCCCGATGAACTCATTAATCGTGAAAATGTATTTTCGTTCTACCTCTTACATCTCCCAAGGGGTTTCGTCACTTTCCCGACATAATTTCACTCGGTAATTTAATTTTTCACGCTTCCTTAGACCAATGAGTGTCCGTGGGAGGATGATGCAGATATATTGCCTCCAGTATTAAGAAAAGGCAAGGATAAAAATTATTATAGACAATAATTTTCCTTTTCACTCTGGAAAGCGCCTCACGTACTAAAATCAGCAGACGATATTTCTGAGGACGTATTAGTGCCACCTATTGAGGTATTTCGATAGAGTCAAGTGTTTCGGATAAAATTTAAGATGATATTTTCAAGACACCTGTCGATCATTAAAACCATTGAAATTACTAAGAAGACTCAATGGTTTTCTTAAACATCATGAAATGTAAGATGATATTTTCAAGATACCCTTTGATCATTAAAACCATTGAAATTACCAAGAAGACTCAATGGTTTTCTTAACATCATGAAATGTAAGATGATATTTTCAAGATACCTTTCGATCTCTAAAACCGTTGAAATTACTAAGAAGACTCAATGGTTTTCTTAACATCATGAAATTTAAGATGATCTTTTCAAAATGCCTTTCTTTAAAACTATTGAAATTACGAAGAAGACTCAATGGTTTTTTAAACATCATGAAATTTAAGATGATATTTTCAAGATACCCTTCGATCTTTAAAACCATTGATATTAGAAAGAAAACTCAATGGTTTTCTTAACATCATGTAATGGACACGTCATAATTTTTATTCCACTTTACTCAATATTTGAAGCTTTTGAAACATCCATTGCACTTTTCAAAGAAATCTGATTTCACCCCCCCCCCTCTTCGTCCCGATTATCCCATTAATCGTGAAAATGCATTTTCCTTCTATCTCTCACATCTCTCACGGGGCTACCATCATTTTCCCGGCATAATTTCACTCTGTAATTTAATTTTTCACGCTTCCTTAGACGGCGAATGAAGGTCCGTGGGAGGATGATGTAGATATATTACCTCCAGTATTAAGAATAGACAAGGATTTAATGCACCCCTGGGTAATAAAGTAGATTTAGTGTGAGAGTAGGGATAAAATATTGCATGGGATGGAAATCTGTGAGGATTGATGTAAAATAAATGTGTTAAGAGTTAAATAATCGTGTCAAGAGTTGGTTGATAATGAGTGGTTTTAAATTTTATTTGTAAATTTGGTTTTAAATACATTTACTTCAAACCAGTGTCCAAGAAATGTAATACTGGTCTTCTAAATCAACAAACCATTCGAAAGAACACCAACTGAATTCCAACTGATGTATTTTGATCTGAACCATTTGAGTAATATTTTTAACTATCAATTTTCACACCACTTCGAGCGAGAAAAATGGCTAGTACTCATTAAATATGACACCTACACACTGAATGTCATAATACAGTCTATAACAAAAAAATCGACGCACCAAGAAGGAGTTTGTCTCCAACTGTAAAGCTAAATTGTCAAATTGTCTAATTGTCTAACTCGTCAAATTGTCTAATCGTCTAGTTATCTCCAACTGTAAGGCTAAATCGTCAACATTCCGGGATGGTTGGCCTTCCCATAACGTCCCAATTGCCTTTCCATAACGTCCCAAATATGCTCTATGGGAAAGAGATCAAGATACCTAGCTGACCAAGGAAGTGTTGGGTAAGCTTAGACAATTCATAGCAACACGTGCCGTGTGCGGCCGGGCATTATCTTGTTGGAAAGTAAGTCCGGAGTGTTGAAAAAGGAACGGTAACACAACCAGTCGTAAAATGTCGTCTACGTACCGCTGCGCTGCCAGTGTGCTAGAAATGACTACTAAAGGGATCCGGCTATCAAAGGAGATGGCACCCCAGACCATACCCACTTGCAGATATACACCTGCCCAGATATGCACATGCTGAACGCGCAGTTCTAATGCGCTGGAGCTCTCACTATTTATTCATTGGACACCAAATTTTATTCATTTGCATCTTCGCTCAAAATGTCTTTGCATACGAAATTTCATTACAATCGGACAACTCCTTCTTGGTGCGTCTATTGTTCTGTTATAGAAAATAATATCAACTGGCTATTCCATTTACTATTCAATGGAATTTTTTTAAGTTATGTGGGTCATTTAGTGGTTATTTCAGTGCTGATTAGATTTTGGTACGATTCCGGTCTTTTTTGTGAAATGGTTAAAATATACCTGCTACCAATACTAAGGCAAAAATATTTCACAATACTACTAATAAACACAATCAGATTAAGATATTTTCTTTCTATAAATTTAATTACATTTTTAACACATATTGTGTTAATAGTGATATTATTATTTTAACCCAATACCAATTTTTAAAAAGCTTAATTTAATGTACTTGATATGTTTACTATCTAGTATTCTTGTATTGTATGTTCTATATATTTTAAGTTTTGTAGCTGCTGCAATTTGATATTATCTGAAGATTCTACATAAATTGAGTAAATAAATAAATAAACAAGAAAGACCAATCCTGTATAAGCTATTGATTTTGAAACACTTTCCAACTGAAATGCAGTTATATTTAAACATCTCTAAAATACGACACATTCAACGCTGATATATTTTAAAATATCACAGTACTACAGTAATTTATTATATGTGGAAACTTAAAACTTCATTTGAAAAACACGAACTTCATTTAAATGACGTCATCAAAATGTAAATCGCCTGGCTCTCTATGTTAAATCAATGAATATTTCATTCATATTGTCGCGAACGTTTTGGTATACTCGACAGAGAAGACAAAGTTTTGAAATCAAACACATTTATTAAACATGAAATAACAAGGCAGTTGATCGAAAACAGTGGAGTACAAGCATTTCTCGCAATAACTCAGAGTTACACTCGGTAGGGTGACCATTAAGAACACCCCTGGAGGAAGAGGAACCAAGAGAATACACATATTTTCTGATACATAAAATAAACACAATATTCCTCATATTATACTTGACATTTATATATCACATTTGTATACTTTGAACATATACGACATTTTCATATAACATCATCAATGACTTGATACTCACGCGGATTTGACAATTAACACTCTATTCGTTAGGTGGAAGACTAAATATATATAAAACTTTACCTCGTCTCTTTTAAATATAACATTTACAATTCTGTACCATGGGAAAGGATATCAGGATGGACTCTCGGCATAAACTCATCGAGATTCTTGCGCAGAACAAAATCCATAATGGTCGGGAAACTTGACTACACAACATCATGCTGGCGGAATTCGACATCTTGGTTGGTTACGGAGATTGGTTGATTCGTACCTTAGGACACAAGGAGGAGTCAGGCAAATACAAATCGCTGTAAAATGAGCTTTCCCTCTTGCCCTATTAGCGATTCAAGCCGACCAGTGAAAGAACCATTTTCTCTTTTCACAAGACTCATTATTCCATTACTACCAGTCTGATTCATTTAAAAACACGAGTGACTCATCTCTGAACCGAGCCAAACGACTCTACGCACAACTTGTCGAACTATGTTACATATTTTAATCACATCCTTCCACTTTCAAAATTAATCCACCTTTTCTTAAAATTCGCGATCATACGCGAATCAAACACACACGTCTACATTTCTCCACGACTCGTTCCACCCTGCTTCCAAAATCCTTTTTCAAACGCGCGCGTGCGCAAAACCTGCAAGTTCCCAACTAGCGACTGAGAAGCGAAAATACAAAACTATTACTATTTTTCTGGAACATAAACACTTTTGCGATTTTAGAGTTCACTTCCCTTAAAAGTCAATGTAATTGAAAACATGTAGAAAAGACATTTACATTTCGAAATTGACACTTTGAATCACACAGAAATAAAACAATACTTTAATATACAATTTTAACACAGAGGTGTGAAAGCCTTATCACACTCCTTCGGGGCCCGGGAGAAAAATTTCCTGCAAAGCGGGGAATTTTTCCACACAATACTAGGAAAATACCTGTATTAAGTTCCCAATGACATATGTTCCATTGAGAGGAATTTAGTGTAAATTTTGAGCGATGTACATGTACATCAAAGAAAAAAAACAAAAACAAACAAGATCATGACCAGCATAATAACCAAAATCCAAGAGTGGCCTAAAGTTTGACTCGTGAGTCAAAAAAAAATAAGTCTCAATACAAGCATAGACCTTTACAAGACAACACCAAATTAACAAGACACAAATGATGAAATTGCCCCTTTTAAAATTTAAACACTAATACATTTTCTGGTGAGTACCACAGAGACATGAAAATTTAATTTACTCAACTCACAAAAAGTTTAACTAAACAAAAAGTTTTCTTTCTTCAAAAATTTTACAATTAAATTCTATAAATTTACTTTTCACAGAAATCAATTTATTAACTATTATCCAACCTTGCCAACAAATTACTTTAAAGGACATTTAAAAAAATTACTAATTTAGAAAATGAGACAAATTTTCAAACCAGGAATGTTGATCAGGCACCCAGGCAAGAAACAAGTCCATTAGAAAGTTGCAAACCTAGAGGTGGCGGTACCCCCAACCAATAAGTCAACAAACACCAAATGACAAAAAAAAATTCTAAAATTTACTAGACCTTTAAATTAAAAAAAAATCATTCACACATTCATAAAATAAAACAGAGATAAAAATTATCAGTTATCCTTAAAAATCCTTACCAAAACTCTAATCCATCAAGTACTTAATTATCTTAAAATTACTTTAAAACATTACTGCTTATCATTAAAGTAAAGCAAAAAAAAATTATTATTTAAGTATTTAGAATTTTAAAACACTACTTCAACCTGATTAACATGGCACTCACATTCAGAAAGCTGCACTGGCACAGAACTTGCAGTACAGAACATTCAGCTGACTGACACATAAAGCAAATTACACAGAAGTTCAGAAATATTGGATCCATTTTAACATAGCATACAGTTTTGCAAAACATTTTGTGAAACAATTGAAAATATAATATTATGAAACATAACTGTCCATCTCACAACAATATCAGTCTTTTTTTTTTTGAAAATGTGAGAATTTCATAATCTAAACATTTTACTTTACTTTTGAGCCAATTGCTCTCTTGACATATTGCCTTAATTGACAAGTAACTCTAATGAATAAATTGGCCTCTTGGGCGCAAGTCATACTTGTGTGAATTAGGAACATTTTGAGTTTTAACCCTATTTTGATGGTTTAGAAAATATCTACTTTTAAATTGTCTTGTTTCTTGAGTTGAAGAATTATCAATGTTATCATTATATGTGCTAGAAATCAATTCACTACGTCTAGGAGGTAAAGGAGTTAATCTATTAACGTGGACCAATTGCTGATTACATGGATTGTTTTTGTGTTGAATGACAAAGTTAACTTCAGTACCACCTCTAACATGATTTTGCTTTTCCCCCATATGCAAAGTAACATTCTGTGCATTTACTACCAAATCTCTAAAAGATTTGCTTCCATTTTCTAAATCGTTAATATGTACCTCTTCACTACCCAAATGTGGCACTACATTATTTTCCGAAAAATTTCTGCTCACATACTCTTCCCGAATGACCTGAGACTCATTCGCTACCGGTGCTAGATCTGCTTTGCATTTGGCACATGCATTCGTATGGAACTCTTTCGGTTTACAGTCCTCTACCACACGAACATTTTTTCCACTACTCATCTGCGAGTCAGGCACAGCAATACGCTTTGCGACACTACTTAGGTTTGAGTCTGCAATTTCCGACTCATTTGCCGGTTCATGATTTGAAATCGAAAGTAAATTATTCGTACATTGATAACCAACAAAAGGAATGGAAGAGTTTGAAAACTTAAAACAGAAGTGATTATAATCTATAATAGCATTATGTTTATGTAAAAACTTGTTACCAAGGATTACATTATATGAAATAGGAGCTGGTGATTTTAACACAAAAAATTCGGTAGGGAATCTTTCTTTTCCCAAATTTAGCGAAATAGTGGCTAAACATTCAACTTTAGTATCTTGTGAACTAAAGCTACGCAAAATTGTTGGTTTGTATGTTAGCAACATATGTGCAATGGGTACAGTATTTAAAGCTTCCTCATACACTAAATTAATTGAACTACCCGTATCAATCAATATTGACACTTCACTGCTCACTAATTTTCCTTTTATAATAGAAGAAGATGACAAAGAATTTTTAATATTATGACAAATATTATTTTCCTCAAAATGTGATGTTTGCCTATCAAAAGTTTTTCTATTATTATAATTGTGCATGGGATATCTACTCTGATTCCCAGAAGAATGATTTTTGGAATTTTGCAAAGATTTATATGACTCCTTATTTTTATAATTTTGCGTTCCTTGCTTTCTATACTTCCACTCATTTGCAGACATTTGCCCTCTGTGTCTTTCACCCTGGTGATACCTAGTTCCAGGACTGGTATAAATTTTCCTACATTTTATACCGTACACATCTCTTTTTTGAAAAACCTTTTTCCAACACTGTTCTTGAACGTGACCTAATTTACCACATTTGTCACACTTTGGACGCGGTGAACGCTTTTCGTTAACTTTATCTGAATTAAACTTAAATTTTTCTATTTTACCCCTAAGAAATTCAATGTCCCTTTCCTGTTCTAACACTTTTCTTTTTAAATCTGACATACTTTCACTTTGATCTGGTGTGAGAACATATTTTTCTGGTGTGAGAACACCTTTTTTTGTAAGTACCGGATTAGTCAAGTACATAGCATTATTTTCATTTAAAATAGATTCCTCAAGAATTGCAAGTTTTCTAGCCGAATAGAAATCTCTAGGGTTTTGTGACAACACCAATCTTTTTAGTTCCGGATATAAACCATTAATAAATGAAGTTTTCAAAAGTGTTTGCCTGATTTTATTCTCACTTTCGGAATCTACATCTTCCGGAACAACCTTAAATGAAGCAGCTTCGATTCTCATCGAAAACTGTTTAACCGACTCATTTGGTCTCTGTGTAAAGTTCACGAGTGAAATTATGTTTTTAGTAACATTTTCGGTCACTTCAAAATGATCTTTCAAAATGTGAATAATTTCCTGCAAATTTTTACAATTTCTGTGCTTTGGATTCTCTTCAATCAATCTATTTGCTTCCCCCTCTAAATTCAATCTCAAACAAACTAATTTGTCACACTCACTCCAGTTTGCATGAGTGGCTACTAAATTTAACTTTTCCAAAAACTGTGACAACGAAAGCTCTGAATTTCCCGAGAATTTTGGAATATGATGTGCGAACTTAGGTGTGAAAATATGGAATGATTTTAACATGTTATCATTTACCGATGAAGCACTGTTTTGATTTGGCAAAGTGCCAGAAGAAGAATTCAGACATACCGGCGATTTATCTGATATATTTTCCTCATTAGATTTAGCTTTGTGGCTAACATTTTTAACTTTACTTCTAGAATTAACAGTATCCGACTCAGTAGCAATATCAAGCGACAGATTCAAGGAGGAATTTAATTTTTTACTTGAATTTTTACTCATCTTACCGACATTTACTTTTTTGTTTCTAGTAATTGGAGCCATTTTGCATAACAATCAAATATACTCGTATAGTTTAACACAATATGCAATTGCAATGTTCTTAAACAGTATTTACAATAAAACCAGTTTTTATCAAATCAAATGACATAAATATGCAAACAAATCAATTTTTTTTATCAAATGGCACATATCAAATTCCAAGAACACTCGTTTTTGAGAATACCGAAAACAGAACATGGAACTCTGTTTACTTAAGAAAACACTCATTTTAGCACAACGGTAATTTTTAACCTTCAAAATCTCAATTCTTAAGAAAATTTTTAAAAATTTTAATTCTCTCAGCTCTTCCCCACTCACCGAGAAAAGTAACGGCACCAATTCTGTCGCGAACGTTTTGGTATACTCGACAGAGAAGACAAAGTTTTGAAATCAAACACATTTATTAAACATGAAATAACAAGGCAGTTGATCGAAAACAGTGGAGTACAAGCATTTCTCGCAATAACTCAGAGTTACACTCGGTAGGGTGACCATTAAGAACACCCCTGGAGGAAGAGGAACCAAGAGAATACACATATTTTCTGATACATAAAATAAACACAATATTCCTCATATTATACTTGACATTTATATATCACATTTGTATACTTTGAACATATACGACATTTTCATATAACATCATCAATGACTTGATACTCACGCGGATTTGACAATTAACACTCTATTCGTTAGGTGGAAGACTAAATATATATAAAACTTTACCTCGTCTCTTTTAAATATAACATTTACAATTCTGTACCATGGGAAAGGATATCAGGATGGACTCTCGGCATAAACTCATCGAGATTCTTGCGCAGAACAAAATCCATAATGGTCGGGAAACTTGACTACACAACATCATGCTGGCGGAATTCGACATCTTGGTTGGTTACGGAGATTGGTTGATTCGTACCTTAGGACACAAGGAGGAGTCAGGCAAATACAAATCGCTGTAAAATGAGCTTTCCCTCTTGCCCTATTAGCGATTCAAGCCGACCAGTGAAAGAACCATTTTCTCTTTTCACAAGACTCATTATTCCATTACTACCAGTCTGATTCATTTAAAAACACGAGTGACTCATCTCTGAACCGAGCCAAACGACTCTACGCACAACTTGTCGAACTATGTTACATATTTTAATCACATCCTTCCACTTTCAAAATTAATCCACCTTTTCTTAAAATTCGCGATCATACGCGAATCAAACACACACGTCTACATTTCTCCACGACTCCTTCCACCCTGCTTCCAAAATCCTTTTTCAAACGCGCGCGTGCGCAAAACCTGCAAGTTCCCAACTAGCGACTGAGAAGCGAAAATACAAAACTATTACTATTTTTCTGGAACATAAACACTTTTGCGATTTTAGAGTTCACTTCCCTTAAAAGTCAATGTAATTGAAAACATGTAGAAAAGACATTTACATTTCGAAATTGACACTTTGAATCACACAGAAATAAAACAATACTTTAATATACAATTTTAACACAGAGGTGTGAAAGCCTTATCACAATATCACTTATATTCCAGACTCCAGAGCTAAATAATTTTGCGTGAAAAAGTTCAGCAATTCTTATACAACTCATCTTACAATCACATGTTTACATTTTGCATCTATTAAAATTAGGCTTCGTTGCAGAAATAATCAAAGTTTGATGATTATTTTAACTAAAAAATATTGCAATTGGGTTGGCGCAGAATATAAATGCATAGAAAATACGAAAAAATAATACGGTTGTAGGATGGAT
Source organism: Amaurobius ferox (assembly GCA_951213105.1). NCBI lineage: Eukaryota > Metazoa > Arthropoda > Arachnida > Araneae > Amaurobiidae > Amaurobius > Amaurobius ferox. Next base: position 88,851,795 of record OX578149.1, on the reverse strand, counting down.
GCAATACTAAATATAAATATAAAAGAACTTTAAAAATCACGATATTCACAATGGGGAAGAAATATGGATGCCATATTTTTTTTAAATGGGTCACTTGATCTCTTCATATAATATGTGTTGTTGTTGCTGAGACCCAGACGGTCCGACCTACCAGAAAGGTGTAAGATAACTGTTTGGACGGCTGGGAAGTTCCACCCAATTTAGACCGGAACCCAGTGGGGGAGGCATCCACAGGGACCGTACCCTCCTTCCCGTACCACCAACCTCTCGGAAGGACTTACGGACCCACATGTTTAACGTGATCGTGAACATGCAGTGATCACGATCGCGTGAACACGAAGGCAGTTTTGGCAGTGGCGGGAATCGAAGCCGGGCCCACCGAGTGCAATTCCCGCGCGCTAACCACTAGGCTACCGCGCCCTCATATAATATGTGTTGAAGACCCAGACCGTCTGACTCATTCATATAATATGTGTGTAATTATTATTTAAAAAACTACCGAACGTATTTTGCTGATTTTTTATACTTTTTATGAGATAATTTGAATATTTCCTAAAATTTTCGAGGCAATTTGTAAATTTTAACTTTGCTTAAAAAATGTTTGAAAAATTAGGTTCCATAGGGTTCAATGTAGTATATCACTTTTTTAACCCGGATTCAATCCAAAACTAATTGGGTGATATTATTCATTTACATTCCCATATGTCCCACAGACCGTCTGAACAACATACTAAAATTTAATTCTGATAAAGTCAATTTTACGCAGTTATCGAGCAATCGGACAGACAGACAGAATGAACAAAGTCATAAACACTTTACAACAATGTTGTTGTTGTTGACACCCAGACCGTCCGACCTACCAGAAAGGTGTAAGGTAACTGTTTGGACGGTCGGGAAGTGCCACCCAATTTAGACCGGAACCCAGTTTACAACAATGTTGTAAAATGCTAAAAAATTGTAATTTTTGTTATTGATTTCCGACAAAATTGAAATACGCTTATCTGTAGGAAAGTCATATGGTACATTCATTAGATTTTTTTTCAATTTCATACTTACCTTCCAACGGTATCTGATATATTTTACATCGACCCGATTATCCCATTAATCGTGAAAATGTATTCTCGTTCTAACTCCTATTCCTCTCAAGGGGCTGCCATTATTCTCCGGCATAACGTTACCCGGTAATTTAATTTTTCACGCTTCCTTAGACGTCAAGTAAGTGTCTGTGGGAGTATGGGGGCAGAAATATAGCCCCAATATTAAGAACAGACAGGAATTTAATGCCTTACTAGGTAATAAAGTGCCTATTGTGGAATTCTAAGAATAAAATATTGTGATAGAAAGAAAAAAAATGATGAGAGGGAGTTTAAAATGATTCAATGTTGAAAATATGTCACGTTGGTCTGATAATACATTGGGTAACCACAGTTGTGTAGTTCGTAACACGTTATTATTTCTCAGGCTTTCTTAGACTTGAAGTAAGTGTCTCTGGGAGTATGGGGCAGAAATATAGCCCCAATATTAAAAACAGAAAGTAATTGAATGCCTTACTAAGTAATAAAATGCATTTTGTGGAATTGTAGAAATAAAATGTTGTGATAGAATAAAAAAAAATCTTATATGGGCAGCACATGACTTTCCCAGCAGGCTTATTTATATCCACGTTCTCTTTATTTTAATTAAATTTAATTCACTTTTAATTCAATTTCCGTTCTCATTTCATAACTGGACTTATTTTCAAAGATGGCGTAGAGAAAATACGAAAAAACTAAAATATATCGAGAACGGCTAGTCCGAGCATAATAGGGTTGGGTTGGTCTTATTATTTTCTTTGTTAATAATTACGTATACAACTAGCATGTAATGGATATATTTGATCATACGTAGTTTTTTATTTTAAATTTTGACGATTTTTTCTGGCCAATTTGCAAAAAAAGGCACGTTATTTTTTCCCTAAGCATAGCAAAATCTAATCAGTACCAGGGTCAACCTTCAAGCGACTTATCTACCAAATTTTGTGAAATTTGGTCCATTAGCTTTTCAGCTAGAGTGGATACAGTCTTTTGAGGGCCATTTCGCAAAACAAAGGTGAGTTCTGTTATCCCGAATCGTACCCAAAACTAATCAGCACCAGATTCGCCCACAAGTGACTTACCTACCAAATTGTATGAAATTCGGTCAATTAGTTTTTTAGTTTGAGTGGATACAAAATCTGCACAGACCCACACACACACGCACAGACGTCATGCTAAATATAGTTTTTTCGTATTCTAGTGGTCTCGAAACGCGTAAATCCGTCGAAAACTCGAGTTGCGATTTTCGACATGTTTCCAATACTTTCCCTATACATTACCATGTATTGCAGGGAAAGTAAAAAAATGATGAGCTGTTGTTTAAAATGATCGAATGTTGAAAGTTTGTGCAGTATGTCTGCTAATGCATTGCATAACCATAGTTGTGAAGTTGGTAACGCGTTTTTATTTTTCAGGTTTCCTTAGACGTGAAGTAAGTGTGTGTGGAAGTATGAGGCAGAAAAAGAGCCCCAATATTAAAAACAGCAAATAAGTTAATGCCTTACTCAGTAATAAAGTGCCTATTGTGGCATTGTAAGAATAAAATATTGCGATAGAATAAAAAATCTGATGTGGACAGCACATGACTTTCCTTGCAGACTTACATCCACGTTCTCTTTATTTTAATAAAATTTATTTCACTTTTAATTCAATTTCCGTTCTCATTTGGTAACGGGACTTATTTTCAAAGGTAGCGTAGAGAAAATACGAAAAACTAAAATATTTCGAGAACGGCTAGTCTTAGTGTAATGAGGTTGATCTTATTCTTTTCTTCGTTAAAAATTACGTATTAAACAAGAATTTAATGCATATATTTGAGCATACGTAGTTTTTTTATTTTAGATCTTGGAGATTTTTGCTGGCCATTTGGCAAAAAAAGGCAGGTTATGTTGTATCTACCAAATTTTGTGAAATTATGTCCATTAGTTTTTCAGCTAGAGTGGATACAAGCTTTTGCGGGCCATTTCGCACAAAAAGGCGGGTTTTTTAATCCCGAATCGTACCCAAAATTAATCAGCACCAGATTTCCCCACAAGTGACTTACCTACCAAATTTTATGAAATTCGGTTCATTAGTTTTTTAGTTAGAATGGATACAACATCTGCACAGACACACAGCCAGACAGACAGACACACGGACAGACACATAGACACACACACAGACGTCACGCTAAAAATGGTTTTTTCGTATTTTAGAGGTCTCGAAACGTGTAGATCCGTCGAAAACTCGAGTTGCGATTTTCGACATGATTCCAATACTTTCCCTATGCATTACCATGTATTGCAGGGAAAGTAAAAACATGATGAGGGGGATGTTTAAAATGATTGAATGTTGAAAGTTTGTAAGGTATGTCTGATAATACATTATATAACCATAGTTGTGTTGTTGGTAACACAGTTTTATATTTCAGGCTTCTTTTGTCGTGAAGTGTCTTTGGAAGTATGTAGCAAGGATATAGGCCCGATATTAAAAACATACCATAACTTAATGCTTTACTGGATAATTAAGTGTCTAATATTTAATTGTAAGAATAAAATATTGTGATTGAATGAAAATTTAATACAGGATTCTTAAAATACTTGAATGTTAAAAATCTGTAAGTTATGCCTAGTCATACCATGTAAAACCAGAGTTGTGTAGTTGGTAACACGTTTTGATTTCTCACACGTCCACGTGGAGTAATTGTCTGTGGCTGTATGAGGCAGGAATATAGGACCAATATTAAGAACAGACAAGCATTTAATACTTTACTAGTTAATAAAGAAGCCAATGTAAAACTGTAAAAATAAAATACTGTATAAAGGCAAACATCTGAAATCATTTCTCATACTACTAAGTTTTTTTTTTATTACACATTTTTTATTCTGGTTCTCGGAGCAAACTTTTTATGATTCCGGATTCTAAAGTTATACAGCCAATCTTTCGCTGTTGGATTTTTCTCCATAATTCTGGCACATTATTTTCAATAATAATTGCAAATTCATAATTGAATTTTCGTGTCATTTCAAATATACGTCTATGATGCATTCTAGCAGCGTATTCAAAAATTAATTTTCCAACATTTCTTCTTCTCCCTTCGGAAATACCTGCTTGTTTTCAGAGTTAGCCACAAACTTAATGGGTGATGTGTTCTTACTTTTCACCTAACTGCTATTTTTGAGGACTTGTACTTTCGAATATAATGCACTAAAAATGTTGTTTTTGTAACATCTGTCTTTTTGCAGATTAAACGAATGGATCAACTATCCAATGCTTCTTTCGTGTTCAACATTCTGTCTCTTCACACCGAACAATGGTTTACTCGTGATAGTACTGCCATATTTTAATACAGATTCTAAAGTATATATTATGCTTGCATATTTCCGTTTGTATATTTGCCAGAATATGGCCTTAGCTCCAAGATTTAAAACAGTTCTAATTAGTATTCTGTAAGATGGTTGATTTCATTCATCCTGCACAGATTACATCCAATATACCAGGAGATAGAGCTAGAAATCTATTAATTGGATTAAAATATTTTTGTTTTTAAGATTCTGTTTGATTAATTTTAGATTTAAAATATCATGAGTAAAGTATCATGCTATAAAATCTTTAACATTTATTTTCTTTTAGTTCCATTTTCATTTGCAATATTTGACATTTTGCATCGTGAAAAACGTCAAGCAAATTAAAGGGGGTGGTCCATTGACCCCAGTTTCCCCTACACGATATAGTTCATTTTTAGTTTCGATTTAAATGTTCGATTTCGTTCTCAATTAAAAGTATTTCATACTTCGGCATCATCCGAAGAAATGATAATTACATTTTCCTTTTCATCTTGATCATCTCATTAATCGTCAAAATTGATTGACGTTCTACCTCCTACCCTTCTTAGGCTTTGCCATTATTCTTCAGCATAATTTCACTTGGTAATTTAATTCCTCACGCTTCCTTAAGCATCCAATGAGCGTCTGTGAGAAGAGGAAACCAGAATATATCCTTCAGCATTAAGAATACGCAAGGCTTTAATGCATGCCTGGGTAATTATTATCAAGTAGTTATAATAGGATAGTAGAGATGAAATATGGGTATTGATGTACAAATTTAATAATTTTAATTGAGAAATATCTTTCACATTTAAGATATAGAAATTGAAAATGAAATGTGTAATGACAGATTTAATTTAAATGGTTTTATTTCACTTTATTTTCTAAACACTTTTTAAATATTTAAAAGTTAAGAAATATCAAAATTGACAGTAACTATTAATAATTTACTATTCTGCAGCCAATGGGGTGTGAACATATTTGGATATAGTTTAGGTACAATATCTTAACGTTAAACAAATTTTCATTTTTTGAAATAAACAGCCAGGATTGAATATTTTCAGATGATGAGTTTTTACTATACGTTTATCCGAATACCTATAATTTCAAAATTTGAAGATTATAAATACTACTACTACTAACCTCTTATTTTACAGTTTAATTTTTCCCATATCAGAAATTGGTCGTCAAAATTCAGTAGAATTCTAACTTTTCCCTTAGCCCCAATTATTCCATAATCGTTTGTATTCTCTCCTCTCACATTCCTCAAGGGCTTCCTATTATTCTTGGCATAATTTCAGTCCGCAAGGTAATTTTTCACGGTTCATCAGTTGTCAATTGATTGTCCGTATGAGGAGGTATCAAATATATATGTGATAACTTGCCGAATATTAAAGTTGTTTTAGTGGGATATTACAGTTAAAATAGTCTTTGAGCGTTGTTGTTGAGACCCAGACCGTTCAACCTACCAGAAAGGTGTAAGGTAACTGTTTGGACGGCCGGGAAGTGCCACCAATTTAGACCGGAACCCAGAGGGGGAGGCATCCACAGGGACCGTACCCTCCTTCCCCTACCACCAACCTCTCGGAAGGACTTACGGACCCACATGTTTAACGTGATCGTACGCAGCATGAACACGACGGCAGTTGTGGCAGCATGCAAATCCAGCGCGCAAACCACCGGGCTACCGATCCCGAAATTTGCCAACAGCACGCGGTGTTCCCAGGATGAAGTTTTAAGCATAGAGTTAAATTACTTGTAGCTCCATGGTCTTAATTTTTTAATTAAAATGAATTATTATAGTATTGTGATGATGGAAATATTATAGTATTGTGATGAATGGGAAATTATTTATGAATGAAATGCTGCTTATTTAGAGAGAGCCAGGCGTGTTATTTTTTCTATGACGTCATTTGAATGAATTTCAGTTGTTTTAGATGAAGTTTTCAAATATAATAAATTATCGTGGTATTATGATAATTCTAAAATTATTACCGAGTAATATATCACATTTTAGAGATGTTTAAACCAGGCAATTTATATTTCAATGCCGTCATTTGAATGAAGTTCATTTTTTTCGATGAAGGTTTAAGTTTTCAAATATAATAAATCAATGTAGTATTGTGAGAAGTTTTAAAATATTACCGAGGAATGTATTGCACATTTTATACAAGTTTAAATAAAATTGCATTGAAGTTGGAAAGTGTTTCATAATCAATGCTTTAAGCATGATTGATCTTTCTTGTTAATTCCAATGTAGTATTTAAGATATTTTACTTTTTATACACTTCTAAAGTGATTTTTTTTTTCGTGTCGGCACTTCTATCGAATTCTCTGTCTCTTACCTCAAAAACTGTATCATACAAAAATATAAAATTTCGTACTTTTATAGAGAAATAATAGGGTAACACGATGGCATAAACCGTTTAACGATTTAAACTTTAGATTCGCATAAAATAACTGGCGAAACGAGCTCATGATGAAGGAATTCAGTTTTTGAATTCTCTGGACAAAGACACATCCACGATTTTACCTCTTGCGGAAAATTGGTAGGGATAGTAAAATATATGTTTGAAAGTAAAATTTTTAGTACATATAGGTATGAAGCGAGCCCTGCGAGCGCAGCGAGTAGGAGGCGAAGCCTCCAAAAAAATGGACGAAGCGTAGCGAGCAAGGGGTAGAACCCCCCAGTAAATATATATATATATATATATATATATATATATAATATATTATATATATTATATTATATATATATGTGTGTGTGTGTGTGTGTGTGTGTGTGCAAAAATTTCAGAAACTCGAATTAGTAGTGATGGTACAAATAATTAATCAAAAAAATTAAAATTCACTTTGCTTAATTTTCAATCCTTTCTGCTCTAGCTAAAATCTGGGCTTTGGTCTCATCTGATTCGTTCCAGTTTCTACCTCAACGAAAATATCTAATATTTATAAAATTCGAATTAGGTGCAACGACCCAACGGAGTGATTAAAAATAAACCAAAACAACTTTTCAGAGTGATCGAGCAGTTGCACTAGTGTCAGAGGCTCCATTATTGTCTTATTCAATACGTCTTATCTTCCAGATTGACGAAAAAAATCAAAAATTTCAAATAAAAGATTCCAATTAAGGGTGACGATACAAATGGGTTTAAAGAACACTTTCATCACTATGCCTCTCAAAATTGTGCACCGTTTCCCTTTTATATTCTTAAATTTAAAACGATTTTATATATTCAAAACTTTTATTAAATGTGTATAGGCGTCACATGTAGTGAGTACTAGCCTAATGGCTAATATACGGACGGGCTACTTGGGCTAATGTACTACATAATGGCTAATATACGAATGGCTAATGCGTATATCATTTCAAGTTATATTTGCAAATAACACAACCGAATGATCCAAGTACAGTTACAGTCATGGAACTTAACTATTCAAACCGCTGCTCTACAACATCTTTACATTCATTATCCACGATAGTTTTTAATTACTCTGCTTCTTTTGACGCGAACCTGCACTCAGAAAGATTCTCTCCCGCGTCTCCCTTGCCGCGTCCGAGGAAGCGTCAAGAATTAAATTAGTGAGAAGAATTCGCCCGGAAAATAATGAATACATACTTGAGCCCCTCACGTGAAAGGCCGCTGCTTAGCATATTTTATTAAAGGGAAAGGCAGCCTTGAAATTAAAATGCCGTAGAGATCAAAGAATTCGGGGATTTTCAAAATGAAGGATGTTTATGATGTGATAATTACCTGGCAGCAGGCAAAGTAGGTATGCAAAAATCAGATTCTTTTACCGTGAGTTTGACGCATCTAGTCAACAAGATGGTTATAGATTATAAGCAAATAGCTACACTAAAGGCGTATTTTGAAGAGTAGTTAAAGCAAATTGTTTCTGACCTGAAATATACTAACCTTGCATTTTAATTGAGGTTATGTATTTAATTGCATTTTAAAGATAATAAGTATTCGTGACTTAACTTTATGGCATTTCGTCACTCACATACGTTACTCTAAATATATTGAATTCTTGTTTGTAATGCCCAAAAGGTGTACATTCGTCGAAAAGTCCCAAATTTTTATGACATTCCAATATTTTCCATATATATTTTTATGTATTACATAGAAATTAAAAGTGTAATGTTGGCAATGCATTACTTACCTACCAGACTCAAATTATTTTTTCATTTCTTTATTATGAAACGTATTAATGTATGCTTTAATGCACAAAATTACAACTGAACGGGTTATTCATATGAAATTATACCACATGTAGAATTTAATGGTAAATATAGATTTGTTTTGCAAATTGAAGCAATTAAAAGTGGCGCCTACTCGCCAAAGCTTGGAAATTGGTAATATCTAGAGATCTGATTATCCTGAAGTTATGGGGTTTGATTTTATTACTTTTCCAACGTCTATAGAAGAATGTAAAAGGAAAGACTGTGACTGTAACTATATGACTATATGACTATTTGATTGTCACAAGAAACACCGATAAAGATTGTTCTGAAAATAAAAATAATTTTTAGTGCAGGCACTACCATTGGTTTCACTCTTGTTAAAGTTCACCACCACCAAATAGTCGTTAACTACACTTCCAGAAAGGAAACTAAAACTGTCTTAATTTGCCGAATATTTCAGATAAGTTAAGACGTAGGCTGTTCCAGGGAAATTATCATTGAAGTGAAAGGAAATCGAAACTTTAAAACTGGTCTTACACTCTCGCTTAATTCTAATTCGGCATTCTATAAATTTGATTACTGTTCAATGGTATAACTGACTTCTTTGATTGCCCTAAAGGTTTGTGAAACTTCGACACATAGCTCGTATTCTTGCTGACAATGCGGTCAACAACTGTCTAGTGTTGCTGACTTCTACTATGAGTCATACTGGTCTGTCGATGCTGGTTGACACTCTAAGAGCATGATTTTCATTTGTATCATGCACTTCGAGTATGATTCAAATACCATGCTCATAGGTTATGACTCAAATGATTTCCATTTATGGTATTTCATGATTAAATGTGCATTTTTGCATTAAAAAATAAGATTTTAACTAATCCGTTAAATAGCTGGTAATATTTTATGAAACCACAATTCCCTACATAAAGACTCTAACCGTGTTTGACATATGATAAAACGTGCATGTTTATATTTAATATGTTTGTATTAGTATTGAAACATTCAATTTTGTGTATATTGAAAAAAAACGGAAAACATATTAAATGAAAAATCTGAAATTCGCATTCCACAAAACCAGCAACACTTTTCTTAAATCAATACTAAGCAATCTTGTTCAAATATTTATAAAGTCGTAAACATAAACATTTTACAATCTGATTTTAATCGACATTTCCAAAGTCTTCCCCGGAAATTTATTTAAAATGCAATTCACAGAACCTGATAAGTTATCGATTTTAATATTCTCCGGCGGGATTTTTTTTTCACTCATTTCAAAACATGAAATTATCTATAAACTTCTGCAAAAGGAGAATGCATATTTTATCAATCCCTTTGTTATATAAAAACAGACGCTAGAAACACAAATGGTAGTGCAAAAAATAAATTTTTAATTTCGCGAAACATGCTATGGTGGAGGCATTGATACATTATTTTTTTTTATCTGATAGCAAAATCGAACGAGTGTAAAAAATGGTTTAAATATGTGTTCGACGTTCCAATTTCCTCCGAAACAGATATTTCCATTTTCTAAAATGTCGGAGTGGTAAAAAAAAAATTGTTTTTCACCCTCACAAATTATTTTCTGTGGATGTGCTTTATTTCTCCATTCAAAATATTCGGAATTTTTATATTGTGGGAAAGATAGATTTGGTGTCTGATTGGTATAAGTTCTCTTTCTTTCTCTAACACAGTCTATCAGAAAGTAAATGGGGATTAAAATATCTCTATTTAGAGAATTCTATAGATTTATCTAGAAGTCAAAACTTTAATTTATTTTTAAATTAAAATACATCAAAAATCTTTTAATAAAAACACAATGATATAAAAATTTCATAATTAAAGCATAAACATAAATATATACTTGTCAACATCTCTAGCAGATAGAAAACATCTTTGTCTTCGGGATCAACAAGGAGCGCAGCTTCACATGTTCAAGTAGTTTGACAACTGGAGTAAAAATAATTTATGTCATGAAGTCAGCTCATTAGAGCCTTCAAAATCAGAATAACATTTCATAATTGAATTTCATTTATTAACACTTTACAACAAAGTTGAAAAGTGTTTATGACTTTGTTCATTCTGTCTGTCTGTCTGTCTGTCCGTTAGCACGATAACTGCCGTAAAAATGACTTAATCAAAATGAAATTTTAGTATGTTGTTCAGACGGTCTGTAGGACCTATGGGAATATAAATGAATAATATCACCCAATTAGTTTGGGATTGAACCCGGATTGAAAAAATGAAATGCATTGAGCCCTATGGGATCTAATTTTTCAAACATTTTTAAGCGGATTTAAAATTCGCAAATTGCTTCGAAAATTTTACGTAATATTCAAATTGTTCTATAAATTGTATAAAAAAAAATTCAGCGAAATATATTCAGTAGTTTTTTAAATAAAAATTAAAATAATAATTACACCTCTTATATGAAACGATCACGTGACCATGATGTGAAAAGATCACACCCACTTCAAAATGATATATACGGCATCCATCTTGTTTCAAAACCGTGATTTTTTAAGTTCCTTTTAATTCATATTGATTGTTGTATCCGTCCTAAAACTACTTTATTTTTGCTTAAATTCTGTGCATCTACATACTGAAACAACGCAAAAACAATATATTTGAGTTTAAATGATTATCCAAATTTGATTATTTCTACAACGAAGCCTATTTTTCACTTATGTAAAATGTAAACAGCAAAATATATAGAATGAGTTGTATTAGAATTGCTGTATTTTTTTAACACAAAATAATTTAGCCCATGGAGTTTGCGTGGCTGATATGAATGAAATATTAATTGATTTTACAAAGAGAAGGACGATTTTTTTCGATGAAGTTTTAAGCATAGAGTTTAATTACTTGTAGCTTCATGGTCTTAATTTTTAAATAAAATAAATTATTATAGTATTGTGATGAATGAAATGAATGGGGGTAAGTTATGAATGAAATGCTGTTTTTATAGAGAGATGCAGGCGTGTTATTTTTTCTATGACGTTATTTGAATTAATTTCAGTTGTTTTCGATGAAGTTTTCAAATATAATAAATTATTGTAGTTTTATGATAGTTTTAAAAATATTGCCGTGGAATGTATCGCACTTTAGAGATATTTAAACCAGGCAATTTATATTTCAAAGCCGTCATTTGAATGAAGTTCATTTTTTTCAATGAAGGTTTAAATTTTACAAATATAATAAATTAATGCAGTATTGTGATAAGTTTTAAAATATTACCGAGGAATGTATTGCATTTTAGACTTTTTAAAATAAAATTGCATTGAAGTTGGAAAGTGTTTCGTAATCAATGCTTTAAGCATGATTGATATTTCTTGTTTTATTTGTTCTAATTGTTTTGCCGTCGTTTTTGTTCTAATTGCTTTGCCGTCGTTTTTAAAAATGTTCTACTTATTTTTCTTGTTTGTTTTCAGCATCTGATTTAACATTTTCCTTACGACTGTACAACAGTCGTACTACTGAAAATCTCTTCTTGTAGAACGGCGCTGGTTCAACTACTGAACCAGTCTTTTTCACCCCCATTTTTCTGGGAAAGGAGGAGAGCGCCTATTGTACCCAGTTGAGTGCCTTAAAGAATGCTGGTAGCCCTTCCTTCAAGTTTCTCCTGACTGAAGGGGGGAAATACTTACGAACAAAAGACAAGATCACTGAAGGTGTTTATTTATAGGGGTAGAATTTTCAGTTATTTTGCCGTTCTGGAGTTGAAAAGATGGATTCTTGGAGCCGTAACGTAAAGGTTAAACGTCCTGTGATCTTTCGTTACCGTGTAAAGAGCCTTGTGGCCCCAACCGGGAATCGAACCCTGGATCTCCAAACTGGCCAGTAAACGCTCTACCGTTGAGCTAATAGGACGAAATTGCAACCTTTTATTGTCGAAGTAGATTCTGTATTTTCCATCTTCAAATGTCAGGTCAGCCTGCAATTGCCATTCTGGCTGACCACCTCCTGCTAATTTTACCTCAGGTTTGCCTCATGCTACTACTATTTTACCCAGGTTAGTATCCTGCGTGGTCGGTATCCTTTCTATTTGAAATCAGCTCTCAACATCCCAGGGTCCACTGAATCCGTGCTAATCTTACTAAGGTTACTTTCAATCTCCGACATATTTACACTAACCTACTGGGTAATTTGTTCGGGCGCCATTGTATAGAGCTTTGCTTCCTCAACTGGGACTCGAACTCTGGATCTCCGATCTGGCCAGCCGACGCTCTACCATTGAGCTTCTGGGACGGAATTGCAACCTCTTATCGTCCAATTGAACTTTGCAACTATCTCAGTAGGTTTACTCACTATTCAGTTGATTCTATTTTTTCTGATATCCTCTCACCTCCTTGTATATATTAAATACTTTTCAAAACATAGAGAATATATTTTAAATACGTATTCAAAACATAGAGAATATGTAATAAATACTTTTCAAAACATAGAGGATATGTCTTAAACACTTTTCGAAACTTAGAGAATATGTCTTAAATGCTTTTCAAAACATAGAGAATATATCTTAAATACTTTTCAAAACATAGAGAATATATCTTAAATAATTTTCAAAACGTAGTGAAGATATTTCCTTGAAAAGTTTTAGATTCAAAAACTATCGGGTTCAGATTAGGGCTGAGTGCAATAAAAATTAGTAACTTTAGCAATTTAAGCAAGCACTCCCTTAAGGACGTTGCATGTTTAAAGACTATCTGACTTGGTTCCTTATTTAGATATCTTTAATTTGACGATTCCTTTTGAGTTGTACCGAAATTGTCTGATAGCTCTCCAAGCAACTGGAACATTCAGTAACCGGTGACGACCAAACATGTTGTTCTCACATCAAGTTTTCTGTCCAGCGGTCCATTCTCTAAATTTCTAATGCCTGCTACTCTCTAGTGTAGCTTTACTAGTGTAGCTTCATTAGTGTAGCTTCACTCTTGTGGCTTCATTAGTGTAGCTACACTCGTGTAGCTTCACTCGTGTAGCTTCATTAGCGTAGCTAATTTGAATCATTGCTTTGAGAGACCCTGATGATTTCACGTTCCGTCAGACTGCAATTTTTAAATCTCATTTTTTAAGCAATATATTTTATTGGTCATTCAAAGTAGCAGAATTATCGTTTTTAATTTAACCAATTTAACGTAACCAATTTAACGATCTTAAGGCGGAAATACCTTCTACTTATCTATGTCATATTGATCAGAATAATCAAGTCACTCAGTGTAGAAAAATCACGATGTATCCGACATTTATTGAAATGCTTTATTTGAAAAGTTGTGAAATAAAAACAATGGTATAATTATACGCTGCATTTCGGAAATGAACAGAAATGAACGACGAAATTCATTAATAACAGTTTTAAGCTTTAGGTGCCTAAACTATTTTCTTTTGAATCTATCACTTCGAGATCTCGAATTTCCGGTGAATATTAGTGCTTTCAGCGCCAAACGCCCCCTGGCGAAACTTTATAAACTACACTTAAGTAAAATATCTTTTAGTGATTGACGAAGATTCCAACTAACTGCACATTTTCGGTCAATGGATATCTGTGCATAAGACTTGACATGGAATGCTTTAATTAGAAACACTCTGTATTTTCACTGAGGAAAACCAAACCAGAATATGTTTCACGCTTAGATAAAGATATTTAACCTTTTATCTATTCTTTTGAAAATGGTCTTTAGTGGCATGCTTCTTTAAATGACATAATACTTCTGAAACTTCTTTTAAATATATTTTATTGCTATATGAAAAAGAAACATGTGGAACATTTTTGCCCCAGCATTGCAAACAGACGTAAAAGCGTAGTTCTGAAATTTCATATATAGGCTAATATAAACCAGTGGATATGCAAGATTAGAATCTCTTAATCCTCAGATAATTAAATATTTATTAATATATAATTTAGTATTACCAATTTGAGAAAAGCTTTAGGGGGTCTAGACAACTTCGAACTTGTCTGTGTTACTGGTAGAAGCGTCACAGATATGACCATGAATCCAGTTGCATATTATTGTAGGGCTAACTGTTTATAACTAGCACTTGTAGTTTTAGAGATATAAGCATTGTAAAAACGGAAAGTTTTCGATTGTTCAACTTGAGAAGACGATTGCTAGAAAACTAAACTTTTGAAATGACACTTGCATGCCCATTTTGCGATTGGAACTCAATTTTTATGTGTGCATATATTTTTGCAACACAGTGTATACTATATGCTCTTTTACCATTAATTATGAAATTAATATTTCACCCGATTTCTATATCGATGTTTATCCATTCAGTCAATATCTACTCCGACAATGAATCTCAAACCAGAACTCAACGAAAACAAATCGAGTTCAGAACAATGACGCTGCGGCCTTGTCCTGGCATTTTTATTTCCCGCTTCATCTTTTTCCGATTTTGTTCCTTGTTATCCTTTCTGTCAGTCAGCAGCTTTATTGAAAATCCTTTAGTGTCAGGCGACAGGAATAGCAGAGCAGTTCTTCGTTAGGAAGCTCACCGTTCGGCTTTTAGTAACCATGGTTACTTAAAAACTTCACCATCCATTCAACTCAAAGGAAGACTCGGAAATCATGAGAACATTGTATGTTTAATTTCTTCAGTGATGTTATTCATAGAAAATAAGTGGTAGTTAAAGAATATAAAATATTTTGTTTGTCACGTTTCAGTTCTTCAGTGACAAAATTCATAGAAGATAAGTGGTAGTTAATATCTTTGAAGATAATTTGTGTGTCACTGTACTTGTATAATTTGAAGATTTCTATCCATGAAAGTCAAAAGTTGAAAGAACTACATTGGGATTTTAATTGCATGTTATTTATCTATAGTGATGGACAGTATCTGTAATTAGTCTTCAGACATTGTAGTGAAATAAAGGCTTGTCATTGCTAAGTCGAAAAGTTGTGAATTATCCTTTTGAAATATTTTATTTTTAGACAAATAATTTTTCGAAAAAGTAGAACAGTATATAGAGACAACGACATCAATAGAATTTGTCATTGAACTTGAAATGATTCAGACAAAGGGAATTACATATTCCTAAATCAAAAAATGTGTTTTCTCAATACTCGATACATATATTGGTGGAAAATTTCAAAACATATAAATATTATTTAAAAATGTATTAATTAATATTAATAGATTATTGTACACTATTGTAATATATATGCATTTGTTGAAATATCAGAACTTTATACACATATACCTAGCAGTATATATGCATAAAATTAGACGGTATAGTTTAATGCAAAATAATATTATTTATTAACCATGGTTAAACCAAATACAGAAAATATTTCGTTCACATTGCATTAGGATTTTAATAAATAGTTTAATGAAACAATAAAAATTTTGATGTGAGCAGCACATGACTTTCAAATATAATGGAATGAATTTACTTTTTCAAAGTAAAAAAAATAATATATAAAATTTACGGCACAGTGTTTTTAATGTTGAATTGTACATTTGGCGATTTTATAGATGACAGCCTGCAAAAGTATTTTGAAGTATCAAATTAAATTATATATCCCATAACTCCAATTTGGCAATTATCAATATTCATAGCATTCGCTATAAGCAATAGAATCCATATATTAAGCATTATAATAATTAATTCATCAATTTGGCATTTCTGCAATTTTAACTATATGTTCGTCAATCTGGATAAAGTTCGAAAAATGTATCGCCAAGCGTTACAGGTAGACAGGAGAAGAACATTTCTTATATATAAATGGCTGATGGCGAATCGTTAGGCATCAAAATACAAAACTATTACACAAAGTATCTTCTCTTGTGAATGGAATAAACTGAATTCACGAAAATGATGTTAACATATTTATCGCATAATATTACATATGAAAAGTTATCATATTTCACAATATTTGATATTTATTTTTAATTTTATGCGACTTTTTAAATTAATTTGAAAAAGTTCAATATATAAATAGCCGTGTATGCAAACGTTCCAAGAATTGCGCCAATCGTTTTCTAATGAAAAATTAAGTATGAAATACTTATTTAGTAATATTATTGAAGGTTCTGATTTTTTGATGATTTTTCGAAATTTTATTCAAAAATCTGGTGTCTTCCTACAATTCAATTGCGTTTAATCTTTCATGTTTCACTGGTTCTAGTTTTTGTACAAAATTTCGTTCAAAAAACTACATTCGTTCGTGAGATATCATCTCCACAGACTTCATGGACACATAGACACACGCACAGCCATCACCTCAAAAATGATCGATTTGAATTCAGGGATGCTTCTTAAATCGTTGCCTTCATTCTAAAACCAAAAATCGGATTTTCGCCTCTGTCACTATAATTTACCCATATATTATACTATGTATATGGGGAATATCAATTCCAATTAAACATTAACTCTTGGTATGTTTGATATCTATATAAAAAAACTGAAAATATGTATGTTTGTTTGTCTCATACTTACGGGATAATAACCACATCGAATTTCATGAAAATTTTATAGGTAGCCTTATTGATTCCACTTAAAATTTAAATTTTCTGCTGTCTGCAGGTTTCACATTCTTCTAAATGATTTTAATTCCATTTGTAAGTAAAACCGTTATCAATGAAATTTATTTTATTAAAGAATTTATTTGTAGCATTTTATTACATTGGTTTAACACTATGGTGATCAACTTATGTTCCAAATACCGAAATCGCTTACTGGCTATTATTTTAATCAAACTATTGAAAAAATGCAATACTTAACTGATTCATTTAGATATCCGAAAACGTTAAAAATTTGGAAATATTCAGGGGTTGGAAGTGAAATATTATTTTACACATCGCAATTTCAGTCTTAATAGAATTAGAAGATGTGCGCCATTTTTATGCTTACGTTTGAAACGGTTTTTGAGAATCAAAATGTGTATCTGTGGAGATGTACATTTATTGAACTCTATCTGTATAAATAACATTGAAACATATGTTTGTCTCATCATCCGGGAAGAACTGTAGTTCCAAATTTTATGAAACCTTTATAGGTGATATTGATAGGATTTTACTCAAAATTAAGGAGTCTTTATGTCGTCACGTCTTTCTGACTCTTTGCTCAGTTTATGCTCAACCCAATCGTTATATAAACCTCCGAACACTTGAGATCCAATTGTTCATTTTTGAGTCTCCAAACTAACGTGACAGAATATATCTTTGAAACTCTCTACAATAAATGCAAAATCTAATATTGCGTCTCGATCGTTGTTTGTTCCTCTATCTCTAAAATTGTGAAGGCTTTATGAATTAGCGAGAGAGAATTAAAGATTTCAATCTCAAAGGCCATAAATGAAATCTCTGTCTATATTTCTGCCCCTAATGAGAAGTCCAGAAACGTAGTTTACAGAGAAGTTAGTTTTAAATTCTAAAATTGTTATTATCTATATAATAAAAATTGTAAGTTGTGCTTATATATATATATTTTAATCATCTTAGCATGGAAGAACACATATATTTTTCATAAGAATTATTTAAACATTATAGAGAAATAATCCAAATATTAAAAATTCTCATCAAATTGAGAACGCCAAGTTTGATGGTATTATATATCCCGACGAAGGACAGCTGTGCTGCTAGTATAAACTAACAGTAATCACCTTCTTTGTCTTCATTCGTTGAGCCAATTGAAGGTTGCAGGCCAACATCTTGATTTAACTATTCTCGTTAAAACATCTGCGGTAGAAAATGTTTTGCAATATCATGAAATTGACAAAAAATTAATACAAATAAAATAATAATATTAAAAATAATAATAAAATAATAATAATAATAATAATAATAATAATAATAATAAGGACAAACAATTGATAAACAAACAGATAATTGTTTATGTAATATACATATTTCAAGAAAATGTTTTAAATTAAAATAAAACGCGATGTACAATATTCTATCATTAGAAAACAAATTCGTAAATCTTCAAATGCTTGTGCTCTGTCTGTTCATCTTAAATATTTGTATGAAGTTTTAAAGCTTAGAAATGTTCTTTTATTTATTGTAATCAAATATATACAATTATTTTCATGAATTTCAAAATGTTTCTATTTATAAAAAATGATGATTTTGTACACATTACCCAATGTGTACATTAAGCAATATTTAATGCCATATTTTAGCAACCAAGTGTCATCCAACCGCAGAAAACTCAATTTTTATTATACATTATTACTTTCCTTATATACATAATGTATAAGGAAAGTATTGTGACGGGGTCGAAAACTCGAATTCGAGTTTTCGACGGGAGAGCACGTTTCAAGCATCCCTTATCACGAATCAAACATTTTTGAAGTGATGTCTGTGTGTGTGAAAGTATGTGTGTGTGTGTTTGTCAGTGAGTCTGTGGAGACGATAACTGACGAGCAAATGGACCGATTCGAAACAAATTTGGTACAAAAATCACAATCCGTAAACACTGGAAGCCCATTGTTTTTATATGCAATCGAATGTTCAGAACCCCCCTAAATTTTCGAATGAAATTTTGAAAAAATCGTCAAAAAATCAAAACCACTAATAAAGTTACGCAAATAGACATTTCTTATGTAATTTTTCATTAGAAAACGATTGTCATAAATTTTAGAAAGCTAACATGAACCGTTATTGAGATATTGTACATTTTTTAAAAAAATTATCAAAAAGTCATATAAAATAAAAAAAAAATATTTCCTATTGAGAAAAATGTTCACTTTTCACATGTAATACCATGCGATAAATTGGGTGACATCATTCTCGTGGATCTAGCTCGTTCCATTCATGAAAAAAATATACTTTGAGTAATACTTTTGTTTTTGAACGCCAATAGTCATTTATCTGCTGTAAGAATAACTTATTTCTTAGTGCATAACGCTTGGCGAGATTTTGGTGACGAATTTGGCGGAATGTCGCCAACTTGGCGACTTTTTGAAATGTTGCCAAATTAACGAAAATCTCGCCAAATGGATAAAAATGACGCTAAATCAAGGAAAATGACGACTAATTGTCGAAAATTCAATATCATGGAAAGAATATTAGTATCTACTATAAGAAAAACCTATTTTTTACTGTAAAAGTAGTAAATTCATTACATTATATAAGGAAAGTCATGTGTTGCCCACATCAGATTTTTTTGTATAGTAATGGCTCAATGAAGAAGTGAAAAAATTATTATCGAATCAGGAAAAATTTAAGAGGGATTGTTTAATATATTTTGTCGCTATAACACTAACGAATTCTCATCTAAAAAGTGACATTTAAATCAAATGGGGAAGAAAATAAATAAATAAATTACTATAACATTCATTTTCATGCATCTTTAACCGGAATTTTATATTTTACACATGCATTCTACACCTAATGTTGTACCCAAATAAACATATTTACCCTCCTAAACACAAACACATTAAGTTTGAAAGAGTTACGCTGTGTAGTGATTATTTGTCTTCCACTTCAAATTTCAAACATTGTGTTACCTCTGCTGTGAATCTTTTGCATTGGAAATCTGTGAAAAGAAATCATGTTCAACGTTGCCGTTAAAAATATACATTCATCTTTCAACAGTCAAGGCAACGCAAAATTCTCATCTGCTGAATATTTTAAAAATGTAACAAATAAAATACTTTCACATCGTATGTTTATATGTACGGGTTTTTCTCATATGACAAGTGTGTAATCCTTCCATCTCAAGGAACTCTTGCACAATATTTTATTTTTTCCAATTTTAATGTTATAAAAATCATTTTGCTTTTAATTTCCGTATCTATGTAAATCATTTTTATCGACATGGATTTCGATAATGATGTCTTCTTCCTGAGTAAATTCAGTGGAGAACAAAAACATATACCGAAAATGTCAATTATTACTTTTCTTATATACATAATGTATAAGGAAAATATTTTGACGGGGTCAAAAATTCGAATTCCAGTTTACGACGGGAGACCACGTTTCAAGCATCCCTGATCACGAATCAAACATTTTTGAAGTATTGTGTGTGTGTGTGTGTGTGAAAGTATGTCTGTGTGTGTGAACGTATGTGTGTGTGTGTGTGTGTGAAAGTATGTCTGTGTGTGTGAAAGTATGTGTGTGTGTGTGTGTGTCAGTGAGTCTGTGGAGACAATAACTGACGAACGAATGGACCGATTCAAACGAAATTTGGTACAAAAATCACAATCCGTAAACACTGGAAGCCTATTGTTTTTATGCGCAATCGAATATTCAGAACCCCCCTGAATTTTCGAGTGAAATTTTAAAAAAATCGTCAAAAAATCAAAACCGTTAATAAAGTTACGCAAATAGACATTTCTTATGTAATTTTTCATTAGAAAACGATTGACATAAATTTTAGAACGCTAACATGAACCGTTTTTGAGATATTGCACATTTTACAAAAAATTATCAAAAAGTCATATAAAATAAAAAGAAAAAAATATGTCCTATTGAGAAACATGTTCACTCTTCATATGTAATGCTATGCGATAAATTTGGTGACATCATTCTCGTGTCTCTAGCTCATTTCATTCATGAAAAAAGATACTTTGAGTAATACTTTTGTAATTGAACGCCAATAGTCATTTATCTGCTGTAAGAATAACTTATTTCTTCGACCATAACGCTTGGCGAGATTTTGGCGACGAATTTGGTGGAATGTCGCCCACTTGGCGACTTTTTTAAATTTTGCTAAATTAACGAAAAACTCGACATATGGATAAAAATTGACGCTAAATCAATGAAAATGGCGACTTATTGACGAAAATTCAATATCTTGGAAATAATATAAATATCCACTATAAAAATAATCTATTTATTTTATTGTAAAAGTAGTAAATTCATTGCAGTATATAAGGAAAGTCATGTGCTGCCCACATCAGATGTTTTTTTTTTGTAATTTCCCTTTTATCTGTTCCAGATTACTTACCCTGTTATCTTTTTTCGATCTTCTACTTCATTGAAAATATTTAAAATGTTAGTTTACAGGGATAAGGCAGCGTTTCTTCGTTAGAAAGCGTACAGCTAAGTTTTAAGCAACTTTGGTCACATGAAAAAATAATCATCGTATCAGCGTTGTCAAATTAGTCATTTTATGACTAGATTTAATCACATTTTTGGAACGTTTATTACTCTAAAATGGTTAAGTTTAACAATAAAACGAGAAGAGGATTTGCAGCGCTTTGCTATCCATAATGTTCAGCAAGTGTTGACAACACTGCATAGTATCTGCTATAGAAAAATGTGTTGCATTGTCAAAGAATTGTTGTTTGAATTGCCTACAAATGCAAAGACAATTTAAAAAGTGTGTTCCACATATTTATATTCATCAATTGTGAATGCCATGGAAGATACCTGGTAGTTACAAGTTCATTTGAGGAGACATTATTTTGAATTTTGGTCTAATTTTGATTCTGACAGATTGTATTTTGATTTGTGGAGCATGCTGAGTTTTCACCAGAAAAGTCAGATAATTGTAGAATAGTGTTACAATATTAATGGCATGTTATTTGAATATAGTCGTGTTAATTGAATATAGTCATACAGTCTTCCAGAAATGCTATCACTCTATAAATCTTTCAAAAATGTAGCACAATAAAACTCCTCAGTTGCTAATACTGTGAATCATTTTTTGAGAAAATTTTATTTTTAGATCAAATATTTTTTAAGAACTGATGCCCTTTATGGAAATGACATTCTTTTGTAGTAATTATTGGTACAGCCAGTCAAATAAAAATGCCCGAACAACGCTTATTATTCCGGCTCTTATTTTTGTATAGTAAAACTAAAAGTATCGTTAAACTCGGAATACTGTCTACTATAAATAAATGCGCATCTAATTGGCATAAGAGGTTGTGTTATACAGTTTCCCATTGTCTTCAAAAATTCAAATGGCAATATCTAAGTTTTTTGGTCATCATGAGATTTCTTATGTCAACAATACACTAAATTTGAATTTGTGTGAGTTTCTGACTATAAAGAAGAGGAATATACTTAAATAACCTTTTAAATAACATTTTAAGTAATGTACATTTGACACATCTAATATTTTTGTCCGTAAGTTGAGAGATATGCAATAGATTTATCTTTCATACATGGTACAACCGATTCTACAGTCATTCCCTCAACGTATACTACCATATCAAAGTACCCCTTACCAGAACTCAAGCAAAACAAATGGAGTTGAGAACTACGACGCTGTTTTCATACCCTGTCACTTTTATCTCTCTCTTCATCATTTTCGATTTTGTCCCTTGTTATCTCTGTTGTCAGACCGTGGCTTCATTGGAAACCCTTCACCATCAGACGGTAGCAATAATGTAGCACCGCTTTGTTAGAAAGTGTTATAGCACGGTTTCTTGTAACCATGGTTACTTAAAACCTCATCATTTGAGAGAGAATGATTCTGGAAATATAATTATTTAGCATGTTCCAGGTCTTCAATGACAAAATTAGTAAAAGATAAGTGGTAGTTAAATATTATTGAATAATGTGTGTGTTAATATTTATGGTATTTATAATTTTCTCCAGAAACGTTAGAAAAAAGCTGGGAGGTCCGCTTTTAAATTTTAACGATATACTTAACGATAATGAAGGACGGTATCTGTAATCCCTCTTCCAATATAGATACAAAACAAAATTATTTACCTTATCATCACAACCGACACAGTATAATATTCTTTATAATGACAGATAAGTATTATTCCTAATAAATGACCTTTAAAACAAAAAATTATATAAAGATTTGAAATTCCTAATGACATATTTTTAATTACTCCTGTGAAAATTGACAAGAATTTAGTATCTTAAATGCAATTAATTTCAATTCTGCAAGCCTGAAATTATTTCGCATTCACTCACATATTAACGCTGAACTTTGAAGTCCACAGTCTTTCTTTACATGTTTAACATCAAGTAGAAGAGGTATTTTTCTATTTTAAAATTTATAAGTATTTAATAAAATGTTGGTAATTCAATGCCATTTTGAATTATCACCTATATTTTGCCGAATTACAGAAAATGTATGATATTTTAAATACATTATCTAATTAGAATGAATGAATTAATAAATGCAAAATAAACTGATTTTTGAACAAATTATAACTTACAATTTAAATTATGAAATGCATTTTCTCATACAAAACCTAATGTTTATCAACATTGAGAAATATCAGTATTTAAATGTAGAAAGACTGCCGTATTTGTAGCTTAATTCCTAGAGTTTCATCTGGTAAACGTAAGATAGTCGGTTAAATTTTCGACTGGGACATAAGTCTACAAAAGTACCTAAGCAACTCAACTATGTAGGTTTGCACTAGTTCACAGAACTCGGAAATATAGCAAACGTTTACTTTCCCCAGTACTTATGTTTGATGACAAGAACCTTCCAAAGTCCCCTTTGACAATAAGAGATTATAACTTCGTCCCAGTAGCTCAACGGTGGAGCATCGTCTGGCCAGTTCGAAGAGCCAGGGTTTGATTCCCGGTTGGGGCAGCTAGATGCTTTACAATGGTGCCCGAACGTATCAACCCTGTAGGTTAGTGCAAATATGTCGGAGGTCTGAAAGTAACCCCAGTACGACTAGTTCGGATTTAGTGGATTCTTTGATATTGAACGCCGATTTCAAATCGGGATGATAACGACCACTCAGAAAGATAACCTAGAGGATAAAATAGCATTAAGAGGCGAGCATGATGTAAAAATAACAGGAGGTGGTCAGACAGATTGTGAGTTGCACGCCAATCTGGTATTAGAGAGTGGAGAATTCAGAGTCTACTTCGGCAATAAGAACTAGCAACTTCGTCCTAGTAGCTCAACGGTAGAACGTCGGCTGACCAGTTCGAAGATTCAGGGTTCCATTTCCGGTTGGAGCAGCAAAGTTTTTTACAACCTTTACTTTGTTTATTTCAGACATTTTAGGCTTTGCTTCAATGACCGACGTGTAAACCGAAATCAGAGAATGGGACTGTGATTTTTCAAAGAATACGGTAACAGCACTCATTGCATAATTAAATGTTTCAGTGACACAGGTCAAGGAAGCAGAGAGATGGTGCCAGATAAATTAACACTCTTTGATTTAACTAAAATTTGTTTCTGGAAAGATCTCAACCATATCGTGTCATTTTTAATTTTCATTTTATCGATTACTCTTTCACTATTTTTATCCCTGTTGTCAGGCCTTTTATACTCTTTTTAGTGAACCTTTTTATAGAGACTTTATCGAAAACTTTTCACCTTTTGTAGACAGCTACGAAGTAGCACTTCATTGTTAGAAAGCGTTCAGTTCTTTGTAGCCAATTGTACGTAAAAAAACACACAATTATAACCTATACAAACTAAGAACTTAAGAAGCCTTAGTTCTTTATATGTTTAAACTGTTGGAGATGGGTTGCAGTTTTAGATTTATAACTTAATTTGTTTTTATTTGCTTTATTGAACGTGCTGAATCCTTATCTGGAGAATCAAGAATCTGAAAAAAATCATTTTAAATATTTATTTCCCTATTCTATAGAACATAGTATAGAGACAGAATTGTTTTCCCGAAAATTTTCGATTCCAAGTTTTTGATGCCAATATATGTTTAATGACCTCCTGAACACGTTTCGACTGTTTTTAAAGTAACATCCGTATGCCTGGTTGTAGTCGATTTCCTGTGTATACGATAGCTGCTACAAGTATTAATGGATTTTTACGAAACTTTATATCTTGCTTTATTTCTTTATTTACAAAAAATCTAGAATTAGATATACTTTTTTTTAATTCGAGTGATAACTTCGATTTTTTTCGAAATTTTATCTCCTTAACATAGCATCATAGGGCAAAATGTAACATAATTAAGCATTAAAGGATTATTTACAGCTCAATGATCCCAAAACAACAATTTTAACCATGTGAAAAATAGTCGCGACGCAATTTTGGTGTTTCTGACATCATTAGTCCCACTCGGGTGGTGAGAGTAGCAAACTCCCCGAGAAAGGTATATCTTCAAACTTGGTATCAATTGAAAGATTTTTCCAAGCTGTTTAAAATGAAGACTATAATTGGGATCATTTAGATCAGGAATATAGATGTTTTTAAATGTTTCTTGCAAAATTTGCAAAATAAAAAAAAAAAATCACACGCTATTTAAATGGATCCTGCTATTAGCAAGTCGAGTTGAACCACTCTCCAGTTGATATTTATTTATGGTGCATTTAGTCTTCAAAAGTTGCTGTGCATAGGAATAATTTTAAATGCCATGATACTAAATTCTGAATAAACTCCCAAGGACATTTTCATGGCTGGATAGAAACTTCTTCATAGGGATGAAATTCTTAATTCTATTGATTAATATATTTGGGACAACTGATTGAAATCGTTAAGTGTGTAGTGTTTTCAGTTATAAGGAATTTGATATTGAAAATGTTAGAATTATTATGCTGTGTAGAATCATATCCACAATTTTATGGAATTTTAATGCTTATGGATATTTGGAGATGTTTAACACCACTTTATATTCATATTTACTGTCGTAATTTTATTGCAATATATGTATATCTGTGATGAATTACGTTTGTATTTATAATATTTTACATATGTGCACATGATACAGTGGTACACTACACTGTATTAAACACCATTTAAATAAATTTACTATGTTAATCAAATTATAAAATTTTGAGAATTTATAAAGTAACTTATTTATGAAAGGTTCAATCAGCAACTTGTATAAAATACATTTGAGAATTTTTAATAAAACTAATTTACGGATTAACAATAAGTCATGTTATGGGTTAAAATATTTTCTTTGAATAAAATGTTTTAATACCAGTAAGAAATACTTGACACATCGATTATATTAATCAAAGTGTTGAGAATAAACTAATAATTTCAATAATCTTCGACTGATTTCCTTATGTATGTATATAAAGAAATCCGTCTCAACCCAATCGATTAATGTTTGATCCGTGTTATGCTCCGTTGCTGTTTGGAACCTGAGAAGCAAGTCTTTAAATTTTATTCCAAAACAGTAATAGTCATTAACGGGAACAGAATATACTTAATAACTCTTTAGATGCTGTCTTGCAAAGTCACAAAACAAACAATGGTTACAATCAAATAGATATACTTATCAGAACAGACGTTTATATTCTTAAAACATTGACGAACGCCCATTCAACTTTTATGCTATTCTGTTAGAAATGAGAATAGTTGTATAACCTCCGTGAAAAAATCTCGTAAATACACACGTAACTCGGAAAATTCAAATCCAATCCTCGCCGTTCTTTAAAATTCCCAAACTAGCCTTCTGGGCAATATTTTATCCATTTCATCGCCAATATTCAGCAACAAGGGCATTTTTGTTACGACAATCGGTAAACGTTACGTAAACTTATTACGTTAAATTTAACGCAAACTTATGCGCAAATAAAATGACAAATAAAAGACAATTGCAAGAGAAATATCGTGCAGATGGAAATCAAAGTACATCGAAAGTGATCGTCCGCTTTCTACATATTTATTATGCAAATATTTTTTAAATATAATAAATATATTGATCGTTATAAATGTCATTATTAATCGTTATCTTTATTTAGCAAAATTGATTGAAAGCTTCTGCGATTGTATGCAAAACTAGTTTCCTGTAAGGTACAAGTTCCTGGAAATAAATCATTACTTGTATGTTTAACATGTCCTATCAACAAACAAAAATTCATTTTAGGAGTATGTATTCAAAATTTTACGGAATGAAGTATACTATAAAATTAATGACAATAGTAATTAAAAATTATTAATAATTCGCTTTGAAAGAAACTAAAGGAAATTTTAAACATTATTCTATAAATGAAAAGTAAATTACTGATTTTTTTATACAAAACTCTATGCCACCTATTCGAGATGAATTAGACCAACTTCAGTTTGAATATTTGATTTCAGAATTCTAATTACGAATTTATTCACACCTATTTGTAGAGTATTTCACCTGCACCTGCATATTTTTCGGGGACATGCATTTGGGACATGCGGTCTTGATTAAACATGACACTGCAGTTAAGGGTTTTCAAGTTGTGCCTTGTAATTAGTTTAATCCTTTCCTTGTATACACGTATCTGGAACTTTATGTTTCAGATCTCGTAAACGCCTGTTTGAAACACGCCTTCAAGAACGAAATACTATGATTGCATGGTATGTTTTTAAATTTAGGAGAGATAGATTGGTGATGATAGATAGATAATTTATTTTATACAGATAGATTGTTGAAGAGAAGGAATTTGGGGTATGTGCATCTCAAGGGTTTACTTAATTTGGTGTAGCTTACAATATGTAACTTTTATAATTATATTTCTAGCAGTTTCTGTTGCTTTTGTTGTTGCTAATTCCACTTATCCGGTAAATGCCAGAACAAGGCCAAAAGCAAGGACGAAGGGGAAATTAGAGCTATTGCTGCTACTGTTGGTATAAAGATTCCAAGCACACCAGTGTATTTGTTTAACTCGGTCTGATGCCAACTAATGTAGACGGGAACCCAGTTGGAATGGCAACTAAAGTATCATCCATGTCCTAACACATTGGTCCAAATCTACGGATTTATCGTGCCCGTACTTCGCGCAGGCACGGAGACAGTTTCTGGGCTGCATTTAGGATTGGTTCCGGAATCGCCGAATGTAATCTTCTTTTCTTAACCACTGTGATATTCTTGCTTTAGCAGTTGTTTTCGGGAAAATATAATAGTGGCGTTGCAGAGGAAGAGGGGGTATCCTTACAATTATTTTAACTCGCTTTGTGTGTCTACGTATGTAGACTGTTTTGTTCTCATAGGCACCTGTTTGAAACAGGCTTTCTTGGACGTAAAATTCTAGAATTGCGCGTGGCTCATTTCTATTTAATACTTACCTCTTCACTTTTATTGTAATCATTAGTACCTCATAGCATGCCGGATATTTCACCCCCTATAGTTGGCGAACTTAAAAATATATTCAGCTAAGATTTTTCAAGAACAGCCTTGAGCGAAACGGTTTAAAAGTACAGTCCGATAATTGCCACAATCCAACATATTGGGGCAGATTTAAAACATGCGTGTCTGTGGAGTTCTGAGAAATCTTTACATAATTAAACGAGCTGTTTGAAATGTTTGTCTGTTTGTTTAATGCATGTATGTATATATGTCAGTATGTATGCATGTATGTGTGTGTGTCGTCCGTTGTGGTGACACTCAGCTTTGGACAGGAACGAAATATTTGTTATTGGGTTAGCCAAAATCTCATTATGATAGACCTCGGCAGGAATTTTTTTTTAATTTAAATTCTTTTTTTTTAGTTATTTTATGTTGAAACCCTAAGTTAAGTAATTATCGCACTAATCAGTTCCATACCTATAGGAATACATTATCACAAAGTTCCTATCTTGACATCATCAGAAGGTTCGATGAATGTTCTTTCTAACGAGATTAAAATTGAATCCCCCGTAAGGCAATTTCTTCGTATTCACTTATTTAGAAATATTGATACTTTATTGTCATTTCCTTACTAGCACTGTACCCATTCGTGGAACGGAGTATATAATATAAAGAAACTTAAAATTCACAATCTTGTGAAAATTCCTATAGTATACTAAATGGAATTGTTAATCAAAATATTCAATTATAATATTTAAGTTAATGCTCCTAAAAATAAGTTTAAGAAGCCCTGTTCTCGCTATACAAAATTATTTTCATGGGCAGATCTGCAGAATAAAACACCCTGCCCCCTTTGTAAGCAAATTTACAAAAAAATATGAAATTGATTCAATATATGCAAAATAAAAGCTTTAAATTGTTTGTGACTATATAATTTGTATTATCAGATTACATATAAAACCTGTATTAGGAGATTACACGTATAAATTAACAAGAAAGATCAATCATGCATAAGCATGGATTATGAAACACTTTCCAACTGAAATACAATTTTATTTAAAAATTTCTAAAATGTGATACATTCAGTGGTGATATCTTTTATATTATCACAGTACTACAGTAATTTATTATACTTAAATATTTAAAACTGTATCGAAATATAAATCATCTGATTCTCTATGTAAAATCAATGAATATTTCATTCATATAACTTGTATTCCAGACTCCAGAGCTAAATAATTTTGTAAGAAAAAAATTCAGCAATTCTTGTGTAACTCACTTTACAATCGCTTGAGATATTTGCATTCTGCATAAGTTAAAATTAGGCTTCGTTGAAGAAATAATAAAAGTTTAGGGATCATTTAAAATCATAACTTTTGTAATTGCGTAGGCACGGAATTTAGATTCACAGATAATACACAGATACACAGATAAAATATGTGTGTGTATGTGTGTGTATTCAAAGTAGTATTGGAATAGTGCCGAAGATCGGAACTCGAATTTTCGAAGGATCTACACGTTTTGGGACTTCTAGAACACGAAAAAAATATTTTTAGGAAGACGTATGTGTGTGTAAGGGTATATCTGTGTATGTTTCTGTGTGTCTGTGAGGATATTACATCCACTCTAATTGAAAAACTAATGTACAGAATTTCATAAAATTTGGTAGGTATGTTTTTTGTAGGAAACCCTGATGTTCATTAGATTATAGTACGATTCGTAATAAAAGAATCTGCCTTTTTTGCGAAATGGCCGGCAGAAATTGCCTTTATCCACTCTAGCTAAACACTAATCGAACAAATTTAACAAAATTTGATGTATAATATTTCAATAACCTACAAGTGATTTATATACCAAATTTAACAAAATTTGGTATATAAATCATTTGTAGGTTATTCTAGTACGATTTGGGGAAAAGGAACGGGCTATTTTTGCGAAATGGTCCGCAATAATCGTTAAATATAAAGATAAAAGAATACGTGTGCTCAATTATATCAATTAAATTCCTATTTTATACGTGATTTTTGACAACAAAAATAATAAGACAAACCCCATTACTCTAGGACCAACCGTTCTTGAGATATTCTAGTTTTTTTGCATTTACGTTGCGCCACCTTTGACAATAAGTCTATCAAATGAGAACCAAATTTAAGTTTAACGTGGAAATTCAATGTCATTTAAAATACTTATGGCTGTTATTTTGTGCAGATAAACACAAATTATTATTGAAGAGATAAAGAGAACGTGAATATGAGTCTGCAGGGAAAGACATTTGCTGCCCTCATCAGAATTTTTAACAATATTACAACAATGATTTATAGAAGTGAGCGGGGATTATTTGCAGACAGGCCACTTCGAATAAAATGCAGGATCTATATTTAAAGATCCACCAAATTTTTGTAGAATAAAATGTTCAACAAATTTAAGTTGTGTACCAAATTTTAACTCTCTAGGGCGTAGGAAAATGCATTAAAAATGCCATCAAATAAGTATATTATGAAGAGTTATATAAAATGAAAAAAAAATTGAAGAATTGTTATCTACAAAATTTATTTTAATATTTGAGACCTCCATCATATACAAAATACTTAAATCCTTGGAAAGTTATTTATTATATGTTATATATATATTTTCTTTCTGGAGGATATCCCAAAAGTCAAAATTTAATTGAATTTGTTTTTCTCCCTATATTAAATAATTTTTATTACCTAACATATTTTAAATTTTTTTTATATATTTTATGGGATAATCTGAATATTTCCTAAAAATTTCGAAGCAATTTGTGAATTTTAAATTTGCTTAAAAAATGTTTGAAAAATTAGGTCCCATAGGGTTTAATATGTTTCATTTTTTCAACCCGGGTTCAATAAAATACTACTTGGGTGATATTATTTATTTATATTTCCATATGTCCTACAGACCGTCTGAACAACATACTAAAATTTGATTTTGATAAAGTTATTTTTACGGCAGTTATCGTGCTAACGGACAGACAGACAGACAGAATGAGTGAATGAACAAAGTCATAAACACTTTTCAACTATGTTGTAAAGTGTTAAAAATAGCAATAAACCCGTAATCTTAAAACTCGAAGGAAGTAATTGATTCCATTATATGCCAAAATGAAAGCGCTAAAATTATGTGACGATATACTCGTACTACTTATATTGTCGTAGATTAAAAGATATATATAAATGTGTAAAATATTACCCGTAGTACAGTGTCAGTCTAAAAAATATTTGACAAAGTAAAACAGATGACGTAATAAATTGAAAATATCAACAATCCCCGTAACTTTTATACCAGAAGGCCATAATTGAATTCAATATATGCCAATATATCTCAAAATATATGCTAATATATCTGTACTACTTATATTCTCGTAGAAGATATACCAGTGCATTTGTAGACGATTACCCGTAAAACGCACAATATACGAGTTTCAACAATTTTTGCCAAAATAAAATAATGACGTAATAACTTTAAAATATCAATAATACCTAAATTAATAATCCCCGAAATATTACTAACAATAATGTTTAAACCTGAAGACCGTTATTGATATTATTTGGACGAAAATGAAACATATCAATGACATTTATTTTATATACATATCTTTGTATTATTTTATATACATATTTTTGTATTATTTTATATACATATATCTATGTATTTTATATACAACACATTAGATATAAATCCGTTTGCTAAGCAACATGATATAATTTTCTTCAAATAAATTGGTGGAAAAAATATCGTCTGCATAATGCTATCTCTATGGAAGATTTAATTATGCGTTTTTAACACTTTACAACAAAGTTTAAAAGTGTTTATGACTTTGTTCATTCATTCTGTCTGTCTGTCCGTTAATACGATAACTGCCATAAAAATGACTTATTAACATTTCACAACAAAGTTGAAAAGTGTTTATGACATTGTTCATTCTGTCTGTCTGTCTGTCTGTCTGTCTGTCCGTTAGCATGATAATTGCAGTTAAAATGACTTAATGAAAATGAAATTTTAGTATATTGCTCAGACGGTCTGTGGGACCTATGGGAATATAAATGAATAATGTCACCCAATTAGTTTTAGATTGAACCCGGGTTGAAAAAATGAAATACATTGAACCCTATGGGACCCAATTTTTCAAACATTTTTTAAGCGGATTTAAAATTCACAAATTGCTTCGAAAATTTTAGGAGATATTCAACTTATCCCATAAGATATATAAAAAAAATCAGCAAAATTTATTCAGCAGTTTTTAAATAAAAATTAAAATAATAATTACACCTCTTACATGAAGCGATCACGTGACCCACTTCAAAATAAAATATGGCATCCATCTTGCGTCAAAATCGTGATTTTTATAATTCTTTTTAATTCATATTTAGTGTTGGATCTGTCCTAAAACCGCTTTATTTTTGTTTAAATTCTGTGCATCTACATACTGAAACAACACAATTACAATATATTTGAGTTTAAATGATCATCCAAATTTGATTATTTCTACAAGGAAGCCTATTTTTCACTTATGGAAAATATAAACAGCAAAATATGTAGAATGAGTTGTATAAGAATTGCTGCATTTCTTTAACGCAAAATTATTTAGCACATGGAATCTGCATAGCTGATATGAATGAAATATTCATTGATTTTACAGAAAGAAGAACGATTTTTTTCGATAAAGTTTTAAGCATAGAGTTTATTTATTTGTACCTCCATGGTCTTAAGTTTTTAAATAAAATAAATTATTATAGTATCGTGATGAATGAAATGAATAAGAAAGTGTTTATGAATGAAATGCTGTTTTTATAGAGAGATCCAAGCGTATTATATTTCGATGGCATCATTTGAATAAATTTCAGTTGTTTTCGATGAAGTTTTCAAATATAATAAATTATTGTAGTATTATGATAACTTTAAAAACATTACCGAGGAATGTATCGCATTTTCGAGATGTTTAAACCCTGCAATTTACATTTCAATACCGTCATTTGAATGAAGTTCATTTCTTTCGATGAAGTTTTAAGTTTTCAAATATAATAAATTAATGTATTATTGTGATAATTTTTAAAATATTGCTGAGGAATATATCGCATTTTAGATATGTTTACATGGAATTGCCTTGAAGTTGGAAAGTGTTTCATAATCAATGCTTTATGCATGATTGATCTTTCTTGTTAATTAATATGTAAGCAACCTCTTGTCCTAGAAACTCGAAACATGGATTATTCCAAGTCTACCACGAAAATTTCATCCAATTCTGTGCAACCGTTCCCCCGTGATAATAAGACTAACATACAGACAGACAGATTTTCAATTTTAGATTTCAGATTTTAGATTTAATCGCATCTGTAGAAGGAATATTAGTACCATTTTACAGTTTGTCAAAAATATGGTTGTATACCTTCATTTTCTAAAAAAAATTATATTTTTGAATTACTCTATTTTCTTTTAATTTTCAACCAAAAGCTTAACAATCGAGATTTTTTATTGCACTTTTTCTAGGGTTGGCAGTAGACAATCGGGCGTGTTTATTAGGAGTAGTGGACGTTTGTGCATATGAATGACAAATTGTGGGGAGCGACTAACTACACATGCGTAGAAACTAAAGAATTCTTTCATGTGTGGTTTGAACACGGCACTTATTGTTATCTCTTATTTTGAAAATCGAACGGGGCTTGACCACGACTTTTAAAAAATAGAATGAATGAATTTAGTCAACCCATACTTTAAATTCAGAGCAACGACAGATGCATTCCCTAATATATAATTTATATATTAGAAGACATACCACAAAAAGGAATACAGAAATTTCCGAAAACAATTATGAGGATCTATGTGTTTTTTAAAAGAAATCCAATCTTACACTATTAAACACATTTCTGTTTTAATATTTTGCTTTTATTAATTACGAACATCTTACCTATTTCTAGGAGCACTTAACTTGAATCTGAATATTTTTCGCAGTCATGCATCTGCGGCATGCAAGCTTTGATTAAACATGTTATTGCAGCTAAAGGGTTTCCGACATGGGCCTTGTAATTATTTTAATTCGTTCTGTGTATCTACGTCTCCGGAATGTTCTGTTTCATATCGCAGACACCTGTTTGAAACACGCCATCCTGGGCGTGAAATTCTAGAATTGCGTGACACATTTCTATTTATTAAATTTAATTATAGAATGTTAGATTATGAGAAAGAATAAGTGATGGATGTATATGCGAGATTAATTTCATTCAATGTTAGTATTAGTTAGATGAAAAGTTAATAAAATTGCTTATTAAGCACATCCTTTCCCCTAACAGTCATGTACCTCATACAATTCACAATCATAGAAGGTATGATAGAAAGTCTTTCATTTCTAGAAATACCAGCATAATTCCACGCGAATCTGAATATGTTTCGCAGTCATGCATCTGCGGCATGCAATATTTGATTAAACATGTCATTGCAACTAAAGGGTTTCCAACATGGGCCTTGCAATTATTTTAATTCGTTCTGTGTATCTACGTCTCCGGAATGTTCTGTTTCATATCGCAGACACCTTTTTGAAACACGCCATCTTAGGCGTGAAATTCTGGAATTGCGTGACACATTTCTATTTATTGAATTTAGTTATAGAATGTCAGATTATGAGAAAGAATAAGCGATGCATGTATAAGCGAAATTTATTTCATTCCATGTTAGTATTAGTTAGATGAAAAGTTAATAATATTGCTTATTAAGCACATCCTTTCCCGTAAACAGTCATGTACCTCATACAATGCATAATCTTAGAAGGTATGATAGAAAGTCTTTCATTCTAGAAAAACCATCATAATTCCACCCGAATCTGAATATTTTCCGCAGTCATGCGTTTGCGGCATGCAAGCTTTGATTAAACATGTCATTGCAGCCAAAGGGTTTCCGACATGGGCCTTGCAATTATTTTAGTTCGTTCTGTGTATCTATGTCTCCGGAATATTCTGTTTCATATCGCAGACACCTGTTTGAAACACGCCATCTTGGG
Organism: Amaurobius ferox; assembly: GCA_951213105.1. Taxonomy (NCBI): domain Eukaryota; kingdom Metazoa; phylum Arthropoda; class Arachnida; order Araneae; family Amaurobiidae; genus Amaurobius; species Amaurobius ferox. The sequence goes on along the minus strand of OX578149.1, from coordinate 88,816,378 downwards.
CGTGAAATTCTGGAATTTCGTGACACATTTCTATTTATTAAATTTAGTTATAGAATGTTAGATTATGTGAAAGAATAAGCGATGCATGTATATGCGAGATTTATTTCATCAATATTAGTATTAGTTAGATGAAAAGTTAATAAAATTGCTTATTAAGCACATCCTGTCCCGTAACAGTCATGTACCTCATACAACACACAATCTTAGAGGGTATGATAGAAAGTCTTTTATTTCTAGAAATACCATCATAATTCCACGCGAATCTGAATATTTTTCGCAGTCATGCATCTGCGGCATGCAAGCTTTGATTGAACATGTCATTGCAGCTAAAGGGTTTCCGACATGAGCCTTGTAATTATTTTAATTCGTTCTGTGTATCTACGTCTCCGGAATGTTCTGTTTCATATCGCAGACACCTTTTTGAAACACGCCATCTTAGGCGTGAAATTCTGGAATTGCGTGACACATTTCTATTTATTGAATTTAGTTATAGAATGTTAGATTATGAGAAAGAATAAGCGATGCATGTATAAGCGAGATTTATTTCAATCCATGTTAGTATTAGTTAGATGAAAAGTTAATAATATTGCTTATTAAGCACATCCTTTCCCGTAAACAGTCATGTACCTCATACAATGCATAATCTTAGAAGGTATGATAGAAAGTCTTTCATTACTAGAAAAACCATCATAATTCCACGCGAATCTGAATATTTTTCGCAGTCATGCGTTTGCGGCATGCAAGCTTTGATTAAACATGTCATTGCAGCTAAAGGGTTTCCGACATGGGCCTTGCAATTATTTTAATTCGTCCTGTGTATCTACGTCTCCGGAATGTTCTGTTTCATATCGCAGACACTTGTTTGAAACACGCTATCTTGGGCGTGAAATTCTAGAATTGTGTAATGCATTTCTATTTATTAAATTTAGTTATAGAATGTGTAGATTATGAGAAAGAATAAGTGATGCATGTATATGCGAGAATTATTCCATTCAATGTTAGTATTAGTTAGATGGAAAGTTAATAAAATTGCTTATTAAGCACATCCTTTCCCGTAGCAGTCACGTACCTCATACAATGCACAATCTTGGAAGGTATAATAGAAAGTCTTACATTTCTAAAAATACCGTCATAATTCCACGCGGATCTGAATATTTTTCGCAGTCATGCATCTTTGGCGTGTGAGTTTTGATTAAACATGCCATTACAGATAACGGGTTTCCGACGTGGATCTTGCAATTATTTTAATTCATTCTGGCTGTCTACGTCTCTGGAATTCTTTGTTTCACATAGCAGACGCATGTTTGATACACGCCAACTTGGACGTGAAATTCTGGAATTGCTTGGCACATTTCTATTTATTAAATTCAGTTATAGAATGTTAAATTATGAGAAAGAATAAGTGATGCATGTATAAGCAAAATTTATTGCCTTCACTGTTAATATTAGTTAGATAAAAAGTTTAAAATTACTTATTAAGCACATACTTTCCCATAATAGTCATGTACCTCATACAATGCACAATCTTGGATAGTATTATATAATGTCTTAAATTTTAAAAATATCGACATAATTTTTAGACTGTTTAAATTTATTAAATTTTCAATTAGCACTAGAATTGAATTTTGACCACTGTCATTGTGACCACTGTTTAGTTTTCTCATATATCTTTTATTTTTATATTTATTAATTTGATATATTTTTACTTTTCCTAAATTGTGTATATCTGAGGTATATAAAGTTTCGTTTAATTTCAACGATAATTTGTTCAGCACAATAAATTGTAGGATGTAATAAAGTGGTAGTATCTATTATGCTGAGATCTATTATGATTTATGTGTATATCTAGAATTTCTGAGACAGGTGAGTATGATCTATTTTAAAATATTCTCTGTTTACAACAAAATATATTTATTTATTTTATTCTATTTACATTCTGAACAAAAACTTCAGGCGAAACACCTGACGTTTGTTTCTTATATGAAGGAGGCCAAAAGGTTTTGTAAAGTGGGTAAAAGTGCTTGCCTTCTAGCTGCATTTCGTCTACGTGCCTTGTTCATGATATCATTTAAATTTGGAGCTGGAAGTTACGACAGCTTGTATTTTCGATACGTGATCTTAGAGGTAATTTATTGATTAAAATGTTATGTCCTGATGGACGCTAAACAGTCATCTGTTGGTTTTTCTTGCCACGTCGCTATATTGCAAAATTTAGTACGTCACTTTAGTAAATAAAAGTTAAAAAGTAAATTTACTAATAGCTCATTTTGAAATCGTCCAGAACTTGGGACTTCATCTTTCAATCAGATCTGAATTGGTCGCATTTCTTCACTGGCATATCGAAACTGTCTATATCGCACATTTTATCAACGTTTTTTTAACTGCAATCACTTGAATTGCTCTTGTGCTCTTCCTGATGTCCTTGAGGCTTTCGCCTTCTTTCTCCTCCCCTTTGCACACATTGGCCCATTGGCTAGTTGCACCCCATCCCCCCATAGCTCCCCCTCTTGCTGACGTATAGCTTGGGTAAGCTATCTGGTGCAAAAATAACATGTTGATATTGGACAATTCCGCTGTGTCAGTGCAGAAATACAACCAGTTCAAATGTGAGTGAAAGATGGGATTAAAAGTTCTAGACGTGTTCAAAATGAGCTTTTGGTAAATTTGCCAACAATGCCTGCGGCTAAAGATGATTGTTACAAATGTCGTGGCAAGAAGAAGCAACAGATCCCCTTTTAGCATCGACGCGAACTTACCATTTTAATTAATACATTTACTCTAAATTCACGTATCAAAAATATAATATCTCATTACATCCGGCTCTAAATGTAAATTGAAAACTTAATGATTGATGAGTTATAAATTGGTAATTGCAAATTTTCTAGGAATAATTATAAAATGAAATTCTAATGAAAAGAAATAGTATTAATTTTAATGCGCACCCCTAATTTAATTATCACTCAACCAAACAACAAAATTAATTAATTAATTATATTTTTGTCACCACATTTGGTGCCGTTACGAAGATAACGCATTGGATTTATGATACGTGACATTAGATACAATTTATTAATTAAAATGTTAAGTCCTCATAGTCGCTAAAAAGGTACAAGCTGATTTTCATTGCTACGCCATTAAAATCACAGAAAAAGCTTTTCTGTGCTTTTAATGACACATTCATTAGTCGAATTTAATATTTATGATCTACAGTTATTTATATATAGTTATACTTTGTAAGTTAACTATTTTTATTAGTATTGGATTTTCTAACGAACCATATGCAAATCTTGTTTCACGGTTGCTGGCTGCATACAAGAGCTCTTGTTCGTCACATCTTACACAATTTACATTGCCACTGATGAAGGACGTAGTGACGCCCAAAAGCGGTCTGGACCTTTTATCATTTTAACGTACGTCATTGATGGTGTTAATATTATATACATTTTTTTACCAAACAACCTGGTAGTCTTTGCTATATAATTTTTAAAGTTCTTACGAAATTGGCGTGTTTCAATTCTTATTGATTTCAAAGTAAAAACAACTGGTTTCACCATGCGCTATAAAACATACTTTAGGAAAGACAACTTTTAGTGACACAGAGAAGTTAATTAACAGATCAAAATTTATTTCAATCACGAAGTATCAATTACGTTTGTTGGTACAATGAAAGCTATGCAATATTGACCGTAGAATTTGAATTCAAACTTGGGTGCGATTCTGAAGCGTTTGTTAAAGCTTTAATTATCTTTGGCTGGCAAGACTTTCAAATGATTCGATAAAAGATATTTTCTAACGATATGGAACTATCCTTTACCTTTTCGAATTGCAGAAGTATTCGGCTTTTATAAAAGGAGATGTTGTACAAAAACGATAGCAAAAGAAAAAATTCAAAAGAACTATTGTGGGTAACAGATTACCGCAACCGATGTTTCCTTTTCTGGAGTAGAATAACAATAAGAAAATATATAATTCTATTCGTAGTACTCAAACTAAAAGTTTGAATATTGTCTATCGGAAAGTTCTCAAATGAATTCCTAATTAATATTGACATTAATATCAAGCTTTAGATGTTGCAAATATTCAATGTACAGTATATATTAATAAAAAGTGTATTGTTATGTGTCTGTTTACTCACATTAATGAAGTTGGTAGACAGCAATCAACCAGTGCACACTAGGGTCACTTTAACGTTGTCTCTAAAATATACACCTGATGTCAGTCATACATTATATCGAAACACAGACTACCTTATTCTTTCTCGTTTGTTCACCCTATATTTTACTCATATTATTAAGTCGTTATAGAAACAGGAAATAGGTGGGTAAATTGACCATGTTGGGTAAGGTGGTCATGTCATACTTTCCATCTTCAATGTGCTATCACATATCTGAAATGAAGTAAAATAGTTTGTCTGCTGTTCAGTATTTTAAGGCTAACCTCAAACACACGTAGAATGTATGTTTAATAAAGATTTACTTGTAAAAGGTTTTTTCTTAACGTCTATATAAGAAAAGTGTAATTTTTCATGCTTATTATTCATTTAACATTCAAATATGACTTTCATCACTAATTATAGAATGATTATATATTATGCTAATCAAAAATATTTTGAGAACAAAGAATAGGGCAATATTCATAGATGTGGCTTGTAGCTGCAATGGCGTCCAGGTGGACAAGGTGACCAGTAGCCTAGATGTGAATACACTTTTTCATTTGTTCCGGTGCTTATCACTTGTTCCGTTAAAGAAAAAACTACCAGAGTGATTGTTGCTATTTTACTTATGCGTGAATTTAAGTTTCCTTTATTCAGTCATTACACAAAACATTCTGTCATTTTTCAATTAAATAGCGTCTTTATATTTAAAATTTGAAAAATTGCATTGCTTATATGCATATAATGAACAGAATATACATTTGGTAAAGTAAAATTTACATAAATACAATGCTAACACTTACTAATAGTGTCCCCCAGTTGACACAGTAATCGTATAAGTGGTATCTAAAAAAGAGCAAGTACATCACTAGGATACAGAAACCAGTCGATTATGTGGCCTCTAACACGTTTATTTATACACTTAAATTATGAAACACACTAATAATATACAATACTGAACACTTAAAATATACCTAACTTGACCTCGGCGTGTTTTGGGTTTTTACTGAAATCGTTAATGTATATCAACATTAATTTAAATCTCAAGTTGATATAGCAAAATGGGAATTTTCCCAAGCTCAAACTTATATTGGTACGATTATAGTTTAAATAATATATATGCAGACATTAGCATTATAATTAGATTACTAAAACACAATATCTCCAACACAGATGAAATGGCTTGTTAATCCCAGGAAAGAAATCATCCAAATGTACACGTGGTTAGGAGCCTGGGATAGGCTAGGCAACACAATTCAAACGATTCAGGATATATCCCTGAGATCGGTATTCCCTGAAGGATTGGTGGGCACTGTCCGCTACGCGCTTCATCGTTCAAGTGCAAGTTGGCCAGTAATTCTTGGAGGTCCGAGGAGCTTCGTGAAGACCGATACCGGTCGGGAAGTATTCCGATAGAAGGTTATGGTTGCACCCTCCATTCGCATTGCGAACACTTAATAACGATGATGGTAAATTAACGATGACGATTGATTCACTCAGATAAAGCGGTTATGTGCTACGTATGGGCCTAGGATTGGTGCCTCGCAAACACTCCGTAAATGCATAGTCGTCCGTGAGATGACGTAACCACTGAGCTATCAAATTCCATCTACCTTGCAGCCCACACAGTTGTCACGGCTCAGCTGTAGTTTACAGGGTCCAATGCGTATCCCTTACTACGCCGTATATTTCCAGAAGTGTGTGGCCCGGCTTGGCGAAAGGGACGAAGTCCTTGTTGCTTCAATGACAGCCACTGCCCGATGAGATTTGTAAATATCCGTCTGGGTCAGCTCCAGCTCGATTTGGCTTAGATAGGCCATAAAACTTCATTACTTAATATCCGCGTCTGGATACAAGCCACACTTGAGTAGATGTGCTCGCATCAGGGTACTAAATACGCCGGTTCCTTCCTATATGTGATAAGGCAGCCGTTAAGGAGTAGCAGCGGATACCGGTTCCCAATAATGTGCAAAGGGCATTTTGGATCGGGCTTCGGTCAAGTGGTCATACACTTTAGAGACCTCCTCTACAGAGATCAAAAATGGAGTCTAACTTAACTTTTAAATTCAGGTCCCTTCACATTTTGGGGAGGGCGGAACAAAATGGGGCGGAAAGATTCCTCGTCCGCTCATTTGTTACATCACTTAGGCGCAAGAAATGGGTGGAACCAAAGCCTGATCAAATTATTGGATTGCGGAGTGACGATCATTTTATATGCATTTCAATAAAATTTGATGACTTGCGGGTTCTTAGCAGCCGGGAGGTCTCATCCGAGCCCCGGAGTGACTTCACAATTGACAGGGGCCATAATTTTCATGGGATTTGTCGTTTCAATTTAGACATTTACTACGACACCTGTTATGGGAAAATTTACAACTTCTGTCTTGTACTATTCAAACTTTGGCACCGAACTGTCCCATCGTGCATGTGAGGAGGCAGCTTGCTATCAATTAAATTTACAGTTCACGTTACCTGCATTGAGTAATTACTCCTCCGCTTCTTTTCTGGGGGCGAGCCCGGGGAACATGAGTACTATTTGCACTATGTGTAAATATTATGTTATGCTTCATAAAAATACATGCCTCTTATTTACAATACTATTTAAAAAATTTATTAAATAAATTTTAAGGGCTTTATTTTTAACATTTTCCAATAAAGTGTTTATGACTTTGTTCATTCTGTCTGTCTGTCCGCACAATAACTACCGTAAAAATGACTTTATCAAAATGAAATTTTAATATGTTGTTGAGACGGTCTGTGGAACATATAGAAATATAAAAGAATAATATCACCCAATTAGTTTTGGCTTTAATCCGGGTTGAAAAAATGAAATACATTGAAACCTATGCGACCTAATTTTTCAAAAAAATTTTAGGCGGAGTTAAAATTCACAAATTGTTTCGAAAAATTTAGGAAATATTCAAATTATCAAGTAAAGTGTGTAAAAGAAATTCATCAAAATATGTTAAGTAGTTCTAAATACAAAAATTGAAATAATAATTACACCCTTATTATATGAAGAGATCATTTAACTCATTGCAAAATAAAATATGGCATCTCTTTCTTTTTCGCTTAGTGAAAATCTTGATTTTTAAGGAATGTATAAATTTATATTTAGTGTTGCATCCATTTTGAAACCGCTTTATTTTTTGCATAGTTTCTGTGTATCTAAATTCTGTGAGTACGCAATTACAACATTTTTTATTTTAAATGATTATTGAACTTTGATTATTGCTACAACAAAACCTAATTTTAATGTATGTACAATGTAATTACAATGTATGTACAATGTAATGTAACAGAATTAAACTCAGTGAATTTATATTTGAAAAATAAAATATCATTTTGCTAAGAAATGGAATTAAACTCAATGAGTTATTACAGCGGTAAATCTGTATCGATTTTAATCATAAAGAAATAATGTAAATGAATTTTATCGGAATTGCATATTTGATAGCATTATGATCTTTGGGTTTAACGTGAATAGTGTTTATTGATATTTTTAAATTCTTACACAATCTGTTTTATTTTGGGGAAACATTTTTAAAATCCATATATTGCAGTAAGCGCACATCTTCTAATACATAGGTATAATCTTCTAATGTACGAAAACATGAACAGTCCGGGTATATCTTCTAATACATCGATATAATATTCTAATCTAAGAAAATATAAATAGCTTCGTCCGTCCGTCTCTGTAACGTTTGGCGAGGGATTTGGCAGAATATGACAAACTTGCCGACATTTTTAAATGTTGTGAAATTGAGAAAAATGCTGTAAAATCGCTAAAAATGTCGCCAAATTGATAAACATGTTGCCAAATTCATGTCATCAGATTGACAAAGAAAGATGGCAAATCAATTAAATTAGTTTTGAAAGGGGGATATTATTGTAATGATGTTTGTTACTTTTGATTATCAATTCAACCATCCAACTTGACAACAGATTTGGCGACTTTTTTAAATGCGGCTAAATTGCCTAAATATCGCCAAATTAACGAAAACATCGTCAAATCGAAAAAACTGTTTTTAAATTGATAAAAAGGTCCCCAAATTAGTGAAATTAATTGCTATTTGAAAGATATATTGTAATGATGTTTTTCTCTTAATCCAACTGTCCCACATTCCGACAAATTTGGCGACTTTTTCATATGCTGTCAAATTAAAGAAAATGCTGACGAATTGATAAAATGATACAAAATTATTGAAAATGACACCTAATTGATAAAAAGTTCAATATTTTGCAAAATTATGTTTAATTTCCTTGATAACCCCCGTCGCTCTGTGGGAATTAAATAATAGTTTTTGTAAGTTTGTTTACAAACTAGACCAGGATGTATTTTCTTTCAGATATTCCAGTAAAGATAATTTTGTATAGCAATAACAGATATTCTTATACATCTTTTAAAGATAATAAATTAAGTATATTATTAAAATGTTTAGAATAACAATGTCATTTAAAATATTATAGGAATTTCCACATAACTGAAGTTTTAATTTCTTTATGTTATATATTCCGTGCGAAGAACTGGTATAGTGCTAGTAAGTGATATGAATGAAATATTTATTGTTTTTACATTGAGAGGCAGACGATTTATATTCCTATGACGTCATTTGAATAAAGTTCATTTTGTTTAACTAGAATTGTCTTATCGATGATGTTTTAAGCTTTAAAGTATAATAAATTTCTATAGTACTGTAATGGCTTTAAAAATATCAACGCTGAATGTATCACATTTTAGAGATGTTTAAATAAAATTGCACTTCAGTTGGAAAGTGTTTCATAAACAATGTTTTATACATGAATCATGTTACTTGTTTTCTATAATGTGGCTACTTTGCCTTACTATGATGGGTATAATAGACATTCGATATTACTATATTTATTTATTTGTCATAAGACATATAATCAATGAAGAAATAAATGTATGAAAAACATAAATATACATAAATCATAATATTGATTAATGCATTATTTTATTTTAAGCTGATTAATATATTTGAAAATTATTAATATTCTTGAAAAATTAAATTTTTCTTAGGTCACATATCCCCTCCCCCTTTACTTACGTATCTAGCAACGGCGGGTATTTCCTAGTAGTAGTTTATAACAAAATAAATAATTTGTTAATAAAAAGTCATCTGAATCAGATAACCCATGTCTAATATGCAAGAATCACACCTACCTTTACCTGAATATTTTATTTCCACACTCACACACCGGCTATTAATTATAAACCACTTCAGACCTACAAAAATATCACGCTTGCCAGAATATTTTTCGCTGCAGTAAATCTGGGGCATGCAAACCTTGATTAAACATGCCATTTCAGCTAAGGGGATACCTAGATGAGCCTTGTAATTAGTTTAATTCATTCCGTGTATATACGTTTCTGAAACGCTCTGTTTCATATCTCGTAGGCACCTGTTTTGAACACGCCTTCTTGAACGGGAATGCTGGTATTGCATGACATTTTTCAATTTATAAAATTCAGTTATAAAGAGTTCGATTGAAGAAGAGAGGAAGGAATTTATGTGTTAATAAGGTATGTCTAATTTTCTCGGTGTCATGTTAGAGAAAATTTTAATATGTTGGTTTGCCAGATATGAGTTTTTGGCACATAAATGCCAGATACGTGATAAATATTATATAGTAATATGAAATTATATTACTTCTATATTGACAGTATCAATTATGGAGGTAAAGGTGTTGTTTGAGACTCCATGTTGGAAAAACGACACAATAGATTGAGACAATAATTGTGGGGTCGCTGGTGTAATAAGTCCCATCGCGTTGTATGTATATCTATGACAAAAGGATCGTATTGAATAAAATAATATTTATTTAACCTAACAATCTTGAAGATATACAGTATCAGTGTAATGCAAATTATAGTTTAATAAAAAATATTGCTACGTGTTCAAATTTATGTCACTTTTTCAATTATTTTTTGTCTTCAAATATTCAGTACCCTGTTTTACAAATAGCAAAAATTACAAACAGGAACTTCGAAACACAAAATAAATATTCATCTACGATTTCTGTTCATCCTGCTTTACTTGTGTGGTCAATTGTTCTGTCTTGGACTAGAACTCACTGGACGGGTTTCAGGGAATGTCACTGTAACCGACTGTTTTACCCCTTTTTTTCTCGCCATACTTGTTCTGGATGCTCCTCGACCAAATTCATTCTGCTACTGCTTCTCGCACTTACGTGTACTTGGAATTACTGCCTCGTGGATAATGGTAATTACTTGATTTCCTATATTTTTCTTTTTTTTTCAATTCTTCCTATTTTAAAGCTTGCAGCCTGTTTCATTGGTATTTATAGTAACGTAGTATTGCCAATTCTGAAACAAGCATTTGGGTCAATTAGAGTTATATGCACAGACTTGAAAATGACTCTAGTCTAATTAATCTTCAAAATTAAGCTACTGCTGCATTTCTTTTTTCGGCATTGTGGCCGTGGTTTATCTGCTTTGTTGATTTAAATATTTCGTTATTACATGATTTGGTCTTTCAAATATATATATCTATATTATATACGAATATGTATATAAACTATATATATATAACTTATATACATATGTGTATATAAACTATTTTGACAAAATAAGAGGGGTGATAGTGAACATTAAGACCAGCAATATTTACAATGGAACCTAGGGTGGCATTCCACTCTAAGTGTCAGAAAAGAGTAATGTTAAAGTTGAGCTTTCAAGAGTGAAAATAAGGAGAATTAACGTAATCATAAGTTGGACAATCCTATTTCTTTACACCAGAGAAATGCTCAAAGTAGATGATCAAAGTGACGGCCAAGGGTGTCGTTGCACAATTCACACTGGCGAATGAGCCACTGGCGCACCCTATCGAAGACACCTGGTGTCGTGTTTATCCTGTCCGCTGCAACAACGATTCTCGCGCCGAAATTTTCTACGGAGTCCACAGGCGTCTCGTACACCAATGATTGTATGTGCCCCCAGAAGGGGTCCAGTGGGTTGAGTTCCGGTGAGAGTGGAAGCCAAGCCACAAGTCCACTACGTCCAATCCACCATCCAGGATATGTGGCATTCAAGAAGTGTCGGATGACTAGAAGTGACGATGATGTTCTGGAGATGTAATACTTCTCCGGCACGACAGCTTTGTCGTCCGAAGTGGTGACTTGTGCTTGTTGGACGTGTTTCGAAGTTACTATTTTCAGACACTAAGAGTGGAATGCGACCCTAGGTTCCATAGAAAATATTGTTCGTCTTGATGGGTACTATCACCCCTCTTATTTTATCAAAACAGTTTATATACACCCTGTATATATATATATATATATATATATATATAACTGATATGATGTTGATGAGTATATATATAACAGATATATATATATTATATAATATGATAAAAAACTTTTGGGTTCACAAGACATTCTTGAATTACAGATATATGACAAACTTTCATCAAGGAAAAATGACAAATATAGAGTTGTCAAAGACACCAACTTTATTGGTGTTTCTTTTTTTTTTTTGTTTATTTGTGTCACCGGGAGATATGTGAGACCTGGAATATGTGAGATAGTTTTATGTTGATTATTTATGTAAAGTCAGGTCTGTAATGTCAGATAATGATCTGAATGACGCCAGTTTTACAGCGGCCCTGACCCGAGAGGTCAATAGGCCATAAAAAGAGGAGGTTAAAGTGAAGCCACGAGATTGGTTAAAAAGGTTAAACAATATAGAAGTTAGCTGTCGCATCGGCCTGAGATCAGTCAATGGTAGTCGAAGAGGCGTATCAGACCTCAGGCAAAAAGAGGTAGCAACATGTAGAAAGTAAGCAGAAGTAGTACCAAACAATAAATGACACACAAACACTTGAGTAACAGTGCGAGATAGACTTGAGTACGCGATCCAGAGAGATCAACACCAAATATCTTGAGTGTAATGGTCTTGAGTATAACTTCAATGACAGAAATGCAGAGGTGATGAGATCAGATTCAGTTGTTTTCGGAGATCAGTAAGAGATTCAAAGTAATGTAGTGAGAGATGCCTTACAGTAGTGCGCCGTCGTGATGGAGGCAAAGGTGGTTGTGTGTCAATGCACAAAGACGAAATTGGAGGTTCAATAATTGTATTAGGTCATGTCCCATTTCATAAATAAATTACCTGGTCTCACATGTCAAATCTCCTCCGCAAATAATATTATTATTGTAATCAATTCAATAATTAACCAAATATTTTTAATAAACATTTTTATTTTAAAGTCAAAAATAGTGCAGTGGATTGTGAGTAGCATTATATTAATAAATATTTTATTCCAGGGCTCGTGCTAAAGATTTTATGGCGGGTTAAAGCGGCATTTCTAGTATCAACGCAATGTAATTAATTAACTAAAATTCAATAAATATTTGTGCACCATTTTCCTAATGCCTATAAATGAGTGTATTTGTCATTTATTGAAACACAAATTAAATAATTGTTGCTTTAATGAACTTTTAAGTTATTTTAATGTATAATTGTGTATACATTGAGCTCGTTTGAATCATCGTAATTTGTTCCAAATGTTTACCCCACACTATAGTGAATATCAAAACAATGCTTAGTAGTAGATATGATTTTTAAAGATAACATGATAACTAATGTTGTTGTCTATGTATTTTGCCAATGATGTTATATTAAAAACTGCGGAAAAACCAAATGTGGCTACATATCAGTATTCTGAATAAACATTTCTGAAGATCGCTGAGCAATATTTTCATATCTAAATGAATAATGACATTAATTTTCGCTGAAAATCTTATTTTCCTGAATAAAAATTAAGAACTTCTAGTCACATAATTGCAAAGGAACCTCACGTGCACATATGTATATTTTTCAGAGCTGCGGCATGTAAGCCTTGATTAAACGTATCATTATAGCAAAGGTGCTTCCGAGATGGGCCTTATAATTAGATTAATACGTTACGTGTATACACGTCTTTGGAACGTTCTCGCAGACACCTGTTTGAAACACACATTTTTGGTCGATAAATGCTGAGATTGCACAGAATTTTTCACTTAATGAAATTTAGCCGTACAGCTCCTGTAGCTTTCAGTGAAATGCTCGCAAATGTTTTAGAGTGTATCCAACATATATAGATTAAAATAACTATTTAATAAACCACTATATTAATATTTTCTTAATTTTGCCAATTCGAAAACGAAATTGCGTAAACCTTGTTAACACATATATTACTGTTTTTACTCAAAAATCAACTCTATGGCTGAATTTCATTAAGTGAAAAGTTCTATGCAATCTCAGCATTTATCGACCAAGAATGTGTGTTTCAAACAGGTGTCTACGAGAGCGTTCCAGAGACGTGTATACACGTAACGTATTAATCTAATTACAAGGCCCATCTCGGAAGCTCCTTTGCTATAATGATGCGTTTAATCAAGGCTCACATGCAGCTGCTCTGAAAAATATGCATATGTGCACGTGAGCTTCCTTTGCAATTAGATGAGTAGAAGTTCTTAATTTTTATTCAGGAAAATAAGATTTTCAGCAAAAATTAATGTCATTATTCATTTAGATATGAAAAAATTGCTCAGCGATTTTCACAAATGTGTATTCAGAATATTAATCTGTGTTGCGACGTCTGGTTTTCCGCAGTTTTTAATATAACATCATTGGTAAAATCCACAGACAACAACATTAGCTATCCTACACTATGGTGTAGGGTAAAAATTTGGAACAAATTACGATGATTTAAGAGCTCAACATATGCAACAATTATACACTAAAATAGCTTAAAAGTTCACTAAATCAATATACAAAAATAACATTTCGGCAGAGATAAATAGCTGACTATTTTAGGAAGGAAGTTGGAATTTTCATGACCCCGTGTTTGCGGTTTTTCGGGTCAGCTTTCCAAAATTATCAACAAAGTAGTTGAAAAAATGAGCAAAGGTTACAAAATGTTTCACAGTGAATGTATTACTTAAAAGTTAGTACAATATGATTTCGCAAATTAGAATATTTTGCTAAATTTCAAAATAACTTCCTTAGCCTGAAAACAAGAATCATGCTTTAAACGCAGATACAAAAAATAATTTTCTAATTCAGTTTATGGAATATTAGGAATTTTCAGCTGACTTATCGAGTAATCCGGGCACTTTATTTTTATCTTTATTTTTTTGTTTTTTTCACTCATATAATTTTTCGGGCTGTGGAGTAAAATGTATCAAGGGCGTGAAGAGTTCACGTTAACTGTAGTCAAGTAAATATAAAAACTTCGTTTTGTGGGTAAATATGGGCATACCGCTTCTATGCATAACTTGACATGAGCAGATTTAATGAAGGCAGACCATTTATTTTTTTAATAAATTTCTATAATATTTAATTTTAAGCTATATTTTTTAATATACGACAGGCTAGTAGGGCGCAGAATATTATTTTGTAAGAAGCCTATTTCGCAGCATTGAGCCTCGTCCAAATTTGAACAAGTTATGTTAATATCTCAAAATATAAAATTCGACATATATTAACAAAAATTACAAACCAAATTTTTTTAAATATATCATATATAAATCATGATTTTGTTTAATCACAAAGGGCATCTGATGTATCAAATCAAGAAAGCTGTTTGCTCCAAACAAGGACGCAGCATATCGAACCTAAACATCATATACGTGAATGAAGATTCTTTCAGAATACAGCATGTAAAAATAGAAACTTCATTAGACACATCCTACAAGGTTTAATAAATGCATCAAGCTGCTTCAAACGCAGAACTGAATCTTTCTTGTTAGGTTAAATTAGAAACATCATTCCAGCAAAAAAAGGCAAGAGCGCATCTGAAACATTTGAAGGATTCTAATAGTTTCTCACAAAATAAAAGATCAAATTAAGTCCTGTATGATGAAAAATATGGACAAAACCGCTTTTGGAGGATACCTGAGTATCACCTTTAACTAATAACTGAAAACATGCTTAGATAACGTTGTAAAAATATTTAGAAAAATATGAAATACATATGAATTAGAAAAATATGAATTAGAATTAGAAAAATATGAAATATGGTTTCGGAAGATACATGAGCAGCAACCTCAACTAACAACTACAAACATTTAATGCATAAAATAAAGTGCACGGTATCAATACATATGTATATATATATATATATATATATATATATAGTTAAATACTATCGCCATTGTCAGAAACTGGCTATTCTATCGGTTTTAATTTTTTAATTCGAATTGTATGGCTGTCCTGATGAGAATGCAATTTCGAACTAACCGCCATTTTTTGTGTAGTTTCAATTGATTGTACTCTATGTCTTAATCTTTTATCTTGAGCTAATTATTATTGCCTTTTCTCATTTTTGCCGTGTTTTCTTTTTCTTTTTCTTTATATTTATATACTTTTAATTGTGAATTTTGTATCCTAATATTCTTCTCATCCCCCTTTCCATTGTAGTGATATGTTACCTTCTATCTTTATCCTTAGTCTTGGTCTATAGTTACTCATTTGTAACAGATATGCTAGAGATGGGATTTTTTGTACATTCAGTAGTTTATGCAAAATTTTCGATTAAAATCTTTCAATTTATATATATATATATATATATATACAAGTATATATATATATATATATATATATATATATATATATATATATATATATATATATATATATATATATATATATATATATATATATATATATATATATATATATATATATATATATACAAAAATAATATTTCGGCAGAGATAATTAGCTGAATATTTCAGAAATGAAGCTTGAATTTTCATGACCCGTGATTGTGGATTTTCGGATCAGCTCTCCGAAATTATCAACAAAGTAGCTGAAAAAATGAGAAAAGATTGCGGAATGTGTCACGGAGTGTGTATTGCTTAGAAGTTAGTACAATGTGATTTCACAAATTCTCATAACGCAAATTAGAATATTTCGAAATTTAAAAATAACTTTCTTAGCCTGAAAACAGGAATTCCCAAGGTTTAAACGCAGATACAAAAAATAATTTTCGAATTCAATTTAAGGAATGTTAAGAATTTTCAGATGACTAGGAGAGTAATCCGTGCTCTTTATTTTAAACTTTATTTCTTGTATTTTTCACACATATATTTTTTCGGTTCGCAGAGAAAAATCTATCAAGGGGATGAAGTCTCCACGTTAATTGTAGTCAAGTAAATATAAATATTTCGTTTTGGGGATAAATATGGGCATACCACTTTTATTCATAACTTGCTATGAGAACATTTAATGAAGGCAAACCATTTATGTTTTTAGTGAATTTTAATATAATTTAATTTTAAGCTATATTTGTTAACATGCGACAGGTTAATAGGGCGCAGAATATTATATTTCAAGCGGCTTATTTCGCAGTCTTGAGCCATACCCAAAATTGAACAAGTTATGTTAATATCTCAAAATATAAGATTCAACATATAATAACAAAAATTATATTCCAGAATTTCTTTTATAATATATAATATATAAATTTAAGATTTTGCTTAATTACAAACGCTGGAGTATCTAATGTGAACAAATCAAGGAAGCTGCTTGCACCAAACAAGGACGCAGCAAATTGAACTTAAAAATCATGTTATTCAATGAAGATACTTTCATAATACAGTATGTAAAAGTAAAAACTTCATTAGACACATCATGCAAGGTTTAATAAATGTATTAAGCTGCTTCAAACGCAGAATTGAATCTTTCTTGTTAGGTTAAATTAGAAACACCATACCAGCAAAAAAGGCAAGAGTGCATCTGAAACAATTGAAGGATTGTAACAGTTTCCCACCAAATAAAATATCAAATTAAGTGCTGTATGACGAAAAATGTGGAAACAGCCGCTTTTGAAAGATACCCCACTAACACCTTCAACTAACACCCAAAAACATGTGTAAATAATGTAAAAATATAAGCAATAAAATTAGAGACACATATCATAGATAAAAAGGTCATTTATCAAATTTATTAGTTTGTAAAAATATTTAGGAAAATATGCAAAAAATAATTTTCTAATTCAAGATGCCAAATTAAGATAGAAAAGTTATATACAATCCAGTTAAGATACAAAAAGTAATTTTCTAATTCAGTTTAAGTAACATTAAGAATTTTCAGCACATTAGGTTTAACTTTATTTTTTGTATTTTTCACTCATATACGTATTCGGGCTGTAGAGTAAAATGTATCAAGGGGATGAAACCGTAGTTAAGTAAATATAAAAACTTGGCATACCGCTTTCATTCATAACTTGCCATGAGCAGATTTAATGAAGGCATACCATAAGTAATGTCCATTACTTAAATTAGAATATATATATATATATATATATAATACAGAAATTTTAAGCCTTTCACAATAATCTTTTTCTTTCACAATTATTATTCCAAATTCCTATTTCATGCCCAGCACATATTGGAACTACATTAAATTCTATTCCACGCCACTAACATTAACAAAGTCTGCCACCTTTTCCTCCAGATCATACCATATATGATTACTAATTTAAACCCCTGCGTAAACATTCTCATATGAAACTGCTTTCTCAATCACAATTTTTAAAGCCTAAAACGCAAAGTCAGCAGACCCATGTCTCATATCCCCTCCCCCTCCGATGTAAATGTAATTCGTACTTGTGTGTGAACCAACGCAGACGGCATTGAGATTTCTTGAGAGCTGGAAGCCGGAGTTCAAGTGTCCGATGTAACTATATCTATTTCGAGTGTGAAATAATAAAGTAGATTTTGGTGATGTGAAAGTGTCTCTTCCCTGGATTGCTTCCTCCTTTTATATCACACACACACATTATATATATAACATATATACATCCATACCCGTTCACATCACTTTAATAGCACCAAAAATAAATCACACCAAAAGCATTTCATCGAATGAAATGTATGTAATATTTTCTATGATTAAGAAGACACAAGCATTTCACAGTTAAAATATTTGCATTTGCTACCAAACTGCTGGACTAAACCAAAGTTCAAATAGCGCCATCTATTGGACTCTACCAGTGTTTTTTTCTGAAATATGTCGTTCTCTTTCTCCAAAAAAGACAGAAGAGAAATAGGAGGCAGGAGGCATATATCTCCAGTTACAAATTCCTACATTTTTATTTGTAAAAAAACTGTTTATGGATTCTCTATTTAAAGAGTATTCGGGACATAAAAATTCAAAACAAGATGGCACCAGATGAATTTAATGAATATGTATTGTGGTGAAAGGCGGGAGCATTTTTTTTTCACAGCTTTGTAGAATTAATTGATCGATATTTTTGCGATCTTCTGAAACTTAAAATATGTCTTCCAATATTTTAATAGTTGCCTTTCAGGTAAAGGCATTTTCTTTTAATTTTATTCAAATTTATTCTCAAGACCAATTCTTCTTCTAAATATATTTTCCCATTATGAAATTATTGTGCATAAAAATATTTGCAATTTGCAAAATACATGATAAAATATACAATGCAAAATTCTCCATGCGATATATTTATTACGAAGTAAAAGTTTCTATTTCATTCTAGCTTTCTGTTGTGAAATACAAAGGTTCTTGATGCCGTAAACATCTTAACAACATGGTTATAGATATATGTTTAGTGCTTACTCATTTGCGCGTTAACTACGAAAACTATCTAAATCCGTTTTGAATAACAGAACTATAAATAAAGTTAGTAATTTTCAATAACAGCGTGCTCAAGATATATGAGAATAATATCCCCAGAAGTCTATAAAAGTAATTGAAAAAAAACAGTGGATTTTGTGTTAATATATTACCATATCCCTATAACAACCTATGGGTACATTTGTATATCTTCAAAAATAAAAGAACTTATGGTTTAAATACCACATACTTAAAACGTGTATCTTATATTTTCTTTTTAGTTTATTTGTTTTTCTTTAGAAGGACGGTCCAATCTTCTTTTCACCAAGACCATTCACAGGAATTGCATACAACATATTTCGTCTAGACTTTTTCTTTAAAATAATCGATGCCATTTCATTTATTTTCTTTCCGGGTTGTAGGTTGTATATATTTCTCAAGAAAAGCTGATACTTATCGCATGTTACAATGCAAAAACTCATACTAGTTTCCATTATACAGTAAATTATGAATAGTCGATTTATTTTTTGTATCTGATATTTAACAAATTATCATTTTATCATTTAATATGCTTATTCAATTCGGGGACATAAAAACTATGCTCATTAAAATCCAGCAAATCAGGCTCCAATTAGCATTGTACCATTTAAAAATTCATGATGTATTCGTTAAATCCGTAATTTCACCTAATGCGGGTTGGTTATAATCAAACCTGTTGTACGCAAAATCTTCTAAATGTAGAATTTACGTAATTAAATACGAAAAATCATCCTATCGTTGAATTTTGACCACATGTCCCACTTTGAGGCAAATTGTTAGAGCTTTTGGCTTCGTTCCTTACGTGATAGGTTCTAGCATGTTTATTAAAGAAGAAATATGAGTATGCATTCATGGTCAAAGTGTTTGAATAAATTTAAATTTAGATTTCGGTAAAAATACAGAAAGATCTCAGCAGATAAGCATTATGCAAAATATGTATCCGTTTATTCCCAACAACAGCAAAGCAATAATAATAATGTTAAAAATAATAGCAACTATAATAATAATGCTAATAATAACAACAACAATAATAATTATAATACTAAAAGCCATTTTTTCATACTGTCATAATTCCAGTTTCTCAATGCACAAAACTGTTTTTCGTACTGTACAATTTATGCGCTAATGCACGTTAAAAAATATGTTTTAGTTTCACGTATATTTTCTTTCAGTCCAAGAAACATACAAAGAAAGCACGAAAACAGAAAACATATATCCAGTTACATGTTACTGTATTTCTCTGTTTGTAGAAAAACAATTTATTGATCTTTGTTTGAAGAGTATTTAGAAAACAAAAAGTTCGTACTAACGTAATATCAGACGAATTCAATGAATATGTATGGTAACGAAATACGTTTCATATTTTTTGCAGTTAGCTAGATTTAATCGATATTTTTTCTTAACTCTTAAGACTCAAAAGGAGTACCGCATATTTTTAATGTTTTCCTCCCAAATAAAAGTGTTTTCTTTAGATTATAACCAAATTTGTTCATATGCGTTGCTATTTTTTGTTAAAGTCTTTCTTTACCTGCTGACGAAATTTTGCTATGTTAATTTTCTTATGTTTTTTATTTTATCCTTGAAACATTCAGCTCTCAGGATCTGCTATAGATAGAGCTCAGATGCAAACTGATGTGGATCCAACAGATTCCGGAGAGAATAGAGAGAAGGTTAGCTAGAGCTCAGTAATGACTGAGTTGTATAGTTGTATCCAACTGATTTTAAAGAGAATAGGGAGGAGGATGGATAGAGCTCAGGTAATGACTGATTTGGGTCAATCAGATTTTGGAGATAATATGGAGGATGATAAATCCCTCACAGCAAAAATCGTCACATGTGTAACTAAGGCTCCTCAGTATACGAGCTGACTCGTCAAGCATATTGAAGCCCACCAAGGTCGAAAGCGTAATCTTTTAGAATTAACTCTATGCGTATTTTCACTTTAGGAAGTACTATTGAAATAATTTTTGGTAGGTGTTCTGCATCAAACTACTCTAAACATACCAGAAAAAGGTTTAGGTAATTTCGCTTTCCCAGAAATGAAGCGGGAATAAAAGAATAGCTCATAAATAGATCATTGGATACCGGTACAGGAGCATAAATGTTACAATATTGTAATTGAAACTTCTATTTTTATATAAAGTATTTATTTTAAACACTCATTTTAGAATTTCTGTAACTGTAGTATATAGTATTATTGCCGTTTATTTATTATAGTCTTATCTTAATAAACGTGGTTTGTAGTCCTGAACGTGTTATTCTCTCTTCCAAACTTAAAAGTATAATTGCTTCAAATTGTATATATATATATATTAAAGATTTATTCATGTTACACTAATATTTTTCAAGTTTTATACACTTTATTCCATTTTTAGAGTATAATGAATAATAAAATTGTTGAATCCTATTGTTAACAAACTGTCGCCAAGTGGAAATCTTATCATATTATAATAATTATGTAAACATAAGCTAAAATGGTAAATAAATCGAAATGTATTTATTATAAAAGATAATGAATGGTCAAATAGAATTTTTTTACTAAAAACTGGTAGAAATTATGTCTGAATAACTCGAATTTACTTTGGGATGACACTAATATTTTCATCGCCAAAACTGATATTTTCAGGCACTGATATTTTCATCGCCGAGATTGGCGCCACTCATTTGATGTAAATATTGGCGCTATGTTTAGAGGTTCCAGTTTAGAGGATTTCCTCAATATTATCTTTTAAAGCACTTCAATTCTTTTGTACTAGGCATAAAAAAATATAATTTACAATACAAATTTATATAATTTATTATTATTATTAAGATTTTAAATGCTGTATTAATCTAATCTATACATCCACAGGTTTATAACAAAATTGCCCGTCTTTAAAATTTTAGTACCTTTAAAATTAAATGCACATTTTTATTTTAAAGTGCTCTCCCACCCCCCGGGGTAATTTACACACTATACTATGTATCATCATAAATATATATTTCAAAAACAACTTTTTATTATTTAGTCTAGGTATTTCAAATAATTCAAGGTCTTTCTGAGCTCATAATAAGACCATATTTTATTCTATATAATGTTAGAACTGTAACAGATGTAAAATTGAAATATACATCAAAGTATTTCAAAAATTTTAATAAGACCGGATTTTTGCAGAAAATAAATAAGAAGAAAAGGAAATATCCATCTATTTGTTAATCTGCTTATAGAGTGAGAATCATATTTTCGATTCTTGTTAATAAGTGTCGCGTAATTACAAATGTTACTCCAATCTAATTCATATTTATAAAAATATAACTCAGTTGTAAATTTGTTAACATTATCCAATATCTGTAAAAATCAATATTTGGAGCACGTGTTAAACCGCCAAATATGGTAACCCATGTATTTGAAAAAACCTTACTGGGCTTCAATATGCTTAATAAGTCAGCCTGTAGTATAAGAGCTCTATGTGTGACAGTGACGTTGAAGATGTCACGTGACACCTGGGTCACAATGTGAATATCATATTTGTGACTTCTATTCGACGTTACTTATTAGTAACTTTGTAACTTCATTGTGACTATATTCTATGATGTTTCCACAATTTGATTAGCACATAACAACCCTCACAGCAAAGATCGTCACATGTGTGACAGTGACAGCGTAGTCACGTGACACCTGGGTCACAATGTGACGTCATATTTGTGACTTCTAAGCGACTTCTAGTAACTTTTTGACTTCATTGTGACTATATTCTGTGACGTTTCCACAATTTAATTAACACGTAACAATGTGACGGCATTACAATGGCAACTGCAATGTGACGTCACAAACAAGTTAATAAGCGACGTCACAAACGACCATGAAAATGGCCAAAATGACTTCGTTGTGACCGACCTCAATATGACATCGCCGAGACGTACTGCGACGTCCTGTGACGTCCCAAAATCACAGTGTGGTGTAAATCTTACGTCACTGTGAAAAAAAATGTTGTAAGGTATATCAATTATCATCTAAGCAACATCTGTAGCAGATCTCGAGAAATAAATGTTTCAAGGGAAATGTAGATATTTTAATCGAAATTGACATCTCTAGAACCGAAAGTCAAAATCCTTGCGGTGTCCCTTAACTCCCTCCAGAATTAAATGCTGAATCTATATCAGTCATTATCCAAATTCTATCTATATCCAATTCTGAGAAAAATATGTTTCAAATAAGGTATTTACACCAGAAATAGAAAATACTTTCTTAGTAAGCCATCCTACATCCTCTAGAAATTATACTGAATCATCTATATCAGTTATCATCTAAGCTCTATCCGTAACCAATTTTTATAAATGTATGTTTCAAGTAAAATGAATTTTTTAACTGGAAATGAAAAAATATCCGCAAGTGATAATCCGTAGTGAACAGTTTTCTCTCCTCGGAAATTTGATGCTGAATAAATCATCCATTGCCTGATATTTATCTATTCTCCTCCCTTTTCTCCTCCAGAATCTGCTGGATCCAAATCAGTCAATATCTGAGCCCTATGAATCATTCTCTCTATTTTCTCCAAAACCTGCTAGATCCAAAGCAGACATTATTTGAGCTATCTACCCTCCTCCCTATTCTCCTCCAAAATCTGCTGGATCCAAATCAATCGTTATTTGAGCTTTATCCCTAACAGCATTTTTTTCACAGTGACGTAAGATTTACGTTACACTGTGACTTTGGGACGTCACAGGACGTCACAGTACGTCTCGACAATGCCCTATTGAGGTCACAGCGAAGCCATGTTGGTCATTTTCATGGTCGTTTGTGACGTCGCATATTAACGTTTGTGACGTCACATTGTGATTGTCATTGTAATGTCGTCACATATGTCATCAACATATCTTACGCAAAAAAGGTCGTTAAGCAAATGTGTACCCATTTCATATTTATTTAAATATGCATTGGCTAGTATAGATGCACCCCCCCCCCATGGGGATTCCGAATATTTGTAGTAAGTTATACCATTAAAAAAAAACAGTTTCGAATATACCAACTGTACCAAAGACTTATAACCTGGCATCGTAATGCAAGATTGCAAATCATATCTTTCATATTCTTCGATCGAAATATATATATATAAATCCTTTATATCAACATTGTTCAACAAATCAGTAAAGTCAAAACTTTTTAATTGTAATCTGTGAAGAATACGTTTTACAATATCAACTACATAATAATTATTAGAAACGATAAATATCCCTGTGATTTCATTTTTATTACAATAGGTTTCAATATCTTCAAAAGTTTTTCATTAACTGTAGTCAGATAAGTTTTGCATCCCACTGTTAATAGTGTTTAGTAAACAGTGAAGTAATATTAATTTGCTATAAATAGACATCGGCAAAATTTTAAGCAGCTCTATATGGGAGATTTTAATGCCATGCAACGTAATTTTTTCAGAGCCAGCCAATGTGTTCTGAAGAAGACATTCTATGGTTGTGTGCAAGGTTCTTTAATATAAAGTTGGGAACTCGACTCGTCAACCAATGACAAAGTTGTTAGCTTGACGCAATTCGTCATTCGTGATGTCATGGTACAGAGTAAACTTTGAGAGGAGTTGCCAATACACACAATTTATTACAGTTAAAAATAGTTTGTTAAGTTTGAAGTAACATATTCAGGCCTAAACAATTTGCACAAATATTTTATTTTGTGCTGTGCACACATAATCCAGTGACACACAAGGAAATTTTGTGACGTCATTGGAGAAACATGACAGTCGTAGTTAAATTTGGTCCCGCTTGAGAGTTCAAGAACAAAATGCGTCCGTTCTTAATTCCCATGACGTTATAGGCATGGAACCAGTTAAACATAATTCAGTCATGCCCCAGGACAAGAACCCCCAAATTATTTAATGCATTTATTTCAATTAACTGTTGTTTAAATCGCACAGCATTCTAGATGTTTAATCCATTGATTTTGATTAACTGTGGCTTATATCGCACAGCTTTCTAGATATAATGTAGGGAATTAACAATCAATATGTATGGGTTTCGTCCAGAAAAGAGCACCAGGCGCGAAGCGCCTTTAATCTCCAATCTCTAGGTGTGGTTCTTATCTTCATACTGTGACATTATTTCATTTGCCCATAGTTGGAGGTTCGAGGTTTTTGATTTACTCTTTTTATTATTTGACTTAGCTCCTAGTGTGGCAGTTTGTTGCACATTTAGAGTTTGAGTAATTTTGGGGAGTTGATGCAGTTCTAAGGATTTCCTATCAATTTGGCAGTTTAAGGTTTAAGAACATTTTTTAGAAAACAGTGATCGAGTTTTAATTTAATATCAACTCGATCGGAATTAGGTAAGTTGGGACTTACCTAATTCCGATTTTCAATATTAAGTACCGCGCGGGGTCTCTTACGTGATTTGGCTTTGCGATGATCATAGTCATGCAGATTGAATAGTAGTTCATTTGGAACAGATGGCAGATTTTTATAGAATTTAAGCGCTAGCTTTTTAATTTTGGGCTCTAACAGTTTTTATTTTGAAGTCTTTCCTAATTACCGAGTTTCTTAAGTATCTAGGAGCTTTCCTTATAATCCTTAGGGTTTTGTTTTGTTTTGTCTCTAGTAAGTCTATAGTAGTTTTACAGGCATATCCCCATACGGGTGCTGCATACAGCATTCCCGGGCGGATGACCGATTTATAAATTAGGAGTTTATTTTGATAACTTAGATTTCCGTTTCCTATCATTGGGTATAAGGCTCCTGTGGCCATATACGCTTTTTTGATTAAGTTCGTTACGTGCTGTTTCCAGGTTAGGTGGGAATCTATCGTTACACCTAGGTATTTAGTAGATTTTTCCGCTTTTAGGGCATGGTTGTTTATGTACAGAGGCGGCGGAGGTTTACGTTTTCTAGAGAAATAAATCCAATGACATTTATTGGGGTTTGATTTTATTCGCCATTTTTCCAGCCATGTTTGGAGTATGTCTAAGTGTTGTTGTAGCTGTCTGTGCATTACTGAGACGTAAGGATGTTTTGCAAGTATCGCACTGTCGTCTGCATAGAGTGCCAGCTCCGTGTCTAGGGTCCTGGGGATGTCATTTAGATATATGTTAAAGAGTGTCGGGCCCAGGATGGATCCTTGCGGTACACTACTTTTAATGAGCTTGGGTGTAGACAAGTTATCTTTTACTCTAACTTGGAAGTGTCTGTTATTTAGGTATGAGATTAAAAGTTTGACAAGTGCGTCAGGGACTTTTAGAGTGATCAATTTGTATGCTAATCCACAGTGTCACACTTTATCAAATGCTTTTTGTATGTCAAGAAAAATCGCAGCTGTGGGTGTCTTACTATTAAGTCCAGAAGATATGTACTCTACCACTCTCAGCAATTGATGAGGGGTGGAGTGTTTTGGCCGAAATCCAAACTGCTCCGGAATGATAATATCATTCTCACTAAGGTGCGTGTTCAGTCTATTAAGAATTATTTTCTCAGTAATTTTACTAAGTGTCGGTAGTAAGCTGATTTGTCTATAGTTGGCTGGAATTGTGGCATCCTCACCAGGCTTACGGATCGCTATAATTATCGCTTCCTTCCATTCTTTGGGGAAATAATTTAGTTTTAGTATTTTGTTTATTAGGGTGGTCAAGTAAAATATTATATTTAAGGGTAGGTTTTTCACAATCAATATGTAAACGAAAGCATTTATTATATAAAATGAGCTTATTAAACATTATCGGTATCTATGAATAGTATGCAGAAAGAAAAGAAAAATGTTTTTAATTCTTAATTTTTCGTAATCTCAACCCTATAGAGGCATAGCATAATGTTATCCGTTTATGACTCAACTAAGGGTGTCCAAGAAAAGAATTACCTATGATCCGTCCGTCAATATATAAATATAAATAAAATTTTGACTTGAAGAGAAATAATTAGTTTATGAAATCCACACAGAAACGTTATTTCAATTAGTGTATATTTAATTGGTCATTTTAGCATCTGCGGAAAACGTAATTTGGAATGAAACCATCTGCTTTAAATTTTACCCTCGTCTTTCGCATTTATGCGCAAATACATTATTTCAATGTCCTAAGAAAACACCGAATGCAAAAAAGGGGAGTGGACAAATGTAGGCGGGGCCATATACACGATAGATACCAGTGGCTATGCACAAATTTAATCTTAAAGATGTTTTATAAGTAATGGTATTTTCAATTATCGAACATAATTGTCAGGATTTTCAACTTGTTTTACATCTTATAGGAGGCGTAGCCGCCATGACCCATGCTTTAGCCATAAGCGAAGCTACGAGGGCAAAAGTTGGCCGAGCCACATTTAGGAAACTGACATTCCACTTTTTGTCTTATAATTCAAAAGTTTAACACTTTTTTACTTCGTGAAAATGCAAATGAATTATTTTGTAAATCAATACCTAATCTGTTATGTATAATTATATAATTGATATAATAGAAATATGTTAAGAAATATTTACTTAAGAGAAAACATCTATGTCGTCCTCATTAAAATATTCTCCTACTTGCCAATAGAAAGTTTCAGCTCAAAATAAGTTTATTTTAGGTAAAACTATTCTGAAACTTGGCTAAGCTTATGGTAAATGCAACAGCTTAAGGTATATTTTATAACTAAGACCACGCCAGTGGCTATAAGAGGGATGGACATGACCTTCTTTAACAAAGGGCTCATAAAGTTCAGGTCACCTTTCAACAGAAAGTAAACATATAAACGTAGAGTCAAACTAGTTTATTTTATTTTACTAATGGTCAAGTACTTAATATATTAGTTCATTCGCTGATACATTATCGATTAACTTAATCGTCCTTATCGATTAATCGTCCTTATCGATTAACATCCATGCCCGCAAGTAGCACTCGAATCCTCAACCCAGCAGCCGAGTAAGAACGAGAAAACGTTTGCATTGACTTCTTATTCACCGGGTCGTTTCCAAAATATAGTGATAGGGACACGGTCTCTATCATAGTTATGTGACCCCTATTAAAGAAAGTTAAGTGAAACCAAAAAATTAAAAGAATCCAAAAGAATCAAATCTCGCCAAAAAATGAAAAGAATAATTTTCGAGTTGAAATTTTGTAAAAAGATGCACACATTTTAAGCTGATGCTGAATATTATACAGATAGATGTAAGTAATCTTGACGATGAAAGTGTGAGATAGATGAGTGCAGCCCCACGTTCCACACATATTTTCAATATATACACAATATGCTGTATATAAGAACCCAAAAGTACTACGATAATTTTTCGTTCTTTGTATACGATAGTAACAGACATGCAGACAATAGTACTGTGATTGAAATTCAAGTAGTATTGTCACAAACCCAAGCCCAGAAGAAAAACTACAATGACAATAAAAATCTTACGCTCATACGCTTCACAGAAAATTTAATGATTTCTCCAAGATGCAATTCGGTTCTTTATATCTTACTCCAGTATCAAATTGTAGCAGTTTCATTACGATAATGACATTTGCATTCTTAGATATCTCTGGACGGCCGTTGTGCGGAGTCTGAATTCTGCCCGTTTTCTAGTTAATAAATATCTCAATCGTTAAGTGACTATATAATTTCAATTTAGTTAAACACTATAACTCTTCAAAAACTAACTAAAACCACGCTTGCAAAACAGTTTTCTGTAATAAAAACTGAAAAGCAGTTCTAGATTTTTTATCTGCGTATTATCAGAATGATTCTTAATATATACAAGTATAGAATTTTTTAATTTATTATTAAAATAATTTTATTTTAGTAACGTGATTCAATTTCAGTAACGTTTAGTTATCAAAAACAAACCCCTAAATCCAAATTGGTTTGGTAGAAGTCGAGAAAATAGAACTTTTTACGGACATTTATTACGATATTCTCAACCTGGGTATTTACACACACACACACACACACACACACACACACACACATATATATATATATATATGGTTAATAAGTTTCGATAAGCTTAAATTCTTAATAATAATTTCACATTAGTATCTTATTTCAGCCATAGTTTTACATTCTCTTGTATTTACATTACAATATATTAACATCTATTTATTTCGCAACTTTTACTTTTAGAATATCACATTTTACTGCCATTACGCAGTACGGTTTTTATTACTCACTTTGGAAACAGTAGATCTCTTCTTTACATTTTAACGAATGGCAACATTGGTCTAGTTATGTTTTACTCGTCATGGTTGTACATTTGAGGTGTATTCTAAGGTATTTATGTTTCCTATGTATTTTTTCAATATTTATGCTTGTCGTCCTAATAACACATGTTTATAGATAAAATCTATAACACATGTTTATAGATAAAACAACATATTTTTTTTTTATTTTCACTGGAGAAGAATCACTGGAGAAGAATGGGCGAGGAGTAAAAATTCGTTTTTTCTTTGTTTTGGAAAGTAATGGACAAAAAGAAATCGGAAAATTTATTTGGAGATAAACCCAAACACAGGAAAAATATTATGGACACTTCCAGTTAATTACAAAAAGAGCCTGTGTGAGAGAGAGAGAAATAAAATGGGGTGTGGAGAAATAAAGATAAAAAATTTTCGAGTGAGGTATAAAAAAATCGGACACATCGAGACTAAGAGAAAATTATCGCATTTTTGACATTTTAGTGACGAGAAGTAAAGGACAAAATTTTCGTTTTTTTCTTAGTTATAAGAAGAAGAAAAAAGAAGTTGTAAGAAAATCGTGTTCAAACCTCAATATTTCTATTAAAGTTCACTTTATTGAAATGATCTGTAAGAAATTACTTCTAAAGAAATTTACAGTTTTCTAGGAGAGTGCGTGGGAACCCCTCCCATGATTATGCATATTTAAATATAAAAGAACAACAAAAGTAAACCATGTTAAATAATAAAATGTAAGTGATGTATGATAGATTTTCTGCGTACTCTACTTATTCTACATTCTACGTATTCTACACTACTACGTATTCTATGCAGTTTTCATACGTATTCTACGTTTGGGTTTTCTACCATAAAAACTTAACCCAGTGGTGCCCATACATAGGCATTAAAAATTAAAAATTTCTGATTGACAAATTTGTCTAAGGTATCGCGTAACAATTAAAAAAGTGTAACGTTTTGAAAATTAATGGGAGGGCTATTTCAATAACGTAGTCTTATTTCCTACTTTACTTTCAACATCTTTGTACTTTACATTGTCCACCTATCTCCAACAGGTAAAGCATTATAGGTCGTTTCAATCTTTTTGGGACACCCTCTATACCTATGAAAAGTTAAATTGGATCCTTTTATATCGCTTATATTATGCTACCATACCATACACACAAGCATAAACCATATTTGTTATTGTAGAAATTGAAAGAAAAATATATGAAATTAAAACAAAAATATAGGAAATAAAAATAAAATCTCAATATATTCAATAGCAAGATCGTATTGTTGATTTTGTTGGACGTCACATAAAGGAAGAGCTTTGATTTATTGAGCCGTAATGTCTCCATGTATATAAGCTAATTGGAACATGTACCAGTAATATTTTAAAAGTATATTTTAAATAAAAAATAATTTTATTAAATGATTATATGGATGTATTACTTCCCTTATAGTATCCAGAAAGCTTTACCGTGAAAGGCTTAAGCACAAGTATATTGAACACCTCTCTGGGTAACTCTGTTGCGCTCTTCGACATGCAAATATGTCCTATTCTATCGGGTTGAATAAAGCTTTTTCAATATTAATTTGGTACAAGGGGGCGATATATTGTATAGACCTATAAATACTTTATAATAATCGCCTTCGCCCACCAGCACTGTCACTTTTAATTTCAAATAGTTGCTATCAGTAGTAGGCAATGTAGGTACGACAGCTGCGGGTGTAATACATCCGCAGTTGGTATACTAACCGCTTTTAAGTATACACCCTGAATAAGAGCGTAAATACGTCTTTGCCCGCAGCGCGGTTCCAAAACGCTCTAAAAAGCCCTTAAACACAAATATGGCGTCATTTTCGTTAATTTAGAATCATTTTTGAAATGTTTGACTATATATTAAATATTATAAAAAAGTTACCAATTTAACGATATTTCACCAAATTAGTCGCCAAGTTTGCAAAATGTATCGACGAATGTTACAGACAGACGACGAGAAGGGATTACATTATATATAAATAAATTAATAGCGAATTGTTTAGCATCAAAATACAGAACTGTTACACAAAGAACCTTCTCGGCCGTCCAAATAGTTGCTCCTAGTCCTTTGGACGAGTCGGACGGTCTGGGTCTTCAACAAAGAACCTTCTCTCGCGAATGGCAATCTAGATTTACGGGAATGATGTTACAAAATGTGTCGCATAATGAAAAATGAGCAAGTGTTAAAACTTTTAATTTTAAGTAATCTTTTGATATATTTAATTGTAATATGTAAAATATCTCGAGAACGGTTTATGCTAGCGTTCTAAAGTTTGTCATTCATTTTCTATAAAAATATTACACGAGAAATTATTACACAATTAATTACATTATTAATAAAATTAATTAATTAATTACATTATTAATAAAATTAATTAATTAATTACATTATTAATAAAATTAATTAATTAATTACATTATTAATAAAATATTACACAAGAAATTACTCCAGGCCAACGGCCGTACCGTGCTGAAAACACCGGTTCTCGTTAGATCACCGAAGTCAAGCAGCATCGGGCGCGGTTAGTACTTGGTGGGTGACCACCTCGGAACACCGCGTGCTGTTGGCCATCTCGGGTGCGGTATCACCGTGGTTTGCGCGCTAGATTTGCACGCTACCACAAATGCCGCCGTGTTCATGCGGAGTACGATCACGTTAAACATGTGGGTCCGTAACTCCTTCCGAGAGGTTGGTGGTAGGGGAAGGAGGGTACGGTCCCTGTGGATGCCTCCCCCACTGGGTTCCGGTCTAAATTGGGTGGCACTTCCCGGCCGTCCATACAGTTACCTTACACCTTTCTGGTAGGTCGGACGGTCTGGGTCTCAACAACAACAAGAAATTACTCCGGACGTCCATCATGCTCCTCATGTCTTCGGACGAGTCGGTCGTCCTGGGCTTTCGACAAGAAATTATTATTTAGGTAACATTATTTATGTATTAGCTATGTTTTTTTAATAATTTTTTCAAAAAAAATCCCAAACTTGTAGCCCTTGGAACATATAATTGCGTTTTACATTAGTAAGATTCCCGTATTAAGTAATTGTAATATATTTTCCAATTGTTGGAAACACTCTATTTGTTCGTGAGTAATCGCAACCACGGACACACGGTCACACACGCACGCATTAATACATACACACACTGATATATACATACATATTTACATACACATCACTTCAAAAACGTTAGAATCAAGTTCAGGGAATGCTTCCGTTTAATACTCGAATTCGAATTTTCAACCTTGTCATAATACTTTTCCCATACAGTACTATATATATATATATATAGGGAAAGTAATAAATAAAATAATAAACCCTTAGTAGCAATCCAATAGTGGCCATCAATGCTGGGAATATTGGACCAATATGAAAATGTGGACATTTTGACGGAATTGGAAATATTTCCAATGTAACACTAATATTGACTTAATATTGTAATGAAAATATTTAGCCAATATCGGAGGCCAATGTGACCTCAATATTTGCCCAAAATTAGGATTACATTGGGAAATATTTCCAATGCAGTGCCAAGATATACAGTATTGATTCAATATTAGACCAATATTAAATGCTACTAGGAGCAGTGCAGTTACATAAAGACCGTTACGTTAAATATCTCGCTTTCTAATTTTATATTCGACATCCCAGACCAACATTCGTTTTAGGTAAAAGGGATCTTTTGAGTTAGCTGTATATTGTTACAAACATAAAAAGTGTCTTCATTAGAAGCTCTTTTGAGAGATAGAAGGAATAAACACCGTACATGCAGCCATTCCTATGACTTGCATCTAGGGTTGCCATAACTGGACTGACGGTTATGGCAAAGTCGAAAAGCTTTCGTTTCTGTTCATTTTTTCATTTATATACCCTCACTAATAATTCAAAAAGAGAGGGGTTTATGCTTTAATTTTGACTAGGTATTCAGCAGAACTACCGAAAAGGAGACGTAAAAGTATCGATTACACAAGGCTTCAAGAAGCCTGCAGACGGGATACAAAGAATGTATGGGAAAATATGAAAAACATTTGACATTGGGGGTATCAGGGGGCCCCTGTAAAGATTAATTTTATTATTACTTAGAACAAGTAATTTAAATTAAAATATTTTGCATTAGTGCCAAAGTTGAATAACACACATCCCCCTCCCCCTAAAAAAAAAAGCATTTTATAACGTTGCTACGCAAGACAATACAATTTTCAAATATAGTTTTAGAAAAATCATTTTCTTAATTCTATTTCTATAATTTTGGAATAAATCTATATAATTTTGTATTTTATTAACATTTGGATAGACCATGGGCCTAGCAATTCGAAACGTAAACGTGCATAGCGCCTTGGTCTCCCATAATATTTCACATTATTTTATGTCATCGCACATTCCAGAAACTTGAATTTGTACGAGTACGATACAGTAGTGTTAGACAATGTTAAATTGACTTGGATATTATCTGCGAAATACATACTTAAATTAAGCATGCATTTTTCAAGTATTATTTCTTTTGAATAAAGAAATGTAATATTACAATTAAAGAGATAAAAACATTTTCGTCCACATTTGTTTATATTATGAAATCGCTCGAATGAGACACTTCACAGACATTTTAACAAAATAGGTGCACACAACACAACTTTTGAATTGTAGTATATAAACATTAAATTGACTGAAATTATATTTTCTTTTCTTACCCCGAAAAAGTTCCTGAGCAATAATTAAATGCAAGCAGCGACATCTATCGGTGGTGTTTGTTGTTGTTTTAAAATGTGTCTTTCAGATTCCTAAAGAAGCAAAGAAGATGACAGACATATCTCCTGTAACATATTTCTACATTTCTATTTATAGAAATACCATTTATGATTCGTATTTGTAAAGAGCATTCAAGACAAAGATTCAAAACCAGATGGCGCCAGATGAATTCAATAAATATGTATGTTGGCGCTGGACGGGTACATTTTTTTCATAGCTTTGTAGAATTGGTCGAACATTTTGCTGCTACTTAAAACTAAAAATAACTCATCGTTTCATACTTTCTTCACATACGTATTAATCGTCTTTAGATTATAACAGAACTTAGTCTGGAATGCAATTATTTTTCTACCTTTTTATAATTACGAATTAAATTTAAATATATATATATAAATGCTTCTGATTTTTTACCTTCAACATACTATTTATATAGATACATGACTGCAGACAAGGGGCAGGGGAACAAAATTATGCATTGCATAGAGGACCTGGAAACTTGGGACCCTGAGCCGCATAAACAGCTTATGAAAAAAGTCAATAACATATAGACTAGGGTGTAGTAGGATAAACACGTCATATTTAAGAACTCCTGCATGACTTTTAAACACTTTAGGAAATATACCGTTGTCTGTGTGTCTATATGTTGTTGTTGAGACCCAGACCATCCGACCTACCATGTGTGTCTATATGTGTAAAGTGTGGATACAATTACTTAAGAACAAATGCAGATAAATTTGTATGAATGAAAACAATATATGAAAAACTGAAACGTGGTAGAATTTTTAATTGTCGCTATTATTAATCCCACTTACCTTAAAAAAGACCAGAAAAAATCGTCAAAAAAGGGAGAGAGATTGCAGCTTTTGTTAGTCCAAACACCCCAGAATATCCATGGTAGAATTCTGACTTTTGCCTATTACTACCCAATTAAGACTGTATCCGGTTGGAATGGTAGCCACAAACCGTACCAACAACTCGATGAACCGTACCCTATTTTCCCTGATCTTATCCTCTCTCGGAAGGACTTTCGGACCTACAGATTCATCGTGCCCATAATTCGCGTATACATAGTGATAGTTTTGGGAGGTGTCTAAGATCGAATCCAGGACCTTCGAAAGCGATCCTCTTGTCTTGATCACTGGACTATCACTGTCCTCTGCAGGCTTGTTCTTCTGTAATAAAAATCTCCAATTTGGCAGGCAAAAACTCCGCATATAAGTGGAGGGTAAGATACCCTTCCCCCTTAAATACGCTCCTGATGATATATATTCGCTACGGATAGCAGTCTGTATTTAGCTTAAATGCATATAAAAAGTGAATCTCGAAGTCACAAAGAATGGGCACCTCTGAATAAGGGAAGTGTGAATACATTATGGTTCCATTTTGCAGGTTGTCAAATGAATTAAAATATTCTGAATGAATTTAGATGGGTTTAACCGATTAATTAGATCAATAATAACCATATCGCAAATCACAAAAAAAAAGTGACACAATTGAAAAGGCAGTGATTCAGGAAAACAGAAATACTAAACTAAACTGAACTAGCTTTTGCAATACAAAGATTTTATATTTAGGATTATTAAGCATCAAAATTAGAAATATAAATGTGTAGCTTTTTCACGTAATCGCATCAAATTTTATGCATCTTACACTGTAATAAAAATAATTGAATTTTGGGTCATGCCACTTTTATGTGATGTTTAATATCTTTCACTGTAAATTTTGATTTTCGGTGTACCCGTATTAAACGACGTTTTGTCTAAAAATCCACATTTTCGTACTTGTCACTTGCTATGTACAGATTTCATTATATACAGTAAAACAACCGGTTTCTGAAACTCAGAAAGATAATGTTTTCAAACGCATTAAAAAATTAAAGGTAATATTTTCTGAGATTGAAGCTGAGAAATAACAAATTCTAAAAACTTTTCTTTTTTACTGACAAATAGCCGCAGGGTTCAAGTAAACAGAGAAATGAAAGTAAATAGCGCCATCTATTGGACCCCACAAGTATTTGTCCTTTTCTTCTACAGTATGTCTATCAGTTCCGCAAAGAAACAAACAAACGAATAAGACATATAAACAGGTGACATATCTGTAGCTATATATTCCTAACATTTCTATTTATAGAAAAACCGTTTATGGATTTGGTATTTAAAGAGTATTCAAAAGACAAAATTCAAATCCAGACGGTAATAGATGAATTCAATGAATATGTATGGCGGTGAAAGATGTGAATATTTTTTTCTTACTTTTGTAGAATGAATCGATCTTTTTTACCTAGTAAAACAAAAATTCTATTCCTATTTTTTATTGCACTTTCCTCGCAGATAAAAGCATCTTCTGAAGAATTTGAAAAAATATTGTTCACGGACGTAATTTTTTAACTGTTCCTGCGTCATTTTTTATCAATTACAAATTGAGTTTACTTAAAATACTTTTGCCTGTTGAATAAAATAGCGGTAAATAAAGGGAATACTAAAGTATTTCTTTCAAAATGAATATACTGACAACTATTCAGGCCAAAAAAATAAATAGTGTTACTACTGATCACTTGGAAATCGGATGCTTTATTTCCATTAAGATTAAAGATTTTAAGAAGAGTGATACATTTCTTTTACAAACATCTCTATACAACAGTCTTTGTGTTTTGGGAGAAGCGTTGATACATACCTCATATCCTCAATGTGGACATTAAGTACTTTTAAATAAAAATATATTTAAGGGTAATATTCTGCTAACAGGAGACACAGGTGTGTAAGTTGAGGCAGTTTAGATATCGAAATATAATTTATAGTACAAATAGACTAACCGATAATAATAAAAGGTGTCTGTCTGTTTATTGGTTCCGTAGCGGACAATCTAAGAAACCCACAGCTATAAAATTTGACACAATGATACATCGGCTAATGTTCGAAGATTTTTGCTTTTAAATTCCAATTAGTTTTTAGATATTTAATGCTATAAAGCTATTTTGGGAGATTTTCGTAAAAAACGGCCCTTTAGCGATTGAAAATATTACCACAGCGTTACCACCGTAACACCATCAAAATGATCGAAAAATGTTTTCTTTTAAAAACACTTTAAACGGAATCTGAAGTAATAATAGGCGCACGAAAAAATATATACTTTTCGTGTTTTGAAGGCGAAATCGATATTAAAATTCCGATATAAGAAAATCCAATGAGTTCATAATTTAACAGCAGCTAAATTGTATATTACACACTACTCCAAACGAAAAGTTGTTTCTAGAGTCATACGTTCATTAATTATGATTTTAGAAGGCATCAATATATCGTAAAATTTTTAACATCATCGTTCCAACCGCTGTTCACAGCTGTACAAACTTTTGTTTTTCGTCTCATACATACTGAACCTGAATAAGAAGTATGTCACCAAGCGTGTCCGTTGCAACAGGTTTCATAAAGATCTTAGATTCTCGGAAGTCATGACATCACATGACACATATTTGTTATTATTTTTTTTCTAAACTGGCGTTTTAAGCTTTTTTTTTTGCTTTGCGAGTAGTTGATGTGTGCTCTAAAAGTTTTCATTATAATCTCCCGAGTTATAATAAACGAATACGTTTATGAAACCATATTTGAAAATTGTTTGTTTACTTGTGTTTGAAATTTAGTATAATTTGTTCTATTTTTATTTTGTTTTCTCGCTGTGAGTTGTTCTGAAAGAAATGTAATATTCACAATATTCGAAATTGCCAAAAATGTTTTTAATTTGTCTGATTATTGTATGAAATTGAAGTACTATCTTGTGCTGTCGTATTAGCTGGCGAAACCGTGTTTAGGTGCATATTTAGGGCGTACTACGACTGCATAGCGGAATGGGAGGATGCAGACAAAAATGGGTCTACACAACAGGTGACTATGCTGTTTGAAAAATTGAGTAATTGAAAGCAATTCCTTTAAATCCCTGTCAATGACGGGTACATTTTCTAGTAGTTATTAAAACTATTCGTCCCTATATTAATTCTTATTATGCATCGATGTTAACTTATAGTTTGACAGCATAACCGAATACTTACTAACATAATGGGATCGCGGTCTCAATGCAAATAACAACATGCATGGACCGGTTTATGGTACGCTTCAAATAGTCAATATTGGTGTTACCAGCAAACAAATTTTCTGTAATACATCCATGTGAGAATTTCTGGGATAACGAACGCATATACAATATTTCCATGTTATTGACATCAAATTCAATCAAGATTAAGTTTACCGGCTAAACTGTTGACAACCACTGTAAACTCTAATTTCATATAAAATATTTATGTAATTACGGCATACAATACATGTTTGGGTGATACCCATATTTTTATTATATGCTTAGTTATGTGAACATTTTATATCAAAATAGTTTTTAACAACAGTTGTGAGCCTATTTTATTTCACCAGAAACTGCTGTCTTAATAAAAATCCAGGCTTCAGCGGTACTGCTGTCCTCAAACAATCTGCTATAGTCGAACAATTCACGTTTCAATGAGACTGCTACTCTCGAACAATTCAAGTATCTATGAGGCTGCTGCCCTCAAACAATCTGTTGCACTCGAAGAACCCAAGCTTCATTGAGGATCATGCCCTTGAGCAATCTGTTGTTTTGAACAATCCAAACTTTAATGATGCTGCTGCCCTCGAGCAAGTCAAGCTTCAACGAGGCTGAAATGGTTACTTCCTTGCTCACCCAAATTCATAAACGGGTTCTTTCAGTTTAAGTTCTTTGGTGCAGCATCGTGTCACCTTGACTCAGTCTTTATGAAATTTAATAAAGACGTGGCTGGATTGAATTTGTTGGTCTCCACGGAGGAACGAAAAATTGTGTCACATAACCAGATTTCTATCTACCGTTTCAGATATTGACTATTTCAATGCACTCATAATAAGCTCAAAATTAGACTATAGGTATTGTTATGTGGAATCCTAAAGTTTGCCAACTTTAGCTGTTATATGAGATCTTAACTTGGAGAACACTTCCCTAGGCGGATTCTGTGATTGCTAACGTACTAGCTAACACTTAGGATAAAAAAGTAGAAGCAGTTTGTGCAATATATATGGAGAAAATATACACCAATATTGAGTAACAATTGAGATTAACCCTTTCGCGACGAATGGCACGCCCAGGTGCCAGATGCGAACATGCATTCAAGGAAGAGCGGCACTCACTCGGGCCAGAGGAAATTTTACCGCAAGCGGATAGTGGCACCTATAAGTGCCACTACGCAGAACGTTTTAATTTGTGAACTAGATGGCGTTACTTGTCCATGGAACTAACTTCAATGCATTTTGCAGAGTCATGACCTTGGCAGAAGAGGATCGAATGAATTATTTCTCCATTTGGAGCGGTGAAAATCATTTTGTAACATAAACAGGGCAATTCTCGTAGCTTCAACAATTTTAAAATTGAGTTTCGGTTTTTATTTTTATTTCAGCGTTATGATTTCGTTGGTGAATCATAGGAATATAAGAGAGTATTTTTTGGGGGGGGGTTTAGAGGCAGTGAAATTATTCGTTTATTTCGGATAAAAGAATGGGAGCAACTAACGAGTATTTTGTATTCATATTTGTATGAAAATTATACATCAAATAGAACATAAATATTTCTTTTATTCCTGTAAAAAGTAGATTTCTGTGTCGAATAGGTGATTTTTAGTGAATTTTTTTCGAGAGTTAGGCTTAGCGCAAAAAAATGCGCCGTCCTTTTCGACCAGTTCGGAAACGAAGCGCGTCGTCTTTTGGGCCGCGACAGCTCCGGAATGCCGCCGTCCCGAAAGGGAAGCAATGCAGCTGTTTCGGGGATACGGAGACAATCCAGCATTCATTCGAAATAGCAATATGCTAAGTTTCACTTTGAGCTCAATTACGTTATATATTTTTTACTTTTTAATGGTACACATATGTGTAATAAGTTAAATCGAAATAATTATATGCATGCAGCTAAGAGAGAATGACTATGTATGAATTACATAGCCAAGCCCTCAATATAGAA
This sequence comes from Amaurobius ferox, assembly GCA_951213105.1. NCBI lineage: Eukaryota > Metazoa > Arthropoda > Arachnida > Araneae > Amaurobiidae > Amaurobius > Amaurobius ferox. Next base: position 88,776,675 of record OX578149.1, on the reverse strand, counting down.
AATTAAAGCTTTGCATATACGAGGAACTTGATGTATAAGTAATGAGAAAAATCTAAAATTTTGGAATTTTCTTGAGAAAATTTATAAATTGCGCAACTTTTTGTTCTAACATTCTTTAAGCTATAATTCGTGTAGGGCTAAACACTCAAAATATATGTTGATACAATGTGCGCAGAAAATAGTATGCTAAATTTTCTTATTTAACTCTATTGGTGCAGTGAATTGTTCCTTCTTGTGATATTTTTGATTAAAGCTACAGCAGACAATTTTATTTTTATTTTACCAATGAATTTATTCACATTTTTCAATTAAACTGTGGTAATTATAGTATACGAGTTGCGTTTCAAATACCGAAATCAATTGTTGATTATTCTTTAAATCAAAGAATTGGAAAATAATGCTCTAATAATTTATTTGTCTGAAAACGATGAAGACAAATGTCTACATACAATGCTTGGAAATGAAATATTGCTTCACAAACAGCAAATGCCATGTTAACATAACTAATGTGTGCAATCCATTTTTAATATTAATTTATTAAGTGTGTAGGCGTAACATTTAGTAAGTCATTGCTAACCATGTTACCAGCAGAACACCTGGGTAGAAATACCTAGTAATCAATATCCACCTGAATAGTAAATATTACCATTTAAGTTTTAGTTTAATTATAAACTATTAAGTAGTAATAGATAGTTCATAAATAACCTTGGTTAATCACTGCGTAACAACTGTCCTCCCATTCAATACCTTTATCTTTGAGCATATCAGGTAAAGCTGCGAGTCCCTAGGTTGTTAGGACTTCCAAAGGTCCTTCATAAAGACATATCTAAACCCCTAACAGATCCCTTGTATCTACAGTCTGCCAGATTTGAGTACTCACTCTCATAATTTAGGGGGTATCAAGTATACTGTACCTGTAGGGTGCCCACTGCGCCAGAAGATATTTATGCCCTTCTCCCTGTTCGATACGCGATCGCAAGAATTTATGTCTCACGAGAGTTTATAACTTGCACGCTTTGTCTTGAAGTTTATGTCTTCAGTGTTTTGAGGAATGAGGCACACATACGCTTTACTGCCTTCAGACATATTTCTTAAATTTACGTATGAAAAGATTAGGACATGTTTAGATTTATGTTTTAGTAATATTAGGTATTCGTTAACAAGTTTGGTGTTAATGTTTTTTTGGAACCGACTTGTATTTAAGCCGATTAAAGACAGAGAAACTAACAATCTTATTTATAAAATAAATTGAGACATTTTTAGTGTTTCATTTCATTCAACGATGTTTGGCGCTTAACGTCGAAAATAGTAATCTCAATCGAAAATTTGTTCAGTTAGAATCTGTCTCTTGGTCGATATTGAAATTGTGCAGTTTCAGCTTCCTTAGTTAGTTCAGGGGACTTCAGAAGGGTCTGTATATAATTTTCAGCCTCTCCCAATTTATCTGTATCAAACAAAAATCTAGCTCCATTACGTTTCGACCCAAGGTCAATACGTTAAGTAGCAAAGATTCAGCTCTCCAGTTTACCTATGAGAGGTGTGTTCTTAAGAATCTAGAAAACTTTTCGAACAAAAATTGTTTTCTTCGCTCTCTGGAGGGAAATTAAAAAGCTAGTTCCATTAGATTCTGTCCCATCATGGATAGCATAAGTATGCAAAGATTCTGTCACCGCAGGGTCTACAGGATCTAGAAAAACAAAACCATGCGGGACAATTATTATATAGATTAGGTTTTACACCCAGCCGTGCTTCCCCGGCCTTCCAAATGGTTGCTCATGCCCTCAGGGCGAGCCGGACGGTCTGGGTCTTCAACCCAGCCGTGCTTCCGGCCACACAGTAAGCTACCATAAGCCCTTGGGTTGGTCGTGTGGTCTGGGTTTTCTACACACACACACACACACACACATACATACACACACACACACACACACACACACACACACACATACACACGCACGCACACACACAGACACACACACACTGACGTCACGCTAAAATAGCTTTATCGTGTTCAAAAGATCCCAAAACGTGTTGATTCGCCGAAAACGCGAGTTGGGATTTTCGATACGATTGCAATACTTTCCCTATACATTACCATGTATTATAGGGAAAGAAAGAATTATAAGATTTTAGAAGTAAAATTAACACATAATCGATAATTTTTAGAGGCATTTTTTAACGGCAAATTTTTAACGGCATAATGATTCTTTCAGTTTGTATCAGACTGGAATTTTTGAGTCCGCATGAAATCTGTTTAAAAGCATGTTATGTACATTTTTGTGTGTTGTTGATAGTAAAAGAAGTTGACGAATTATCAAACACCATTTTGCTTAAATCTACCATTTTCGATGAAACATAAATATGTAAAACAAAATCAATTTTAACATTTTAATATTTAGGAGAAAACAAAATCTCTTAAACATTTTCATGTATAAAAAGTAAACAAAGTTTTAAAATTTAAATATTTAGAATTGAATGGACCGATTTCAAGATTAAAATACTGAAAATAAATAGGTATTTTAAGACAATATACATAAGAACCGCTGTTTGTGTACATCTAAACATATGGATGCATCAGATGACATCATTTGGAATTTTTTTTTTCATTTTCAAAAATAATTGAAAATGTTCCCTCCTATGACCATGGCAAATAATTCCCAATGTAATATGGTTTCTATTTCAAACACATATCTCTATGTTTATTTGCTATAAAATAGCTGTTTTAGCTCCAAGTTATTGGTATGCCAAAAATATTTAATGTGAATGTTAATAAATTATATTAAATTATAAGTATTGCAAGTTATGTTTATATTTATACTTTCTAATACAATACATGATAATGTATAAGGAAATTATTGGAATCGTGTAGAAAACTGCAACTCCATTTTTCGACGGATGTACCCGTTTCGGGACCTCTAGAATACGGAAAAACTATTTTTGCGTAACATCTGTGTGTGTGTGTGTTTATTTTAACGCAAAATCTAATTGACCAAATTTCATAACATTTTACAGGTAAGTTACCTGTGGGTTACCCTGGTACAAATTAGATTTTGGTACAATTCGATATAACAGCACTTGCATTTATTTACGAATTAAGCCGCAAAAAACATATGTATCTATTATAGTTTTAAAAACTGACCAAATTCCACAAATTGGGTAAAAAGTCACTTGTGGGTTATAAGCCTCGTGGATTATAAGTCAATTGCTGGTTATTCAGATGCTGATTAGATTTTGATAAGTTTCGGGAAAACCGACCTGGCCTTTTTTTTCAAAATGGCTCACAAAAATCATCAAAGTCTGAAATAAAAAACTATGGTCAAATGTATTAATTTAATTCTTGTTTTAAACGTAACTTCTGACGATAAAAACAATAAGATGAACTCCATTACTTTTGGATGAGCCGTTCTCAAAATATTTTAGCTTTTCCTCAATTTTGTTACACTCGCCTTTGAAAATACGTCCCATTACAAAACGAAAACAAACATCGAAAACAAAAGTGCAAATTCAGTATTATTTCAAAAAAAAAGTACACGTGTTATTTCATAGGGCGCGGTAGCCCAGTGGTTAGCGCGCGGGAGGAAAGGGTTCGACTCCCGCCACTGCCAAAACTGTCGCCGTGTTCATGCGGAGTACGATCACGTTAACCATGTGGGTCCGTAAGTCCTTCTGAGAGGTTGGTGGTAGGGGAAGGAGTGTACGGTCCCTGTGTATGCCTCTCCCACTGGGTTCCTGTCTAAATTCGGTGGCTCTTTCCGACCGTCCAAACAGTTACCTTATACCTTTCTGGTAGGTCGAACGGTATGGGACTCAACAACGTTTTATTTTGTGCAATAAAACTCAATTTAATGATTTATTAAAGACATAAAGAAAAATGAATTTAAGTCTGTGGGGAAAGTTGTGTACTGCCCACATCAGATTTCTAATAATTCGGATCCATTGTTGTCTGTTTTAAATGTTTCATGCATGCGATAAACTATCCATTTAATATGCAATTTCTCATAATTTGAACTTAACGTATTGAATTCCCCAAAATACAACCAATAAAGTTTACAGAATATGCAGCGAAATCTTGATAAAAAATTAATCTTTTCTAAACAGCTTCTTGTATTTCTAGCAAACAATTTATTCCTCTCTACATATTCATTTTTTTCCTTACTTGATCGTCTTTTCCGGTGAATAACGAAATCCCCCCCTCGTATTATTGACAATAAAAAATTGGAAATTGGCAACCGGTACCTCCTTCATTTTTAATTATGAGGTGTCATCCTCTCCTTAATGAAGAACAAGCCCTTCTATTTTTATTTATATTGAGTTTCCTCTGGGTTTGGCATTTTAATTAGTGGGTCCTATTATTCTCACAGGCCTCTGTGACAACGGGGTGCAATGGACTTCTCCTTCAAAATGTCGAGATTTTTCGAAAATTTAGTTTTTCCTCGCTTCATTTTGGATTTATCAAGCTATGAATTCTTAATATACAGAGAGGGATTGAAAAGAAATTTTTATTCGGAAAGATGTAAGAATTTGTTGCAGAAAAGTGTCAATTTGTTGCGTTTAGAGGAGTGGTAAAAATTATAGTCTGCAGTTCTTGTCTTTTGTGTGAATTCAGATTTAAATATTTAAAATTGAAATTCAAATTGAAATAGAAAACACTCAATAGTATGTTGAAATTAATAAGCAAGACAGAATAAGTTGCTTCTGGATGTGAGACCGAGATAAAGAGCATTGGAATAGCAAATGGTATAGTAACGAATATGTAAAATGTTTAACTCTGTGCTTTGTCTACCGCAAGGGGGAAATGTTTTGATAGGAAAGCGTTTCTTTTTTCGTGACAGTATAGTTGCCGGAACTTCGTAGCAATTTCGTGACATGGGTTCCGTATTTGGCGAAATAGAGCTGACTTAGCGTCTTTTGACGAGTTTTCGAATCAGGAAGGACATTCGGCAAGAGTTTTCTAATATCCCTGATTCCATGCCAATTGTAGGAAACCCATTGGAGAGGGGAAAATGGAGACAAATGAATAATATGTGAGGGTAAGATAAAAAGATGAGCAATGTGTGAGGAGGTTATTTTTTAGTTATACTTAACATACCAATTTGAATCAACAGAGCTAATGATTCTAACGGTGAGGTGAGGATTTAAGGGTTTGATGACAGTAACAATCTGTTTAATGAGCCGCGGTCGCGCTACCAATTGGCATTATCGAATTTTATGAAAGAAAATAATTCAATTTAGCTATTGAAAAAAAGAATAGCAAAATATTGCCGATTATGATTTCTACCCGAAAATCATGGTATACTAACTGTAATGTGCCCTTTAATACTATATTTATCTTGAAAGAATGAAAAAAACAAAAGAATGAATGATCTTTGACATTTAAGTGTTTATAAATCAAGCGAATAAAAACTATACTTGGCAAATAAAAATTTCCTTTGGAGAATAGATTGACGAAAATAATCAAAAATCCAGACCAACCCCTCAATGAGGGTCTCAAGGGTTTAATGACGGTCACAATTTCTAATACTCTTTGAGAAATACTTGTGTTGATGCGATAAAGCTATAACAGAAACACAGCATATGTCATAATATGCGTGCATTAATTCGCGACATACTGATATGTGAGATATTTGATTTAAAGTAAAATTAAAAACACGGAATGATATATTCTTCCGTTATAATCATGTGAAAAATAATAACTAAGAAATAATATATAAATATCAATGATAATGTGTCAATGATTAATATAAATTCTATAAACTTGAGACATGGATATCACCATTTCAGGTTAGTAGACTACCCTATAGTACACTTACCAGCACTTTCAACTTTCACCTTTAATTTACAGGTACTAATTCACATTTTATGCCCCTTTTGTATTGATTACATATAAGAATAAAAGAAAAGTTACAACGATGTAGGACTAGTCTTATTTTTCTAAGAAGTTTTTACGATCATATCATAAATTATCTCTTCCGTTTGGAGGTTTTAATAGTGTCTCGATGTGTGCCTCCAATTTTTCTTTTGTGCACCTAAATGTCACATGTCTTTCTTTATGCCAGCATCATTTCCAGTATAATCATTATTAAACAGTAGAATCAATGAATGCAATTGAATGAAAGAATAAATAAATAGTAAATAGTGTGTGTTTGAAATAAACATGCAAGAAATTACAAAGAAGTTACAAGAAATAAAAATGAAGAAAGTTTAAAGTTGAAATGAATCTTATACGGCGGGAAATTTTTATGATGTTACTTATTGGAATAGGTCAATATATCACAAAAACAACATTTTATGGTGAAAAAAAACTAACAGACAAATTCAAAAGACAAAACTTCCCATCCAAACAATTAAGAAATCTCATTTTTACTTTCCCTGGTAATGTATATGGAAATGGATGTATAGGTGGATGTATAGGTGGTTATTTCCATGGTAATGTATAGGGAAAGTATTGGAATCATGCCGAAAATCGCAACTCGAGTTTTCGACGGATCTACACGTTTCGAGATCTCTAGAATACGAAAAAACCATTTTTAGCGTGACGTCTGTGTGTGTGTCTGTGTGTCTGTCTGTGTGTCTGTCTGTGTGTCTGTCTGTGCAGATCCTGTATCCACTCTAACTAAAAAAGTAATTGACCGAATTTCATAAAATTTGGTAGGTAAGTCCATTGTGGGCGAATCTGGTGCTGATTACTTTTGGGTACGATTTGGGATAAAAGAACCCGCCTTTTTTAGAGAAATGGCCCGCAAAAGCTTGTATCCACTCTAACTAAAAAACGAATGGACCGAATTTCACAAAATTTGGTAGATCTGTCACGTGTGGGTTACCCTCGTGCTGATTAGATTTTGGTATGATTCGGAAAAAATAACCTGCCTTTTTTTTCAAAATGACCCGCAAAAATCGCCAAAATCTAAACAAAAGAACTAAGTATACTCAAATATATCCATTAAATGCTCGTTTAATACGTAATTTGTAACGACGAAAAGATTAAGACCAATCCCATTACACTGGGACTAGCCGTTTTCGAGATATTTTAGTTTTTCGTATCTTCTCTACGCCACCTTTGAAAATAAGTCCGGTTACCGAATGAGAACGAAAATTGAATTAAAAGTGAATTACATTTAATTAAATAAAGAGAACGTGAATATAAGTCTGCAGGGAAAGTCATTGCTGTCCACATCAGATTTTTTTTTAATGGACTCGCACTCGACTGTCCAATCATTCGTCTATCTTTAGCGACTAGATCGAGAACCATTTTGCTGTCATATGACGTTGCCCGAGCACAACAGAGGAGTAGAACGCATTACACCCTTAATGGACACTACAATATCCATGCCCGCATAGGGTCTCGAACTCACAAACCGGCATCTGAGCCAACACGTAGAAACGCTAGCCTCAGACCTCTTAGACACCGGGTGAGCTAAATTTTCAAAAAGGTAGCCCCTGAGTTCCCGTAGGACCGGAGACGTATTTTCAGATCTTGGTTACTCTGATAAGGTATCAAATTTATTTCAAATCTCACGTAGCCTTTTTAGTTGTAGTCAATAAATAAAAATACTACATATCTAACAATAACAGTCTTCCAGCACTGATGAATTCTGGTTTTTCTAGTACCTTTCTTTGAGATTAGTAAAGCCTTGATGAAACCATTTATCCTGCTCGTCACTAACAGTATCGCAGTTTGTCGGGAATAAATACAGATGAGAGTTCAAAAAGAGTATTTTCAGTTGCTGTAACCAAGTCTCTTGTATCTCTGTAGAAGTGTTTCTATACGTTCGTGGTAAATGAATAATGCCCCCTATCTTGAACTAGATCTTACCCCCCCTCCCCACACACACCAAATCTGAAAAACTAGAGCTAATCTGCTATTCTTAAATTCATCTTTGCTACCAATACCTCCAAATTAGTAAAACAATAACTACTTTTGCCTTAGAGGCATAGTTAGTTGCTAACTGCTGAGTTAACTGCTTTTTATCTCACAAAATATCATTTTAAATGCTGACACTTACAATTTTCATATATTTAATAGGTACTTATATATTTAATAGGAACAATTCTACTCTGTTTGACATAAATAAATTTCTAGTTATACAAATTTCAGAAGTGCAACCTATACAGGTCATATCATCTCTAAACGTTCGAAATGTTGATATACAGTGCCATTAAAATTCCATTTTTTAACATTCGTATAAGCTTTATGGAAGATGCAATGTAGGGTGTATAATAAAAAGATACATTGCAAAAAAAGCATTCAAAATGGGAATATGCAAGAGGAAAAGAGGAAAACTACATGCAGAATTCTGAATTATCACCTTATCCTTCAGATATAGTGCGTTTCAAGAACACATTCCCGAATGTTGGATATTTACGGCGGAGCAAAATATACATAAATTGTCCCATATTCATGCAAGTTGCAAAATAAACATTTCTTATGAGCTTTACGTAATACGAAATAAAAATAAATCTTATATAGACATCGCATGACTTTATCTGCAGACTCAAATTCATCGTAACATGTAAAGTCATTTGAATAATACACTTCAAAAGAGGTGAAGCAGTGCACTCATTCTTCCTTAAATGTAATGTTAGGGACACGACAACAACAACAACAACAACAACAAGAGGTATTTTTTTTCTTTTATTTCAGTATTAACCGTTTTATACCGGATACTTTGAGAAAACAAGTTGGTTGCAACCGCCAAGTTGTACCAAATTCGAATCAGTTTTAGGATGACACATAATTTACTGAACTGCCAAATTCATGAAAGCCTGTGGAGCATTTTTGAAATCGAGAAAATGCATACTTTTCACTGCACGGACAGACAAGCACACACACATTGCCCGACAATAAGTCCACTTCGACAATAAGTTCTTGAAATTTTGTCCCAGTAGCTCAACGGTAGAACGTCGGCAGGTTAGGTCGAAGATCCAGGGTTCGGTTTCCGGTTGGGGAAGCAATATTCCTTACAATGGCACCCGAACAAATCAACCCTGTAGATTACTGGAAAAATGTCGGAGTTCTGAAAGTGACACTAGTACGACTGACATAGATTCAGTGGAGCGCCGATTTCAAATCGAGATGATAACGATCACGCAGGAATCTAACCCGGAGGATGAAAATAACATCAGGGGGTTAACCTGGGGGTAAACATAGTAGTGGTCAGTCAGAGTGTCAACTACACGCCAGTCTACCAGCGGATAATGCAAAGTTCACTTTGACAAGAGCTTCAATTTCGGCGTCCCAGTAGCTCAACGGTAGAGTGTCGACTGGCTAGTTCAAAGATTCAGGGTTCGCTTCCATCTTGAGGCCGCAAGGTTCTTTACAACATGTGCTTATAAAAATAGTTAACTCGTCTTCTACAAAGCTTGAAACGAATAAATCCACCGATAACTTGAATTTCAAATGCGGGCCCTGTTCTACTACGTTTCTTATACATACGACAGAGAAGTTGAAATAAATAAAATACTAATAATTTACGAACAACAGCTTGATCAATATACTCTTATGTTAAATTCGTTTAAATGAATGCATTAGGCAGGGTGACACCGATACAAGTTTGCGGATTTTATGAAAACATCGAACATCCATTTATCAGCGAGACAAGATTAAGTGGCGTTGTTGCGCCTCTTTGCGTAGCAAGCAAAATTCTATGGAACTCCAATAATTTATGAATCCTTGGATGCTGTACCGAAGTGCATGCTAAGCATCCAAACTTTCGAATTCCGTTCGTTCGGAATAATGTTGTAATGCAGTGTCTAAATCGAATGAATTAAAGCACTTGGCGGATATTCGGAAAACTGGGAATTTTAACGTAAAGGGTAGTAACAACTCAGGAGGGATTTGTTTGGAGTGAAAGCCAAGATGTAACGTATGTGCATATGTTTTATAGAGTAATCTGCAAAGTTATCTATATGTATAAAATCTAAAGTATTTCTATCTGTTTGTCTGTTCCGTATACAAATATACAGCTTTTGTCGGAATGTTTTACAACTTTGGTATATTTATTTTCTACTTTACTGCTTAGTGCCCTCTACTTTTATAAGTTTCTAGCACCAGGATAGTTGTTGGTATGTTAATAGTTAAACCTTCTATAGAAATAACATGGTGAAAACGATATATTTCTGAAACTTTATTTGAAAAATTTATATCATACTGCTCAGTATAGAATGAAATCAAGTGCGTGTATTGATAACACATGCGTACACGTCAAATTTGGAGGCAAATATGTATATGGCAAGGTATTTCCAAGTCTAGCAGTGTGGTATATGGAAAGATGTGACACTTGCGTACAAATTTGGTATTTTCGTAATGTTGCAATGTAATGATAAGTATTGTGACAATTTAGAAAAGTCTGATGGGGGCAGCACATGACATTTCCCTGCAGACTCAAATTCATATTTTTTTTCTTTCATAATTCATTAAATTGAGTTTAATTACACAAAATAACACTAAATTTGCATTTTTTATTCAATTTCTATTTTTATTTGGTAATTAGACATTTTTCTAAAAATGGCATAACTAAATGCGAAAAATCTCAAATATCTCGAGAATGGTTAGTCCTAGAGTAATAGAGTTGTTTTTATTATTTTCCTCATCAAAAATTACGTATAAAACAAGCATTTAATTGATATATTTGAACATACGTAGCTTTTTTTAGATTTTGCGATTTTTGAGGGCCTTTTTGTAAAAAAGGGCAGGCTGTTCTTCTTCGAATACTACCAAAATCTATTCAGCACCAGAGTATCCTCCAAGTAACTTATCTATCAAATTTTGTGAAATTTGGTCAATTAGTATTTTAGCTAGAGTGGATACATGAAATTTTTAAGGGTCATTTCGCAAAAATAGGCGGGTTCTATTTTTACGAATCGTATCAAAAACTAATCAGCACCAGGATCATACCCAAGTGACTTACCTACCAAATTTTATGAAATTCGGTTCATTAGTTTTTGAGTTAGAGTGGATACATACATTGCACAAACAGACGGACATACACAGACGTCCCGTTAAAAATGTTTATTTCGTATTCTAGAGGTCTTGAAACTGGGTAGATCCGTCGAAAACTCGAGTTGTGATTTTCGGCATGATTCCAAAACTTTCCCTATACATTACCATGTATTGCAGGGAAAGTAATAATGAGGGATGCTTCAGAAATAGATTGATATATTCAAGCAAATATTTATGCTGTAACTAATAACGAAGTATTTATAATTTCAGAATATTTGAAACACCACATCCAGCTAATATTTTATAATATGTTTATACAGGGTGTCCCAAAAAGTTTGAAACGCGCTTTAATTCTTTATCTGTTGGAAATAAGTGGGAAATGTAAATTGCAAAAATGTTGTAAGTAATGTAGGAAATAAGACTACGTTAATGAAATAGTCCTACCATTAATTTTTAAGAAGTTACACTTTTTAAATTTTTATACGACCCCCTTAGATAAATGTGGTCAATCAGAAATTGAGCGAGTTATATTTAATTGAAAATTGAACATTGTGAATGGGGAGCATATATCAAATTAGAAATGTGAATTTGTGAAATATCACAAAAAACATAAAACTGGATGATAATACCCAACTGCGTAGTGAGTACCACTGCTTTATATGATCTCTGTAATGCTTTATTTAAATGCATTTGTGATAAAAAAATTTGAATTTTTTTTTATAAAATTTCTTTTTGATCCCTATTTTTACTGATGAAACAGCCTTTCACATGGTACGGAAAAGTGGCATAAGTCTATTTTTTTCCGTTATCATAATTCAGTTGATTTTAAAGTGTACAGATATGCGGGTTTTTTTAATGACCTTGTTGCATTAAAAATACAAATTTTCTGATTAACCAAATTTGTCTAAGGGGACCGTATAAAAATGTAAAAAGTGTAACTTTTTGAAAATTAATGGGATAAATATTTCATTAACGCAGCCTTTTTTCCTACTTCACTTTCAACAATTTTGCAATTTACATTGCCTACTTATCTCCAACAGGTAAATAATTAAGGCTCATTTTAATTTTTTTGGGACACGCTGTATAGTATTACAGTTCTATTTCATCAGTTTTAGCAATTAGTCTCTAAATTACAACATTATCACATTAAATAATTTTCTGTTTTAAACATATTTTGATTACTTAATTCATTTAATAAATCATACAAAACAGTTAGAAAGAAAAATATAATACAGAACTTCTAGTCCGTAGTTACCGTAGAAATTCGATGAAATTCTCCCACTTGAACATTCCTTAATATTGTATACAAGTTCTACCACTTTTCATATGCTGCACCTGCTAGACTTCGAAAGGTCTTAATATGTAGGCAAGTACTCCATAATTTGATATATTAAAAATTATTGTAATTAATCCGATGTAAAATAATTAAAAATCTGATAAAAAAATGAATTGTATATATAAACGGTATAATTTAAATTCAGATATTGCGATTTTTTGGATATAAGATATTAGGCATTACTGATAATTACAATTTAAGTCATATGTTCAATTTAAGCAAATATTTTAAAAATAATATATTTTCTACTGTGTCTAACTGGTTGTGGAAATAGGATAAAATTGCTAAGATATGTTTTTCTGCTATCTTAATATCTTTATTTCTACGTATGTTGGCTGTACTTCGTATTTTTTGATTAGTTTATAAATTGGACTAAAACGTTTTATAACTCAGATTTGCAAGATAATTATAGTCGATGAGAACAGAGCTTCTTATACCTTTCAAAGGGAATTAAATTTAGCATTTTAATATAGGATCTTGGCGTGACTTAAGAAAGCCTAGGACTGCAGTATCTGAGTTAAGAGTTTCTCTCAGAATATAAAACAATGTACTGATTGAACAAGTTTTACAAAAATAGTGACATTATTTTTATAGTAGCAATGTATCTTTGAATCAAACATGGGCTGCATAGCTCTGTATCATATTACTTTCCTTATATACATAATGTATAAGGAAAGTATTGTAACGGGGTCGAAAATTCGAATTCGAGTTTTCGGCAGGAGAGCACGTTTCAAGCATCCCTGATCACGAATCAAACATTTTTGAAGTGATGTCTGTGTGTGTGTATGTGTGTGTGTGTGTGTGTGTGTGTGTGTGTGTGTGTGTGTGTGTGAAAGTATGTGTGTGTGTGTGTGTGTGTGTGTGTGTGTGTGTGTGTCAGTGAGTCTGTGGAGACGATAACTGACGAACGAATGGACCGATTCGAACCAAATTTGGTACAAAAATCACAATCCGTAAACACTGGAAGCCTATTGTTTTTATACGTAATCGAATGATCAGAACCCCCCTAAATTTTCGAATGAAATTTTGAAAAAATCGTCAAAAAATCAAAACCGCTAATAAAGTTACGCAAATAGACATTTCTTATGTAATTTTTCATTAGAAAACGATTGGCATAAATTTTGGAACGCTAACATGAACCGTTCTCGAGATATTGTACATTTTTCAAAAAAATTATGAAAAAGTCACATAAAAAAAAAATTCCTATTGAGAAACATGTTCACTTTTCATATGTAATACCATACGATAAATTGAGTGACATCATTCTCGTGGATCTAGCTCGTTCCATTCATGAAAAAATATACTTTGAATAATACTTTTGTATTTGAACGCCAATAGTCATTTATCTGCTGTAAGAATAACTTTTTTCTTAGTGCATAACGCTTGGCGAGATTTTGGCGACGAATTTGGCGGAATGTCGCCAACTTGGCGACTTTTTAGAAATGTTGCCAAATAAATGAAAATCTCGCCAAATGGATAAAAATGATGCTAAATCAATGAAAATGACGACTAATTGTCGAAAATTCAATATCTTGGAGAGAATATTAGTATCTACTATAAGAAAAACCTATTTTTTTACTGTAAAATTAGTAAATTCATTACATGATATAAGGAAAGTCATGTGTTGCCCACATCAGATTTTTTTGAGATATTGCAATATAGGGCAAAATGATCGTGCACGTAATACGCACAATTCATCTAAAAGTTAAAAATAAGTCGACAAGGATGTTATGTTTATGTAACGACCTACATTTGCACCGGGTTATGTATCATAAAAATATATACAGCATTGTGTAAAATTGTATTGTAGTTCTGGATTCATATGTCCGTGAAGCGTACAACCTTAATATTTTTAATACGATGTTTGTCTCACAATAATATAACAGCTGAACTTGCAAGAACTTTTATTTCAAGTTCCTAAATATTTTTGGGCATACCGTAATATATTTACAAGTTAAAAATTATATGAAATCGTGTCCAAATTATTTTAATCAAATTGAAAATCCAAACATTCTATAGGGCACTTATAATGATGAAAGCACAATTTAGTTTTCCATTTAACTAAATGGACAACTTATGGTCCTTCTGTTATTAAATGTATGTAATCATTTACTACTGAAATTAGCTAACATTATATTCAAAGATCCATATATCTAACTATTATAACCCTCGACATTTATAATAAGGTGAAAAGTAAACAGTTAAAGCTAAATAAAACTTACTAAAACTACCTTAAAGAATGCAGTCATAGGTTGACTACAATTTCATCAAGGACATTTTCAGCCATCTTCTTCTTCTTTAAAAAAGCAGTGTGTTCACTTAATAACCGCTAAGAAAAAAATTCACTAAGAAAGAATTGAGGCAGTTCTTTTTTACTGATTATTGTGCAGACAGTATTTTAGACCTGGGTATGAGGGCTATAAACTCCGTCAAAACAATTGTAGTTACATACTTTTCCTATGTCTTTTTTCATTAAAGAATTATTAGCAAGTTATATCGCCACAATCAGAAATTTTACTGAATATGAGTTACAAGTGAGTTCTACACTTATAATGCGTAAGTTTTTTACAGTATACAATTTGTTCTAACTGGCATAATAATTTGATTACTAAATGCAAGATATACTCACATGAAGTAAATAGGAATGGAATGATCTTCTAAATTCCTTGACTTACCTAAAGAAAATAAAAGAAAAATATACTTCATTTACACATATAAAATATTTAAAGGAGTAAACGAATATAAATATGATGCAAGAATGTATATAATACTTATAATACTTATCTCGCTTAAAATGCATATATAACAACTAAAAATACATGTATTTCTACATACTATAATAGATAGGCAAATACATCTTTTGACGCGAGTGTGTGTTTGTCTGTATCTCTGGGTGTGTGTACATGTGCGCCGAATAATGAGTTGAAGATTACTTGTGTGAATTGAAAATAAAGTACCAAAGTATAAAAAAATCACAGATATATTTGGTGTCACAGTTGACACTAAAAATAATAATAATATACCAGTATATATATATATATATATATATATATATATATATATATATATATATATATATATATATATATATATATATATTTATATATATATATATATATATTTATATATATTTATATATATATATATATATATATATATATATATATATATATATATATATATATATATATATATATATATATATATATACATTTTCAAATTTTTTATCCTTTATATCTTTCCCTGTACATTTTTTCTGTTTCATCTTCTTTTTAATTTGCTCCTTTTTACAATTTTCTTTTAAAATTGAAAGGTTTTTTTTTTCGTTACAAACACTGCTCAAGTCAATTAAAAAAGTTGTCAGTGACAAGACAAATACACAAAGTAAACATATCAGATCCTTTTAAAATCGATCAAAACATTGAGCCAATACTTGTATAAACTAACGATAGATCTTTAGAAATCCTTTGTTTAGTTTGCTGAGATATATTGGGAAAATAAATATAGAATATTTTACACAAAAACGGGATTTCTTTTTCATTCTGGATCATCTTTCATTGTATACGTGAACAATTTCGTCAAACCAGTAAACCTAAGTCAAATAATGGATGATTTAGTTAAAAAAATTATATCATTAAAATTATTTTTATTTATCAATAAAACGCAATATATTATTTATATTGAGTACAAGTATTTAAACCTCCCAATTACAGTGAAACTAATAAATTAAATTAAATTCATTAAACAATTGAAACATAAATTTTACCAATTTTCGTTTCATTTAAAAATATATGGCTCCTAGCGTCGAAAATATTTTTAATAACAAATTAGCTAAATTATACTCTGCCCCTTAAACGATATTAAGTGTGCAAAGTTTCATCCTTCTGAAAAATTTAAAATGTTTCAAATCCTCTATGGAGAAGGGTGGGAGGTATTAAAGACTACCCTCATTTTGCCAGCAAATGTAGGGGAAATCTGTCTTCCTTAGGTACTCTCTCGTCATAAATACTATAAGTATGTAGATATTCATTATTATAAAGACCCGGAGGGCTACTGGAAGGTATAGGAATGCATTTTAAACCACAAAGTTATATCTCTATTCCAGATATTCTAGAGAAATTCGAAATACTTCTAAAAACACTTTTTCAGCTCGGACCACGTGTTCACTCGTGGCATATACACACCAGATCGAGCCAAGGGATGCCAAACTGAATGGGGAGGAATAACGTAGATTTTGCTATCTTCTAGACCTAGAGGAAAGTGGAAAGACTCTAGTACTGGAACATTCATGTACGCAATGTATAGCTAGTATAAGTATTATCTATGCCTTGTTACATTTTTTGCTTTTTATAACTGAGCGCATAGGTTTTTGCATAGGTTATGTCATCAAAATAAAAAAGAACAAGAAAGAACGATCATGCTTAAAGCATTGATTATGAAACACTTTCCAACTTCAATGCAATTTTATTTAAACATGTCGAAAATGCAATACATTCCTCGGTAATATTTTAAAACTTATCACAATACTACATTGATTTATTATATTTGAAAACTTAAACCTTCATTGAAAAAAATGAACTTCATTCAAATGACGGCATTGAAATATAAATTGCCTGGTTTAAATATCTCTAAAATGCAATACATTACACGGTAATATTTTTAAAACTATCATAAAACTACGATAATTTAGTATATTTGAAAACTTCATCGAAAACAACTGAAATAAATTCAAATGACGTCAAAGAAAAAATAACACGCCTGGATCTCTCTATAAAAGCAGGATTTAATTCATAACTTTCTCCATTTCATTCATCACAATACTATAATAATTTATTTTATTTAAAAATTAAGACCACGGAGCTACAATTCATAAACTTTATGCTTAAAACTTCATCGAAAAAAATCGTACTTTTGTTTATAAAATCAATTAATATTTCATTCATATCAACCATGCAGACTCCATGGACTAAATTATTTTGTGTTAAAAAAATTCAGGAATTCTAATACAACTCATTCTATATATTTTCTGTTTGCATTTTACATAGGTGAAAAATAGGCTTAGTTGTAGAAATAATCAAATTTTAATGAGAATTTAAACTCAAATATATTGTCATTGTGTTGCTTTAGTATGTAGATGCACAGAATTTAAGCAAACATAAAGTAGTTTCAGGACGGATGCAACACACAATTTGAATTAAAAAGAACTTTAAACAAGAAAGATCAATCATGCTTAAAGCATTGATTATGAAACACTTTCCAACTTCAATGCAATTTTATTTAAAAAAGTCGAAAATGCAATACATTCCTCGGTAATATTTTAAAACTTATCACAATACTACATTGATTTATTATATTTGAAAACTTAGACCTTCATTGAAAAAAATGAACTTCATTCAAAAGACGGCATTGAAATATAAATTGCGTGGTTTAAATATCTCTAAAATGCAATACATTCCACGGTAATATTTTTAAATCTATCATAATACTACGATAATTTATTATATTTGAAAACTTCATCGAAAACAACTGAAATTAATTCAAATGACGTCATTGAAAAAATAACACGCCTGGATCTCTCTATAAAAGCAGGATTTCATTCATAACTTTCTCCATTTCATTCATCACAATACTATAATAATTTATTTTATTTAAAAATTAAGACCATGGAGCTACAATTCATAAACTTTATGCTTAAAACTTCATCGAAAAATATCGTCCTTCTGTTTATAAAATCAATTAATATTTCATTCATATCAGCCATGCAGACTCCATGGACTAAATGATTTTGTGTTAAAGAAATACAGTAATTCTAATACAACTCATTCTACATATTTTGCTGTTTACATTTTACATAGGTGAAAAATAGGCTTAATTGTAGAAATAATCAAATTTGAATGAGAATTTAAACTCAAATATATTGTCATTGTGTTGTTTTAGTATGTAGATGCACAGAATTTAAGCAGAAATAAAGTAGTTTTAGGATGGATACAACCCTCAATATGAATTAAAAAGAACTTTAAAAAATCACGAATTTGAAACAAGATGGATGCCATATCTCATTTTGAAGTGGGTCATGTGATCGTTTCATATCATGGTCACGTGATCGTTTCATATAAGATGTGTAATTATTATTTTAATTTTTATTTAAAAAACTACTGAATATATTTCGCTGAATTTTTTTTATATATTTTATGGAACAATTTGACAATTACCTAAAATTTTCGAAGCAATTTGTGAATTTTAAATCCGCTTAAAAAATGTTAGAAAAATTAGGTCCCATAGGGCTCAATGTATTTCATTTTTTCAACCCGGGTTCAATCCAAAACTAATTGTGTGATATTATTCATTTATATTCCCATAGGTCCTACAGACCGTCTGAACAACATACTAAAATTTCATTTTGATTAAGTCATTTTTACGGCAGTTATCGTGCTAACGGACAGACAGACAGACAGACAGACAGACAGAATGAACAAAGTCATAAACACTTTTCAACTTTGTTGTAAAGTGTTTAAAATTATACACGAAATAGAGATCACCATTGAAACTCAGTTAAATTTACTTTTATTTTTCAATCATGTATAAATGAAGAATAAATCTAAATACTTTTGAGAAACAACTACAAGTTTGGAGTTAGAAACAAATGATGTGCATTAATATTATAATAGTCTGAGATGCTAAACTGAAGCACAGCTGCCAAGCGCACGCAAATCAATTATAAAATATTTATTGAGTAACATTTAGTCGATTGTTTAATATTTGACAGCAGTGTTAAAAAATGTGATGTGGGCAACACATGACCTTTCTTATATAATGCAATAGATTTACTTCTTTCACAGTGAAAAAATGATGTATAAGATTGTAAAGAACTATGCCCCAACCGAAAACGGAACCTGGATCTAAGAACTGGTCAGGCAACGCTCTACCTTTGAGCTACTGGGGACAAAATTGCAAGTTCTTATTGCCGAAATGGATGTATAAGATCCATAACACACTGTATTTAACGCTGAGTTGTACATTTGTGGCGTTCCACTGCACTTGTTGATATTAACATTGCTCTTTATAAATCAACTAGCAGCGATTACCCGGCTTTGTTCGGGATTTACCATGCAAAAAGATGATAAAAATTACACCGGAACATATAGGGCCGATTGTGATATATTACCGCTGAATGTATCGCATTTTAGAGATGTTTAAATAAAATTAAAATTGGAAAGTGTTTCATAATCAATGCTGGATGCATGATTGATCTTTCTTGTGATTTCTTAATACTTTTCGTTGTTGAATAAGCCTGTGAGAAATAAACCATGGTGATAGTTTTCATTTAAATTCGTGTCTCAAACCTGCGATTCTCAAAAGTGTCTAATACGTTCAATAAACTCCCACAAAACTCAGTGTTGAGTAAGCCTGTGAGAAATAAACCATGGTGAAAGTTTCCATTTAAAATCATATCTCAAATCTGCGATTTTCAAAATTGTCTAATACGTTCAATAAACCCCCACAAAAGAGATTTAATTGATTTTCACGTTTTAAACCAACAATGTCTAATTTTATTCGTTGTGAATCATGGAGTTAGAGAGTAGAATTCCTAGGAAAAAATGCCGTTTTTCACTAATATCTCGAGAACCGCTGATCGTAGAAACTCGAAACATGGCCTATGTTTTTTGTGGGGTGATTTCAAGACTACCAAGATAAATTTCTTGCAATTCGGTTCAGCCGTTCTCCAGTTATGGTGGATCATACATACAAACTGTTCCTCTTTATATATATAGATTTCGGTTCTTCGGATTCAGATTCACCAGACGTATGATCAGCAATTGCAGCAATAATGACATATTTCTGTCTCTTGTATCTCTGTTTCAACACAATCATCGTTTGCAGTATAATCTTCAAAAGCAAGGTATCCCGGTAAAATCCATTTTTCAAGACCTATTCCGTATTGAACTACCTTCGTACACGGGGTTAAAAAATTACAGATTGATGGATTTCTCATAAAATCAAGAAGTTTTCTCTGTTTGCCAATAAATATTATGCTAAGCATCATTTAACATTCGCAGGCAATCTGCATGTATTATAACATATCCGGAAGATGTGTTTAACAAATTTAGGCTCAATGTATCCTCTGATAAATTTTTGTTACCAAGATAATCATTGCCTCTGGGATATTACTTTTACTTCAGGAAATTCCATTACTTTTTCTCTCCAAACTACAAACTACAAACTTTACAATATTAGATGTACAAGTGTATAATCGTTCCCTATAAACGATACCTTTAATAATATGAAAATATTGCAGTCCAAAGTGAAAGATATAAAATTCGTCATAACCGATATTTGGCTACATTTGTGTTCGCTATAAGTGATCTCGACTATATACAAGCATTTCAGTGACTAATAAGCACCATTTGTTAAAACTTTTACTATACCTATTTTTCTACTCCCATTTACCTTCCTTTAATCCATTTGCACCTGAATATTCGATGTGCATGTATATAATTGTTTGCTATAAACGATGCTTTTAACATTATAAAAGTATTGTTGTCCAACCCGAAAGAAAAAAAAATCGTCATAACCGATATTTTTCCACATATGAGTTCGCTATAAGTAGTATCCACTGCACATACGCATTTTAGTGATGCTGTAGAACCATTTGATCACACATTACATGAATCAGAAATATAGTGGAATCCCGGTTATCCGTAAATCGTCTTAGTTGAATGAGCTCTAATTTTTATTTTGCATACTAACTTAAGTATTGCCTAATTACTTAACATATACTTATTTCTTAACATTTTTTATATTAAAATATTATAGAAGAAGCATTGATGATAATAAATAATTGAAGTAAAAGTGAAATATATTAGTATTTGATACTTTAGCGATTTTAATAAAATATATGAAACACATTGTAGTAGTAAAGAATTATGCAATATTTGCTTACTTTAACCATTGTGTATACATAACTACTTTATTTCTTTACAAATTATGTTGACACTTTCTTCTTCTGCTGAATTTAGAATCGCTTCAAAGCTGCCTTACAACGCCATCTTTTAAACAATAGCTCATCAGAAACTGCTGCATCATCTTGTATTTCAATATACCAAAATGCTGTGACTCAGATATTTGTAACCCTAGTGTCCATAATGCTAGTATTCTTTGTCTTAATGGGCTCTTCTTCAGGAGCAGCATATCGTTTGTTCACTGAAGCAACTATTTCTGCATTCATTAAGTCCTGTTCATCAGTGTTTCCGGCAAACCAGGCCTCAGCGTCGGATATCGAGAGAAGCTGCTTGAACATAGCCAAGAACACTTGGGTATTAACAAATGCATTCTTGTTCACAATTCCAACCAAATCGTCTTCCGCACAATCAGTTTCTAAAACTATCGACTCCCCATCTGGCCATAACAAACGGCCTTTCTGTTATAAAATACCTAAGCAACCTCGATTAACCGAAAATGATTTGGTCTTCTGAATTAGTAAGTTGTCATTAGGTTGGTTTGTTGGGATCATTAAATGATACATTATACATACTACAGATAAGTTCACCGAGATCTTAAGATTACTAGTTGCATGCTTGTGAACTAGATTAATTACAGACATTGCGAAACTACAGCACATGAATTTATAACATATTTTCATAGCACTTTTCGTATTGCATCTAAATTCTTACTGCAATTAACATTTTAAATAGCCACGCAAGTTTTGTAGGTTTTTCACTACACTTGATAATTTTAGCATTGCTCTTCATACATCAATCTCGGTTTCTTCAGATTCAGATTCACCAGGCTTATTATCAGCAACTGCAGCAATAATGACATTATTTGTCTCTTATGTTTATGTTTTAACACAACCATCGTTTGCAGTATAAGCTTCAAAAGTAAGATATCGTGGTAAAATATTCTTTTCGTAAACTATTCCATATTAAACTACCTTCGTATGCGGGGTTGAAAACTCAAAGATTGTTGGATTTTTCATAAAATCTAGACGCTTTTCTCTGTTTGCTGATAAATATCATGCCAAGCATCATCTACAAATTTGCAAAAAATCTACATATATTTAGGCTATCATAACATATTTTGATGTGTTTGGCAAATTGTTTAGGTTCAGCGTGCCAGGCGATAAATCTTTGTTACTAACCTAATCATTGCCTCTGGGATTTTTCTTTACTTCAGAAAGTCCCATTATTTCTTTTTCTCTGCAAAACTATAAACTTCAATATTCTATATACAATTATATAATTGTTCACTATAAATGAAACCTTAAGCATCATGAAAGTATTGCAGTCTCTGAAAGAAATAGAAATTCATCATAACCGATATTTCGCTACATTCGTGATCGCTATAGGTGAACTCGACTGTATACACGCATTTCAGTGACTAATAAACACAATTTATTAAACTTTTGCTATGCCTACTTTGCTACTCCCCATTACCTTCCTCATTTCCATTTGAATCTGAATATTCGATGTACAACTGTATAATTGTTCGCTATAAACGATACATTTAACATTATGAAAGTATTGCAGTCCAACGTGAGAGACATAAAATTCGCCATAACCGATATTTCGCTACATATGAGTTCGCTATAAGTGGGCTCGACTCCATACACGCATTTCAGTGACTAATAAACACCATTTACTGAAACTTTTGCTATACCTACTCCCCATTACCTTCCTTCTTTCCATTTGCATCTGAAACCTTACGGAGGAATATTAAAACAGATAAATGGCGCCTCTTAAATTCTAAACCCTTTTAAGAGAAAATAGAGTTTTAGGGATCAGATTTCAGAATAAGTCGCATTTTGGGACTAGAAACTGGCGGAGAAATTTTATGGATAAGGTGATATCAGTAAAATATCTTTAGGGATCCAGAAACTGAAGAAAGGTATTCGTTGACAAAATAAATTCCCATTGTTTTAAAGTCAATTTAAAGTCAAGGAAAAGATTTACAGCTACTTTAAAAATCAATCTGAGCAGTCGCATAAAATACTTTTTATTTCAGTTTAATATACTCTAAATCTATATTCAGTATAATCTGATGTAGTTGCATTTATGAGTCAGCAAAGATATTCTTCTCAAACTAAGTTTTCTTTTCAAATATTTAAAGCCTTTCGAAGAGTATACGTTTGTAATATCCGTTTTACTTATATCATTATATTCAGAGAAGAATGAATAATGAAGAAGGAACCACTTAAGGTGCGACTGAGAATATTCATGGGTAGGTGAAATCACCTTGAGTGAAAGTTTAAACCACGGACCGGTTTCGTTTCAATATTACTTTATTTTTATCTAAAGAAACAAATAAAAACCAAAGGTGTGCAAAATCGATTTTAGTATTATATTGTAGCTGTAGACCTGTTAAATCGCTCTAGGTAATCAAAAGTTGAAATGAAAAATTCAACTATGGTAAAATACGGCTAAACACTGTCGACTTTATAGAAATAATGACACTTTAAACACATTTCATTATCTGCTTTGCGAAAAATGGCAGCTGCGATATTCTATTATCTATCCTTTGCTAAGCATTCCTTCATTCCATGATATTATTTTTGATTTCACTTGAAGTATTTAATTCTAAATACCGGCTCAAGCTGCTAAGTTTGCGAATTTTGGAGTATGGATAATATAAGAATGGATCATATAACAGACGCCGTTGTATTTGAATTTGTTTAACGCCTTTGTTTTAAACTTACACAAAACCATTTGTTTGTATTGCTGTAAAGGTGAACAAATGCAAGTTTTCACAAATGTTGATTTGATTTTTGCTAAACCGTCATTACGTTCTCTGCTACCGCTATAAACTACATTCATTAGCAGATGCTTTAATGGTTAATTTTAAGTTACATTTATTTGAATGAGACAAACAGATTGTCCATTGCAAAGGATGTCCAAATTAATTTACGTAATGTTGAATAATTCCACCATTTACTCATATGCTTCCATAAATTGCATCGCATTCTTCTCTTTCTAAAATGGATATATGAATATAAATTAGAAATATTGATTTTTTAGAAGGAATTGCTATAATTCATTCCAGTTTCATTATCAGACCTCGGTTTGATGTTAGTATATTTCAGATTAATATTTCGCTGCTTTAGAAATTAAATAATCAGTTGTACCTGTATTTACATCCCTACAGAAATTGCATAACCTCACTAACAAACCACAATTCAATTTTAGCTCTATTTTTAGAATACTGCTGGTTTTGCTTATATCTAATATACCAATCATCATTAGTCTGCAGATTGTATAGAAGTACTCTATATCACGGATTGAAAAAATTGTATTATTTACGTTACATTGTATTCTTTACGTTACGTTGATTTTACAAGACGAAGCTTATAGTATTTTTAGTCTGATTTAAAATATGTTTACTAAATTCTGAGGACATCATGAGGCTTGTGAGTGAGGCTTCATGAGGCTTGTGAGAGAAGCTGCATGAGGCTTCTGAGGCTTGTGAGTAAAATCCATTTAAACAATTGTTAACTAACTTTATATTTTTCTATAATATTCTCACAATAATACATGTATAATTTACTTGCCTAAAGTACACTTTTATTTGATTTTTTTATTATATTTTACTTCAGGAACGTCCGTTTTCAGTGTTCAGCTGTAGTTTGCAAGAATTTTTGAGGTTCTATTTTTCATGATAGCTTGGTCTCATCGTTGATATATCTTGGTGGAAGATTTCACTTTGTTCATACCTTATATGTCTAGGATTTTGTGTGAAAAGTCGAAATGTGAATTCAAAAAATATATTTTATGAGACACATTGCATCCGAGGGTTTAGTTTGGAAGGGAGGTAATTAACCAGCTCTTTGTAGTTCTCGATCTGTTTGTTTCCCAGTCAGTTTCTCAAGACTTTTGGAATTGATCTCCATGCAGCTGCCGTCATTTAAGCGTAGCTCAAACTCTATATCTTTGATGAGCTTTCTTATTTGCAGTCTCACAAATATCCCCTTTTTGGTTTTTGGATTACTTATTCTAGTAAATAAAATTTGTTCTTTAGGAAAATAAAGAACGGCCATTATGAACCTTTGCCTTCACAAAGTATCAAGTTTTATATGAAATGGTGTAAGATATACATTCGGGAAAAAAAGTCGCAGCTCTTATTATTCGATCATCGTTCATCTCAGAGATTAAAGTGAATTTTCCCCGTTTCTACTGTCCCAGTCACATGAAATGCAATGGGACTCATTGTATTCAAGTTGAAATGCTAGTACAAGAGCTATCCCCTTTTAATATCCACAAATATGCCAAGAATATTTCTCATATTGTGTAATTGCCAGTAGGAATGCCATGTTGTCATAAGATTCCCCCATGTGTCCTGTATAATCATGGGGAATAGTATACGCATTCTAATGTCAACTTGCAGGATAGATTATAGTCTTGCTTTGGATGAATCTATAAAATGTATCCATTCCTCAGGATTGTGTTATTGTTCTAATAGATCTAATAAAGAGTTCACAGCATTGCCGTACACTAAGATATGTTGCATGAAGAACATACCTTTGTGATGACGAGATTTGGATCTCGTATCACTTTTGTATAAAACGCGTAAATCTATAATGTATTTCTGTTCTGCATATTTATATACAGTTTTTAACATATTCAATTCCGATTTGAACTCCCTCTTGTCTTGCATTAGAATAATTTATATTCTAGAAATATCTGTCCTTTTAATCGCAATCTGGAGCCATTTTCAAATGTATTATTTCGAGCGAGCGTGCAGTCAAGGAGAGTTATTTTCCGTTAGGTTCAGGGTCATTTTAGCAGGCGAAAAGGGAAGTGAAATGTAGCGGTTTTATAGCTTCGTATATATTTTCGGCTGAGTGAAGTATATTTGGGGTGCGAGATTGTGCCTGGTGATGACGTAAATTGATGGTGATGACGTATGATTGATGACGTAAATGGTGAGGCCGTGGGAATGAATTTTGCGCGGCAAAATTTTATAATTGTTAGTTGATGGAGCTTTCTCACAGGTCCGAGTGCCCGTCAGAATGAAAGGAAGTTGAACGATTTTTCTGGACGCATTCCTCAATTTGACTGCCAACATAACTAAGGTAGTCCGGCTCCGACCAGTTTTACTTAGGACGCTCACGTCGGATTTCGGGAGTTCGGATCCTAGGCCGATTCCTGGAGCCCCGTGAGCTTGGGGAATGTTGCCACACCCGACTATGGGTGATCCGAGGACCTTCCGGATTGAAGACATATTGACGAATGAGCCCGCGTCCCATGCTGGGTCAGATTATGACGGCGAGACTCCTAGCATCATGACCCAAGGGCCATATCGGGTTTGATTCCGCCATGGAAACGATTCAAGTGATGTTGGACGAGCCTGTCCGGGCCAAAAGTATCCTGTATACCCCTCTGGTGTGCTGGACCCATTATATGGAGTAACGATATTGTCATTAGGTTTTTCTGACATCTTGGCTTGAGGTAAGCCATTTGCATTGTCACGAACTCCAGCTTTCCTTTAATATTTCTGTACATTTTCTGACTCAACGAAGGGTGAGTCAAATTTACAATACATGAAGTCTGGATATTCAAAATGTAATATATTTAGATTAATTTCACTCTTGAGTGCTTGTTCCTCTGAATTCTTGACCATACCAAATTGTATAAATGTGATTTAATATATTACTACTGTGTCGCCACATATGATTTACATATTATTTATATTATTATTACTGTGGCTAAAGGCCGGTGGCATATTGGATAAGTTCTGAGCCCAGTGACATTCTGCTGCTAAGGATTCTGCTTTTGTCTACCTCCTTGAAACATAACGTCATTAATAAAGAAAATTAAGTTTAAATTATGTGTGTTCAATTAGCCAACTTTAAAGGTTGAAATTCCTGAAAAATATTTTTGAGGATGATTTGCATTGGCAAGTGAATTTTTGGAGAGGTTTTGAAAAAAAATTGAATTTTTGAAAACATTAAATTTGAATATGTTTTGATGAGAAATTTTGAAAATGATTTTATTTACAAGAATTTATTTACGTTGTGCCTCAGTGTCCCCTTTTTGAAGAATTCCCCTGAGTTAATTTGAATTTTGAAAATTTTGAAAAATGATGATTTTGATAAAGTTGAAAGATGTTGTTCCTGACTCTCTTTCTCCCCTGTGTTGCGTTTTCACAAAGTTGAGTTGAGAATTTGTTCCTCCCTCGGTTCCGATTGTGCGAACGTGAGTGAGTTGAGTTGGGAATGAGTCGAATCTCTGTGTGAATGAGTCGAATCCTCCTCTGTCTGAATGAGTCGACACTTTTTCTTTTCCGTTCCCGATCTGTGGATGTGCGATGCGATGCTTTTGGAACTTTGTTTTTGCTGACACCTGCTTAATTTGATTTAGATTAATGAATATTTAACTTCGACTTTGAATAGTTTCTGAACTTAAGAATATTTTTGCAACTTCTATTTACTTACGATGTTTAATATTTTGGAAATATTTTGAAAAATTTGATTGAATTTTGGAGTCCTGATTTTGATTGTTTACCTTGTTGTTGATTGTTGAAACCCAGACCGTCCGACCTACCAGAAAGGTGTAAGGTAACTGTTTGGACGGTCGGCGATTGTTTACCTTGTGGAATTCTTGAAATAGTCAGTGAACTCTGAAGTTAATTACGAAATATGTTGAATTTTTAAGAATTGTTTCCACAATTTATTTACTTTAAATGAAAATAATCTGAAAATTTATTTACTTACTTTTTGAAATCCATTTGACAAATTTTGAATTTGAATTTAGGAAAATTTGTTTTGAAACTTTATTGATTTATTACAGAAATGAATCTTTTGGATTTCATTTGATTTCCTTGGAGTTATTAAACTGAATCTTTGCACTTGAATAATTTTATTTCGAAACTTTGTGATTTTGTACAATTTGAATAACACTGAGAAATATATTTTTTTGAACTCGTTTATATACTGATTTTGACTTCAGTTTATTTTACTTACGTTTGAATGGCAACTAACTTAAACATAAATTTATTGATTTAAAGACATTTATTGAATTTTTATGGAATGACACTTGTGTATTTATGTATATTTTAATTTTTTCAGCAACATGTTTGAAAATTTTTGATTTAAAGAATTTAAATTTGATGTGTGGCATTGGAGAAATTGATTGGGGATGTGGCGTAATATTTTTCTTCCAAAATTTTACTTCTTCGGTGGCAATGTTTATTGAGAACTTGATTTGGGAGAAAAAAATATGAGATATTTACTTGCGTTTGAAAAGTTGAGGCAAGAGAGTCCTCTGTGTCAGTGAGCACCACTGTAAGTTATGCGCCTGTGTCAGGAGAGCACTGTTTGAATTTCTGGCACAAACTTATTTACATAAACATTTGATTTACTACTTCGACTTGATGGTGGCGAAATTTTTTCTAGAGGTATATTTTCGCTGTGACAGTTTAGGTTCTCGAAAAGTGAGACCCTGAAATAATTACATGTTTATTTTCGTGTACATAATTTGCATTCTGTATATATATATATATTATTGCTATTCATATATTTTTTGTAGAGTGTGGAAGTTTGAACATCTTTGTCACCCATTTTGCTTCTTTTGATCTTTTGTCTGTGTGTGAGGAGTGCTCTGCCTGTGTATTTGCATCTCCAGGTGAGGTGGTGTAGTTGCAAACGCACTACCCCTCTCTCCTAAATTAAATTTAAATTGCGGATGGCAGTATCCATGACGTCTGGTTTTTCTGCATTGCATTTAACGGTGTATCAACATTTTTACAAATTCATATATGTGTTTTGTGAAATTAGGAAGAAAATCCCTTGCTACCACCTTTATGTTTTATGTTTGGATATTACATTTAATCACTTGTTTACTTTTCGAAGTGTTGAGAAAAAGAAATTTCTTGACATTTATTTACTACATGCTTCTACATTTATATTTACTATATGCTCTATGTTTACCTGCTATGAGTATAAATATGATTACTGCGGCTAAAGGCCGGTGGCATATTGGATAAGTTCTCCTGAGTCCAGTGGCATTCGGCTGATAAGGATTCAGCCTCTGTCTAACACCTTGAAACATAACGTCATTAATAAAGAAATTTAAGTTAAATTAAACTCTGTGTGTTCAATTAGCCCATATGAGCTGTGTGTTATTTAGGTATACATTTCAGCTGAAGAAGATGACATTTACAAGGTAAGGATTTAAAATATATTAGTTGTCTGATTTAATGTATTCAGGGCATTTCTTCTTTGAGTTTCACTCCCGTACAAACGGGATCCCTGGGTAATGGATAAAATATGATCACGGATTTATTGGTGGTGATGGTGCTGCGTAGTGATCCACTATCGTATTCAAGAACATATTAATTTCGTAAACCGCTAACATAACATTTTATCATATTAACAACGTGTACGTATTAATCTTCGCACCATACCAAAATATTTTCCACCATGACAATTGGTGCATGATAAATTAGGTACTGTACAAATACCTTCGATAAAATACTTTTCGTCACCACATTTCGGTAACAACCATTTCGGATCACCACACCTTCTAATCTCTGCTGCCTTTGACGAACACACATTTTAGTTTTACTGTAAAAGGTATTTCGGACATTTAAACCTTGAAGCAAACAATTATTCCGAAAATTTAGACAAATTCAGATCACAAACTAGATAATTATTTTCTGCCTGATTAAATTTTTATAGTTATGTTGTATGTCCTGGTATGGACCTATAAAGAGATTTTATTTTCTTATTAACAGAAATCGAAATAATAACACTTATAACTTCAAATGCCAAATGTATATTTTTGCATTTATTCTAGAAATGCATATTTATTTTCATACATGCAAACTTATGAAAATAATCACCTTCTTAAATGATAGAAAACATACACTTCTGTGTTATATGTTTACTGTGCATCTTTTCAGGATAGTTTACCCCAAATTGCCTTTATTAATTGATTTGCTATATTTGAAGCTTTTATATATGTCAGTGTTTTCGCGAACTGATAATGATACCTAAATAATACATCTGTTCTGTAGTACAACAAATCCAGCTGTCTTCTAGGATGAAGAACATTTTCTTCTCACATAAAGAATCTTATAAAAAAATTATTTACAACAGATGAAATAAAACTCGATCAATTTATTTATAAGTTTACTGTTCTTTGACTGTCAGCTAAGTAGTTTATATACTGTTAGGTGCATATCCTCAGGAATCGTGGATGTATACACAGGATACTGAAACAAGACGGAGTTTCTGGATAACCAACGTTTATTCACATGCACAAAGTAAACAGAAACAATATACAATCAAACAGCGCTTAAATATTGAACTAATTTCACAAAATAAGCGATATTATTAACAGAATGTTGGCGAAAACAATTTCACAAAACAACGGCTACTATTCTCGGAACATTGACAAAAATTACAGTCCAGTGTAGCTCATGTCACGTCAATTCGTCAACTCCCCTCTCCGATTCAGTGATGACTCGTATTTATAGTCTATCCATAGAAACTTCTAGAAATCTCTATATCTCAAAGAATAATCGATCTATCGAGAAGTTTCTGAAACATTCCGCAGTCGCCAAATGTCGCCAAATTGGCGATAAATCTCAAAATCTGGAAACCCTTCTTCTAAGTGGGAAATCCTGGCAACCCTGGGCTCACGTCATCCTCATGTCACATTGCAGTCATGGGCTGTGGTTTCTTGGTTTGGCCTTCGAGACAGGCGAAAGGGGAGGAGTCAAAGGGGATACTGCGCGTTCGCAATAATACTATGCACTAAAAAGATCTAAATTATCCTATACTACAATTTTCCCAATCAGGCTTGGAGCATGGCATATATAGATCTGAAGGTTGAGACACACATCCTTCAGCCAGATACAGGCTTGCTTCAATTTTGGTGAAAAGTCCACAATGGGTAGCAACTATATGGTTCGTTCGTTCGTTACTAATTCCCCGTGGTGAAGGAGCGCTTACGCACCACTTCCACAAGAACCCCCTGGTCCCATGGCGAAGGGGAGGAAATTTGCAACTGCACTTTTATAAAAACCCCAAAGGGCGGAAGCCTGACTTGGCCTCGACATGACAACTTCCATGCCCGCTGGCGGGATTCGAACCACCCGCAACCCGACAATCCAGCGGTCAGACGGAAACGCATGCCCCTGACCGCTCGACCACTGGATCGGCGCAACTGTATGGTAACTCCTATTAAGAGATTTTTTGGTTAAAATATATATCCGTTTTCTAACGCAAAACAACTGATTTTACTAACTTTTCCTTCACAATAAATAATTATAATGAATATTTTTTAAACTTTTAAAGTTATTTCAATAAAAACTTTTTTCTACATCTCTTTAAAGTCAAATAAGACTACAAATTTATCATTTATTCTTACAGTAATGATATTGCCAAAAGCTACGATCAGTAACATTTCAAACCCATTTATCAATTAAGGATTAGAAATTTAATTGAACGTGTTTCTATGTCCCGGTGTATAGACGGAATTTACAATTAACATTCAATTATTTAAAGGTTGTTTCCCTTTAACTGCATGCGACATTGTAGTATTGGAAAGATGTTAAATGATAAAGAAAATTGAAGTCGCGTATTCAATTTAAACTAGACGGTTCGCTCTGAATCATTAAGCTATATTCCCCATTCTAATTGTTACGAAGTATCTATAAGTGCAATTAAATTGAAGCATTTTAAATTCGTAATCCTTTAAAATAGATATCAACCTTCATTTGTAATATTAAATATTTAAATTTTCAGTATCAATGAAGTATTTAAATTTTAGGAATATTTAATGATTATCTAATATTCGTATAATACACAATATATATGAAATATCGAAATTAAATGAATATAAATTAGAAATTATTAGAATAAATGCTTGCCATTATAAATTCAAGTTTTATAAATACAAAACCATTCTCAATCATTTTTTTTACAAATGGCAGAGAATAAGACATACATTATATACAAACAGAATAAATATCCCGAACATATAACATGAACAGTCAGTCTCCTAAACAATGGCCAGAGCCGTGAACCTGTTAGCCGTCACATGACGTTGTCCCAGCGTACCAGTGGGAGCCGGAACACACCGCACCCAACATCACAACATCCATCTCCGCAGGTGGGACTCGAACCCACAATCCGACAACCGAGGGATCACAAAGAAACGTCTGCCCTTGACCGCTTAACCACCGCGCCGACCCATTATTAATCAAATGCGTGATAAATCACTATATATAATTGTCTAACGCGTTCAACGTATTTTTGTCTTTCTAGACCTTCCAGGAACCCCCCCGGTAACGTAGAAGAGATTATCTTTGCACATTTATAACATCAACTACGGTACAGAACCAAACGGAGCCGTATTTTCGATTTATATTTCTGGAGGAGGAGAAAATATTACTTTCAGTCTTTTCAGACCGTGGTGACCTAGCCCTCTGTTGACCTAGATAGCTGAATCTTTGCATGCTTATAAAATCGTAAATAAGCCAGATCTTAAAGTAGCCGGAACTTTGTTTTACCCTCCCCCATGGGCGTAGAGAATGGGTCCTTATAGAATAAGTTTCACATGCCCTCTAGAAGTCCTCTGGTGACTTAAAAAAATTTTACTTCTACAGGTTAATATCAATAACTGCGCACTAATAGTTAATAGCAATAACTGCGCACTAATAGTTAATAGCAATAACTGCGCACTTATATAGTTTCAACTACAGGATTGAACCTAACGGATCTGAGGTTTTTTTTCATTTTTATGGCGATGTGGGAAAACATAGGAGGGAAGGGTAAAGTTTCTCAGAACGCTCCCCACCCCCTTCACACCAGGGACACAAAAGGCTGAAATTCGATCATGGGACATAACTTGGACCAATTTTCAATTGATACAACTCTTTCTAACATTAAGCACCGTATATACAGGGTGTCCCAAAAAGATTGAAACTTGCTTTAATTCTTTACCTGTTGGAGATAAGTGGGCAATGTAAATTGCGAAACTGTTGAAAGTAAGGTAGGAAATAAGACTACTTAAATGAAATAGCCCTCCCATTAATTTTCAAAAAGTTACACTTTATAAATTTTTATACGACCCCGTTATACAAATTGGGTCAATCAGATTTTTTTTTTTATTTTTAATGCAACAAAATCATTAAAAAAACCTGCATATCTGTGTATCTTTATCTATTGAATTATGATAAAGGAAAAAATCTGAGATTTGCCAATTTTCCGTACCATGTGAAAGGCTGTTTCATCAGTGAAAATAGGGATCATAAACTAATTGACGATGGGAATTGTTTAGATCAAAAATACGTTAGTATGTGTCAGATTTTTTTTATCACAAATGCATCTAAATAAAGCATTACACAGACAGAGATTGCATAAAGCAGTGGTACTCACTACGCGGTTGGGGCACATAATTAAAATTATCATCCACTTTTATCCTTTTTGTGATATGTCACAAATTTTTATATTGATATATGGTCCCCAGTTACAATGTTCAATTTTCATTTAAATATAACTCGCTCAATTTTAAAGATACATATACGCAGTTTTTTTAATGATCTTGTTGAATTAAAAATAAAAAAAATATGATTGACCAAATTTGTCTAAGGGGATCGTGTAAAAATTTAAAAATGTACATTTTTGAAAATTAATGAGAGGACTATTTTATTAACGTATTCTTATTTCCTACCTTACTTTCAACATTTTTGCAATTTACATTGCCCACTTATGTCCAACAGATAAATAATTAAATCGCGCTTCAATCTTTTTGGGACACCCTGTATATATCGACAAAAATTAAAATTTATTAGTATAAATTTGTATCTTAATATATTTTAAGTAGGCTTAAATACTAATACATATTTACCTATGATGTAAATGCGTCCCTGGATATGTATATGTGCCTGCCTTTGACAAGCATAGCGGACAATCCAAGCTACTGACAACCCAAATTTGGCAGTTTCAAATCTGTTTATTCCAACAGATAATTCTCTCAAGAATCGTAGACAGCCATCCGAAGATTGGAAAAAATTAAGTTATGGTTTTAATGGACAACTAGGAGTTAAATACAAAATTCTTCTAACTTTCTGAGTTTTAGGGATATAATTTTGCTATTATTAATGCACAGATATTTTATAACAAAACATGGTCAGACACTCTGTAAAATTTTCAATGTGACCAAAGTTTTCAAATCTTTTATTCTGGACTGATTTTCCAGTCATTGTCACAGATTTGTTATTGCTCATAGACTGGTTGTAATTGATTCCTATTCAAAGTTGATAATACCAACTGTTTTATTTTGTGTTTGCAGTGTTGTATTAAATCGTGTTTGTTCTGGAAAAAATATCTCGTTTTATTTGCCACGCTGAATTACAAACTATAAAATCGTGATATCGTGGGAAAATAATAACTAGGTAAAAATAAATGTTTTTCTTAAAGAAAATATGTTCTTGAAATAAAGCACCAAATTCGCTTTTAATCTCTCTATACTTTCGAAAAACATAGTACTGTCTGTAAGAAAAGTAAAAAAAATAATTAAATTAAAATGTCTAGCTTTTAAACCCATTTAATATATATTCTATATTGCTTAGCAAAGGCTAACGATTTTTCTTATAACTCTCTTTGAACATGTTTGGTTTGCGAGAAATATAAGTTAAGCACCTCAAATTATTTTTGTATAACGCCATTAAGAAAATCGCATAAATACAATTTACGATGTATCAAGGATATTTTACATGATTAGCTGTAAAAGAAGTACATT
The DNA here is from genome assembly GCA_951213105.1 of Amaurobius ferox. Classification (NCBI taxonomy): domain Eukaryota; kingdom Metazoa; phylum Arthropoda; class Arachnida; order Araneae; family Amaurobiidae; genus Amaurobius; species Amaurobius ferox. Next base: position 88,741,658 of record OX578149.1, on the reverse strand, counting down.
GCATAATGAAAGTCACGTGCTATCTACAATTTAAAATATCTGTTGTTGGCAGTGTAAGACTTTCCCTACAAAACGAAAGTCCACCACACAATGTTTTTAACGCTGAACTGTACATTATAACTTGGTACTTTTCTTGATAGCACCATGCAAAATAACTTCTGCCTTATATTTAGCGTAAATCTAAAATTTCTAGCATCAGCCAAGCAATGTAGTTTATATATTAAAATATTTTAATAATTAATTCAATTTGGCGTCATTATCATTCATCAATTTGTTAATCCAGCTTCATTTTTGGAAATTTTTGAACATTTTGGCCAATGTGGCACCTTTGTCAAAAGTCGCCAAATCGGCAATATTTCGTCAAATTAGTCACCAAGGTCACCAGATTTAACGCCAAACGTTACATACAGACATAGAAACAAAAGAAAAGAAGGCCTTTTTTAACTAAATCCATGAGAATGATCTTGAAAGATTTATCACATTATTGGATATGAAAAGAGAACATATTTTGACGATACTTCATATTTTTAATTTTATGCTACATTATGCATTATGTTTTAAATTCATGTTTAGCATTTATTTGAAAAACGTGCAGTATACAGTTCCAGTTAGCGTTCTAATGTTTCTATTATTGCTTTTCAAAAGAAAATTTAAGCATTAAATGATTGTTTTTATTTAATATTGTTAAATGTTCAGATTTTTTATATTTTTATGAATTCATTCGAAAATGTCAATAGTCTTGCAAACTTTCAATTCCGTTTCAAAACAATATTCCAGCATTCCCTGATTATAATAATTGTACCATTTTTTTTTTCGAAAAGGTCCTTAATTTCATCAGATACCGCGTTCACAGTCTCACAGACACACATGCAAACTAACATCCACACATACACACTAGCACACATGCACCCTCAACATACACACATGCATCAATATACATACACACAGATACCACAACAAAAACTTTTGATTCGATATCAGGGATAATTGAAGCGTACTTGAATTCAATTTTTAGACATCGGAGCAACACTTTCCTTATGCATTATACAAAGTATGTAGGGAAAATAAAATAAAACCCTGATGAGCTCTATTACTTCTTAAATATTGATGTCAGACATTACTTCTTTCGAAGAAAAAAGGTTGATATATGTTATGCTTGATGATGGTACAATATACATAGGGGCAGGTTTCGATATTTTTGATTTTTTTAGCATTTATAATTTTATAATATATTTTTACTTTTATCGCATTAACAATCTAACTGATACGGTTACATAATTTATGCTGAATAGTTTGTAACAGCACGTAGCTCGTAGTCTTAATCAATCTACAAAATTCGATAAGTTTCTGAAACCGCCAAACTAGCGATATTTTGGCACATTCTTACCCAAGGTAACCGGATGTATCGCTATAGTCAAACAACTATGACTTTTGAAATGCAACAATCGTCTTCTCTTACATATTCGTAACAATATGATGTCACTTCCGGTGGCTATTTCCGTTTCAACTCCCGTCATATATTTATACTTATTTACTCCGTATCCAGCTTCCTAAATTCTTTCACATCAAAAATGAATAATATTATTTTGTTAAATGCATTGAATTGCAATAAAATTCTTTATTTACCCAAAAGTCGATTCCTTAAAGTCAATTCTTTAAAATCGATAATTTCTTAACGTCAACAATTCCTTAAAGTTAATTCCTTAAAGACAATAATTCCTTCCCTAAAGTCAATTCCTTATTTACCCCTAAAATCAAGCGACTACGACGGATGTTTTTCACCGAAAAGAAATAAAATTATTTTGTTAAATTTATTGAAATTTAATAAAGTTTTAACACACATTATTAAAATTTTATAAAAGTATTTTTAAGTTAAATAACTGGCCCTGTATTGCTTTTAATTACATTTTAACATATCCTTCTATTTTTTACAACCTTATTGAATTTTATTCTTATCAGGTAAGGCGGAAGATAAAAAAGAAATATAAATCTAAAATACAAAAAAAAAATCTTTAAAGTGCGATCTTATTAGTGTTTTCTTTCGTCTCCGCATTAACAGATAACAAATACTTTTCTTTATCTGTATGAATCCCTGGTGAACCATTTTATCTTTATTATTCTATTCCTATTTATTTATTTAAGTAAAGAACCCAAGAGTATATTTTCGCGATATCTCCCCAATCATTTATTTCACTTTTAACATTCTTTTTCTTTTTACAAATCTCCCGTCTAGGACGGAGTAAAGTTCGCACGAACATAGACATCTAAACTCTTTGTTTGGCTACGATACGCAAAGTGAAGTTTTCTATTCAACTTTCATTGCAAAATTGAAATAAATATCCTTATGCAAAAACATTACAGCGTATATAAGTATTTAAAAGGATTTTCCATTTAGAATTTTGAAGTGGAAAAAAGAACAACATCCGAAGTGAAAAATTTCCAGTGCTATAAAAAGTGTTTTGTATGTACTGTAATCTAAATTAATGAAATAGTTATGGATTCTCCTTTTCTCGACAATACATGTTCAACCATCAGTAATATAGAATCTTTATAAATACAGCATACTTGTTCAAATAGGGGATTTTTCCCATGGGAGCCGGGAGGGTTACGCCAATATTGGAAGGTCCTCGTGTACTAATCTCCTATCCAACAAAGCCGTATCCGCAGACCAAGGGTCGATGGAATACATCACTGAGTATGTTCCAAAGAACACCCGGAAAGTCAAAACCTCAGTCGCTGAAGGTTTATTGCTCAGACCACAATGTAGATAGTCCACCCACCTGGAAGTGTTGGGGTTCATGATACGAGAAATTCACTAATATAAGCATAGGAATCTCCCAACTCATAAATCGCTTTATTCATTCGGAGACCGACCCTCGACCAGTTCGCACATCCCTTCTCGGAGCTCTGCCTTTGCCTCGTAGAAACTGGTTCTCTTCCGTACTTAGTATGGCTACCGTCGAATCGCTACAGTGAGTGCACCATTTTCTTATATCATGTCCCATGTGGAAGCGAAAATGCACTACCCTCCTTCGGATAATAATGAGTATGTTAGACCATTGGAAATTCACACCGATATGCCGGTTACCTATGCTGAAATTGCGAAAAGATTCCTCTCAGGAAGCTTCAACTCTGACACTAGACTGAAGTTCATGCCAGAATTCCGGTCGATTATTGAAGGTCGATATCTCCTCGTGGACTACTTCGACCAGTCCAAGGGCATGGATGATCCTGCTGGAATGAAATTTTTCCAAAGTAAGTGCATTCGTACTTAAAATTATTTTGAGAACCCTTCTGGATCCCTCCCCTACCGAATTAAATATGACGAAATTTATGACGATAGTGCCACTGAGCGATTTAACTCGATCAAGCTGGAATTTTACGATGCCATCAATTATTGCCCCCCTGTAGAGAGGAACGTTAATGAGAACCCTGTAGTCGCTAATGATTCCAATGTTTCGAGTTTCGATGTGAGTTTTTCCAATCAGAGTATTGAGCCCAGCAAGGAATTCGTTTACCCGAGCTCAAAAAGTGTCTGCTGAAGCCCTGCTGTTATTCCCTCATCGGCTCGCCTCTCCACCAAACATCCCTTAAAAGACTTTAAGCCGGAAGTGATGGATACAAACGCCGAGCCCAAAATTATTAATAAAGAACTCAGACCCCAGCCCATTTTCATAAATGTTTTCTCCAGGTTGCATCAACTCGTAAAATAAATCAATCAGAAATTAGAAATCCTGACCTTTGGAACTTACAGCCGAGGAATGATCCTGCTCTCGCCGAACCTTGTTGAGGACTACCGCAAGCTTTAAAAAATTCTGCCCGAGAAGAAAATTTATTTCATTTCGATTAACCTTAAAACTGAAAAATCAAAAAAGTTTATCATACGTGGACTTCCTGGAAACACAAAAATCGAAAAAATCAGTGAAGAAATTACCTGCCTTGGGCATCAAGTCATTCGAATAACCCAACTTATGTATAGAACTTCGAAATCACTCCTCCCCCTCTTTATTGTTCTTCTACTACCTAATGAAAATCATTCCAACATTCTAGAGACTAAATCAATCCTGCACTTAAGAATTAAAATCACTCCAACGTTATAAAATATGCGCTATATAAAATCCAACTCTATAAAAAATCTACCATAATTGTTAGCGTCACGGGCATTCGTCCGAGTACTGTAACTTCCCGAGTAGATGTCTGAAATGTGCTAAAATGCATCATACCAGGGATTGCAATCATCCAAGATAATCTCCCTCGGTATGCTGCAATTTTTGGGGTATCACCTTCACATTTCAGACTCTGCCAGGCGAACCCAGCTAACAATCCCTAACAGCAATTTTTTTCACAGTGACGTAAGATTTACGTCACACTGTGACTTTGGGACGTCACAGAACGTAGCAGTACGTCTCTGCAATGTCATATTGAGGTCACAGCGAAGTCATTTTGGTCATTTTCATGGTCGTTTGTGACGTCGCATAGTAACTTGTTTATGACGTCACATTGTAATTGCTATTGTAATGTCGTCACATTGTTACGTGTTAATTAAAGTGTGGAAACATCACAGAATATAGTCACAATGAAGTTACAAAGTTACTAATACGTAACGTCGCATAGAAGTCACAAATATGATGTTACATCGTGACCCAGGTGTCACGTGACTACAATGTCACTGTCACACATGTGACGACCTTTGCTGTGAGGGAAACCTCCAGAAAAGCAAACTCGAAAAGAAACCAAGCAAAAATTTACCCCCTCCTCCCCAGAACCCAACCGAGGTTACTAATGAGGCTAAAATAGATTTAATCCCAACCGAAATTCTAATTGAAACTCAAACTCAAATTTGAACCTACCTATGCTAACATCACCAGCCGGAAAAAAGTAGATCCCCCAACGCTCCCGCGGCTGCCACCCAGGGGCACATGCAGAGCCAAATTGAATTCATTCAATTATTCAATGAGATCAAAAATGTTTTCGCAGGCATCCAAATTGACATCTAACTTATCCAGGGCCCCATGAACTGCCTATCGACGATATTCAGTGTTGAAACATTTTCCTTCTAAGAAAACGCCTTGTAATGCTTCTGACCCTTCCCAGTTAATTGAAATCATTTTTTCTACTAACACCTTTACTCGTCTGATCGTTGACCCCCCCATCATTGGGTTCTCAAAATAGTACAGTATCGTATGTACTCAACTTGTCACGTCATACAATACTTACGCATGTTTTCATCCATTGCTTAAATGATTAATGAAGCACAATCAACTAGGAAATAAAGCGAATTTGCGCTAGGTACTCCAAAACAGTGTGGTCTTACACAACGAGAGAACTCATAAATCGCCAGAATAATTTAACACTTAGAAGAGGTGCGGCCGTAGCTAACGATCCATTGCATGCCCACCTTAAAAAAGGGGACCTCCCCTAGGGGAATAAATACAGCTTACAATACATTTTATAAGTCAACCAGTTTTGAAGACGAAAAACAACCTTTCTCAAGACTATTTTTCTTTTCCGCTTGAAAATATCTGGTATAATTTTCAATATCCTTATGCCTCTTAATTTTTTTCGTTTTATTTTTGTCTTCCATTTTTTTTTATTTTAATTATTTTCTGCAAATTTATTTGACGAACTTAGAGCACACATAGCCTCTGAAATCATTCGGTTCCTCCATAATCCTTGTTTACATTTATTTATGTTTTTTCCCCATTTGTTTTATCTTCATTTTCAATTATTTTCTACTTATAATTCTTTGCATTTTTTATTGCTTGTTTAAACGTGTCATGTTCTTTTGTTATCATTTTAGTAGATTTACTCACTTTTCAGTTATTTCTGTTCGCTATGATATCCATTCTTTTACCATCTGTCCATTTACCATCTATCCATTCTTGTACCATCTGTCTTCGTATCCATTTGATGACACCACAGTGACTTCTTCCATACAGTATATATAAAAGATGCACAGTTAAAATTAATTCACACCAAGTACCTAATATGGTTGCTGTTGCACTAGTGTATTGTCACTTTTTTTTTTGCCTACTCGGTTTTACTTTTTTTATTTTTCCTCACGGCGATGGACATTATTCTCGTGTCTTCGGTTACTTCCCAGGTGGACAACGAGCGTAACCACCCTGGCCGTCCCTGCCTGCGGAAATTAATCTGTCTTTGATTACGTGTGCTAACAGATGACAGACTTACATGAGGTTGTACTCAATACCCTTTTCCAGAACAATAATGCTGATTTTTTTTTACCTTCAAAATCGGTTGACTCCGAAACTGTATGATGTATTCATATAAGTATATAATATTAATTTAGTTATTTTATCAGTAGTTTAAAAGGTTTTTGAATCTGATTGTGTGGAATAACGTTTTAAAGAGATATAAGCATCTTCAGAACTTTTGAATACAAAATGAATATTATCATACGTAAAGACTGCATGTTTGTGCAATGACTGTATACCATACATTTTTTAAAGTATTAGCTTCTAGTCATTTTGGCCGCACTTAGTGGCTGTTTCATAATAAAATGGCGACAAGTCACATGAACAGTGAAATAATAGAATCACACGAAAATGATATATTACACTATCAAAGGTTAAGATAGAAGTTGTGAGTTTTGATATATATTTTATAACAATCTAAGGACAACAAATACAGATGTAAAAACACATGACTTTCCTTATATAATGCAATGAATTTACTAATTTTACAGTTAAAAAAAATGTTATTCTTGTAGTAGATACTTATATTCTTCCAAGATATTAAATTTTCTTCAATTAGTCGTCATTTTCATTGATTTAGCTTTATTTTCCATTCGGCGAGATTTTTGTTAATTTTTCAACAATTAAAAATGTCGCCAAGTTGGCGACATTCCGCCAAATTGGTCGCCAAAATCTCGCCAAACGTTAATAACTAAGAAATAAGTTATTCTTACAGCAGATAAATGACTATTGGTGTTCAAATACGAAAGTGTTAATCAAAGTACATCTTTTCATAAATGGAACGAGCTAGTTCCACGAGAATGATGTCACCAGATTTATCGCATGGAATTACATATAAAAAGTGAACATGTTTCTCAATAGGAAATATTTTTTTTATTTTATATGACCTTTTGATTATTTTTTTTTAAAATGTGCAGTATCTCGAGAACGGTTCACGCTAGCGTTCTAAAATTTATGTCAATTGTTTTCTAAGGAAAAATTACATAAGAAATGTCTATTTGCGGTTTTTGCTATTAACTTTATTAGCGGTTTTGATTTCATGACGATTTTTTTCAAAATTTCACTCGAAAATTTAGGGGGGTTCTGAAGATTCGATTGCGTATAAAAACAATAGGCTTCCAGTGTTTACGGATTGTAATTTTTGTTCTAAATTTTGTTCGAATCGGTCCATACGTTCGTCAGTTATCGTCTCCACAGGCTCACTGACGCACACACACACACACACACAGAGATCAGTTCAAAAATATTTGATTCGTGATCAAATATTTGATTCGTGAACTTGAAACGTGCTCTCCCGTCGAAAACTCGAATTCGAATTTTCGACTCCGTCACAATACTTTCCTTATACATTACGTATATGAGGAAAGTAATATTTCATCGTGACTATTCTTCACAAGAATGATTGAAACTATTAAGTATCGTGATCATTGAGACAAAAATAAGCACTTCCATGCATGATTATGTCAAGTTTTGTCATATGCTGCCATGTTACAGAAAAATAAAATTTCAATTTGGCTTTTTGTTAACAAAGCTTGATATAAAATTTCGTGAATATCCATTAACATTTGTTGCTATTGTGTACACACGAATTTGACACCGGACATCAGATAGACATCACTCTAAAAATTGTTAAAACGAATTCAGGAGGTCTTAAAACCTATATTGGCATCAAAATCTGGAAATCGAAAATTTCCGTGAAAATAACACTTTCTCGATACTACGTATGAGAAAGTATTTTTTATAAGAAAGTAAAAATTTCTTCAAAGATATGCTAAAATACATACGCTTCTAATACACTTTAAAAATTTTAGACAGCAATATAATTATTTTCATGGTTATAGGATTTGCTTGTTGGGGATTATATTTTTATTCATTTGACAACATACTAAATCCTGGACAAAAGCCCTCACATAGGTCAAACCGTAAAAATGCTATTACATATACGGTTGCTATCACATATACAGAAATCAAATTCACACGCAGGTTATTTCCACGATTTTCATTATTTTAAAAAAAATTCTCGAAGTACTAAAATTAAAAGTCTTTATGAAGTACTTTAAATTTTAGATCATATAAGTGAGCTGTTTGGATGCATTTTTCATCAATCAGTAACGGTTGTTCACTGGTGATCAGCACGAAGAAACAAAAAGACGGCCCATTGTTCTAATAAGAGCATGATTTTAACTTAATTTTGGCCATTTCAAATATGCGAGATACAACTAATTCTGACTTAAAGAATTTACATTATACTACATTGCGATTGGCCGACGCGGTGGTCGAACGGTCAAGGCGAGCGTTTCCAAGCGATCGTTCGGCCACCGCGTTGCGGGTTCGAGCCTCACGTAAGGCATGGATGTTGTGTTGTTGGGCGAAGTGTGTTCCGCCCCCCTCTGGCACGCCTGGGGCAAAGTCCCAGGACGGCTAAATGATACACGTTTCTGACCAATGTATAGGCGAATGATAAAAGTCAAGTGCATGGCCATTTGTTAAAAAAATATTAGTTTGTACATTACGATTACATCTTACGTACATGCTTAGAAACAACTTTTTCAGTACTGACGTAGAGCTAAAAGTTTATCCACAGTCCAATTCTTGGAGGCATGTTCAGAACATTTACCGCTGGCATATATCACTGAATCTTTTATTACGGAATGTTTTTCAGTTATTACATTCATAAACAAAACCCGGTATTCCTCTTGACTACATCGTAAATGGGGGATTTATCTTTTGAGTTATGATAACATTTTGCAGGTCATTACACAAACCTTCATTCCATCCATTCTTATTTTATTAGTTGTTTTCCCATCAGTAGACAAGAGAAGCAATTTGAAAGATTGCTATAATAACGTTATTTTACATATTTTTTCAGATATGGTATTTCAAAAATATGTATAGTTTTATAAGCCTTTTCGATATTTGTTTTCAATCGTAATTTTATACGTTCAACAGCGGAATTACTATAGGCACAGTGAAGCGAACATTTTATTCAAACATCATGACAAATCCTGATGTGATTTCCGTGACTATTCGTCAGATCTGAGAAAATGTCCTTTATTCATGCATGGTTTTTCTTTTCCTAAAGGTATAGTAAATGTGCATGGTTAGAAATCAAAGATTTAAAGACTCTGTCTTGCTTACTTTAGTGGTTCACTTTAATTGTCGTTATATAAAATATGCAATTATTTCTTAAATTCCAAAATCTGTACAACAATATATACAGGGTGTCCTACAGAAAGTGAACATAGGAAGATTTTTTGAACCGTTGGATGTAGAACCATAGTTTCAATTGCAAAGATATGATGTGCGCAACACATGACTTTCCTTATATAATGCAATGAATTTACTACTTTTACAGTTAAAAAAATATTATTATTATAGTAGGTACTTATATTCTTTCCAAGATATTGAATTTTCTTCAATTAGTCGTCATTTTCATTGATTTAGCGTCATTTTTATCAATTTGGCGAGATTTTTGTTAATTTGGCAACAATTAAAAATGTCGCCATGTCGGCGACATTCCGCCAAACTCATCTCCAAAATCTCGCCAAGCGTTATGGACGAAGAAATAAGTTATTCTTAGAGCAGATAAATGACTATTGGCGTTAAAATACAAAAGTATTACTCAAAGTATCTTTTTTCATGAATGGAACGAGCTAGATCCACGAGAATGATGTCAACAAATTTATCGCTTGGTATTACATATGAAAAGTGAACATGTTTCTCAATAGGAAGTATTTTTTTTTATTTTATATAACTTTTTGATAATTTTTTTTAAAAATGTGCGCAATATCTCGAGAACGGTTCATGTTAGCGTTCTAAAATTTATGTCAATCGTTTTCTAATAAAAATTAAATAAGAAATGTCTATTTGCGTAACTTTATTAGCGGTTTTGATTTTTTGACAACTTTTTCAAAATTTCACCTGAAAATTTAGGGGGGTCCTGAACATTCGATTGCGTATAAATACAATAGGCTTCCAGTGTTTATGGATTGTGATTTTTGTACCAAATTTCGTTCGAATCTGTCCATTCGTTTGTCAGTTATCGTCTCCAAAGACTCACTGACACATACACACATACTTTCACACACACACACACAGACATCACTTCAAAAATGTTTGATTCGTGGTCAGGGATGCGTGAAACGTGCTCTCCCGTCGAAAACTCGAATTCAAATTTTCGTCCCCGTCACAATACTTCCCCTTTCCTTTTTTATATAAGGAAAGTAATAATACTTCACATCAGGTAGGAAATTGTGGAATAGTAACTTGAATGATGTACCATATTTTTTGTAGAGCGTTAAGAAAATTAACTTTTATACAGCCCCTCTATCGAAAAAAGTCAAACTACAAAAATGTAACCTATACCGTATTTAGTATAAGAGAAATAAATGGTTATAACACGATCCAATTTGACACACTTATCATTAACTGAAATTTCCACTGGGAAATAAGGGGGCATTCACAAATCGAGATCGGTTGCAAATAGTTACTGAAACTTTTATCACTTCTTCAAATATATTTTATGCAGATAAAGCTATTATGTCATTATTATGTCGATTCGCAGTTTTTATTTAAGCATTCAAGTAACTCTTCTACCTAATTAGAGTTTGAATGATAGCGCTGTTCAGCAATGCCGAAACTCGGTGAGATGATTTTGATTTACTGGGAATGCAAGCGATCTCCAAGTGCTACAGTGAGGGTTTAATGTGGTCGTTTCCGCAAAGCGGGCATTCTTCTAACGTTTTATAACACTTTACAACGGAGTTGAAAGTGTTTATGACTTTGTTCATTCTTTTTGTCTGTCTGTACGTCTGTCTGCCTGTCCGTTAGCACGATAACTGCCGTAAAAATGGCTTTATCAAAATGAAATTTTAGTATGCTTTTCAGACGGTCTGTGGGACCTATGGGAATATAAATGAATAATATCACCCAATTAGTTTGTTATTGAACCCGGATTGAAAAAATAAAATACACTGAATTCCATTGGATCTAATGTTTCAAACATTTTTTAAGCGAATTCAAAATTCACAAATGGCTCCGAAAATTTTAGGAAATATTCAAATTATCCCATAAAATATATCAAAAAAATTTTGTAAAATATGTTAGGTAGTTTTTTAAATAAAAATTATTTAATATAGGAAGAAAAAAAAATTCAATTTAATTCTGACTCTCGTTACAAAGAAATAACACGCCTGGCTCTCTCTATAAAAGCAACATTTCATTCATAAATAATTCCCCCATTCATGTCATTCATCACAATACTATAATAATTTATATTATTTAAAAATTAAGACCATGGAGCTACAAGTAAGTAAAACTCTATGCGTAAAACTTCATCGAAAAATATCGTCCTTCTCTTTCTAAAGTCAATGAATTCATATCAGCTAAGCAGACTCCATGGACTAAATGATTTTGTGTTAAAGAATTACAGCGATTCTAATACAACTCATTCTACATATTTTGCTGTTTACATTTTACATAGGTGAAAAATAGGCTTAATAGTAAAAATAATCAAATTTGGAAGAGCATTTAAACTGAAATATATTGTTATTGCGTTGTTTCAGTATGTAGATGCACAGAATTTAGGCAAAAATAAAGTAATTTTAGGACGGATACAACACTCAATATGAATTAAAAAGAACTTTAAAAATCACGATTTTGACACAAGATGGATGCCATATATCATTTTGAAGTGGGTCATGTGATCGTTTCATATCATGGACACGTGATCGCTTAATATAAGAGGTGTTATTATTATTTTAATTTTTATTTAAAAAACAACTGAATATATTTCGCTGAATTTTTTTTTATATATTTTATGGAACAATTTTAATATTGCCTAAAATTTTCGAAGCAATTTGTGAATTTTAAATCCGCTTAAAAAATGCTTGAAAAATTAGGTCCCATAGGGCTCAATGTATTCCATTTTTTCAACCCGGGTTCAATCCAAAACTAATTGGGTGATATTATTCATTTATATTCCCATAGGTCCTATAGACCGTCTGAACAACATACTAAAATTTCATTTTCATTAAGTCATTTTTACGGCAGTTATCGTGCTAACGGACAGACAGACAGACAGACAGACAGACAGACAGACAGACAGACAGACAGAATGAACAAAGTCATAAACACTTTTCAACTTTGTTGTAAATTGTTAAAAATAGATATATAATATAATAAATATCTTTCCAAAAGTTTAATTATTTTATATATGAGAAAGGTTTCACATTTAAAAAAAATATAGTAGATGACAATTTTTCAAATTTTTAAATAAAATAAATTATTATAGTATTGCGATGAATTAAACGATTGGAAAAATGATTATGAATGGAATGCTGCTTTTATATAGAGGCGATTTGTATGTCGATGACGTTTACTGATTTGAATAAAGTTTATGATTTGAATAAAGTTCATTTGTTTTCGATAAAGTTTCCAAATATAATAAATTATCGTAGTGTTATGGTAATTTTAAAAATATTACCGAGGAATGTATCGCATTTTAGAGATGTTTAAACCAGGCAATTTATATTTCAATGCCGTCATGTGAATGAAGTTAATTTTCTTCGGTGAAGTTTTCAAATATAATAAATTAATGTAGTATTGTGATAATTTTAAAATAATTACCGAGGAATGTATCGCATTTGAGATATGTTTGTATAAAATTGCATTGAAGTTGGAAAGTGTTTCATAATCAATGCTTTATGCATGATTGATCTTTCTTGTTATTCTTCAGCTGGTCCGCCAATTGAAATCAACTTGTTTCATCGTCTATATGACCTAGAAAGACAACGAATACTAACGGAAAATGATGAAATAGTTATTTTACCCTATTTCTCGTCCTATCCATATGCGAGCGTCTGGCCGTGAATACAGAACAACATTTTTCTGGGTCTATTTACTCAAATCCGACACCTGCTGTACCTGTCATAAGTAAGAGTTCTTACCGCGCGATTATCGTCTATATGGCTATCATTCTGGTGGGGGGAAAACGCAGTTTCAAAAATGTGTTAGAAACTTATTGAATCTACTGAAAACAGTGTTTTTAAATTATTCTAGTTGATTCAAAAACTCAAAAGGTATGCATATTTTTCTATAGATTTTCTCCGAAAAATATTTGACAGAGCGGCAAAGTCACAAAAATCCGTTTTATTAACACTTTGCAACATAGTTGTAAAATGTTTGTGACTTAGTTGTTTGTGTCTGCCTGTCCGTTCGCACGATACCTGCTGTAAGAATGACTTTATCAAAATGACATTTTAGTATGTTGTTGAGACGACCGGTGAGACATATGGAAATGTAAAAGTATAATATCACCCAACTAGTTTTGGATTTAACCCGGGCTGAAAAAGTGAAATACATTGCACCTTATGGGATCTTATTCTTCAGCCATCTTTTAAGCGGAGTTAAAATTCACAAATTACTTTGAAAATGTTAGGAAATATTCAAATTAATGCATAAAATAAATGAAAAAAAATTCAGCAAAATATGCTCGGTAGCTTTGAAAATAAAAATTAAAATAATAATTACACCCATATTATATGAAGGGATCACGTGATCCACTTCAAAATAAAATATGAGATTCATCTTTTTTTTCCCCGTGTGGAAATTATGATTTTTAAAGTTCTTTTTAATTTATATTTAGTGTTGCATTTGTCTTAAAACCGCTTTATTTGTGCTTATTTTCTGTGCATTGCTATTCTACGCCAACGCAATTACAATATTTTTGAGTTTAAATGATTATCAAACTTTGATTACTTCTACAACGAAGCCTAATTTTATCTTACGCAGAATGTAAACAAATCGAGCTGTAAAATGAGTTGTAGAAGAATTGTTGAGTTTTTTAACACAAAATTATTTAGCTGTAGAGTCTGGAATATAGGTGATATGAATGAAATACAGATTGATTTTACATAGATAAGCAGACGATTTTATAGTATTGCCTTTTTTGATGAAATTTTAATCATGGAGTTAGAAAGTACTTTTACCTCCATGGTTTTAAGTTCAAAGTAAAATAAATTACTGTAGTACTGAGATAATTTTTAAAATATCACCCATGAATGCATCGCATTTTAGAGATGTTTAAATAAAATTGCACTGCAGTTGGAAAGTGTTTCATAATCAATGCCTTATGCATGATTGATCTTTCTTGTTTGTTTGTTTTTTCGCTTAGTGAAAACTGTGATATTTATAATTAGTGTTGCATCCGTCCTACAGCCGCTTTTTTTAAATATTATCTTTGTATCTAAATTTTGTGCCTACGCAATTACAATATTTTTGATTATAAATGATCAATAAACTTTGACTATTTCTACAACGAAGCCTAATTTTAACGTATGCGGAATATAACCAAATCAACGATTGTAAGATGAGTTGTGTAAGAATTACTGAATTTTTCAACGCTAAAATTATTTAGCTGTGAAATCTGGAATAAGTGATATGAATAAAATATTCATTGATTTTACATAGAGAAGCAGACGATTTTATAGCATTGCCCTTTTTGATGAAGTTTTAAATTTCCAAGTAGAAACAATTATTGTAGTAATGTGATAATTTAAAAAATATCACCGCTGAATGTATCGTATTTTTGAGATGTTTAAATAAAATTGCATTTCAGTTGGAAAGTCTTTCATAATAAATGTTTTATGTATGATTAATCTTTACCTTATTTAAGCGCTGAAGTAACTTTTAACCATTATCGTGTGCTTGTCTTTTCCGTCTGCCAGTTATAAAAACAAAACATAAAAACATGTGTTTTAAAACCCCACTAAAATATTTCTGTACATAAATTCAATTGATGCACATAAATATTGATGCACGGAATTTGTGAACGGTCTCTGGAGTCTTGAATTTTGCTGATTAAAAGAATATCGAAAAGTCAAGAGAAATTGGTGTAAGTCAGGAAGTTTCACAGTTTATTTCGCCCTAAATTTTAACTTTTCAGAACCAAATTTTTATGTAGTTTAAGTAAATGAAGTATGGAGAACATTTCTGTTAGACTTTGTCCATGAAGGGGCTGTATAAAATGTTATTTTTTTAATTTTTTACAAAAATATGGTACTTAATTTAAATTAGTATTTCATAACTTCATATCTTATTTAGAGCACTTTCGCAATTGGTACTGTGGGTCTATAACCAACCGTTAAAAACAGTCTTCCATTGTTTACTTTTAATGGGAGACCCTAAATAAATTTTGTATAATATAAATTTTATCGAGAAGGAGGGAGTTAACCTTAGTTTTTAATGGAGCTACATGAAAAGGCAACTTTCAAATGGCTAACCCCTCTTTTTATTGGGTCTATCTTGTCCCAATTTTTGAGACAGAGAAAGCAAAGTCGATAAGTTGTAAAGCGCTGTCAATTTAGTACAAATTTGTGTTTGTCCGACAGATAAAGATGAAAAGAAAAATTTTATTTGAAAATTCCAGGTCCATTTTATTTGTCTTATTAGAGTTTTCCATAAAGGTATTAAGATACAGGGTCTCCATTGCTATCGGTGCCTATTGGTTATTTCTTCAACCGTTAGTCACAGAGATACACTTCCAATTGCAAGAATGTTTTAAATTTTAAAATATAATATCTTAGAAACAGATTAAATCAATAAATGCATTTCTGAAAGCAATACGAAATATATATTTTTATACAGTTCCCCGGTCCTACCAATTATATTTAGGAAAATAATGCTCATATAATTTTATGCAAAATAAAGAAAAAATCATCCTTTTACGACCAAAATTGACCGACTTATAGCTGTTTAAAGTTGGAGCACTTTTTGTGTTGAGAAATGATCAATACGGTCCCTGATTGGTTGGTTGCCTGAAGAAATGGTCAAAACGGTCCCTGATTGGTTGGTAGCCTGAAACGGGACATATTTATGCGTGGAAAAGCGACTTAAGTCATAAAGTGTAATGTTATTCATAACTCTGTGAATTTTCGTCGTAAAAGGAAGATTTTTTTTTATTTTGCATGAAATTATATAAGGATGATTTTCCTAAATGTAATTGGTAGGACCGGGGGCCGTATAAATATTTATATTTCCTATTTCTTTCAGAAATGTATTTATTGATTTAAACGGTTTCTAAGATCATGGATTTTCAAATTTAAAACATTTTTGCAATTGGAAGTATATCTCTGTGACTAACGGTTGAGGAAATAGCCATTGAGCACCGATAGCACTGGACACCCTGTATAATACACAGTATTAGAATGTTTGATTTTGAAGAGAGTGTATGTCATGAACATTTCATAAGGCCTAACTCCACTACAATAAAAAACCTAACTTAAAATTTATAAGCACAAATTTCTTCGAGGTGTTTAAATTTTAAGCCTTTATTATATTTATCACACCATTTTGCCCAGGAGGAAAGTTTAATTTCTTTAATTTAACTTTCTTTAATTTCTTTAATTTCTTTAATTTCAAGTTCAATTCTGTTCTGCTCGAATAATGTATTGGCACAAATGTGAGGTTGTGGTTGTTGAGACCCAGATCGTACGACCTACCAACAAATCGGAGGTTGAAGCAATTTTTACTAGGTGCTCCTTGAAGTGAAATACCACGCCAGCTACTAAGCATTAACATTGTATATACCTCGGTATTTTAATAGTTCATCAAACAGCCGAATATAATGTTTTTCATGTTTTTTACTTAAAATGTTTATTTTTGGACTTTTGCTTATTTCAGAATCAGCGATTAAATTTTGAAAACCAGCCTTTTTCGATTTTTACCTAAATACAGATTATTTAATAAATAAAAAAATGCAATTTTGAGTGTGAGTAATTTACCCACATTATTTCAATTTACCGTATGGCAACAGGCTCCGTTCTGGATGTAAAGCATTTTCGATCATAAGTGTTTGTGTTATTTGCTTCTTATAATGTAGGAAATAGCGTTATTTTAAAATGGATATTTGAAATAATAACACTTTATACACAATCTGATTGAATTACGTTTAGCTAATTAGTTAACATTTAACTCAAAATAGAAGCACCAACCAGTCCTTAAGGATTATTTGTAAACATATGCCATAAACCTAACAAATAGTTGCGGCGTCTGTCATTATTCTCCAGCCACTTAACATAATATTAAACAATAGAAAACGAAAATATCCTAATAAAAATTATTTCCATGTTGAAACTAATCGTGCTTCACAATCGTGCTTCAATAGCGCAAATCTTTCAGTGAAATGAAAAAATATATCATTTGTTGTTTTAAAATATAGCTCAAGTAGCCAAAATAGCGATTCGTGATTTTCAAACCTGTTTACACATTCCGCAATCATCAAGCATTTCTCTAATCAAATAATATAATTTTGAAAATAAGGCAAATAAAACTATATGAAATTTATGCTAAAAATATTAATTTCAAGATATATTTGACAAAAATAAATAAAATATTTTGCATTTATTAATTTTCAAGAATTGAACGTTTTCATGTGGTTTTACCAAGTACTCAATAGTATAAAATATTCTGAACCTTATCTCCAATCTAAAATGTAGTCCTCAATGTAGGCTTTTCAGAACTGTCATATAAATACGCTTATTAAAGTGCTTATATGGTTGTTCTATAAATTCCTATTGAAGGTGTACCATTACCCTTTCAAAGACACCCGCAAATAGCATAAAAGGATGTAGGCAAACCAGATGTTATTTGCAAACTTACTAATAGCCATGATGGATTTATGATTGGAAGCAAAATCTCCATTCAGTCTATGCTGAGTATGCATTTGGTTTCTCGTTGATTTCCATTGATATGTATATCACTTAGGCAAATGTTCCAGAATATTGAAAGAGAGAAATTAAATAATATATTTTGAACTTAGATCTATATATCCAATTTAAGAAATACTTCAAATAAGGTAAATTTACAGACTGCATCAGCTCTGCTCATGTGACAGGTCTTAGAAAAAAAGTAGAAAATTTAACTTTTTATACTGACTCTCCGCGAAAGAAGTTTCAATCAATAAATTACTCCTTATTTATTTTAAGATATTTTGAAAAGAAAAAAAAACCGGTTCTCTATGTTATGCAAATTTGGCTGCCAAAAACTTGTCAGAACTATAGGTCTTAAAACATATTTTCTCATTTAAACGAAATGGCGAAAACGTAGATATCAGGGACGGTATAGAAGTTGAATTTTGTTAGATAATATTTCCATTCGAAAACTTACATGTGTACTTATATTAGCAAAAATTTTATGCAATACCTAATAGCACGTTGAAATTTTTAATAAATTATATTTCGTATAATTTTGATTGTATGGTCTGTACTTTTCATGTTTAACTTATTGATCTGTGGAAGATGTTTTTACAACTAAATTTTTTTTTCTAGAGAGGTCGTATAAAAAGTCACATTTTATAATTTTTTACTAAATTGTGTTACACGGTCAACATGTGTATACGATGGCAGTCTAACTTAATTAAAGCATTTATTAAACTCGTACCAATCAGGAATTATTTTTTATATATCTTATAGAATGTGGATTCTACTTAAAAGTTGTCATAACATTAGTTTTGCAATTCTTGGTATGTATGTTTGTACTTCATGTAAGAGTCCTCTGGAGTGCATTTAACATGAAAAGAAAAATCCAAATGAATACAATCTCTTATTCAGATACAAAATTCTTTATACTTTATACCACGCAAAATATAAAATTGAATTTAAGCTCTTGTGGCAGCAGACGACTCTGCTCCTGCCAAAGACGTCGATGGAAGATGCTAGGATACCCGAAGAATAAGTTCGGAGTCGAAGCTAGCTTTTGCTCTAATCTTATAATGTCGGTCTTGTAAGCTCGAGGTCCCGAGTACGGTCCTGGCGACTCTCAACCGCTACACGTGGTTACCCTGGACATACGAGTACGAAAAAACCTTCTGTCTCCAACGATCTCACCTCTCAACAAGAGATGGCAGCACCACGCTGAGCAGAGGCGATACCACTCCCTTCCTGCTTGATCACAACTGACATCGCGCCCAAGGCGACACACCTCCCGGCCTTTCAGCCCCTCGACTGAGTTTCGGATGGGGACACGCGGGGTTTTCTGGAATGACCCCCCCTCCTCGTCGAAATTCGACCAGGGATTTTCATCAGGGGGGTGTGTGGCAGCTGCCGACTCTGCTTCTGCCAAGGACATCTGATCAAAAGATGTGTACCCGAATTATAAGTTCGGAGTAGAAGCTAGCTTTTGCTCTAATAATATAATGTCGGTCTTGTAAGCACGAGGTCCCGAGTTCGGGCCTGGCTCAGGACTAGCAACAGCATTCGCTACAATGATGCTGGACGTTTGAAACACTCAACTTTTTTCTCTTCAATGATCTCAACACGACATGGCAGCACCACACGGAGACAGAGGCCCTACTACTCCTTTTCTGGTTGACCATGACAGACGTCACGCCCGAGGTACGTCACGCCTCTCGGCCATTAAGTCCCTCGACTGATTTTCGGAAGGGGACTCGCGGGGAGGTTTCTGGGCGGCCCCTCCTCGCTGAAATTCGACCGGGGCCTTCTGATCAGATGAGGGAGTGTGTGGCAGCAAACGACTCTGCTCCTGCCAAAGACATCGATCGAAGATGCTAGGATACCCGAATTATAAGTTCGGAGTCGAAGCTAGCTTTTGCTCTAATCTTATGATGTTGGTCTTGTAAGCACGAGGTCCCGAGTTTGGTCCTGGCTCGGGCCTGGCAACTACAGTTTCTACAATCTTATTCTAACCCCAAATTCTTAATATTTTGTAACGCGAAAAATACACTACTTTTAAATAATAACTCTAGTACAAATAATTTGTGAAATTAGAGAAAAGTGGAAGAGAATAAAAGTGAAAGGGTATATTACTATGTTAAAATTATCCTGCAATTTTTGGCACTGTTTTACGAATAGATGGCAAAATGTACAGCTTCCGGAATTTCATATATATACTAATATGAGGCCGTAGATGTGAAAGACGAGGTTATAATTTTGATTTAAGCCTTAATGAAATAAATAAAAATTTCTAAAAATTTAGCATTGGTAGTGCGGGCAGAGATTTAATAGGTGGAATGAAATTTCAAAATCTCTGTGATTGGTTGCTGGCAAAAACGTCACAAAGACAACTGTCACAAAGATCACCGAACAGTTGGTTTCTTGTTGGTTATTTAGAATCATTTCGCTTTAATAACTGTCATGAACAATTTATATTATAATGTAATTACTAATGCAGGTTATAATTATGTGTCTTATTATTGATTCTTATAAACAGAGCATTTTGCAACTTTGATTACCATGAAAAATTATGATAAAAATATAATCATTATTGCAGCTAACAATAAATGTGCTTTCTTCTTTAATTTTATAAACAATTAAACAAAATAATTAGGAATACTAATTTGTCATGATAACGAATAAAATATTGAAAAGGAAATTTGAAATCACTCTAGAGCGTCAGTAGGTCATCTGAAATATATATAACATACATAACTTCTACAGTTTATATAAATGTAGAGAAGTTCAAAAAATTGCCAAAAAACATTGTTTTTTTTTCAATACCTTAAATTTCAAAAAGTTTTTGTTTTCTCTCAATAATTTACGTTTGAGAAACCTTTGTTTAATTTCACGAATTTGAATTTTTTAAATTCTTCGTTTATTTTTCGATAACTTAGATTAAAAAAAATGTTTACATTCCATAATGTAATTTTTAAAACTTTTGTTTACTTTTCAATAGTTTAAATATTAAAGTGTTTGCTTAACTTTGATTATTTAAATCTGAAAACCGCTATTTGCGTACAATGATTTAAATTTTAAAACTTTTCTTTGCATTTTTAACTAGCATTATGAAGAAAGTAGCGACCATTAACTTACTAAAATATTTTCCAACCATTTCTTATTCTCAAAAGAAAGCACAAAATAAAAAGTTTGTACTACAAAATCAATCCAAGAAATTGCTGTGTTACTACTAGATGTATCCACATGCCTTTGGTACCTTTTTATTGTTGTCAATTCCCCACTCCAAGAGTGTATGAATCTTAGAGCTGTTACGAATGGAGGTATTTCTCATCCTTAAAAAAACCTCCCCTAATACCTAATTTTGTCTTGCATGACTTAACATTGCATTATCAAGCCATTATATTTCCAAATTGCAACTGCAGTTTATAACCATTACTACATATTTTATTCAATTGACAGCATTTCCTGAATGTTTAGGTTGAAATGAAAATGGTCATTGCATAAGAAAATTATAACATTATACGCAACTGCATGTACCGCATGAAAAAATATACTGTTAGTGCTACATACATCATAATTGTCTGGTTAGATTTTAATTTGGCTACAAATATATAACGCTGAGTAAACTGCACAAATACCTAAAATTGTTTAAGAATATTAAAGTTTTGTGTCACAATTTAGACGAAGCTGAATATTTTAACTGCAGCCATGAATACGGCCATGTGTTTTTGAAAACATTATATGCGCATAAAATATGCTACACATATGATTTAAATTTCAATCGTTCCCGGAAAACAATTCATTAAATAATTTTAATTAAATACTAAATCACCACTAAGCTGTTTCAAAAGCATTCCCAGACAGCCTTTCTCAAAAGAGACTGAAGGAAACTAGTATAAAATCAGTTTCTAGAAACTTCGTTCTCAGACATTTCTTTGAATTGGAGCTTAATCTATTGATAAAGTCCTCTGTGGAGGAACCTATGGCTCATTTAGAAATTATTTGAGAAGGGGAGTGCTTGGATAAGCGAGAGCTTCCTTTGTCTTCGATAGCAATATCTCAGGGAGTCTTTGAAATGATGAAGTTCAGCTCACAATGCCGGCTCAGCGGGACATCTGGAACTTCAGCGGCGTGTGTGAATGTTTGGTGAAGGATTTATAAATATGAAGCTGAAAGGGAGATTTTGAATCAGTTCCTGTCATAGTTTGGTACAATAATGAAGCGTGGTTGTGCAATATTGTGATATCTCATTATATGCAAGATTGCGAGTGTAGTTTATGTGCTTAGAATGCTGCTACGCATTAAATTTTAAAATATAAGCTAATTTACATTATATTACACCAAAGCACTTCATTAGTTAAAACACTTTGTGTGAAGGATAAAGAAAGCTTAAACAACGTAATTCAGCACAGATTAATAAATACTGTAGCATACAGCTGTTTCGAAGATACACTGGATCCCCTTCTTCAGTGCAAGACAGATCAAGAAACCAGAAATTAACTTACGAAATTGGAACAAATGGAATAACAGAAAGGCTATATTTTCTTTTTTTCTGGTTAATGTTGTTCCACTTTTGCCTATTAACTTTTGTAATTCTGTGTCGTTTTGACTTGTGTTCATCTTGTTGGTACTTATTTTACATTGGTCGAACCTGCTTATCTTGATGGGAGATTTCTATTCTGTTTTTGGGGTGCTCCTATCTTGTGTGTTAGTTTTCTGTTTCGAATCGCGTGACCCATTCTTCATATTGATTTTTGATTGGCTCCTGTAGCGGCTCGTCTACAAGTGCTGCAACATCCTCTGTAACTTATTTAAAAAAAAGTTTTATTTACTCATTGCATTAAAACAATTTTGCCGCATAGAATTAACACTGAATGCAAGTTGAATATTTGTAAATAGTTTATTGTAGTCAGTGGGAAGGTGGATGTTCTTATAAGTATCCTCAAAGTATGTGGGAAAAGCGCATACGAGCTGCAGAACTCCTTTTCTCTGCTAAAAGACCCAGTGCACATGCATGGCCAGAGTGATGTGTAAAGAGTGGAATGACCGAGGCGCTGTGCTGCAGAGAATACAGTCCCAACGGTTTATTCATATTGTATTTGCTATTCAAATCCCTTTGATTTTAAGTTTTTGATTCATAAAATATCCATTTGTGTTGTGTGTTTATTTCTTTCAAAGTAAATGGCTGTTTAATGTATGGGTATTTGATAAAGAATTCAACGATGAAGAGAATGTACTTTATATAAACAAATGGAGCATTTATCGCTATGTAATTTTTTTATATTGCTGTATTAAAGATCTAGTTTAGCTTAAGATCAATCTATTAAAAGCCCTACCCCATTCTCAACTAACAAGCCGCTACTGATTGGCTCTCTCAGATGGGCTCTTAATCTACAATATGGGTATATATACTTCTCTGTTTCTTCTATTTGTTCACATTTTGTCTTTTGTCTTCTGGTCTGCTTGTCTATATTGCACTGAATAAGGGAATCCAATCCTCGAAAGATCTGTATGTTGCATTATTTACTAACTTGTGTTTAATTACGTTGTTCATGCTTTTCTTTTCTTTAGAACTCAAAATATTTGTGTTAAGCGATCATTCAAACCAATTGCATTATGACAGTTACACTATCTGCTCTCTTACAACGCGTCCGATCATGTAAGTACGTCAGCGAGTGCGTCTAGTGATTTAAAATGGATATTCTTTGTGTGGAATGTCAAGGTCTGCCTTAAATGCGAAGTACAAATTTGAAGATGAGCATTATCCAAGCCAAGACCCTCCGTTACGGAGCTCCTGCGACGTTGCGTCACTTATCGCCACCTCAGAAAATTGCAATATATATCAGCTTGAATTAGAATAGCAATGTGAGATAGTCATTTTGGCACTCCATTCCATGGAGCCTGAACAAAGAATAAACAATACTCCATCTGGTGAGGTCTGAACAAAGGGGCGTTTCAAGCGCTGGAAAGCACGAGAATTGAGCAACAGAATGAAGATAATTTAGGAAATAAGTTAAAAATACTATTTAGAGTGCTTCGTTCACCAGAGTGAACTATCAGCACCATCTATCACGCATCCTATGAAACACCCCCTTGTGGAATCACCACCCGGGGCCTTTTCCAATTGGAGTCCTTGAGGCCAATCAGAAGATGCCTTTGCCTGCGCTTCCTAAAGATGAGCAATATAGCATTTGACTACTCGAAATAATTAACCTTCTGTTGTCCATCCCAAATGAAGAACCTCTCAAAAAGACAGGTATTTGACATACCCTATCCCAAACAGTTTGATCCTCCTTTGCAGACGCCTGCAAAGGAGGATCGAACTGTTTGGTTATGTCAAATACCTGTCTTTTTGAGAGGTTCTTCATTTGGGTTGGACGCTGTCCCACCCGTAAGCAAAAGGTTAAAATAATTTTTAGTATTTGCCTAAAACGACTTAAAATTCAAAGTATTTATAAAATTCTCGAATTGCCGTCGCATAAATCTGTAGTTTGTCTTATTTGGGAGGTAAGTATTTGCATCTGTTAAGTATTTGAATAATAAAATATGAGTCTTTGAAATATTTTTAATTAACTGGCAATATTTCCCCACAATTTGCACTAGCTTTTTGTTTCGCCGTTTGATTTCCTTTTTATCGGCGGAGGGATAGCTGTCTGCTGAAATAAAATAAGTGAGATGTCGGACTGCGACAATGTATTAAAAATGCAAAGTTTGGGCGATATAGCCCAGTGATTAAGTCGCGAGGATTGCACTCGGAGAACCCGGGTTCGACTTCAGGCCCTGCCCAAACTATCCCTGTGTTTACGATCAGGGTACGGTACGGTACGAGTTGGGTCATGTTAAATATATGGGTCTAAAAGTCCTTCTGAGAGCTTGTTGGCAGGAGGAATAGGGTACGGTAGCTGTGGATATCGCTCCCATTGAACTCCGGCCTAAATTTGGGAGCACTGCTCCAACTCTTCAAACAGATATCTTACATTATTATGTTGCAACGTTGTCTCAGTTTATCAACGAAAGAAAATAACATTTGGAACTTAAAAAAAAAATCATAATTCCACTTAATAATCACACACACACACACATATATATATATATTCCGCGTGTGTGTGTGCAATATTGGCTACATTAATCCTGGCAGAGACATTTTTACATTACCAAAATTTACTTTACTATATCACACTGGAAACAGATATAGTTACATAGAGAGGCCGAGCTCCTGGTCGTCGACCCGCTCCCAAGAAATCTCAATGCCGTCTGCGTTGGTTCACACACAATGTACGGTTACATCGGAAGGGGAGGTATATGAAGCATTTGACACATGCTGCCTCCGCGTTCTTTGGGTTTCAAAACTGTGATTTTGAACCAGTTTCATATGAGAAAGTTTACGTAGAGGTTAAGATTAGTGACCATATATGGTATGGTCGAGGAAAAGAAGACGTACTGGCAGACTTTGTAAATATTAGCGGCGGGGAATAGAAATTAATATAGTTGCAATACGTTCTGGGCATGAAATAGGAATTTGGAATAATAATTATGAAAGGACTCGTTATTGGGAAAGGCTTAAAATTTATGTATTATATATATATATATATATATATATATATTTATAAGGTATAAATATGAGATTAAAAATATTAAAAACAATGCATACTAGAGTATGAAAAATCCGTAATAATCCGTAAGGCGCAATGATGCACTTACTTGATAAGGTAAAATATAGATTTCAAAGGAATCAATGGAATGAAGGGAAAATGCAGCCGCTTAAAACATTGAATGGCCAAGGGGGATTGTGACCCCTTCTTCCCGGTTATAGCATGCTATTACACCATGGTAACACTTCCGGAGCCGATATCTTACTGAAGCAAAATTTCCTAAAGTATGTCATGTCAAAGACATGAAATGGGAATGAGAACAAAAGCAAGAACGAACAACATCCAATAGAACGAAGTATAAGCTGAAGAACAGAGTAGAATAAGTACTTATATCTAAGCATACCCCAAATCATATGGGTGCGTGAACAAGATGCGTATAAGAAGGATTAGAATTACAGTTACAGTATATATGGTCATACCCTGATTCATGTTCCGATATTTCCAAAATCCTCATAAAATGCATTATTGACCTTGTTGTAAATGCATTATAATAGTGTTTAAAGAAACGAACGGGATAATGTTGTTTGATTCCAGTATAATTTGTAGATCATTGATGGTACAATCGCGTTTGAATGGAATTTTTATAGAAACAATAGGATACATACATTCAAACACGATCGTACCATCAATGATCGAAAAATTATACTGGGAGCAATCAAACAACATTATCCCTGTCGTTTCCTGAAACACTATTATAATACAATCTACAGCAATGTCAATAATGTATTTTATAAGGATTTTGGAAATATCGAAACACGATTCAGGGTATGACCAGATATACTGTAACTGTAATTCTAACCCTTCTTATACGCATCTTGTTCACGCACCCATATGCTTTGGGGTATGCTTAGATATAGGTACTAATTCTACTCTGTTTTTCAGCTTATACTTTGTTCTATTGGATGTTGTTCGTTCTTGATTTTATTCTCATTCGCATTTCATGTCCTTGACTTGACATACTTTAGGACATTTTGCGTCAGTCAGATATCGGCTCCGGGAGTGTTACCATGGTGCAATAACATGCTATAACCGGAAACAAGGGGTCACAATCCGCCTTGGCCATTCAATATTTTAACTGTTGGCATTTTCCCTTCAATCCATTCATTCCTTTGAAACATATATATATATATATATATATATATATATATATATATATATATATATATATATATACATATATATATACATATATATATATATATATATATATATATATATATATATATATATATACATGTATATATGTATATATATATATATATATATATATATATATATATATATATATTATTCAGACCCAGCTCCTATACATCTAATTGACCTGCAACTCGTGATAACATTGTAGGAAGTACTCTGGGAAGCATGTTGGTTAAATTTTTATTGCCTTGAAAATGTTTACGTTTCTTTAGGGAAACAACTGGTTTTTCTCAACAATTCTATGCAGCAAAGAAATCTCAAGGAAATTCTTGCAGTGTTTATTTTTACAAAAATACGAAGATTCAAACAAGAAAGCAAACTTCTAGACTATTTCTTGAAAAACTATCCTTACATTATTGTAATTTTACATTCTCGAACAGAGAGGAAAGATTTGTCAATCTTTGCTACATCAGTATAAATCCCCCTCAACGATAGATAAAATCCTGGTGCTCGAAAACGATTCTTTCTGTCTAAGCTATACTCAAAGGAGTATTCTTCACAATATTTGAAAGAAGCATTTCCTTTTGATTTTCCACCCTGTTTTCTTTGTTCTTTTAAGTCAGCATTCACAGCTTAGGCTCTAAATCTCATATATCTAACGTCGTCGAATTTGGAATAAGGGACTTTCCGACCATCATAATGTTTTTTTCAGAGATGGAAATTGAAACTGCTGGTACGAAATTTAAATTAGAATTATTATTGGAATCATTCTTGTAGTATTAGAATCCTGGCAGTACAAGAATTCGTAGGTAATTGAAAGTTCAGAAATATTTAGAGTTTAGTAATATTTTATTGATGGTAAAAAATATTCTATGTAAAGTTTTGCTTTTTTCCAAAATTATTTCCTTGCAGCATCTTTTCCTCACGATCTGCTACAAATTGAGCTCAGAAAATGAGTGATTTGAACTCTGTATTAAATTCCAGACGCAGGGAAGAGGGTTCATTAAGGTGTTTCACTTCCAATTCTTTTTTCATATCCGGTTCAAATACTTTTTAATTTACTGGAAATATATAGAACAATCATTGCTTTATAAAATTATATATATCAGACTAATGATAATCAATCACGTCAAATAAGCAATAATTTACTTTTACTCTGTAAAAATATTAATAAAACTTTCAAAACGCTGGGCTTCGATGTATGTTTTATCGAAATGATTTATCAAATAAACATATAATATTGAAATTATGTGAGCAGCATATGATTTTCCATATTTATTACAGTTTGCCTATTTCTCTTTTACTATTATATTAATTGAATTATCATTTATTTTTCTTTTCATATGAAATGGAAATTTATTTCAAATTGCACCAAATTACCTGTTTTCCAATCATTTAATTTTTATTGGTAATTTGTTGTTTTTAGTGACTTCAAATGACTGAAATTTCCATAAACGAAAAACTTCATCAAAACTTTAATTTATATTAGCATATCGGAACTGTTTGCATGGCATTTCTTCTAAAAACGTATCCCAAAACAGTAATTTGCTAAATACGGATGTGCATATTTTATCTAATGTATCAATTTTTTTTGGTCATGGTATAAAAAATGACAATTTCTACATTTTCATTTATTTTTACGAAAATCTAATGAGCACCAGAGTAAATCCTCCATTTTAAATTTCCTAAAAATTTGAAAGTTCTTGAGTTATTTGAATTCAAACACCCACAAACAAAGAAATTCTAACTAAACCTCGATTTATTATAGTTGACTCTGCTACAAGTCTTGTAAAAAGACCTTTTAGCCCCAACAGAAAATCGAACCACAGATCATCGTACTGGGCTCTCAACACTCTACGTTTCAGCTACTGTTACGGCGACTTCCGTTGAACTATTATGACTGGGGCAATTGCCAGATCTGACTGTCGAAGTGGAGTCTGCATTCTCCACCCTCTAATGTCAGACTGGCGTATAACTGACAATCTGACTGGCCACCTGCTATTTTCACTTTAGGTTAGCCCCCTGCTGCTAGTTTTATCATCCTGGTTAGATTCCTACGTGGTTGTTATTCTCATGATTTGAAATCGGCGCTTAATATCAAAGAGTCCACTGAATTCGTGCTAGTCGTTCTAGGGTCACTTTTAGGACTTCGACAACTTTGCACTAACCTACAAGGTTGATTTTTTCGGGCGCAATTGTAAAGAAATTTGCTACCCCAAACGGAATCGAATCATGGATTTTTGTATTGCCCAGCCAACGCTCTACCGTTGAGCTACTGAAAGAAAATTGAAAGCTTTTATGGTTGCAGTGGAATCTTCATACTGTTCCTTAACATAGCATATTATGTATTGGAGGGAATGAAAAAATGCTTTAAATACTGCCTAAGGCTGCCTAAGGCTGCAAAAAATGCTTTAAATACTGCCTAAGGCTGCACTTGTCAGTTCTATAAGTACAGTTTGAAAGAAAAAATAAAAACAACTTCAGAAAATTGTATGAAATGTGAATGGGGCAAGGGATATAAACCCTTCATTATTTATGAGCCTCCAGAATTTAACTCCTTTTCCTATAGCACAAAATCTGGGAGCACATGACTTTCCCAATATAATGTAAAGAATTTAGTGCTTTCACAGTTAAAAAATTATATATAAGATCTACAGCATAATATGTTATTTTGAATTGCACATTTAGAACTTTTTTGAATGATAACATGTAAAACTATTTTGAAGTACCTAATTAACTTATATTTCATGCAAATCTGAATTAGAAATTATCAGTATGGATAACGACCTCAATATTACTTAAAAATAAAGAAGTTTGTCTATGTCTGTTTATGTGTGTGTGTGTGTGTATGTGCAGTCTATAGCGCGAAATCTAAACGTCTTACTACCATGAAATTTGGTACATAAGTAATTCAGGACCCGAATAGGTGCACCTTGCTCTTTAAATTTCGAATTAGGTTTTTAGTTATTTTATGTTTTAGCCAGATTCACAACGATTTTGTCTAATACTCGCATAGATCGATTCCTTAGTGGCCTAAAATATTATCACAATTTTTATCTTGACATCATCAGACAGACCAATAAAATTTTCCTTTAAATAAACCTTAAATGAAATCCGTACGATTATTAGATGATTTTTAGTGAATTTTTAAAAATATATATATTTTTTGCGAGTTTAAAACGTATCCGATATTTATATTACGATTACAGAAACGATACAGTATACAGTACGGGCCAACGGCCGTACCGTGCTGAAAACACCGGTTCTCGTTTGATCACCGAAGTGAAGCAGCATCGGGCGCGGTTAGTATACTTGGTGGGTGACCACCTCGGAACGCCGCGTGCTGTTGGCCATCTCGGGTGCGGTATCCCCGTGGTTTGCGCGCTAGATTTGCACGCTGCCACAAATGCCGCCGTGTTCATGCGGAGTACGATCACGTTAAACATGTGGGTCCGTAAGTCCTTCCGAGAGGTTGGTGGTAGGGGAAGGAGGGTACGGTCCCTGTGGATGCCTCCCCCACTGGGTTCCGGTCTAAATTGGGTGGCACTTCCCGGCCGTCCATACAGTTACCTTACACCTTTCTGGTAGGTCGGACGGTCTGGGTCTCAACAACAACATTATACAGTACGATATACAGTACGGTATAGAGAAATTTACTTGCCGCCCATAGTTCATTTTTATTTCAGCACATGCATTTAGTATCACAGATTACTCTAGAGAAAAAGATCATAAACCGATCCGTTGATTACTTATAAATTTTTATCCGATACATGTCATGTGTGAATCACGTAGATTCTAGGACCCCTCGGAAGTGGAAACGAAGATACCACTCATTTTGTCGTTGGGAATTGGGTATTTTGCGATTGGCTGATAAAGGGATGAATGGAAAAATATCGTCTATCGTCTGTATAGGGATGGCCAGATTTCGCGTTTTCATGAGCAAGCGGTGTGTTAAATTGCGGGACTGTTCGGTCGATTCTCGTATTTTTCGCTTTTGAGGAAAACTCGTACGTCTTGATTCGTGTAATTTTCGATTCAAAACCATATTAAATCGTGTTCAGATGTTTTAATTAATCAGCAGCTGCTTATTTAAATTTTTATATTTAGTGAATGCATATTTAGAACCCGGACAAGACAGGGTATTTTGCATGCAGGTATGCGCACAGTTTAATTCATATATTTAAATATTTTAATAAATCATTCATCGATTTGGCGTCATTTTCGTTATCTTAGCGTAATTTTCACTTAACGATATTTTCGTCAATCTAAAGCGAGATGTGACCAAGTTCATCAAATTTATCGCTAATCATTACAGATAAACGGAGAGAAGAGCATTGCTTATGTATAACAGACTTTTGGCGACAAAACAGAAAACTATTGCACAAAGTATCCTCCCCCGGCCATCCAAATGGTTTCTCTAAGTCCTCGGACGAGACGGATGGTCTGGGCTTTCGACGTTCCTTTCGACAAAGTATCCTCCGGAGCGCGGTAGCCCATTGGTTAGCGCGCTGGAGTTGCACTCGGTAGGCCCGGGTTCGATTCCAACCACTGCCAAAACTGCCGCCGTGTTCATGCGGAGTACGATCACGTTAAACATGTGGGTCCGAAAGTCCTTCCGAGAGGTTGGTGGTAGGGGAAGAAGGGTACGGTCCCTGTGAATGCCTCCCCCACTGGGTTCCGGTCTAAATTGGGTGGCACTTCCCGACCGTCCAAACAGTTACCTTACACCTTTCTGGTAGGTCGGACGGTCTGGGTTTCAACAACAACAACAAAGTATCCTCCTTCGTGAATGGAGTAAGCTAAATCCATGAGAATTATATTAACAAATTTATCGCATAATAAATTCGCATATAAAGTTTATCGCATATGAAAAGTGAACATGTTTCTCAGTAGTTAATACTTTTATTTAATTTTGAATTATTTTTAAAATAAAATTATTTGAAAACGTGCATTATCTCGAGTACGGTTCTGGCGATTGTTCTAAAATCTGTGTTAATCGCTTTCTGTTGAAAAATTACATAAGGAAGTATTATAACAAGTATAAGCATTTCAGTTTTTATAATTTATTTTCAATTATCTGTTTCACAGTAAATTTGTTTGCAGCATTTTGGTGCAAAACTTGATGCATTTTTCACATATTCTTGCACATCCCGCAATTACTGCAAAAATTTAAAATGCAGTCTTATGAACATTATATGAACTTATAAACGTAACAGATTAAATGCAGTTGCTATTTTATTAGTTAGCATTTTTTATTTAAAAACCGTATATATTTTAGTTGAAGTCCTGTATACCCCGTCCTATCATCTGTGTCAGTGAAGCATGCTCGTTTCCTGGTTAAGCAGTAAATAAAATACAAATAGGCATCTAGAGGAGCCTAAGCCGGGTTTCTTTTGATAAATTTAGGCATTGGCTGAGTCCATGGTTCGTATGTGCCGTGATGGCATCATGTATGGCCTTGGTCGTAAATTATTGTATTCCCCATAATAAAAATTGGCGCCTTCTTGGTTGAGTCTTGTTCCATTCTGTCACTTTACTGTTTTTACAACATGTACCACTTTTTAAGCCCACTGTATCACATTTGACAATTTACTAACTTACTCTGAAAGTACCGTTTTCGCTAGAGCAATGCGATCAGCCCTCATATTGCGGTTGAGTTTCATGAGCTATTTTTTAGAACTGCTCGAATATTTAAAAACATTTTTGGTTCGGTTTTATCAGTTTTTAAAATTTTGGATTGGTGACATTTAACCTGTCCCTTACAAACCAATTTTGCGTGTACGGAGAAGCATTTACGTATCACTAAGAACAACACATTAATCTTTAAATTAGTTTAATATTTCGCTCTGCCCAAGCAAGTGTTATTCCCCATTTTCCTGCTGGTTAAACACTATCCATTTTATCTCGCTGGATGCAAACTCATACATCACAGGTGGCAGCGAAATTTATGTACGACGTTTAAAACCGATAAGACTGGCATTTCCATTATTTTTCAAGCAACACAGAGGGGTTATGCCCATAAAATATTTTACGGCGCATAACAAACAGCCTCATTCTACGAACGCTCTCCTGAACAATGATCGGTAAAATGCAAAGTGTTTTTCTGAATAAGTTTAACACCTTTTGGGTCTGTGAAAGAAACACAAAGATACTAATAAACAAAATATTCATTTATGTTTGTGGCGAATTAAGAGAGCAAAGGACGGTTTGGACACCAAGTAATTTGGCAAAAATTGAAGATTTCCTTAAAATTTTAGAAATATTTAAATGTAAAATTATCTGTCTGTCAGTTACAATAAATATTTCGATTAATTTACATTGATTTTGATCTAATAAAAAAGGTTTAAATGTTGAATATTGAAAGAATTGTAGATTATAAGAAAATAGAAAGCAACAATTGTTAATAAATTGATAGACAATTTACCTAAAATAGTAATGATAGTTGATGTAATTAAAAATTGGTTTAAGATAGTAATGACAGTTGAAAGAAATGATAGTAATGGGAATTGATATGAATAATAGTAGTCCCAAAATAGTACTGACTAATGGAAACAAAGGTAGTAATGAAAGTTGATCAAAAACGCAGTTGGCTTGAGCTAGTAGTAAGTTGATATGGACGACAGTTGTCCTAAGATAGTAATGACAGATGAAAACAGAAATACTAATGAAAGTTGATACGAACGACATTCTTCCTAAGATAGTAATGAAAAGTGAAAGAAAAGATAGTAATGAAAGTTAATATAAACACCAGTTGGCTAAAGATAGTAGTTGGAAGCAAAGAAAGTAATGGAAGTTGCTATAAACGTCAGTTGGCTTAAGATACTCGTATTAATGAAAGTTGATGTGAACGACAGTTAACCTAAAGTAATAATGACAAGTGAAAGCAAAGATAGTACTGGAAATTGATAGTAATGACGGTTGACCTAATATTGTAATGCCAGTTGAAAGCAAAACCTGAAAGTTGATAGTTATGACAATTGATCTTATAGTAATAATAGTTGAAAGCAAAAATAGTAATATTTGTAATGTTTGTTGAAAGTAAAGGCAGCTAGACTCGGATAGTAATGACAGTTGAAGGTAAATTTTATCAACGTTTGACCCCATTATTATCATATGCATTTCACTTTACTGCATGTGAATTTTGAAGTTTCCTCTCAAATATAGCATAGTAATCTTGGATATAGGGACAATATTGTCATGGGGTTACGACCATCGGATTTGGATGAAGCAACAGGTTGTGAGTATATCTGAATAAGAATCAACCCTTTTTCCAGTGAAGCTTGTGTATCTGTCTGCGAGTCTGTGGAAATGATAAATCACAAACATATCGCCAAGCTGACTACATTCTGCTAAATTAATCACCAAATTCCTCAAATTTATAACAAGCTCTATACGCAGACGGAAAGAAGAGTTTTTCTTATTTAAAAATGACCATTGGCAGATTGCTCGTCGTGTGTGTGTACTAATTCCCCCGTGGTGAAAGAGAGACTACGCACCACGTCCACAAGAACCCCCAGGGTGTCCCATGGCGAAGGGGGGGGGATATTTGCAGCTTCACTTTTATAGAAGCCCCTCGAAGGGTGGAAGTCTGACTTGGCTTCGACATGAGAACATCCATGCCTGCTGTCGGGATTCGAACCCGTAACCCGTTAATCCAGCGATCAGTCGGAAACGCATGCCCCTGACCTCTCGACCACCGGATCGGCATTGTTCGTCGTAAAAATGCAAAACTAATTCAGAAGTATATTCTCTCATGAATGGAACAAACTATGTAGATCCATGAGAATGGTGTTAACAAATTTGTCACATAATATTGCATGAAAAGTGAACCTCTTTCACGATAGTTAATACTTTTTTATTAATTTTATATAATATTTTTGATAAGTCAATTGAAAAACGTCCAATATCTCAAGAACGGTTCATGCTATCGTTCTAAAGTGCATTTCATTCATTTTCGATTGTAAAATTATACAAGAAACCATTATTTACGTAACACTAGTAAAGGTTATAATCTTTAATGTGAATAATATTTGTGGTTGGGGTTTGTCTGAATGAAAAACGGAGAGTTACGAAAACTGTAAACTATTTGGACGCTTATATTTCCGAACTCAATAAATAATAAGAAAGATCTATCATACATAAAGCATCGATTCTGAAAAACTTTTCAACTGCAATGCAATTTTATTTAAACATCTCTAAAATGCGATACATTCAGCGGTAATGACTTCGCCTGACTCTCTATGTAAAATCAGAAAATATTTCATTCATACACTGTTTTTCCATTCATATCATTCATCCCAATACTACAATAAATATTTTACCTAAAAACTTAAAACCATGGAGGTAAAAGTAATTTTACTCTATGTTTAAAACTCCATCGAAAAAGTCTGCTATAAAATTGGCTTCTTCTCTATGTAAAATCAATGAATGTTTCATTCATATCAGCTATATTGCAGACTCCAGAGCTAAATAATTTTGTATTAAAGAAATTCAGCAATTTTTATACAACTCATCATTTATTTGTTAACATTCTCCACAACTGAAAATTAGGCTTCGTTGTAGAAATAATCAATGTTTGATGATCATTTAAATTCAAATATATTGTCATTGCGTTGTTTCAGAATGTAGATGCACAGAATTTAGGCAAAATTAAAGGTGTTTTAGGACGGATACAACACTAAATATAAATTAAAAAGAACTTTAAAAATCAAGATTTTGAAACAAGATGGATGGCATTGATCATTTAAACTCAAATATATTGTAATTGCGTTGTTTCAAAATATAGATGCACAGAAATTAAGCAAAAATAAAGCGGTTTTAGGACAGATACAACATTAAATATAAATTAGAAAGAACTTTAAAAGTCACAATTTTGACACAAGGTGGATGTCGTATTTTATTTTGAAGTGGATCTCGCGATCTCTTCATATAATATTGGCGTAATTATTATTTTAATTTTTATTTAAAAAACTACCATATATATTTTGCTGAAATTCTTTTTATATTTTTATAGGATACTTTGAATATTTCCTAAATGTTTCGAAGCAATTTGTGAAATTTAAAGTCGCTTAAAAGTATTTTAAAAATTAGGTCCCATACCGTATCATAACGCTTGGAGGCTCGAGGTTTTAAACTATTGGAAAGATATTTATTATATAATATATCCATTTTTTCTTTCTGGAGGATATTGCGAAAGTCATAATTTAATTGATTTCGTTTTTCTCCCTATATAAAATAATTTTTAATTAAAAAACTACCTAACATATTTTACTGAAATTTTTTTTATATATTTTATGAGATAATGTGAATATTTTCTAAAAATTTGGAAGCAATGTGGGAATTTTAACTGTGCTTAAAAATATTTGAAAAATTAGGTCCCATAGGGTTCAATGTATTTTATTTTTTCAACCCGGGTTCAATAAAAAACTGATTGGGTGATATGATTTATTTATATTCCCATAGGTGCCACAGACCGTCTGAAAAGCATACTAAAATTTCATTTTGATAAAGTCATTTTTACGGCAGTTATCGTGCTAACGGGCAGACAGACAGACAGACAGACAGAATGAACGAAGTCATAAACACTTTTCAACTATGTTGTAAAGTGTTAAAAACTAAGACAGTTAACTTTCAATGAAAATCAAGAATTTGTAGTCTTTGTATATCCTACAAGTGCACATAATTAACGATTTTTTTTTTTCATTTTTCATGCTTTCATTCGAAGTACCTTCGAAACTATAATTGATAGAAATGGTAAGCGATAAAAATATATATGAGTAAATTTAGTTTCTGTCTGTATTTATTTTTAAAAACTATCTTATAGTTTTCGAGTAATCGGCTTGTCTAGTTGAAGAAGTGCGAACATTTTACGTTTTTAAATTTGTAATATTTATGCCTTGAAAACTTAAAGTGATAGCTAGAAAAATGAGAAGAAAGCTAGAAATGCTAGAAATTATATGTTTATTACTTTCCCTACAGATATAGTATAATGGATAAGGAAAGTTTTAAAAGAGGGTCGAAAATTCTAAATAGAATTTTCGAACAAACATCACATTTTAATCATTCCTAAACTCAAATACATCGTTTATGAGGTGATGTCAAAGTGTATATTTTTATGTATATTTTATTAACATGCGTATATATAAAAATCTGATGTGGGCAGCACATGACTTTGCTTATAAAATGCAATGAATTTACTACTTTTACAGAAGAAAGAAAATAGGTTTTTCTTATAGTAGATACTTATATTCTTTCCAAGATATTAAATTTTTGTCAGTGAGTCGTCATTTTCATTGATTTAGCGTCATTTTTATCCATTTGGCGAGTTTTTTGTTAATTTAGCAAGATCAAAAAAATCGCTATTGGTCAATATCAGTCGCTCGAGGTTTTCATTTTTTGACGATTTTTTCAAAATTTCACTCGAAAATTTAGGGGGGGGGGAGGTTCTAACCATTCGATTGCTTATAAAAAAACAATAGGCGCCCAGTGTTTACGGATTGTAATCTTTGTACCAAATTTCGTTCGAATCAGTCCATTCGTTTGTAAGTTATCGTCACCACAGACTCACTGACAAACACACACACACACAAACATATCACTTCAAAATTGTTCGATTCTTGATCAGGGATGCTTGAAACGTGCTCTCCCGTCGAAAACTCGAATTCGAATTTTCGACCCCGTCACAATACTTTCCTTATACATTATGTATATAAGGGAAGTAATAAACATTTCATACGTAATTTTTCTTTAGAAAACGTATGACAGCAGTAAAACGATGTCGTGACCCATTATCGAGATATTGCACGTTTAATACTTTATTATTATTATAACATAATTATTATTATTATAACTTATTATTATTTTACTTTATTTAATAATTTATAACTTAAAAACGCGCAAAATAAGTTGATAACTCAAAATATATACATAAAATTGAAAACGTAGTAAATGTTATCAAATATGTTCACTTTTCATATGTGATAATATGCAATAAATTTGTTAAAATCATTTTCAGAAATCTAGTTTGCTTTAATAACGAGGGAATATATATATATTGTAAAAATTTTGTATTTTAACTCTAAAGGATTCACCAATAGTCATTTAGGTCACTAAATATGAAATGAATTGCATTTGCATTTCGGTGATAATTTTTCCCACGAAGATGAATAAATCATTCTCTTAGGAAACATAAGTCCCCAAATTGGCAAGTAAATTGCCAAAATTTAATTACCAAATAAGTTGCCAAATTTTAATTTAGATGGTTTAAATTCAATGCCGAAAGCATTGTGCTTTGGATCTTGTAAGCCGACATTTCGCTTTAAAAGAAATAAAAATCATTGCATTATGTAGTGAAGATCATATGGTGCATACATAGAATTTTTTAAAAATTAATATTTACAAATAGAACCGAATGCATCAGTGAAACAAAGTATCTGATGTTCAAAACAAAATATTTAATGTTTAAAACAACGTATCTAATGTTCAAAGCAAAGTATCTAATATTATCATCTAAACAAAGTATCTAATGTTATCACATAAACAAGATATCTAATGTTATCATCTAAAAGTAGCTAATGTTATCATCTAAAAGTAGCTAATGTTATCATCTAAACAACTTATCTAATGTTTCCATCTCAAAGTATCTAATGTTATCATCTATACAAAGTATCTAATGATATCATCTTATGATCAGTGGCTGTTCTGCGAATAGCCACTGACCATTAGATGTTATTTCTTGCTACTTGATGCTAAGACTACAATTTTTACAGCAAATACCGCCATGTATTTTAAAATCAGTGTTGACTGTACTTCTTTTACGTTCCTGTTTCGGCCCTATAAACATGGAAATGCTTTCAAAATTTACTGATTTAGCTCAGCCCATAGATAACCAAGAAGTCCAATCGTACCCCTGAAAATGAGCAGAGAGTTATTTTCCTGTTAAAACTGACTTTTGACAGTAAGGCACACATATCTTGAGTATTTAGCTTGTATGATGTTGGTTTAAATGCAAGGTGGGAAGTCTTTAAATTTAAGAGCATTTTACGCCAAAAATATAATACCGGCTTCTGTTATTACTTTCCTTATATAGTACATAATGTATAAGGAAAGTATTGTGACGGGGTCGAAAATTCGAATTCGAGTTTTCGACGGGAGATCACGTTTCAAGCATCCCTGATCACGAATCAAACATTTTTTAGGTGATAGCTGTATGTGTGTGTGTGAAAGTATGTGTGTGTGTATGTGTGGAGATGATATCTCCCGAACGAATGGAGCGATTCGAATAACATTTGGTAAAAAATCACAATCCGCGAATACTAGAAGTCTATTGCTTTTAAACGAAATCGAATGTTCAGAACCCCCCTAAATTTTCGAGTGAAATTTTGAAAAAAGCATCGAAAAATCAAAACTGTTATAAAAGTTACGCAATTAGACATTTTTTATGTAATTTTTCCATTTTTTATGTAATTTTTTTTAAATGATTGACATAAACTTTAGAATGCTAGCATGGACCGTTCTTGAGATATTGTACATTTTTCAAATAAATTTATAAAAAAATCCCATAAATTAAAAAAAAATATATATTAACTGTTGAGAAACATGTTTAATTTTCATATGTAATATCATGCGCTAAATTGGGTGACAACATTCTCGTGGATCTTGTTCGTTCCATTCATAAGAAAAGATACTTTGAGTAATACATTTGTATTTGAACGCCAATAGTCATTTATCTGCTATAAGAATAACTTATTTCTCCGTGTCATAACGCTTGGCGAGATATTGGCGACGAATTGGGCAGAATGTTGCCAACTTGGCGACTTTTTTAAATGTTGCTAATTTAACGAAAATTTCGCCAAATGGATAAAAATGGTGCTAAATCGATGGAAATGAGGACTAATTAACGAAAATTCAATATCTTGGAAAGAATATAAGTATCTACTATAAGAATAACCTATTTTTTGCTGTAAAAGTAGTAAATTCATTGCATTATATAAGGAAAGTCATGTGCTGCCTACATCAGATTTTTTATGTATTTGTATGCAAAAATGTTATGTGGATAGCACATGATTTTACCTACATAATGCAATGTATTTACTTCTTTTACAGTGAAAAATGATGTATAAGGTATACGGCAGAATATTTTGAACTTTGAATTGTACATTTGACACTTTTCCGAAAGATAACATGCAACACTATTTTGAAGTACACAATTAACTTATGTTTCGCGCAAATTGATAATTAACAATATTGATAGCATCCGAAATAAGCATTATAGTTCCTATATTAAAATGTTTGAATAATTAATTCATCAATATGAAATCATTTTCGTTAACTTAGCGACAACTTTCGTTAACTTAGAGACAATTTCCGTTAACTTAGAGACAGCTTTCGTTAACTTTTGCAATTTTGAAGATATTTCGCTAAAGTAGTCACCTATTTTGCCAAATTTATTACTAAACGTTAAAAACAGAGGGAGAAAAAATCGTTTCTTGCATAATACGGCTGATGGCGAACTGTTAGGCGTCAAAATGCAGAATTATTACTCAAAATATTTTCTGTTGTGAATAGATAGAACTAGATCTAAGAAAATGATGTTAATAAATTTATCGCATAAAATTACATATGAAAAGTGAAGATGTATCACAACAGTTAATATTTTTTTCAATTTTATGTGATATTTTTGATAAATTTATTTGAAAAATGAGAAATAATTCCGGAACGGTTCGTGTTAACTTTCTAAAGTTTATGTTGATCTTTTTCTAATAAAATATTACATAAGAATTAATTATTACCTAACATGAAGTTACTGATTTTTTGATGATTTTTTCAAAATTTCATTCAGCCATATGTGAATCTTTGGAAAATTCGATTGCGTTTAAAATCATAACGGTTTCAATATTCACTGATTATAATATTCGTACCGAATTTTGTTCCAAATCGTTCATCACTTCATTCGCTCGTACAATACCG
Source organism: Amaurobius ferox (assembly GCA_951213105.1). NCBI lineage: Eukaryota > Metazoa > Arthropoda > Arachnida > Araneae > Amaurobiidae > Amaurobius > Amaurobius ferox. The sequence goes on along the minus strand of OX578149.1, from coordinate 88,700,996 downwards.
CATACACAGACTGACGGACACACATACCCACACACAGAGAGACCTTGAAAACACTCGATTTGGACTCAGGTATGTTTGAAATGCTCTTCCGTCAGAAATTCAAATTCGTATTCCTAACGCCATGACAATACTTTTCCTACACGTTATAGTGTTTATATAGGGAAACCAATATATAGTGTTTGTGTGTGTGTGTGTGGTGAATTAATCAATTTTTAATTTAAATAAATATATTAATTAATTGATGCTTAATAAGTGAATCTGACAGCTAATAGTAAATTTCTGTACTTTGTCGAAGTGATAACCCACCATAATTAATTTAGTATGTTGCTCGGTGTTTCTTCTGAAAAGCAATTTGATTACGAGTATAAAATTAACTTTACTTATCTACTAAACATACATTAAATTGCTTAAACAAAACCTCATTAATTATTATTAATTTTATCGTTAAAAGTATTTACTAAATTTATCACTTATTAACGTTATAGTTACTAGAGCTGTATTTGTGTTGTAACACAGTACGAAAGGTATTAAATTAGTACACTGGTTACTGAACCTTCAAAATCTTTCCTCAAGATGTTAATGTAAATGGTTACCTGATTCATCTTTGATTCCTCTCGTTGGGCCTGGACGCTTTGTTTAGTCATCTGCTTTTCTCACACACAATTTTTTAGGAGCACACATTATGTACTGTATACTCGGTTCGTGACGTTCATCGTCAAACTACTGTTTTCCTAATAACCGGAGTACACATCGGCTTATTAAAGTCAAGGTAATTGTAATGTACTTCGTAAGAAAGTATGTCATTCTATTCGTAAGAAAGTTAAAAATGCCATCTTAGGTCATCTCAAGACTCTAGAAAGTCATTTTATATCAACAGTAAATCAGGTATATAGTTTTCACAAACTCTAATATGCAATACTGTGTGTTTTCCCCCATCTGCTCATTGGCTTTGACGATTTGTTCTACCACTGGTTCCACTTCTGTGGAGCTTATGTTAAGCTCCATTGGACATCTTCCTTTGCCTTGGAGTTTTGTTTGAGTCAATTATAAACAGCACGTGTTACGAGATTTATAATTTTATAACTTGGGCAGTAAATTACTGCCAGCCCAATCATAAAAACTGGCATCTCAATACTAGGAATAAAATGGATGTATGTGTTTGGGACTGTTGCTTTTTGTATTGTAGACAAAAATATACTTTTTATTCGCAAAGCCTATATTTTGTAATGGTTATATTTGCACTGTATCACTATATATATATATATAATAAAATTATTATGTAAATTTCCAATGATAGATTAGAGATAAGTTGTAATATATATATATATATATATATATATATATATATATATATATATATATATAAGTGTGTGTGTGTGTGTAAATGCCCAGGTTGAAAATAAATGTCCGTAAAAAAGTTCTATTTTCTCGAATTCTACCACACCAATTTGGATTTTTAGGGGGTTGATTTTGTTAAATAAACGTTACTAAACTGTAACATGTTAGAAAATTAAAATTATTTTAATGATAAATTTAAAAAATTTATACTTGTATATCTTCATATCTTCAGACGCATCCTTATAATATGCAGATAAAAAATCTAGAACTACTTTTCAGTTTTTATTCCAGAAAACTGTTCTGCAAGCGTGATTTTAGTTAGTTTTTGAAGATTTATAGTGTTTTACTAAATTTCAATTCTATAGTCACTTAACGATTGAGATATTTATTTAATAGAAAACGGGTGTGTTAAAGCAGAATTCAAACTCCGTACAACGGCCCTCCAGAGATATCAAAGAATGCAAATGTCATTATCGTAATGAAACTGCTACAATTTGATACTGGAGTAAGATACAAAGAACCAGATTGCACCTTGGAGAAATCTTTAAATTTTCTGTGAAGAGCGTATGAGCGTAAGCTTTTTACTGTAATGGTACTTTTTCTTCTGGGCTTGGGTTTGTGACAATATTACTTGAGTTTCAATCACAGTTCTATTGTCAGTATGTCTGTTACTATCTTATACAAAGACCGAAAAAGGCTGGTAGTACTTTTTGATTCTTATACACAGCATTTTGTGTGTATATTGAAAATCTGTATGAAATGATTCACTCATCTGTCTCATACTTTCATCTTCGAGATTAATTACATCTATCTGTATTATATTCAGCATCAGTTTGGAAGATTTACATCTTTTTACAAAATTTCAACTCGAAAATTATTTTTTTAAATTTGTGGAGAGAGAAGTTTCACTTAACTTTCTTTAATAGGGGTCACGTAACTATAATAGGGACCGTGTCCCTATCACTTTTAGAGACCGATCTAAGCCGAATTTACAGTTTTACTCTCCCTTAAAAAGGAACGGGTTTTCAAATCCATGTTTTGAGGACCCTTGAATGTCAAATATATACGTTTTTACCTTACTAAAAAAGAAAGAAGCTACGTCTTAGAATTTTACCACAATAATCAAGTTCATCCATCAATGCTAATATTATGGCATCATTTTGCTTTAAAACAAAAACAAAGGAGCTCACTATATTTTGAAACCAAGGCGTTGGATAAGCAGTTAATGAAAATATTTTCTCGTTCTTGCTCCGCTGCTGGGTTGTGGGTTCGAATCCTATCTGCGGACATGGATGCCGATCGATAAGGGCGATGTATCGGCGAATGAGCGAATGTAGTAAATACCTGGCCATTAGTAAAATAAAATAGCTCGTCTCTGCGTTTATATGTTTACTTTCGGTTGAATGGTGACCTGCACTTTATGAGTCTTTTGTTAAAGAAGGTCTTGCCCATCCCTCTTATAGCTACTGACGTGGTCTTAGTTATAAAATATACCTTAGACTGTTGCATTTACCACAAGCTTTGCCAAATTTCAGAATAATTTCATCCTAAAATAAACTTATTTTGTGCTGCAACTTTCCATTGACTAGAAGGGGAATATTTCAATGAGGGCGACATAGATGTTTTCACCTAAGTAAATATTTTTTAACATATTTCTATTATATCAATTATATAATTATACATAACATATTAGGTATTCATTTACAAAATAATTCATTTGTATTTTCACGAAGTAAAAAGTTGTGAAACTTTTGAATTATAAGACAAAATGTGGAGAGTCGGTTTCATAAAGGGGCCTCAGCCAACTCTTGCCCTTGTAGCTTCGCCTATGGCTAAAGTATGGGTTATGGCGGCTATGCCTCCTATAAGATGTAAAACAAGTTGAAAATCCTGACAATTATGTTCAATAATTGAAAATACAATTTCTTATGAAACACCTTTAAGATTACATTTGTGCATAGCCACTGGTATGTATCAATTGTGTATATAGCCACGCGTACATTTGTCCAAGCCCATTTTTTGCATTCTGAGTTTTCTTAGGACATTGAAATAGTGTATTTGCGCATAAATGCGAAAGACGAAGGTAAAATTTAAAGCAGATGATTTCAACCCAAATTACTTTTTCCGCAGGTGCTAAAATTACCAATGAAAAATACCTAAATTGAAATAACGTTTCTGTGTGCATTTCATATAGGTACTAATTCTTTCACTTCAAGTCAAAATTTCATTTATGTTTATATATTGACGGACGGATCATATGTGATTCTTTTCAACGTAAGCTATTTGGACACCCTTTTAGTTGAGCCATAAACGGATAACATTATTCTATGTCCCTATAAGGTTGAGATTGCGAAAAATAAAAATTAAAAACTTTTATTTGTCTTTCTGCATACCATTCATAGGTACCAATAATGTTTAATTAGCACATTTTATACAATAAATGCTTTTGTTTTATCAATTATGAACAAGGGTAAGACTGCAGTAAATCCAGAAAGCTGTGCGATTAAGCCACAGTTAATTTAAATAAATATATTAAATAACCATGGGGTTCTTGTCGCGAGGCATGACTGTATTATATTTACCTGGCTCTACGCCTATGATGACATAGGAATTAAGAACGGACGCATTTTGTTCTTGGACTCCCAAGCGGGGCCGAATTTGTTAACTACGACTGTCATGTTTCTCCAATGATGTCATTAAATTTCCTTGGACGTCACTGGATTATGTGTGCATAGCACAAATTAAAATCTTTGCGCAAATTGTTTAACTCTGAATGATGTTACTTCAAAATTAACAAACTATTTTTAACTGTAATAATGCGTGTATTTTGACAACTCCTCCCAATGTTTACTCTGGACCGTGACATCATGAATGATGAATATTAATTTCCATTTCGTCAAGCTAACAACTTTGACATCGGCTGCCGGACAGAGTTCCCAACCTTATACTAGAACCTTGCATATAACCAAAGTCTGTCTTCTTCAGAATGCATTGGCTCGCTCTGAAATAAACAATATTTTGCGCGGCATTAAAATCTCCCATATAGAGTTGCTTAAAGTTTTGGAGATGTCTGTTTATAGAAAATTGATATTACTTCACTGGTTACTAAAGACTGTTACATATTATATATTTTATACGTTTGTTCTTCTGCAAGAATGCCCAGAAGCATCCCAACTCGTAAGTCACATCCGGGATTGGGAAATAATTTTGTAATCCGTGAACTCGGCACGCCTTTACACAAAACATTTAAAAAATGTAATTATTTGAATTCTCTCCAATTTCTAAATGAAGTTTTAACGTAAATTAACAAAACTGTAACGTGACTTTTAACAGAGGCGTTTTTAACTGACGTTCATATTTCTAACAAATCAGCAAAACTGTTTCATACTTCGATTTTTATTTAATTTTCCTACCAATCTATATTTAAAACATGTCTCACGAACTACCGCTTTAACCACTCGCTATTTTAACTTTAACAGCTTGTTACGATGGCCGCAGCTAGCGGTTAAGCTTTTAGCTATCACTTTTTAGGGGGGACTCTTTAATAGGAACATTTTAGCTAGCTATAGCTAACGATAGAAAAGTCCGTTGCTCGTGCGATAGAAATCCGTGAACGATAAATGATCTACTAATTCACAAAAATGAAGCTCCTTTTTTCAACAGAATATACAACGGATTTGGTATAAGATTCGTATTTTTTTTTTACTTTCCTTATATACATAATGTATAAGGAAAGTATTGTGACGGGGTCGAAAATTCGAATTCGAGTTTTCGACGGGAGAGCACGTTTCAAGCATCCCTGATCACGAATCAAACATTTTTGGAGTGATGTCTGTGTGTGTGTGTGTGTGTGAAAGTATGTGTGTGTGTGTGTGTGTGTGTCAGTGAGTCTGTGGAGACGATAACTGACGAACGAATGGACCGATTCGAACCAAATTTGGTAGAAAAATCACAATTCGTAAACACTGGAAGCCTATTGTTTTATACGCAATCGAATGTTCAGAACCACCCTAAATTTTCGAATAAAATTTTGAAAAAATCGTCAAAAAATCAAAACCACTAATAAAGTTTCGCAAATAGACATTTCTTATGTAATTTTTCATTAGAAAGCGATTGACATAACTTTTAGAACGCTAAAATGAACCGTTCTCAAGATACTGCACATTTTTGAAAAAAATTATCAAAAAGTCATATAAAATAAAAAAAAATATTTCCTATTGAGAAACATGTTCACTTTTCATATGTAATACCATGCGATAAATTGGGTGACATCATTCTCGTGGATCTAGCTCGTTCCATTCATGAAAAAAGATGCTTTGAGTAATAATTTTGTATTTGAACGCCAATAGTCATTTATCTGCTGTAAGAATAACTTATTTCTTCTTCCATAAAGCTTGGCGAGATATTGGCGACAAATTTGGCGGAATGTCGCCATTTTGGCGACTTTTTGAAATGTTGCCAAATTAACGAAAATCTCGCCAAATGGATAAAAATGACGCTGAATCAATGAAAATGACGACCAATTCTCAAAAATTCAATATCTTGGAAAGATTATTAGTATCTACTATAAGAAAAACCTATTTTTTACTGTAAAAGTGGTAAATTCATTACATTATATAAGGAAAGTCATGTGTTGCCCACATCAGATTTTTTACTTCTGTTTCAGAAATATGAAATATATTACATTTAGTTTATTGCCTTGCTTATTGCGCAAGCTATAAGTTTTGTGATGAAGTAAATATATCAGTTGTCGGAATTTAAGAGATCTACACATCTTAAACAAAATTTAGCACAAAGCTTAATATGTGAAATGAAATAACAGTTTATTATCATAATACAGAAAATAGCCCGTATAAATTTTGATATGTGTTCAAAAATTGAATAATGGAAGCAAATTATTTTTCCATCTTATATATTTATAGCACATAAAAATATTTAATTTTATATGTACATAAAGCATGACTATAATTTTTTCCATTTATGCACAACGTTGCATTATCGACGTTGCATTACCGCGACCCTGTAAATTCTTATTTTATAAGAGGAGCGCCCGGTCTCAACAAATTTACTTGTAAAAACATGTTTAAATTTTTTTAAGTTCACACATTGAATAGGCATTATTAATTAATCATGGGATAATCATAAAGCGTATTAGTACATTTATGCATACAGCGTGATATTTTGAGAAACCTGAAATTACATTTAAATAAGTTGTTAGTCACTAGACTAAGGAAATGGTGTAGCATATTGTAATTTCCTCAAGCTAAAATCATTAAATTAGTATGTGCTGATTTTCATTGACATATTCCATTCTGATCACCAAGAATTTGTAATATAATTCAGTATAAAATGGATTATTGTATTATTCAATTGATTTTACTGATGTTGGTTAGAAAAAAATATTTATCCAATGTAACTCCCCATAGAAATCAGCTGATCACTCTTTTAGTCATATTAAAATTTAAATGCGGCTTGGTCACTACACATTTGCTACACAGATGCCATTTTGGCGTTCTGGTTCTGAGTTTTTTGACACATTCACGAATATTTTTCTCCTTAGATTATTTCCACTATGATTTATATATTTATAAGAAATGCGTATAAAACTAAAACGACAAATTCCAGGAGACAATTTCGGCGGTTGAGCAACGCTGGACAATTTTACTTATCTTCCTAAAATTGTATTTCTTAAATGTTAAATAGTTAGCATATTTCAAAACAGGATTTCGTTTGCAATGAGAAAGATTTAACAGTATCTGAATATACCAATCTCATTTTATAACATCCTTTCAATGACTAAGTAATCACGGCGTTTCATGCATATTTCATTTTTAAAAGATATTCCTTTGGCGACAATACTTCGACGTGTATAAATAATTTCTATTATATTCTTATTATATCTGAAAATATTCTTAAATTTCAATTCCGCGTATTTATTCAGCCCTTTTCCCGCAGTATTTGATCCTTCAAGTGAGTCTCTAATATCTTTTACCAGATATGCTCTGTGTCTGTTCCAAACTCAAACTTTCTAGTTAGTGCACTAAGTAGCATGACAAATATTACTCCGATAAAAGGCCTTATTTTTGTAATGCATTGCTTGCCGATGCAACATTCCAAAACGCAATAACACTCTGGAGAAATCTTGAGAAACTCTTTTAAAAGAAGTTTGGAAGCAAATTATATTTTACGCCAGCGTTCCATTCTTCGACGCGTATCTCTTTTGACTATATTACTGTGAATTTATATCAAAGTTGTACAATGTCTTCGCGTCTCTTGTATCTTGTAAGCAAGGGAAACAGACGATATCCAGGAACTCTGGAGACATCTCAACTCCACTTGTCTTGCCGTTTCTTTACTTTCTACTCTATGTTTCTGCGAAACAATGATGGGTTCAGAACTGAGAAGAGGTTTTGAAGGATTTTAGTTTTCATGTAATATTAGAAATATGTATGGATGAAGACATTGAGAAGAGTATCAGATATACCATTTGCTTCAAAATAAGTATTGGGCTAGCATTATACAGGGTGCCAAGGAAAGCATGGATCAGACAAATAACACGAGAAGTATTAAAGTTGTCGTATATATTTTATATAGGTGTATAGGAATCCTCAATCGCAACATAAGACCAAGACAACTTTCGGGTGAGGGGGACTAACCCCCTACTTTTGGGGGGTATGGGGCCTATCTCGTTTCCCGTTTGAGCTTGAGAGAAAAAGGCAATTACAAAGATGTAATTATTTTCAAAGTTATTACACATATTATTGATCCCCCTCAATAGATTTACAATAACTCTATAAATAGCGATTTTAAAAGAAGCAATTTGATTAATCACCATGTATCAGTGTAAACGTAGAGACGTTCAAAAACACGAGAAGACATTTTATTATACGTGTGCAGGCATACATCATTGCTGCAGGTGAACATTTTTAATTATGTATTATAAATTCAATGTTATTCTGATGCATTGTCTAAGTGCTTGATTTTTTTTCTGGGTGAGTGTAAATTTTATAGCCCGCCACTTCAGGATCTCTTTCATTTTTTTTTTGCTGGGATGATAAGTTTTGTATTAATTTTGTAACGCTGTATAATTTGTAAATTAATTTCCCCCCCCTTTTCTAACAGGAGGCGAGATCGCTCCCATCACCCCGCAAAAAAAGGGGGGGTCACCCCCCTTCCTAAAGTGCTATCATCGCACAGCGCCATTGGGGTTCACGTGCATAAAAATATACGATAACTCCAATACTTCTCACGTTATTTGCATGATGGATGATTTTCCTTATCACTTTACGTATAATCGATAGTGATTACGTATAATCGATATTGCAGAAATGATAAACATTCTATTTGGTAACAATGTGGCGATTTCTACTCTATAATAGGGTATTCCATACAAACAAAAACGTGATTTAGTGGTCATGCCTTTACCGTCTGTAGACTAGAGTTCCTTGGTCAATGCCCCTCGCCACCTCGAAAGAGGAGATGAGATGATCACTGTGCACAAGACTCCTTGCAGTAATTATTTTGGAATGTTTCTAATCTAAGTATTTACGTCCAAGCAGGAACGATATAGGTGCACCACTTATGGGCAGTGTGTAGTTTTACTATGTAGATGTGTGGCTTTACGATGTAGGTATGTGGCTTTACGATGTAGGTGTGTGGCTTTACGATGTAGGTGTGTGGCTTTACGATTTAGGTGTGTGGCTTTACGATGTAGGTGTGTGACTTTACGATGTATGTGTGTGGCTTCGTTTAGCACCATACACAGTTAACAAATTTCAAGAATGTTGTTTCCTTGTAGAAATATCTGGTGCAATTTGTAAATGATGAGCGGCGTTAAAATAATGCCATGCAACCCTTTATAAATATTTATACAAGAAAAATTCAAAAATTTTGCATAATTCGTTTTGGATTCACTTATCGCTTACACCATATTCTGCTTAAATAATGTCATATTTTCAAATGTTGACACATACCGGAGGTACCGGCCGTCCAAATGGTTGCTCAAGTCCTTGTTGACGAGCCGGACGGTCTGGGTCTTCAACATACCGGAGGTTGAAACTTTCTAATCTAGGTAGTCCTCTCAAGTCCACCTGTCCCATGCTAACTCGCTTTATTGACCGCTAAACTATGGTTCACGGGTTGTAAAGAGATAACCAGTAGGTCTCCTAATGGAGCCATTTTTAGCCACGTATAGCACTCAAAGATGGCTAAATCTAGCTATGACTAAGTCTGCAACTATCTATAACGAAATATAACGCAATTTCTTATGATTATAATGGTAAGGTTCATCCAAGTGTTGGGGAAAACCAGTTGAGCATTTTTTTGCTTGAAACCCATCGGATATTTTATGATATTGAATAATTAAGATTGCTTTCGCAAACTTGTATATAAGGAATAGCAAGAATGTGTGCCCCTCATATGACGGGATGCAAAAGTTTCAAAGCGCTATCTCCCATAAAACCTGCAGTCAGCACTCCCGCTTCTACATATCTACGAATACATACAGGTTATGCACTTCTCCAATTAATATCATTATTATTATTCTATACGACTTCCTTATTGAAACGTACATGCTACATCATCACCTAACAAAACTCAAACCGAGGAAATTATCAAAGAAATTGAAGTTATATTTCAAACATATTTGAACTTTCATCACTTATACGTCAATTTCATTCATTAGTCGTCATTTCCATCAATTTGGCAATATATTTGTCGTTTAGGCAGCATTTAAAGAAAGCGCTAAGTTGGCAATATCCCGCCAAATTCGTCACCAAATTTTTCGCCTAGCATTGTGCACGAACAGACGGAGAATGAGTTATTCTTATATTCTTCCCAAGGTATTAAATTTTAATCAGTTAGGCGTCATTTTCATTGATTTAAAGACATTTTTATCATTTGGCGACATTTATGTCAATTTTATGACATTTTCAGTAATATGGCAACACGTAAAACAAGTTGCAAAGTTGGCGATATCCTGCTAAATTTGTTGTCAAAATTTCCGCGAAGTGTCAATGACGGAGAGAAGGATTTTTTTTTTTATATAGTGATTCCCTCACAGCTTTGAGAGTGTTAGTAGGTAACATATCTCAGATTATGATTCGGAAGACACTCACACAGCAGATACCAGTATCCATGGACCGGTTTCGTGCTTATTATGTGCTCGCTAGTATGGAACAGCCAATATTTCAAATGGCAGCAAGAAACTTGCTATAGCACACAATTTTTGCAAACTTTTATGGGAACTGACAATTTCAGTTCTTCCACTTAGCCGCATAAAATACATTTACAATTTAGCTGAGTCTACAACGAAGTTTCAAAGGCAAAGTTGACTAACAAGCAACCAATCTATAAGGGACGTTTCCAAAATTCGAAAAACACTCCCATTGAAGATCGGTGGGACCGGTCTGGAGCGTCATTATGGAACAATAGATATCTGCAATGATAGCAAGGAATTTTCTATAATGCACATTTTTGCGAATTTCTATAAAAACTGACAATATCAATTTTTCCACTTATCAGGCTTAAAATGCATGTACTGTTTAGCTCAGCGGAGTTAGCAGAGTTGTTTTATGGCTCTAGTTGATTACGGTTAAAAAAATCTGATGTGGGCAATACATGACTTTCCTTATACAATGGAATGGATTTACTAGTTTTACAGTTAAAAAAATGTTATTCTTATAGTAGATACTTATATTCTTTCCAAGATATTGAATTTTCTTGAATAAGTCGTCATTTTCATTGATTTAGCGTCATTTTTATCAATTTGGCGAGTTTTTCGTTAATGTAGCAACATTTAAAAAGTCGCCAAGTTGGCGACATTTCACCAAATTCATCGCTAAAATCTCGCCAAGCGTTATGGATGAAGAAATAAGTTATTCATATAGCAGATAAATAACTATTGGCGTTCAGATACAAAAGTATTACTCAAAGTATCTTTTTTCATGAATGGAACGAGCTAGATCCACGAGAATGATGTCACCCAATTTATCGCAGGGTATTACATATGAAAAGTGAATATGTTTTATAATAGGAAATGTTTTTATTTTTATTTTACATGACTTTTTGATAATTTTTTAGAAAAATGTTCAATATCTCGAGAACGGTTCATGTTAGCGTTCTAAAATTTATGTCAATCGTTTTCTAATGAAAAATGACATAAGAAATATCTATTTGAGTAACTTTATTAGCGGTTTTGATTTTTTGACGATTTTTTCAAAATTTCACTCGAAAATTTTGGGGGATTCTGAACATTCGATTGCCTATAAAAACAATACGCTTCCCGTGTTTACGGATTGTGATTTTTGTACCAAATTCCGTTCGAATCGGTCCATTCGTTCGTCAGTTATCGTCTTCAGAGGCTCACTGACACACACACACACACAGACAGACATCACCTCAAAAATGTTTGATTCGTGATCAGAGATGCTTGAAATGTACTCTCCCGTCGAAAACTCGAATTCGAATTTTCGACCCCGTCACAATGCTTTCCTTATACATTATGTATATAAGGAAAGTTATTATATCTATATTTGTAAATTAAAAATGTTATATAAAGGTTTTATACTAAGAGCCGCCAACTTTGAATTTCCCAAATATTTTTGTCTACCTTTCAGTCGACTTTTTATAACGTATAATTCTTCTTTGTAAAACGACAAAATGTTTTTATGTAAGAATATCTATAAAATTGAAATATTTATTAATAAGATTTACTGTGATGACAGACCTGACAAACTGTGACACGTGGAATATTTCATATAACAATGTTATGTTACCAAGAAATATAAACGCCAAGTCGAGAGCTATGCAATAAAAGGTTAGCTGTATTCATATTATAGCATTGGTATTAAATCCAGAATTATTTTTCCTGTTATATTCAACTTATTAAATCATTTACTTCTTTGCATTATCTGTTTATTTCTATTGTGTCTTTTTAACCCCCTTATGAAACTCAAGTTCGTGTGTTTAAAACTCAAACAGCCAAGTAAGTGAACCCAGTAGCCCACCAGAGATTGCTACAATAAACGTCGTCTTGTTTGTAATACTCTTTTGACAACATCGTGGCAATGCAAAATTCCAAACAAAATAACCCCCAGGAGAAATCTTCGAAATGCATCTTAAAAGAAACCTGAAAGGAAGTTCTTTCTACACTAATGTTCCATTTTCGAGGTGTTTCAGTTTTATGTGTGACTGACTGTATTGCCATGATTTTCTACCATGGTAGTACAAAATGCGTCTTTTTGTCTCATATTTCTATTATACAAACAGGGAAAACAGGCAGTTTTAAAGATCACAGTATATTTATTAATTTCAGTGGACTTGTCGTTTTCTTAATTTTTACTTTTTTACAGTATGTATAGAGAAAGTTTTGATTGAAAATATTTTTGTGGTAAGATATGTTTCAGGATCTCTTGGATACATTTTGACTATTTTTAGAGTGATGTCCGTCTGTCTGTCTATCGTATGAATGGTATCGATTTCTGAACATAAATAGCTGTCACTAATATCAATGTATTTTCTCGAAACTTCATATCCGACTTTATTTTTGAAAAGTCTAGAACTGGATAGAATGTTTTCGAATTCGAGAGAAAAAATCGAAATTTATTCGAAATTGTATATTTTCTTAATATCACTGCATATGACAAAATTTGACATAATTATACATACATGGGATTAGTTATGGCTGAATTATCACGAAACTTAACAGTTACAATCACTGTAGTGAAACATAGCCGCGATACAATTTTTACTTTCCTGCTATACATAATGTATAAGGAAAGTATAGTGATGGGGTCGAAAATTCGAATTCAAGTTTTCGACGTGAGAGCACGTTTCAAGCATCCCTGATCACGAATCGAACATTTTTGAGGTGATGTCTGTGAGTGTGTGTGTGTATGTTAAAGTATGTGTGTGTGTGTGTGAGTGTGTGTGTGTGTGTGTGCGTCAGTGAGTCTGTGGAAACGATATCTCACGAACGAATAAAGCGATTCTATTAAAATTTGGTACAAAAATCACAATCCGTGAATACTGGACGCATATTGTTTTTAAATACAACTGAATGTTCAGAATCCCTCAAAATTTTCGAGTGAAATTTTTAAAAAATCATCAAAAATCAAACTTTTAATAAGTTACGCAAATAGACATTTCTAATAAAATTTTTCTTTAGAAAACGATTGACACAAACTATAGAACGCTAGCAATAACCGTTCTCGAGATATTGCACATTTTTCTAATAAATTTATCAAAAAATCAGGTAAAATAAAAATATATATTAACTGTTAAGAAACATGTTCACTTTTCATATGTAATATCATGCGATACATTTGGTGACATCATTCTCGTGGATCTAACTCGTTCCATTCAAGAGAAAATATACTTTGAGTAATACTTTTGTATTTGAACGCCAATAGTCATTTATCTGCTATAAGAATAACTTATTTCACCGTCCATAACGTTTGGCGAAATTTTGGCGACAAATTTGGCGGAATGTCGCCAACTTGGAGACTTTTTTAAACGTTGTCAAATTAAAGAAAATCTCGGCAATGGATAAAATGACGCTAAATCAATGAAATGACAACTAATTGAAGAAAATTCAATATCTTGGAAAGAAAATAAGTATCTACTATAAGAATGATATTTTTTAACTGTAAAAGTAGTAAATTCATTGCATTAAATAAGGAAAGTTAGGAAAGTCATGTGCTGCCCGCATCATATTTTTATGTTTGTGACGTCATGAGCCCAACTTGGGGGTGAGGTGGGGGGAATATTACCCCTGGGGTACATTGTCAAACTGGGTATCAATCGATTGTCAAACTGGGTATCAATCGACTGGGTATCAGTCCATTAAACTGTAAAATAACATGCTTTAATTGTTATCATTTGGGGAAACGATTTTTTAAAAAATTTTATGAAAAATTTGCAAAAGAAAAAACATCGCAAGATACTTAAGCCACATTCCAGTTAATGAACTCTACTTTCCTGAAAAATACCGTTGGGTGCAGGTTTTCGCAGGTAGTAAGAAAAGTGTTCAAAACAGTTATACATAATTCCAAATATTTAGTAACTCAGTGAAACTGAAACTAAAGTGTCAAAAAGATGAAATGGATTTAGTCTGAAACTTAAGGCAGGACTGATTAGGTAGTAAATAACGCATGATAAAAATTTCTAGAATAAATGAAAGCATTTTTTGAAAATACGTAAAATAAAAATCCCTATGTGGGCAGCTCAGAAGACTAATGATCCATGGTACAATGTTTTTAACGGTGAATTGTTCAATGATATTTGGCGCTTCTTTGCTTGAAAATGTATAAAACTATTTCGAAATACCAAAATTACTATTGTTTCGTATAAATCTAATTTGGCTAGGAAAGTTCGTATCAGATGTAATTTCTGGAGAAGGAAGAGATTTATGCTTATTAATTTCTTATATACATAATATATAAGGAAATTATTGTCACGAGATCGAAAATTCGAATTGGAGTTTTCGACGGGAGAGCACGTTTCAAGCATCCCTGATTACGAATCGAACATTTTTGAGATGATATTCTGTGTATGTGTGTAAAAATATGTGTGTGTGTGTGTCAGTGAGCCTGTGGATACGATATCTCACGAACGAATGGAGCGATTCGAATGAAATTTGGTACAAAAGTCACAATTCATGAATACTGGTAGCCTATTGTTTTTAAACACAATCGAATGTTCAGAACCCCCCTTAAATTTTCGAGTGAAATTTTGAAAAAATCATCAAAAAATTAAAACCTTTAATAAAGTTACTCAAATAGACATTTCTTATGTAATGTTTCCTTAGAAAACGATTGACATAAACTTAGAACGCTAGCATGAACTGTTCTCGAGATGTTGCACATTTTTCAAATAAATTTATAAAAAAATCCCATAAATTAAAAGAAATATACTAACTATTGAGAAACATGCTTACTTTTCATATGTAATATCATGCAATAAATTGGGTGATATCATTCTCCTGGATCTAGCTCGTTCCATTCATAAGAAAAGTTAGTTTGAGTAGTACATTTGTATTTGAACGCCAATAGTCAATTATCTGCTATAAGAATAACTTATTTCTCCGCCCATAACACTTGGAAAGATTTTGGCTACGAATTTGGCGGAATGTTGCCAACTTGGCGACTTTTTAAATGTTGCCAAATTAACGAAAATCTTGCAAAATGGATAAAAATGACGCTAAATCGATGAAAATGACGACTAATTAACGAAACTTCAATATGTTGGAAAGAATATAAGTATCTACTATAAAAATAATCTATTGTTTTTGTTGTGAAGGTAGTAAATCCATTGCATTATATAAGAAATGTCATGTGCTGCCTACATCAGATTTTTTAAAGAGGTGTTGATGGAAATTGAAATACCAAATCCACCCATAAAAAATAACATTTACGTACTCAGACAATTGAGAGGCATTGCACTGGTAAACGCAATGCGTATAACCGTTCGACTACACTGACATTCCGATTACATTTCATAAAAGAAGGATCATTTTACAATATTCTTTATCAGTAAAGATAGTAAACATGGTTCCTAAAATTAAAATAAAAATAGCACGAAATGACAAACACAGAGCAACCACATGCTTTTCTATTGTATAATTATTGATTTCAGGAATAGTTCAATCTTTTGTGTTCTGGTTGGAACGCTGGACTAATTGAATTTTAATGTTAAATACCTATCTTACAACTGCAAACTGTTTTTAAACGTAAAGATTAGAATTGACTGAAAATATTTTCATATATTTATATTGTTGACACGATTATAATTATACAGTTTTTTTTTTTACCTGTTTATACAATATTTTGTAATATATTTATATATTAGTATAATATAGTATAATATATTATAATATAATATAATATAATGTAATATAATATAATATAATATAATGTATTCATGCTAATTATCCTTGCAGAGTCCACTTAGACGATAAGATATTGCAATTCCGCTCCAGTTGCTCTACGGTAGATCATCGGCTGCCTAGTTCGATTCCATGTTGGGGCAGCAAGGTTCTTTACAATGGCGCCCGACAAAATTCAACCTTGCAAGAGAGTGCAAAGATGTCAAGTGTCTGAGAGTGACTCCAGCGTGACTGGCACGGATTCAGCAAACTCTGGTATATTGAGCGGCAAAAAAAAATAAACCTTGCAAGTTATTGCGAAGACATCAAGTATCTGAGAGTGACTCTAGCATGATTTGCACGGATCCAGTAAACTCTGGAATATTGAGAAATCAACGAAAGAAATCAACCTTGCAAGTTAGTGCAAAGATGTAAAATGTCTGAGAGTGACTCTAGCATGATTCAGTAAACGGATTCAGTAAACTCTGGTATATTGAGCTGCGAAAAAAATCAACCTTGCAAGTTAGGGCAACGATGCCAAGTGTCTGAGAGTGACTCTAGTATGACTAGCACGGATTCAGTAAACTCTGGTATATTGAGTGGCGATTTCAATTCCCGAGATAAACGACCATACAGGAAGGAGGATAAAAATAACATCAGGAGTCTAACCCGAGGTAAAAATAACCAGAGCTGGTCAGTCAGATTTCGTTTCGCAGCCCAGATCCGAAGGCTCTACCAAATAGGCCCAGCATCAAAATCTCGGACCGGGAAGAAATATATTTCGATCCCCAGCAAGAAGCAAGTTCGACGAGCCCTACGACCACGCCGAACAGAGAAAACCGCCAACCCCACGACGTAACGAGCGCACCACCCGGAACATCACAGGAGACAACAGACCCACGCCCCATCAGATGAGGCAAGATGTCACTAGACCCGGCAAGGGACGCCGACGAGGACGGAAGGAGCCCCCACTCAGCAGACCAGAGACCCGCCCGCAAAGGAATCTATCAGACAACCCGCCCGCAAAGGAATCTATCAGACAACCCGCGCCCCCCAAAAAGGTCAGTCAGATTGTCAGTTGTACGATTATCTGACATTAAAGGATGAAGAATGCAGAGTCCATTCCCACGATAATAGCTTGCAATTCTGTCCCAAGAGCTCAACGATAGAGTGTCCGTTGGCCAGTTTAAAGATTCAAAGTCTGACTGTCGGTTGTGGCAGCAAGGTTCCCTACATCATCCAGAATCATGAGAGTATTTGTAAGATACAAGGGCGAGTCCGAATTTCCTAATGACTAACACCTTAATAAATGTGCCAGTGGAAAAAACAGAAGGACACAACATGAGATAAAAATAGCGGGAGTTGGTCAGTTCGATTATCAGAGTTGCAAGTTATTTTGACATTAGATAGTGTCCCCACACAGACACAATATACAATAAATGTCTAGTCATCTTACAACGTCACAAAATAACTCTCGGGTATAATACCGAACAATTAAATGATCATTTCCTTCACAAAACAGAAGATAAAATTCGTAAGGCATTGACGTATTCATAATTCACTTTTATTCGTATTACCTCAAAATATTCTGATTGAATGATGCCCGTCTTATGTCTGTGTGTAAAATTCAGAAACTAATCAACCATCTCCTGAAGTTCTCAACTAATCTATAAAATTCATGAAATTCTAGTCGCCAAGTTGGCTATATTCCGACAAGTTTATAGCCATTGTCCTCAAATTTGTCGCCAAAATCAAGCAATCCGAATCTTCAAATAAAAGCAATGGTTGACTATACATGCAATTTTTTCTCGGTTGAGAGGCAATATGCTGTGAAAATATATTTGATATTCGTACCAATATTTAATATAATATAATATAAAATATTTAAATATCTTTAAATTATTATTAATAATATATTTGAAAATTCAAATTTAACAAAAATATATGAGACAGATAAGAAAGTCATTGAAAATAACAAATCTCTTTGATAAAATTCTTTCAACGACTAAATAAATATGCAATTCCATTCCCATTTTTTTATTAAACTGAGCGATGTTCTTAAATAATTCCGTTTCCATGTATTCTTATTAAATTCCGCGCTATTCTTGGATAAGTTCGAAAAGTTGGATTTCAAAGATTTATTCAGTTTTCTTCCCCGAATCGTTTTATTCCCATTTAGTCTTTAATACCTTCATCAGACATTGAGTGAGTTTGCTCAGAACTCAAATAACAAAGTTAGTGCATTAGGTATCTCTCTGGAGATCTGCTGGAATAAAAGCGCTCATGATCGCAATATGCTTTCGACAACATATGCCCCTTGCAATGTTCCAGAACGCGAAAACGCCCTAGAGAAATCTCTGAAATCTCTCCAAAAAAGAATAAAAGGAAAATAATTTTACACTAATGTTCCTTCTCTCCATGTGACTTGTCTCTGTGACAATATTAGCACGATTTTCAATCACGGTAGGACAATGCAGCCTTTCATTTTTTTTTTCTTTGCTTCTATTTTATAAACAGGGAGAAAAAGGCGGTATTTTGAAACTCTGGAGATTTCTTAACTCCAAGTATATCGACGACTATTTCTTTACCTTATTTTATGCGTTGCTGCAAAACAGGTTTGGATGCAGGTAAAAAAAATTAGAGTTGGAAACAATTTAATATTCAAATAGTTTGGAATTGATACTGTGGGAAAAGTTACAAGAAATGATAAATGTATATATATATATATATATATATATATATATATATATATATATACCAGAAGATCAAAAAAGAATGAGATGTGAAATAAGTGCCAACAGGGAAATAAAATGTGGCCAAGGGGGATTGTGACCCCTTGTTCCCGGTTGTAGACAGCTATTACTCCTAAGGAAACACTCCCGGAGCCGTTACGTGCTTGTGGCCATATTTCCTTGCACTCGGTCCATGCATTAATTTCTGGTATACGTCTTTTGCTTTGATGTTCCTAGGAAATATGGCCACAGGCACGTAACGGCTCCAGGAGTGTTTCCTTAGGAGTAATAGCTGGCTATAACCGGGAACAAGGGCTCACAATCCTCCTTGGCCACATTTTATTTCCCTGTTGGCACTTATTTCACATCGCGTTCTTTTTTGATCTTCTTATATACAAGACTTCTTATATAGAGCTGCATTGCGCCTATATGACTTGGCAATTTCTATTAGTTTGATAATCGGGTACGTATCGTACTTTTGTATTTACAATATTATATATATATATATATATATATATATATATATAATAGTTTGAAAGTCCAATGAAAGAAAAGTGAGAAGCTGCAACTAGAAAAACCTAACTTTCTAAAACATCCACAAAATAAAAGTATAAAACAGCAAATATTCAATCAAATGGAAACAAATACAAATTACGAGTCATCAAGTTAAAGGAATTCAACAAATTTCAATGATATGGAAACGATAAAAAAAAAACATGAAAAATCAAGCTTTATTGCTATACACGTGGACAAGGGCCTTAAAAAATGGACTTGTTCACTTCGCAAATCTCTTCTTCGGGTCTAAGTATTTTGATGAAGCAAACACAAAATATGTATGTTTCTGAAGAAATAGATAGATTATATCTATAAACTATTTCTACTTGGACAACATATATAAAGAAGGAAAAATAAAAGAAAACATGAATACCTGGAATAAAAACTGCATATGCCCCGTATATATATATATATATATATATACATATATATGCATATATGTATATATATATATGTATATATATATGTGTGTATATATATATATGTTTATATATATATATATATAAAGATTACAAGGATTTGGAGATAGATGGCTATATCTGGAAATACCCAACTCAATCTAAAAGGTACAGCTGTAACAACAGAATTTATCTTTCACGAATCTACTTATTTTCGGTGAATATTATAGGATGAAATTCTTTGAAATAAAATCCAATATTTAATTTATGTTAGAAAAGTTTTCCTTATTTCTTCATTGAGTGCGACCTACTTGAAGGTGCAAGGTACCTGTTTGAACGGTCGGGAAGTGCTCTCCAATTTAAACCTGAACCCAATTGGGAAGGCATACCCAATTGGAAACCGTACCTTCCTTCCCCTATCACCAACCTCAACGAAAGACTTACTGACCCACATATTTAAAGTGCCTGTACTCCGTGTGAACATGAGAACAGTTTGGATAATGCAGGGAATCGCACTCGTGTTGCCCCAGAGCAAGCCCGAAAACTAATCACTGGGCTGTCCCACCCCTTTACGAGTTTTCGTACAAAATGAGTAATTATCTTTAGTTCTTACAATTAATGCTTACTTACAGTGAATAAAATATGTACAAAATGGCAAAAAGCAAAAGTCATAAACAAGTTCAAGTACTGCATTAAACTATTTTGATGCATTCTGGATAAAAGCAAATAGGTGGTTCCCGTGCTAATATATATCTAAAGATTAGAAGTTAACAGTTTATTGTTCCAGAAATGAATAAATTATTATCTCAAAACACTATATCATACATTAAACGCAACTCCACCATAAAAAGAAAAGTTATTATAGGACACTAATTCCTTTTCACAATTTCCAAGTTAAGGACAAGGAAAACAGGTACAATGAAAGAAAAAAAAAACTAAATTTCACAATATTACTCGCACATCGATACAATTACTATCCAATATTACTTAATAAACGCATCTCCTTTTAGTAATTGAAATATCTTTTCTCTAACAAAAGCATAAATAAATTGCGTTTTATTGCAAAACAAGACATATCCAACGGTTTTCAATTTCATCATCTTCCATTCCGCTGAGAGTGTATTTCGTTCTTGCTTTTTATTTACTATATTTGCTCTTATAATAAAACATCGAACGAAGATTGTAATATCGTTCCTTTTCAGACAAATGCAATCTTCTTTAGAAATGTATTTCATCAGCGACTTCATCATTGGAAGGAAGATCTATCAGTTTTAATGCCAATTTGATTTTATCACAGGACTGGATGTCGAGTGTAGCTTGATTTCGTGTGCAATAAATGGTACAAATGTTAGATGTCGATGATATTCGAGATAAATTGCAAATTTAAGGGAAAGCGGATGTGGGCTGCAACGTTGCATTCCATATTTTATACTTTTTAATTTATTTATTTATTTATTGATGTAAAAGAATACAAGCTACAGGACAAAATCCTAGTAACAGTGTGCAAGATAAAATACAAAACAAAAAAATCAGATGTGGGCAGTATATGACTTTCCTTACACAATGCAATGAATTTGCTACTTTTACAGTAAACAAAAAAGTTTATTCTTATAGTAGATACTTATATTCTTTCCAAGATATTGAATTTTCGTTAATGAGTGGTCATTTTCTTAGATTTAGCGTCATTTTTATCCATTTGACGAGATTTTCGTTAATTTGACAACATTTAAAAAGTCGCCAAGTTGGCGACATTCCGCCAAAATCGCGCCCAGCATTATGGACGAATAAATAAGTTGTTTTTATAGCAGATAAATGACTATTGGCGTTCAAATACAAAAGTATTGTTCAAAGTATCTTTTCTCATGAATGGAGCGAACTATATCTACCAGAATGATGCCACTAAATTTATCGCATGATATTACATATGAAAAATGAAGATGCTTCTCAACAGTTAATATAATTTTTTAATTTATATGATATTTTGATAAATGTATTTGAAAAATGTGCAATATCTCGAGAACGGTTCATGCTGTCGTTCTAAAGTTTATGCCAATCGTTTTCTAAGGAAACAGTACATAAGCAATGTCTATTTGCGTAACTTTATTACAGGTTTTAATATTTTATGTTTTTTTAAAAAATTTACTCGAAAATTTAGGGAGGGTTCTGAACATTCGATTGTGTTTAAAACAATAGGCTTGCAGTATTAACGAACTGCAATTTTTGTACCAAATTTAATTCGACTCGCTCCATTCGTTCGTGAGATATCGTCTCCATAGACTCACTGACTTACGTACACACATACACACACACACACACTCACACACGCATACTTTCACACACACACACTCACACCCGCGGTCATCTTACACATTTCTGGTAGGTCGGATGGTCTGTGTCTCAACAACAACAACAACATACACTCACACCCGGCCACACATTAAGAAGTCATAAGCCCTAGATTTGGTCGTGTGGTCTGGGCCTTCAACACACACTCACACACACATATATCATCTCAAAATTTTCGATTCGTGATTAGGGATGCTTGAAACTTGCTCTCCCTTCGAAAACTTGAATTCGAATTTTCAACCCCGTCACAATACTTTCCTTATACATTAGAAAATGTATATAAGGAAAGTAATATACAGATTAAAATACTCGTATAATGAAATACATTAAATGCAAAACCCGAATATATTTTAATATATTTTAATTTTTTTATATTTTAATATTTCTGTAATTATTTATATTTTAATAATTTATATTTTAATTTATATTTTAATAATTTTATATTTTAATTTTTTTATATATTTTAATTCATACATTACTTGCATTCATCAAAATAAGTAGTAAAACAAGATATAATATATGAAATGATTTATTTAAAATCACCTCACGTTCGTTCATTTTAAGTCAATTCCTTCTTTCTTTGGCTATTGAGGACATTTTGAACATAGCCATCTTTAAAACAAACGCAAAAATATTTTAAGAATGTATTATTCGACTGCAGTAATTCAGTTTAATTCAGTGTCATTCAGTTTAATATCAAATATTACACAGAAAGCCAGCATGTAATTAGTAACATATTTCAGAATATTTATTTATTTTGGCAATCGTTTTACCATACCATTGCTTTTAATAAAAGTTTTTTTTTTTCACATATATTTCTTGGGGTCAATTATAAATAAAGTTTAGATTCTATCAAATTCCGGATAAAGCAGAAATGTTCATTTGTAGTTATTTTCCATTTTCAGTTTAAAAATTTTCATATTTCTTAAAACATCTATTTCTGAAGATTGGCTCTAGATAGAGCTTAGACGATGGCTGTAATGAATTCAGCGTTAGATTCAGGAGGAGATACAAGGGGTTACTAAGGATTGGCATTTTCGGTTATTTTTTCAACTTCAAAAAAAGTCCATTGAAACATCTATTTCTCAGGACTAGCTATAGATAGTCTTTAGATTAATACTGATATGGATTCAGAATCAAATTCCAAAAGGGGTTTACTACGGATTTCATCCGAAAGTTCTAGATATGCCACTTGAGGGGAAAACTTTTGAAAATTCGTATGACTTTATGAAGTAAGTTGCAGAATTTACTTCAACGATAAGAGGGTGCAATTATTTTCCAGTAGCTGAACGACAGAGCGCCAGCCGGCCAGTAAGAAAGGACCGCAGTTGAATTCCCGGTTAGGGCAGCAATGTTCTGATGATGGATTGCAGATGAGGCGTGTGATCTAATGAAGGTCCAGTCATGAGGCTGTGATAAGGAGTGCTATGAGAATTATGTTACCAATCACGCGGTTGATGAAGAAAATGATAGAGTTTGCAGAGTTTGAATCCTTTGTTCAACGACCTCTTGGAACCATCTCATAGGGAGTACAGAAAGTGCATTTTTACAATATATATGATTGTTAGAAGTCGAATGACTGAAATAGAACGGCGGATGCTCAGATTTGATTATTTGATTATACTACAGTTAGGATCCGATTCATTGGGATATCCTGTTATAAAAACCTAAGTCGCCTAATACTGCAGAAGTTTGTGCCAACGACGATTAACAACGATACTATGGGAAAGAGATTTTAAGTTAAACTTTTGATATTAAATTCATTAAGATTGTGCGTTGTGTTTTGCAATGACCCTCCAATTATTTAACCTTTGCGTGAGTCCCGTAAAGGAATTATAAATTAATATAATACTAAACGGATTCACCAATTTAACATTAACATTAACATTTATTAATAAACATAAATACTTATTAAATTCAATTACATTATTTAATTATATTATTTCAGCAGAGGGGACATATGCGACCAGCACGGAACCGCCTACATAGTAGTTAGGACCAGATTTCATTTTCAGAGGGCACATACCTTCAAGGCTGTCTTGGACTTTGATCATATATCAAAATGCTGGCATCAGATATCGTACTTGCCGTAACTCTCGGTGTGCGGCTCCTTCTCGTACTCTGATTGCACTCACAAAAATCAACAGGTCTCCATTATTTTTTAATATCTACGGAGCACTGTACATTTCTAGTCGTCGTTATGTCCTAATTAAGTCATCCTTGCGTATTGTTGATCAGTGTCCATCCTCGGTCACAAATTGTGGTTCCCTCCATTTGTCGGGGGGTGTCAATCCATCCTTGGCTCTCATTCGAAGCATTGAATGTGACGTAACAAGCTTCATCTGAATTGGCTAGCATTCCATCCAATGCCGTTCTTTACATTATTTTAAGAGTTCGCCCCTTCTGGCTTGAGTCCCCTAATTTATGGTTTCAGTTGACCTTTGGGTTCACATGCTGTGAACCCTGGCGTATTTTTGACTGGACGTATTGTTGCCGTTTCAGACACAATTTGTACATAAAAGTGTCTCACCATAAACACAGCACTTCGAGGTGGGATATATTTCTGGTCTCACACATACTAAAGCTGCAGAAGGGAATATTAACACTTAAATTAATGACTAATGATTGAATATTACTTTGCACGTAATTGTACTTGAGGCATCGACGTATGCAGACCTCTACACATTTTTAAGAGGGTCTCTCCTAAGAGATCTAATTACTACTAAACATGATGTAGAATAGACAAAGTACATATAGGGCACTCAAAAACAATTGCAGTTTGAATACAAGTACATGGTGAGTAATCGTGATAAAAGCATTGGCCATTTCGTATGTTGAGGCTAAATGTAGTACTGTTGATATGAGAACATATATTTATACAGTCAGATGGTTAGGGAAAATCTTAAAGAAAGGAATGGAGAAGTAATAGTGAGACTTGGTTGAAATTTGGAGACAGTGTGAAGTGAAATGTGACTTCGATGTCTGTTAAGGCTTAGTGAGATTTCGCTCAGTGAGGCTCGATTCATTGAGGTAAATCGGGTATGTTAGTAATGACTTTAGAGAAGGCTTGGTTCTGGAGCTATTTTTACTGCTCATCTTGTTGGAGTTGATTGTGTTGTGTGCTCAGGAGAGTGGCTGCTAACTGTTTATTTCGATGCCAAATACATTTACTTTATAGATAGAATGATGAAAGAGCAGAGTGAAATATGCTTGAGGTTAAATTATTGTGTTCTTTATCTCAGAGGTAGACCATTAATCGTGTAATTTTCTCCATTGTTGATTTATTTAATAGCACTTTTTTTGCCAATTGCGGCATGGACTGTAATGCTGGTGGTGCTATGTGGTAGGTTAAAGTGAGTGAGCAGCTGTGGATGGAATAGTATGCACCATTTTCTTTTCAAACGCATTGTAAAGACGGTTTGTGTCTGAAACGATGCAGGTACTGGGCAAATAGATCATCGCCAGTGAGAAACTGAAGTACATAACTGTTTTTAATGAGTATGTATGTGGATATCTGTGAAAAATTACAGTGTGGTCTCCTCCTTGTTGCTGCATTTGCCCATGTTGCTTGTCAGTATTGAAGTGTTTGTTGTTGAAGCAATTTTAAAATGTGTGTCTGTGGACGGACGTTCAGATTTCATCCGTGTCACCAATAAATCACCACTATGGCAGTGACGGGTTAGAACCTGAAGATCAAAGTGCGGTAGGCTAGTATCATCATAGTGTTGTGCTAAGGACGCCTCCAGTTCAAGTACTTGATACTGCCTTACGATTGTTTGTATAATATCATCAGACGCGTATTTAAGGGAAGATGGGGTATCAATCTTCAACTTCAAACTAAAGCATTTTGACACACTTGTAAAGAACTTTGCTGCCCCAATCGGGAATCGAACCCTCGATCTTCGAACTGGCCAACCTACGCTCTACCGCTGAGTTACTGGGATGGAATTTCAAGCTCCTATCGTCAAAGTGGTCTCGAAAAACTTTCTAAAAAGTTGTAAATATTTTATTTTAGTTATTTTAGATGAAACTCTAATCGAAAACCATACAAAATGTCACTTCAAAATGCGACACTAATATACCATAATTAGAAAAGAGAAATAGAGAGAACTAGTGCTATTTATTTAGCTTGTAATGTTGCAGTCACACACGGTGTGGAATTTCATTGAACATTTAAAATTCTGCTTTAAATATGCAACACATATAAATTGATTTAATGTCATACATTCTTAATTTTCTAAACTATCATTTAATTCATTTGTGGACTACAACAATTACAACGAAATGGACAATTAATCAAAATATAAATGTATTTAACATCACTCGTTTACTTAATGAGATTTTTTACGATGTAATTTAAGTTTTGTTCATGTAAATCACAATTCAAAACTTAATATCTGCACAAACTTAATAACATCACTTAATCCCCCCCCCCCAAATCATCTAAAGATCGACTTGACAAACCATGACGATCGACTTGTAGATGAAGATGAAAGCACCTCAGTGGTATGTATTATACATAAAATACACTATTGCACTATTGAAGTTTCATTCTGGTATTTAATCTTCAAGTTAGGGATATATCGAGCACATGGGAGGGAGAAACATTTATTTTTACACACATAATGTGTGTGGGGTGTCTTTTCACTTAATTTTATATGTTTTAGGACATTAATATTGCTATATTACTTCCACACATATAACATGATTTCTACAAGCACATTTGACATTTAACTTGTTGCGCCATCTTTTGCCAAAATCTTGAAATGTAAGTCTTTTTTGAAGAAACTTGAGCGAGTTTTAGGAAAATTTTATTTTTTACTTTTATCTAAATAAACGAAACATTTATTGAAAATGTATTCCATTATTCCTACACTGGCATTTATGTCCACTAAATGAAGTAAAATTTAAAATTAGGATAATGAAATATACACAATAGATTTGAAAATTTCAGTTTTGACAGAAAATCATGTTTCATGATCTTTAAATGCTTAAAACACTTTCAGAAACAGGTTTGTTTGTGTGTGTGTGTGTGTATGTGTGCATGATTGCGATATGTGGAAAACAGTAACATTTGTTTTTCATTTGACAGATCAAAGTACAGATTATCTGAAATTTAAGATTTTTATAAAGCTATTTCACATGGAAGAATAATGTAGTCTATTCCGAAACTGGTAATCTGAAACATGCTGTGCATGTAAAGAGTGTTAAATTTAATTTGCACAAATCAATCTATTACATTGTTACGTCTGTCCTGTTTATCAACTGAATTTACTGAAGTGTGGCTCAACTCGACGTTCTCATATCAGAATCAATTTTTATTTGTTTTCAAAATTATAGCGTGATACCATTCACTTTAAAGGAATTAAAAAATATTTCGATTCATACCATTCTTGACCATGTACTCCTCTGAGAGATAACTGCCCCGTGGGGTGATAATAACATAATAGCATCATGAGCAAAAAAACAAGAAAGATCAATCATGCATCAAGCATTGATTATGAAACACTTTCCAACTTCAAAACAATTTTATTTAAACATTTCTAAATTCCGATACATTCCTCGGTAATATTTTTAAAATTAGCACAATACAGCCTTAATTTATTACATTTGAAAACTTAAACTTTATAAAAAAAAATGAACTTCATTCAAATGACGACATTGAAATATAAATTGCCTGGTTTAAACATCCCTAAAATGCTATACATTCCTCGGTAATATTTTTAAAATTATCATAATACTACAATAATTTATTATATTTGAAAACTTCAACGAAAACAAATGAACTTTTTCAAATGACGTCATCGAAATATAAGTTGGCCGGCTCTTTAAATAAAAGCAGCATTTCATTCATAGAAATTATTTTATTCATTTCATTCATCACAATACTATAATAATTAATTTTATTTAAAACTTAAAATCATGGAGGTACAAGTAATTTAACTTTATGCTCAAAACTTCATCAAAAAATCGCTTGCTTCTCTGTAAAATCAATGATCGTTTCATTCATATCTGTTATACTGCAGACTCCATGGGCTAAATAATTTTGCGTTAAAGAAATGCAGCAATTCTTATACAACTTATTCTACATCTTTTGGTATTTACATCCTCCATACGTGAAATGGAGGACGTTGTAGAAATAATCAAGGATTTGGATTTCGTTGTAGAAATAATCAAATTTGGATGATCATTTGAACTCAACTATATTGTAATTGCGTTGGTTCAGAATGTAGATGCACAGAATTTAAGCAAAAATAAAGCGGTTTTAGGACGTATACAACACTAAATATGAATTAAAAAGAACTTTAAAAATCACGATTTTGATACAAGATGGATGCCATTTCATATTTTGAAGTGGGTCACATGATCGCTTCATATATTGGTCACATGATCTGTTCATATAAAGGATGTAATTATTATTTTAATTTTTATTTTAAAATCTACTGAATACATTTTGCTGAATTTTTTTTATATATTTTAGTGGATAATTTGAATATTTCCTTAAACATTCGAAGCAGTTTGTGAATTTTAAATCCGCTTTGCAAATGTTTGAAAACTTATGTCCCATATAGAGTTCAATGTCTTTCATGTTTTCCACCCGGGTTCAATCCAAAAATAATTGGATGATATCATTCATTTATATTCCCATAGGTCCCACAGACCGTCTGAACAACATACTAAAATTTCATTTTGATAAAGTCATTTTTACGGCAGTTATCGGGCTAACGGACAGATAGACAGACAGACAGACAGAATGAATAAAGTCATAAACACTTTTCAACTATGTTGCAAAGTGTTAAAAATGTATCGCGGCTATTTTTCACAACAATGATTGAAACTATTAAGTATTGGGATCATTGAACCATAAATAAACCTTTTTATGCATGATTATGTCAAATTTTATTATATACTGCCTGTTTAAAAAAAATAAAATGTCGAATAAATTTCGGCGAAATTAAAAAAAAATTCTATCCAGCTCAAGATGTTTTGATAAAAAAGTAGAATATAAAGTTTCGTGAAAATCCATTAATATTTGTGGATGCTATCGTATACACAAGAAATCGAATGCAGACAGACAGACGGACATCACTCCAAAAATATTCAAAACGTGTTTAAGAGGTCCTAAAACATATATATTGTCATCAATATCTCGACTTCAAAAATTTTCCTAACAACAACCGCCATACTATATTGCATAGTATGCGAAAGTACAAATGTTTTTTTTTCAAGTGGGAAACTTGACAAAAATAGCTAATGAAAGTCTATAAAATTGTAATTATTGATATATATTTTTTTATACTCTGATTTATTATTAGATGTCAAATGCGTATAGGTAATTTGTTACATGAATACAGTTATACCTCTGGCTTACGGTAAGTTAGGTTCTGAATCGTATTTGTAAATCGAAAATGCCTGTAATTCGAAATAATATACTATTAATGTCCCCTATTAATGTCAGTAATATACTGCTATCGTCATATACGTAATAATTGCACTAGCTTATTAACTTCATGCATAACTGATAAATAAATAATTTGCATGTAAAATAAAACTGTATATCTGCTATTAATAATTTATTAATTATTTTTATTCATTTATTAATTATTTTTTAATATATTAATTATTTTTATTAATTTATTAATTATTTTTAAAAATTTATTTTGAAAAGAAGCGCAAGGAAAGTCCAACATTAACTTTATAAACTCTGTTGTACTAAATTAGGTGAAGAATATTCCCTGTGAAAAAATACAAACGATTAAAATTTCCGCAAAATATTTACTACATTTATCTTGAGCTCTATGTGCAACTATTATCTGTATTACAATTTTAATTACAAGAAAACACTGAAATAAGAATTGTGGATACATTAACACTAAAACAAAAATTATGAATGTTTTATAATCAATTTTTTCACAAACGAATATACTCGCACACACATGTACGTGAAGAGAGAGCATCTTGAACATAGTGTAATGGATCATGCACGTAAGTAAGCAATACTACGTCAACCGTAAAGTACGCAAATTATACGTAACTCTGAGGCAAACATCGTAACTTCTGGTTATGGTACCATTGCAAACAGTATTGGAGTTATTGACCTGAATCACTGGCTACTATAGCGTACAGAGCTCAGGAGGTTTTGAGGGATTTAGTGGTGCAGTGTTAAGACGGTGTATACAGCTTAGGTACCTGAACCGGGAACCGAACCCTGGATCTCAGAACTGGTCAGACAACGCTCTACCGATGAGCTACTGGGACGAAATTGCAAGATCTTATTGCCGAAGTGGTCTCTGCAAGGGTTTGTAAGGGTTTGACTTTTTAGAAAAAACAAGAAAAATATAAAAGGGACACAATTTAATTTTACCATACTGAATACTAGATACGTGGTACTACGTTTCACCTAAACTATCCTTGAAGACGGAATACGCAGATTTGCGTTTTCAACTAGAGCTGCATTTCTTTTTACGGCACATTTTTTTATCTGCTCCTCTACCAGGGGTGGCATTAACAACCAATGATGTGATGGCCGCCCTTTCGGGAGATCACAGAAACTCCTTGGATATTAAAACATTAATTACATATTTCACATTTTATATTACAACAAGATATCTGCATAAAATGCAGCCCTGTACATTCAAAATTAATTGGATTGTGTCTCCACTACGAGTTTCTCATGCCAGAATCTCTAAGTAGCTTGTGAGCTTATGATTTTTTCTTTTGCAAATTTTGCATGGAACATTTGAAAAATCTGTATTTTTGGTCCAAATGAGGACAATTATGGCATGGCATCATTAATTTTAAAGGGCTTGATAAAATTTTTATGCATGTTCTGTCAGATAAATTATGTTCTACGCTAACATGCCAAGAAAATGTAATATTTCGAATAAGTTTCAAAATTTTCGCTCGACTTTAAAAGAAATCCATCTAGTTCTGGATTTTTGGACAACAAATTCTTATATAAAGTTTCATGAAAATCCATTGATATTTGAAACAGCTATCCAGTACACAAAGAATCGACCACAAGCAGACAGACAGATATCACTCTAAAAATAGTCAAACGTATTCAGGAGGTCATGAAACGTGTTTTGTAGTATCAACATATCAAAATCGAAAATTTTTGTGAAAACGATATTTTCTCTATACTGTCTTCTATGGTATGAGAAAGTAAAAAGTGGACATTTTTAACAATAAAATGTAACAATAGGATGAGTGTAAGTCAAAGAGGAAAGGAAAGTCAGAGAAGCGTTTCAAGCAGCGGGGGTGGGGTGGGGGTGGGGGCTAGAACAACCAAACCAAGTTCCGTCACTGAAAACGTACGTAAGTGCAAAATATTTCCAACTGTGGTGAGTCTTTGAAAAATCACATCTAGATATTTTGTGTGAGAGAAAGCTAGACAGATAAGTCCATTTACCTAGATTTGCATTAAATTATAAGAAACGCCTTCGGAAATGTAACTAAGATTGAAAACGCTATACACAGTTTATGACTTTATATAGTTTATGAAGATTATATAAATGCAGTTCAATTGGTGTGCTATGTTCAAGTAACAATCTAAATAAATTAATGTCAAGGTTTTTGATCCTGTTTCAAAAATCGATGTAAATTTCTGTAATCCAAAAATTTCACCTCTAGACTATTTCGGATAATTGACACTATGTTGCTTTATGCGTTTGAGGCTATGGAGTATTTCAAAGAAAAATATAATATATATTTAAAAATAAATTTAATATAACATTTGCAATATATATTTTAATTTCACTAATTCAGACAGAGAGAAATAATGATATAATTAGTTTCAGCATAACTGCATTAAGAGTATAAACAGTGAGCTATCTGAGCAGCACAAAATCTTGAAATGCATTCATCATAATTAAAGTTTCCATATAAGAATGCTACCTAATTAGCTGTTATAGCCTTTAGCATGGAAGATTCGAATAGGAGTACAAAGACGATACAGTGTTTATTATATATTAACTAATAATGAAATATTCGTTCAGCCGCAGGGGAAAAGGCTAGTACTGAGATCATTTTAGACCATTGATTAAATCTGAAGTACTTTTCCAAGCATCGTGCATCCTAATTAAAATAAAGTATCATAATTTTTCAATAGAAATTATAAAGAAAAAAAAAATGCTGTGTTTTCGATGCAAAAGATAATTTTAGATATTTTATTATATAATATATATATTATATACTATATTATATTATGCATATTATTATATAGTTTTATTAATTTATATAATTTTAAGACACTTGCTGTAATAAATTATTTATATATATCTGCTATTTTGATGCACTTTAAAATTATTTTTAAGCACATGTTGTTTAATGTACTCTAAAGTTACTTTTATACTTTTTAAATTACTTTCATACATTCTAAATTTATTTTATAATCCAAAATAACTTTTTTTTTTACATGCCAAATTATTTTATACGCTCCAAAACGTTTATGCACAAAGTGATCATCATTAATATATCTCTATGCAAATATATTCTGCTTCCATATTTAGTGACCGCCAAAATCACTCACATAATGGTTTGAGCCATTTTTACATCCTGTGGAAAGAGTTATATTTGTATATGCTTAATTTTCTTTTCCTTTCTATATACTTTAGAATTAGTAATCTTTCATACATTTAAATTTGCATACAATTAATATTTCAGACATTTAAAAAGTTTTATTCTATCTAAAACTTTTTTCACAAATTGATCGTCATTAATATATCTCTATTCAAATTATTCTACTCAGATATATAATGTCTCAATCGAAATTGGTTTGATTAATTTTTAGATCCAGTGGAAAGCATTTCACTACATATTGTTTTAAAAAATTATCATCTGAAGTAATTTTATGATACGTTCCGATGACATGTAAATTTATTTTAAGACTGCGATTATAGGTACTAAATACTAAAATACAATTAAATTAACAAATTAAACTTCAGAATTTGTCCCCGAAGCATAGAAAAAGTATTGTCATTGTTTAAATTTAACAGCTTCATAAAAAAGGACATTCAGAGATGAGAGACTTATCAGAAGATTTCTTACAATTCTTACAAGTGTAAGTAAAGACAAGAAAGATCAAGCATGCATAAAGCATTCATTATGAAACACTTTCCAATTGAAATGCAATTTCATTTAAACATCTCTACAATGCGATACATTCAGAGCTGATATATTTTAAATTATTTCAGTACTACAATAATTTATTATATTTGAAAACTTAAAACTTCATCGAAAAAAATTAATTTTATTCAAATATAAATCGCATAATTTTATTCAAATATGATTGAGGTATAAATCGTTTCACTCTCTATGTAGCAGTGAATATTTCATTCTTACACTTTTATTCCAGACTCCAGTGTTAAATAATTTCAAGTGAAAAATATTCAGCAATTCTTATACAACTCATCTTACAATCAGTTGCTTACATTCTGCATTCATTAAAATTAAGCTTCTTTGTAGAAATAATCAAATTTTGATGATCATTTATGGGATAATCTGAATATTTCCTGAAATTTTCGAAGCAATTTGTGAATTTTAACTTCGCTTAAAAAATGTTTGAAAAATTAGGTCCCTTAAGATTCAATGTATTTCACTTTTTCAAACCAATATATATATATATATATATATATATATATATATATATATATATATATATATATATATATATATATATATATATATGTATATATATATATATATTTATATATAGTATAAAATATTTTAATATTTTTACCGGGAGTGTTTCCTGTACCAGGAGTGTTTCTTTGGAATAAAAGCGCTTTAACCGGGAACGGGGGGTCACAATCCACCCCGACCGTATCACTACCGTTCTTGTAAGTACTCTCTAAACTGTTCCCCCCTTTTTTCCACGCCCCCCTTATTTCAGTCTTTTTCAACTTATTCTAACTTATATATATATGTATATATATATATATATATTTATATATAGTATAAAATATTTTAATATTTTTACCGGGAGTGTTTCCTGTACCAGGAGTGTTTCTTTGGAATAAAAGCGCTTTAACCGGGAACGGGGGGTCACAATCCACCCCGACCGTATCACTACCGTTCTTGTAAGTACTCTCTAAACTGTTCCCCCCTTTTTTCCACGCCCCCCTTATTTCAGTCTTTTTCAACTTATTCTAACTTAAATATATATATATATATATATATATATATATATATATATATATATATATATATATCGTGTTTTGAAGATGTAATTGATGAATTTCAAAAAATTATCGTCAATTCAAGAACAACGTTTTAAACTGAATTCGTGTTAAAAATAGAAGAGTTTTTAGTGAATTTAACAAATATATATACTTTTCGTGTTTTGAAGACGTAATTGGTTATTAAATGTTGATATAGGAAAATTGTCTAATAACCCCATCTTCATAATTTAACTATAGCTAAAATGGATGATACACACCAATTCAAATATAAAATTATGTTTCTGGAGTCATCTTTTAATCATGATTTTTATAAGTTACTAGCAGCATACCCGTCCTTCGTACGGAGTATATAATATAAAAAAACTTATAATTCGCAATCATGTGCAAATTCTGATAAAATATTAAATTTATTGCTCATAAAGAGAAGTTTAAGAATATCTGTTCTCACTATGCAAAATTATCTTCACGGGCAAATCTGAAGAATAAAATATCCTGGCCCCTTTTGTAAACAAATTCACACAAAAAAAAAAAGAATTGAATCAATATATGCAACCACGTACTACTTATATTGTCGCAAATTAGAAAATATGCCAGTGTGTTAGTAGAAGCTTAAACATATTGTAATATGAGTCTTAAAAATATTTACCAAAATAAAAAAGATGACGCAATAAATTGAAAGTATCAAAAATCCCCGTAATCTTAATACCAGAAGGTCGTAATTGATTCCAATATATGCCAAT
Source organism: Amaurobius ferox (assembly GCA_951213105.1). Taxonomy (NCBI): domain Eukaryota; kingdom Metazoa; phylum Arthropoda; class Arachnida; order Araneae; family Amaurobiidae; genus Amaurobius; species Amaurobius ferox. The sequence goes on along the minus strand of OX578149.1, from coordinate 88,665,842 downwards.
ATATATAAAAATTTTGCCAATATACCTGTACTACTTATATTCTCGTAGATTAGAAGATATACCCGTGCATTTGTAGAAGATTACTTGTACAACGTACTATATATGAGTTTCAACAATTTTCGTCATAATGAAACAATGGCATAATAATTTGAAAATATCAATAATTCCTGAATCAACTGTCCCCGAAATATCAATAATAATGATGTTTAAACCTGAAGACCGTAATTGATATTATCCAGTCAAAAATGCAATGTCAATGAAATTTATTTTATATACATATTTTTATTAGATTTAATAAAAATCGTATGACACATAACACATTGGATCCGTTGCTAAGCGACATGATATCATCTGCTTCAAATAAATTGATGGAAATCATGTCACCTGATTAATATGATCTTCATGGAAGGTTTGGCGACATTTTCGTCTCCATGATATTTTTATGGATTTACAAATATTTTTATCAATGTAGTGATATTAAAAAAATTAGTTAAATGCGTTACTAAGTAGGATGGATGGACTGACCGGCAAATGCTACAGAAACATCATTTCAGTACTCTATTCTAAAAAAACAAATTTAATTTCATTGATTTGGGTCATTTTTATCAATTTGGAGATATTTCCTCTAATTTGGTAAAGTTTAAGAAAAGTTGCCAAGTTATTTAAAGATATTCTGCTGAATTCGTAGCTCTAAATTTACAGATCTGAAGAATAAAATATCCATATCCCGTCTGTATATATACTAAATGAAAACACTAAAATTGTATTAGAAGATACATACATCCGTTCTACTCTTTTTCTGCTTCAACAATCGGCTAAATGAATTTATTGGGTAAACGCAATATATGAGTTTATTAGCTAAACACAATATATGAGCTTTGAAACCTCTTTGCTAAAATAAATAAAAGTGTGATGTACGCAGTTCGCAATATATATAATTAAAAGAACAATCAAACCGTTCATTTATTATGAGTTTATTAGCTAAACACAATATATGAGCTTGAAACCTCTTTGCTAAAATAAATAAAAGTAATGTACGCAGTCCGCAATATATATAATTAAAAGAACAATCAAACCGTTCATTTATAAAATATATTTTTACATCCATTTATTTATTATACAAATAGAAAAAATAATAATAATCATTAACAAACACATTTAATTCCATTCCTTTGCCGAGCAACATGATATAAGATAGAATCTTCCTCATAAAATGCGAAATTAAATAACCATTTTAATTTCTTTATACTTCTAATCGTTGAGTAAAAGCTTGTGAAATACATGGAGGTTAATACATGTAAAAACATGGAGGTAGATTTTTCCATTTAAATTCATGTTTCAAACAATTCATGCTTTCAGATAGTGACTATTTAATGCAAAAATCCTGTATCAAACTCAAAAATTTAGTTTAAATTCCCTTTGACGCTTTAAACAAACGATTTTTATCCTTTCAGTTTGGATAAACCACGGAGTTGGAGAGTAGAACTCCTATAAAAAAAGTTCCGTTTTTCATTAATATCTCAACAACCCCTGGTCTTAGAGACTTGAAACTTAGGCAAAATTTATGGGGGGCTATTTTAAGACCTCCCACAAAATTTCATTAAATTCGGTTCAACCGTTCTCTCGTGATGATGAGACAAACGAAAGTTTCGTTTTTTACTAATATCTCGAGAACAACTGGTCGTAGAAATTCCAACTATAGACTAAATTTTAAGTGGGGCTATTTCTAGGCTACCCACAAAATTTCATCAAATTCGGTTCAGCCGTTCTCCCGTGATGATGGGACAGACAGACAGACAGACAGACAGACAGACAGACAGACAGACAGACAGACAGACAGACAGATTTTCAATTTTATTTATATAGATTTACGCATTGCTAAGTTTTAACAAACTTCAGTATTCCGTGGAAGAGCGAGGTCGAGAATTCTGCATGTGTAATTGGTAAAAGGTGAGGGTCGCGATTGCTATGTTGTGACATATTTCACATTATCGGAACTTGGGCCAACGGCCGTACCGTGCTGAAAACACCGGTTCTCGTTAGATCACCGAAGTGAAGCAGCATCGGGCGCGGTTAGTACTTGGTGGGTGACCACCTCGGAACGCCGCGTGCTGTTGGCCATCTCGGGTGCGGTTTCCCCGTGGTTTGCGCGCTAGATTTGCACGCTGCCACAAATGCCGCCGTGTTCATGCGGAGTACGATCACGTTAAACATGTGGGTCCGTAAGTCCTTCCGAGAGGTTGGTGGTAGGGGAAGGAGGGTACGGTCCCTGTGGATGCCTCCCCCACTGGTTTCCGGTCTAAATTGGGTGGCACTTCCCGGCCGTCCATACAGTTACCTTACACCTTTCTGGTAGGTCGGACGGTCTGGGTCTCAACAACAACATTATCGGAACTCTTCGAGACACAAACTGGATAATTCGAGAATTCCTTGTCACTCCTGTTGTAATTTTAAACAAAGATTTGCATCTCAAATCTCTGGCAACATCAGTCACAATTTTGACAACAGATTAATTGGTGATTTTCTAAAGTAAATTTTTATTTCCAGAAATATCTCCCCTGTATTCTTAAGATCTAGTACACTAAAATTTTCAGCACAAGATATCTTCATAGATGGCTCTGATCAGAGACATTTTTTATAGATAATTGTGATCAACACTTTATTCGATTCTTAAAAAGCTCTTGATGGATAAAATTGCCTATGCAGTTTCATAGTCACAAAATCCGTCAATATAATACACTTTCAAAGCATATAACCATGTCTTCTCCTTGTTAACCATTATTTTTAAATCTGATCACAATCTCGCATCATATCTACCATGATCGGTTGTTGATTTGGCGTAGGAAAGGAGGATCGTTATAAGCCGAATGTATGTGCTGAGCAATTACAGTTGTTCTCCATAGTTTCAATATTGGAACCAGAAATGCAGAACTGTAAACGATCACATTCTGTCATCGAACTTATTCTAAAATCCTTTGCAAAATCGTACCAAAATCATACCAAAATCGCTGTACTTAAGCGCCCATACATGTTTTTGTAAAAAGTGATTGTTTTGAGAACATATATTTTGGCAGATATATCCTAATTAATCACTCTTCTACTGAATTTATATTTTTCATAATTATCTAAGATGATATAAAAATATCAAAGCCCATTTCATTACCTCATTAATCCGTATACGGTAACATTAACTCAAATGATTTCTCCACAATAGCCTTCAAATACTAAAACTCCCAAGCAGCGAAAACCTCTAAATAACGGACAAAGTAACTTGTACCACAAGAATCTGTTATTGTGAAGATGTTCTGTAATTTAATTGTCAAAGAAATAAACGCTCCTGGACGAGAGAAATGGTACGTGAATATCTGCTAACGAGAGCTTTGACTGTAATTTTATTCATGAAATAACGGGCACCTTTAAACAATGGGGGAAAATAAATATGCTTCCATATAACTTCATTATTAAGAGGTTCCACTCTAAGCAGAAAAATATATCCTTGAGATATTTTACCAATCGAAAAAAAAAGGGGGGGGGGAATCAGTTGTTTTCTTTTAGGAAAGATCATGATTTCCAAGTTAAGGAATCTTCTAACAAGAGATTTCCTAAAATCATCAACATAGGCATTCTTTGTATTGATGCTTTTACGCAAGCTACAAGCTCACATGTAGGTAACCGATTCAGTCTCTGACCTTTAGATCTATGGTGACCGTTTCTTGCGCCATCCCAACTACGATCGACCAGGAAGTATGCTTTCAGAATCAACGATATCGTTTGGTCTAACCATATAGTGTCTATCTATCAAGCCATGGGCCATAGGAAGGCAGCAATCCTGTCCTACATATCAATAAGAGCCGGGTTCAATCTTTAGGCATGGTTAGGAATCTATATATACAGGAAAACAACTTTCTTGTTAAATTCTTTATATAATGAGAACAATTTCTTATTAAAGACTAACGCCCAGTTGGACTTTAGATTCTACTAGGATATCTGATTGTACACATTTATAATGTAAAACATAATTCAAATACGTTTAAAAATTAATTATCGAAACAGAACCAAAAACGTTAAATACATTTACCATTTACAGTTTTCACATAAGAATACCTTATTATGCAACGTATCCCCAAACACTAAAGCACGAAACAAAATTACAAAGAAGTATTTACTCGTGGAGAGAGTTTTGCTAACAATGAAATATCTTGTTTTGCCATTGGAATAAAAGGGCAGCACAGGGATTATTTGAGATTATCGATTGCATTTGCAAGCCTTTTCCATAAACATTGCAAAAAGCATTTACCTTTGCATAGTTTTAAATTAATTCTACTTTTTATACTAAGAAATAAAAAGGACAAAATGAAAAATGACTTTGAATTCTATGTTGAGTCCTTTTTTTTAAATAATCATTAAAAATTATCCAATTATATATGAAGAACAAAAAAATGTATTCACCTTGCAATTCATAATTAAAATTAGCGTATAATTACATACAAAAAATGCCTTATATCATATTGACTGTAATAACTCATTAAGTTAAAAAATGAGTCTGATAATAAAATATGCAATTGAGTTCTTTTTAAATTTTTGATCAAATTTTTTGTTATTGTAAACTGAAAATCATATTGTTAAAAAGATGCGCGCACAACACGATCTGATTGGTTGAAAAACTGATTGAAAATCACAGTGTGATTCGTATGTGCTAAAAATATTAATTTCGACATTGACATGGACATTCGTTTTAAAGGTACAGACACAATTTTTGACCACATTCTTGTTACTTTAAAATAAAAATCTGATGTGGGCAGCATATTTCTTTTTATGCATAATGCAAGTAATTTGCATATTTGAATACAAAATAATGATGGACAATATCCACGAAATAAAGTTTTTAATGTTAATAAGTACACTGACATTTAGAGCTTTTCTAGAGGACAACTTGAAAAATTATTTTATATGTACCAAATTAAATTATATTTTGCACAAATCTAATTTGACAATTGGAAATATTGCTAATATCTGCTACGTAATATAATCTATTATATTAAAATATGTTAATTCTAATTTCATTAGTTTGGCGTCATATTCGTAACTGTATCGTATTTTTTGCCAATTTAGCAACATTTTCTTCAATACCTCACATTAAAAAGTCGTCAAATGGGCGATATTTCTTCAAAGTAGTCACCAATTTTGCCAAATATATTGTGTTATATATTTGATGATACTTCTGTTCATTTTTATATATTTTATAGATATATTTATTTAAAAACGTGTTTTTGTCTAAAATGGTTCAAGATATCGTTCTAAAATTTATGTTATTCGTTTTGGAATACAGAAACATACAAATTATTATTTAATATTATTGAATGCCCTGATTTTTTTTGGGTTTTTTTTTCAAATATTTATTCGAAATTTGAGGGGGAGGGGTTCGAACGTTTGCTCGCGTTTAAAATAAATGGAGTTCCAATATTCACTGATCGTCATAATCGTGCCAAACTACATTCTAAACACTCCATTCGTTCGTGAGATATCGCATCCATAGACTCACAAACACACGCTAGCACATACACTAATATACACACGTAAATATACACACACATACACTAACACACATAACTATACACACACATACACTAACACACATAACTATACACACATAACTATACACACACATACACATACACTAACATACATAAATACACACACATATACACATAAGCTAACACACATAAATATTTTAGCTTGGCGGAAACTTAAAACCTGATCTCTCGTGAGGTTGAATCTCAATCTTTAAGATCTTGTATTGATCCCTCAGAGGGGATGCCAGGAGTTTTCTTCCACTTTGATTTGAATTCCACTGCAAACAAGCAAACGCATCTTGACGACTATCATAGGCAGCTGGCCCTAGAAGTTATTAGTTGCATTCCTAGAGATGCAATGCAGGTCTATACTGATGGTAGTCGTACAGAAAACCGTACTGGCAGCGGTATCTATATTAGAACCCCTCATCTTGAGACTTCACTAAAACAACGTAACCCGGACACTTGTTCTGTCTTCAGGAGCGATTTAATTGCGATCAACGTAGGGCTTGACGCCATCATATCTCTTGATTATAATTTTGGAGAACTTTGGATATTGTCGGACAGCAGCAGTGCACTTCAACATCTTAGTGGCTGGTCCTCTGCAGGCGATGAAACCAGTATATCTATTCTGCTCGAGCTAAAGAAGATTTCTCAGAACCACGAAGTCCATCTCCAATGGATTCCATCACATGTAAACATTAGTGGTAATGAGGTTGCGGATAGATTGGCCAAAGAGGGCAGTGAGGACGAAACGACCACTGGTTCTTCGCTTACTTATCAAGAATTGTACTCAAATGCAAGATCTAAATTAAATTTAATTTGGCGTACTCCACCTGCACACCAATGGTACACCGGAACTTCCCCTGGCGCTCTTCTGGAAATTAAATGTGATCGTGGCTCCCAGACTGCACTAGCTAGACTTAAAAGTGGCCACCTTAAGTGTCTTTCTTTTCAACGCGGTGGAAAAATCCATCCCACTTGCAATAAATGCTGTGTCCATCCGGCCTCCCCGGAGCACATTCTGAGTTGCGTCGGACTTTCCAAGGAGGACTTGACATCTGCCCCCCTTTTAGTTATTGATTTTCTGGCGGTCAACAACCTACCGGAGTTGATCTGACTTATGTCAGATCTGTTAAAGAGGATAAGCAACAACAACAACAACAACAACATAAATATACACACACATACACACAGACCTCACCTCAAGAACTTTCAATTCGAGTTCAGGAATGCTTGAAACGTGCTATTCCGTCGAAAACTGGAATTTGAATTTTCTATCCCGTCACAATTCTTTTCTTATATATTATACAAAGTTTGCAGAGAAAATAAAAATTATGATGTTTGCAACGCAAATTATATCTACATTATGCAATGGTTTTACTACTTCTTTCACAGACGAAAAATTATGGGCAATATACATGGTACAGTATTTTTCTCTGAACTGTACATTAACCCTTGACACTTTGTATGATGATAACATGTAAATATGTTTCGAAGAACCAAATTAACTTATATTTCAAGCAAATCTTACAAGGCAATATGGAAAACTGAGAGTTCGCTAACCACAATAAGCAATCAACTATTCATCTTACGTAAAGCGTCAAATGAGCGTATAAATAAATAAAGATGTATCACAATGTTGTTGGTAAATGATTTAACATCGTATAACTTGAAATTGGACGCTTTTGGCGACTTATTAGTTTAGACAAAAGTATTTATTCATACTCTGCTAAATGCTCAATTCTGCTAAAAATGTAATGAAATTAATATCGCTGAAGTAAATATATACAGAGTGTCCAGTGTTATCGGTGCCCAATGGCTATTTCCTCAACCGTTAGTCACAGAGATACATTTCCAACTGCAAAAATGTTTTAAATTTTAAAATCTATTATCTTAGAAACAGTTTAAATCAATAAATGCATTTCTGAAAGAAATACGAAATGTACATTTTTATACAGTCCTCCGGTCCTACCAATTATATTTAGGAAAATCATTCTCATACAATTTTATGCAATATAAAAAAATCATCTTTTTACGACCAAATTTGACCGACTTATAGCTGTTTAAAGTTGGATCACTTTTGTGCTGAGAAATGGTCAATACGATCCCTGATTGGTTGGTTGTCTCGAGAAATGGTCAATACGGTTCCTGATTGGTTGGTTGCCTGAAATGGGACATTTTTATGCGTGGAAAAGCGACTTAAGTCATAAAGTTTAATAGTCATAACTCGATGAATTTTGGTCGTAAAAGGAAGATTTTGTTTTATTTTGCATGAAATTGTATGAGGATGGTTTTCCTAAATATAATTGGTAGGACCGGGGGACCGTATAAAAATGTATATTTCGTATTTCTTTCAGTAACGTATTTATTGGTTTAAACTGTTTCTAAGATAATAGATTTTAAAATTTAAAGCATTTTTGCAATTGGAAGTATATCTCTGTGACTAACGGCTCTGAAAATAGCCATTGGACACCGATAGCACTGGACACCCTGTATATACTATTAATATCTGCGAATTTTTAGGCGCTGAAATATAAAACTTCTCTAAAAGTATTTTATTTCGTAAGTGGAAAGGACTAACTAAATCGATGGAAATGATGTTAACGGAGTTATCGTATAACAGTGCATATGGAAAAGTGAACATACTGGACGGTAATTACAATTTTATTTAAATTTTTGAAGAAAGTCATTTGGGAAAATGTGCAATAATCTCGAGAACGGCTTATTTTGGAGTTCAAAATTTTCCGCAATTTGTTTTCTAATACAAAATTACAAATGAAATGATTATTTATTTAACATCATTAAAGGTACTAATTTTTATCAATTTTTTAAAAAAAATATTAGAATATTTGAGGTTTTTTCGACCATTTTACGGAGTAAAAAGAGTTCGATCAAAAATATTCCAGTTTTCACTGATTGTAATAATCCTACCAATTTATTTTTAAAACGTTTCCTTTGTCCGTGAAATATCGCAACCACTGACTCACGGTCGCGCACACTAACATGCATATATATACTCCGACATATACACATACTAACGCACTTTTACGCCGTATCCTTCAAATCGTGGCTGTACTCTCAGAATTCAAAAGTGATTCCAAATTTCTGGATAATTAACTAATTGTGCTTAAAATCACAAATAAGCATAAACAGGAACAATATGCAGCAAGCAAATAATTGACTATCTTACATCACAGGACAACTCTTAATTGCATTAAAACATTATTAAATTCTCAACATATCTCACAATTCATGCTACGCGGTCTCTATCGATGAAATTTGTGAATGATCGTTTTTTCGCGGATTATTTTAATTAATTTTTTTTCTTAATTTTCTGGTATATAATACTAGAAGTGATAACAGTCTTCATTTTTGTAACAATAAAACGTATACTGTTGTTGATTTAGCATTTATTTAAAAACCTGCAGATTAAAGGATGAAAAGAAGCTTACTTCTTATTGTCTGTAACTTGATAATCAAATGCAAATCCCAAATAGTATGTGGTTGGATGTAATACGGAAATATTAGAGAATAAGGCTAAATGAACTGGGGAGAGTTGTTTTTTCTTAAGTGTAGTAAAACACGTCTAAAACATATCGATATATTTAGTAACGACTGCAAATATTGTAAACTGCCTTTATTCAATACACCATCTATGACTTACATGAAAAGTATTTCAAAAAGTCAAAGAATGCTTTCGGACAATGTAGTGCCCATCATCAGTGGCAATACCTTATTATTACCACTGATGATGGACACTATGGTATCTAAATCAATTTGGCCTTTTGACATAGTTTTCATGTACGTCATTAATGATGTATTGATTAAAGACGGTTTACAATATTTGTAGTCTTTATTAAATGCATTGGTTATTTATGTTTAGATTTCAGGGCTTCTTAAAACATGTAATTTTATCATCGGAGAGTGGAGTTTTTGACTCAAATTACTAATATATATTTAATTACTTCCAGAAAATGCCAGGGTTTATCCAAGAAACTAAATTTAATTTTCATAGATATTTAATTATCTCCAACACGATGACATTTTTCAAATGATCCCAAGTTGGCGATATTGTGTCAAATTTTTGCCAAGCATGATAGATTATATGCTTTTCACTATGTACATTAGGTTACTATAGTCGATTCCCGAAAATTGCTAACAATGATATGATTGTTTTTAACACTTTACAATAAAGTTGAAAAGTGTTTATGACTTTGTTCATTCTGTCTGTTTGTTTGTCTGTCTGCCTGTCTTTCTGTCCGTTAGCACGATAACAGCCGTAAAAATGACTTAATAAAAATGAAATTTTAGTATGTTGTTCAGACGGTCTGCAGGACCTATCGGAATATAAATGAATAATATCACCCATTTAGTTTTGAATTGAACCCGAGTTGAAAAAATGAAATACATTGAGCCCCATCGGACCTAATTCTTCAAACATTTTTTAAACGGATTTAAAATTCACTAATTGCTTCGAGAATTTTAGGTAATATTCAAATTGTTCCATAAAATATATAAAAAAGATTCAGCGAAATATATTCGAAAGTTTTTAAATAAAAATTAAAATATTAACTACACCTCTTATATGAAACGATCAAATGGCCATGATATGAAAAGATCACGTGACCCACTTCAAAATACTATATGGCATCCATCTTGTCTCAAAATTATGATTTTTAAAGTTCTTTTTAATTCATATTGAGTGTTGTATCTGTCCTAAAACCACTTTATTTTTGCTTAAATTCTGTGCATCTACATACTGAAACAACGCAATTACCATATATTTGAGTTTAAATGCTCGTACAAATTTGATTATTTCTACAACGAAGCCTATTTTCCACTTATGTAAAATGTAAACAGCAAAATATGTAGAATGAGTTGTATTATAATTGCTGTATTTCTTTAACACAAAATTATTTAGCTCATGGAGTCTGCATAGCTGATATGAATGAAATATTCATTGATTTCACAAAGAGAAGGACGATATTTTTCGATGAAGTTTTAAGCATAGAGTTAAATTACTTGTAACACCATGGTCTTAATTTTTAAATAAAATAAATTATTATTGTATTGTGATGAATGAAATGAATGGAAAATTGTTTATGAATGAAATGCTGCTTTTACAGAGAGAGCCAGGCGTGTTATTTTTCTATGACGTCATTTAAATGAATTTCAGTTGTTTTCGATGAAGTTTTCACATATAATAAATTATCGTAGTATTACGATAATTCTAAAATTATTATCGAGGTATGTATCACATTTTATAGATGTTTAAACCAGGCAATTTATATTTCAATGCCGTCGTTTGAATGAAGTTCATTTTTTTCGATGAAGGTTTAAGTTTTCAAATATAATAAATTAATGTAGTATTGTGATAAGTTTTAAAATGTTACCGAGGAATGTATTGCATTTTAGAGAGGTTTAAATAAAATTGCATTGAAGTTGGAAAGTGTTTCATAATCAATGCAATAAGCATAATTGATCTTTCTTCTTTAATTGTAAAGCGATTCACAGATATAGAAAGGCATTGGAATATATATTTCTAATGAAAGTTTTATTAGCAAAACAATATTTCATTTTTGAGCTAGAAAAAATGCTGAGACTATTACAGCTAATCGATGAATGTTAAAGCTGTATCCAATGTTTGGTGCATTTTAATTAATGCATTTTTTTATATTCGAACAAGTTCGCTTTGAGAAAAACAGTTTCAATTTCGAAAATAATATGAGATTTGTCTTTAATTTGTTGTTTTGAGGTTTATTAAAATGTTTCCAATTAAATTTAAAGAAGAAAACTTTTGTTATTCGAGTTTTAATTGGAATTGGGGTATAATTGTGTACACATTTGTACTACTTAATTAGATTTGTTATCCCGATGCAACAAAGTACGGCTTAATAAAGAAAATTGAAGTTGAGTATTTTTTCCCTATTTCGTCATTTTGTACGATAGCAAATTAGGAAACACATTATCGTAAGATATAAAAAAATTTTGGCATCAATTTGGTAATTGGAGAACAACTGAAAAGCTAAGTTTTTTGTTTAGACAGTAATATAATAACACGTACATATTAAATCAAACGTATATAATAACACGTGTATTTTAACACCTATATTAAAACAAATGATAGTTTTTTATTCTCGCTAGAAGAGGTACCCGTCGTTTCCTGCGTATTAAGGTGCCTTAACCTTTGATTAAAATCACATTGAAATCACATCATTTGATTAACCTTTGATCAAAATTACATCGGAAACCAATGAATTATGGAAAACGAAATAACGCTTTAACAAAACGGTCGTTTATAGCAAAACTCACAACAACAACTGCAACAACAACAATAAACGACGTGTCAATAGTCTTTGGATGGAAACTCTGTAAGAGTATTTCAGGATATAACATCTTCAACAGGCAAAAGGTATATATATTTTTATAAAATTCTTGAAAAATCATCTATTGATCGTATGTATTCCGTTAAATTAGTCTTTAAAATAAAATTTTTGGATCCTTCAGGTGGTGTCAAGATGGAAACTTTGTCATAATATTTTAGGTCGCCAAGGTATCGGTTTAGGGGGAAATCGTCCAAAGTCCTGTTAAGACATAATATGACTAAAAAACTAATTCTAATAAAAAAAGAACTATTTTCGCCGATGCACATCGGCTCGTGTCCTGAAGTGCCTATGTACCGATTTCATTGCCGTGCGATGCTTAGAGTTTTCACTGCAGACGTCACATACAGACGTCACATAGCAGTCTACAGACGTCACATAACAGTCATCTTAGTTATAACAGATAATTTCCAAATTTTCAAATTTATAATAAACTATATGAATGTATCCATCAAATTTATTTTCCTACAAATGAAGAGTATTAGATATTTTGGGCAACAAAACTTCGAGATTTATTTTGCTCAATCTAGCTTAAAAGTAATAGGTTTGTCATGTTTAGCTATTGAAAAAAAATCGAAAATCGCTTCTTTCTTTGAATAAATACCACGCTGCTCGTGTAGAACTAAATATATATTGCTAATGAATCATGGGTGGTGTGTGTGTATCCCGTTACGTATACTGTAAGAAGTATGCACCCGCTGCCCTGTTGGAATAAAAAATGCAGCAGCCCTGAAGGAAGGACAAACTTTTCTTATAGCATTTCTTTAACTATAAAAGTTTCTTCCGTCAACACTTTCAGCCCTTCTCATTTTTTACAAAAAAATTTGCAGATTTGAATGTTTGACGAAATATACAAATGATGGGTGTTTAGGGATATGTATTTCATCATTAAAGTTTAACTTTACTCCACTTTCTCATACCATAATCTATTTTAAAGTAGCTTTTTTTTTATTTTTTTCAAATTTTACAAATGAAATTTTAATTTTAAAAATGGGTAGCGTTTATCCAAATGATTACAATTACAGCGTATTTTCCTTCACTTTAAAGGGCCAGACAAAATCTTTCTATTGATATCATACTTAACAATGTACTCCGGAGTTGTTGATTCCCACCTCCCAAGGGGGTCAGTAACGTCGCAAATACAAAAATTGCATCGCAGATATTTTTGTCAACAATGATTGAAACTATTAAGTGTCGTGATCATTGTTCCATAAATAATCTATTTTAGGCATGATTACATCAAATTCTGGCCTATGCCGTCATGCTAAACAAATAAAAAAAATTAGGAGATTTCGAACTTTCAGCTTGAAGTTAAAACAATTTTATCTAGTTCTAGATTTCTCGATAACAAAGCCGGATAATAAGTTTCGTGAAAATCCAATAATATTTGTAGCAGCTATTGTGTTCACAATAAATCGACATATCAGACAGACAGACGCAGCATCATTCCAAAAATAGTCGAAACGTGTTAAGAAGGTCTTGAAACATATATATCGGCATCAAAATCACGAAATCAAAATGTTACTTTCTCAATACTAGGTACGAGAAAGTAAAAATGAGTTTTAAAACTTTATTTTGATAATTTTCAAAACTGATTTGAACAGTCTTTTTAATTTTTCATAACTTGAATTTTCCATGTTACAAGAAAACTGCTGAAACTTTCTTTGAATTCTTGGTACCAAGTTATTGTATTTTTCTTCTTCTTGCAAAAGCAAATCGATTTTTTTGTAACAATCATTTAACCCATGCTTCAGCAAGAGTCATATATTTTCATATGTCTCTGGTTAAATGCTTTTTCTAAAGAATTTTACATCATGTTGTGCGCTAAGCCGCATTAAGCAAGAGGCGCTGTAAATTATGGTTTGTAAATTTTTAGGATTTAAACATTTATTTATCTCGTTTATAATGGCAACAAAGATATTTGCAGACATTACAATTGTTCTTTGAGGATGTGTATCTTACTTCAAGCCCAGGGACAATACTTTTGTTTTGAAATATATATATATAAGTTTACGTGCCTTTCATGGATATTCATTTGGTGTTCTTTTTTCAGTTGATAGCAATAATTGACAATCGTTTTATTTATTATTAATACTATTGTTTTATTTTTCCTTTAGAAAGGATAATTCCATGATTTTCATAGCATATTTTAATTACATAAAAGAATATTCATTTTTAAAGTAGACGCTATTTAACTACAGCAGACGATAATTTAATTTTAATATATTATTCTGTCGCCAAATAATATATTTTCAGTTTTTTGTCTTCTTGTTATATTTTATAATAAAACTCTAAACGCGTATAAACAAGGTCTGTGGAGCAGTACATGTTGAAAAATTAATTATAATATTATTCGCAATAAAGATAAACAAAAAAACGTGAAAACGTTAAAAACAAATATTTGTTTTTCAAGTTAAATTCAAAAACTTTATAATAGTTATGAAAACAGTACATAACGATTCAAAAGCATTATTTCAAATGCTAATTGCATGGAAAACACACTTAAGCGTAGAATACTCACGCAGTATAATTGAACACTGCCGCCAGCGGAAAATGTCCCAACTCAATTTCAAATAGAACGGATTACTTAAAGAGTTTTATTAACGCCGTGTATTCAGATCTTCATTTTAGAGCAAATCCCAATCAATAAAAATACAGTGCAGTATATTGATCAAATCTAGGAGAAAACTTCTTTCTCGTACTTCACTTCTAATTAAAATGATTCTCCTGTTCTGTATTAAAAATGGCTGAAAAGAATTCGGCGAATTTCACAAAAATAATAGCGTATACTTTTGCTGCTGTTTCAAGAGCATTATTAAAAAATCCAATTAAGTTGAAAAGAACGGATTTCTTTTTCAATCTTTAATAAGATCATATCTATAAATATTGTTTGGTTTGATAAGTATCCTGGTAGAAGGAAAGAGGATTGGAAAATAAAACAAGCAAAAATCTCTTTTTTTCCCTCATAGCATTCATTATAATGCGTTTGTTTCAGAAATCCTTGATCAATGGTTTTATTTACAATAAATAAATATATCTGTTTAATGATTGCATTGAAATATATTCTTATTTTACCAATTTAATAAATATAATCAATGGAACTAGCCTGTAGCCAATCCGATACGTCAAGATTATATATATATTTTTAATTTGTTTAATTAAAATCATGGATAATTATAAATCAAATGGAACACACATCACTAAACAAAGCATCCGATGTGCCCAGCATATGTCTTTCGCTACATATATACAAATTTCGTTAATGTGGGAAAACAATAACACACATTTAAGATTTCGTAAAATTGAATGTGTGGATAAATCCATAAAAATTGCCTTGTTCGCATTATATTTAATATTCCACATTTTCCGTAATTAACGATTTTACCTTTTAAAAAATCGCTTAATTTTATTTATAATGTAGAATATCTCAATAAAGACAAATGTTGCTATTGTCATGAAAAATTTATGGGTACGTCGCTGATCTTCTGACGCATTCATTCTAATAGAAGGCTGATATGTATATACTCGTACATACATATAAATACATACACGCACGTTAAGGTGGGGCGGTCTCTCATTTTCTTCATATATATTCTTCAAATCACAATGGGGTGGTGTGCGATATTTGCTCTATCAAATCCACAGCCTGAATATAAGATATCCTTGAATACAAATATTTAATACTGCCTTAGCACCATTAAACATTTTAAGAAAATATAGGAATATTGTATATTTCTCAATTATTTTAATTTCTAAAAATATTAAATTATTAGTAATATCAATTTAAACGAATGAATTTTCTTCATCGAATGACAATTCACTATTACTACTACCAATAAATTCACAGATACAAATGTTTCACATTACGTGGCCATTGGTAGTTTTGATGGACATGCAGTTTTTCAAGACGAGGGGACAATCTAATGACGGATAAGAACATCTGCCATTTACCGGCAATCATACAAAAACCCTGTTGCTGTTGTTGAGACCCAGACCGTCCAACCTTCCAGAAAAGCTAGATAGTGATACCTGTTGTTGTTGTTGAGACCCAGACCATCCGACCTACCAGAAAGGTGTAAGGTAAC
Organism: Amaurobius ferox; assembly: GCA_951213105.1. Classification (NCBI taxonomy): domain Eukaryota; kingdom Metazoa; phylum Arthropoda; class Arachnida; order Araneae; family Amaurobiidae; genus Amaurobius; species Amaurobius ferox. Next base: position 88,649,798 of record OX578149.1, on the reverse strand, counting down.
CATTTGGACGGTCGGGAATTGCTACCCAATTTAGACCGGAACCTAGTAGGGGAGGCATCCACAGGGACAGTACCCTCCTTCTTCTACCACCAACCTCTCGGAAGGAGCTAGTGATACCTGTTGTTGTTGTTGAGACCCTGACTGTCTGACCTACCAGAAAGGTGTAAGGTAACTGTTTGGACGGCCGGGAAGTGCCACCCAATTTAGACCGGAACCCAGTGGGGGAGGCATCCACAGGGACCGTACACTCCTTCCCCTACCACCAACCTCTCGGAAGGACTTACGGACCCACATGTTGAACGTGATCGCACTACGCATTAACACGGCGGCGGTTGTGGCAGCGTGCAAGTCCAACGCGCAAACCACCAGGCTACCGCACCCGAAATGTGCCAACAGCATGCGGTGTTCCCAGGTGGTCACCCATCCAAGTACCTACCCCGCCTGATGCTGCTCGACTTAGGTGATCTAACGAGAACCGGTGTTTTCAGCACGGCAGGGCCGTTGGTTGCTAGTGATACTTGTTGTTGTTGTTGATGTTGAGACCCAGACCGTCCGATCTACCAGAAAGGTGTAAGGTAACTATTTGGACGGCCGGGAAGTGCCACTCAATTTAGACCGGAACCCAGTGGGGGAGGCATCCACAGGGATCGTACCCTCCTAGTGATACCTGTGTAGATACAGTATAGTGCTAGTGATACCTGTGTAGAAGTATACCTGGGTATATACATATATAGTACTAGAGATACCTGTTGTTGTTGTTGTTTTTGTTGTTACCCAGACCGTCCGACCTACCAGAAAGGCTAGAGATACCTGTTGTTGTTGTTGAGACCCAGACCGTCCGACCTACCAGAAAGGTGTAAGGTAACTGTATGGACGGCCGTGAAGTGCCACCCAATTTAGACCGGAACCCAGTGGGGGAGGCATCCACAGGGACCGTACCCTCCTTCCCCTACCACCAACCTCTCGGAAGGACTTACGGACCCACATGTTTAACGTGATCGTACTCCGCATGAACACGGCGGCATTTGTGGTAGCGTGCAAATCTAGCGCGCAAACCACGGGGATACAGCACCCGAGATGGCCAACAGCACGCGGTGTTCCGAGGTGGTCACCCACCAAGTACTAACCGCGCCCGATGCTGCTTGACTTCGGTGATCTAACGAGAACCGGTGTTTTCAGCACGGTACGGCCGTTGGCCCGCTAGAGATACCTGTTGTTGTTGTTGAGACCCAGACCGTCCGACCTACCAGAAAGGTGTAAGGTAACTGTTTGGACGGCCGGGAAGTGCCACCCAATTTGGACCGGAACCCAGTGGGGGAGGCATCCACAGGGACCGTACCCTCCTTCCCCTACCACCAACCTCTCGGAAGGACTTACGGACCCACATGTTTAACGTGATCGTACTCCGCGTGAACACGGCGGCAGTTTTGGCAGTGGCTGGAATCGAACCCGGGCCTACCGAGTGAAACTCCAGCGCGCTAACCAATGGGCTACCGCGCCCGCTAGAGATACCTGTGTAGAAGTTGCTAAAAATGTGATTAAGCGATGCAAATTAGCTTCAATTCCTATTATAGATCGTCATAAGGTAGTGCAAAAGATAAAAGAATATCATGATTGTTGAATTTAGCAACTGAATAAAACCGTATGAATTAAGACAAGACGTTGAAAGTTATTGTGGGAGGGTATAAAGGTATTCAGGGGGAAAAGTATTTCCCTTTTTGACCTAACAACATGCAAGTGTGAATCTTTGGTTTCTTGTAAATGTGAAAAACTAAAAAAAAAAAAAAAAATCTCCTTTACAGAAAATATTTTTAATAAACGCACTCATCGAAAGGTGGGTATTGGCAGCACTGATATGAAATCAACAAAGAAAAACCTAGATAGAAAAAATCGTGTAATTAAACCGTATACATCACAAACGAATAGTGGTTTACATGAGTATTCCTTGGTTGCTAAAATTTTAGATAGACATACTATTTATGACAGAGCTAGAGCGGGAATTGTCACAGCTAAACTCTAAGACTATAGCTTAATATCTGAAAGTGACTTATCGAAAAGTTGGGGACAGAAGTAAAATTAGACGAATCAGTTAAAAGGAAGGAACTTTATTAAATAATACCCCATGGATATCGAATCTAAGCACATAGGTTTGTATTTTGATTGCCGTAAAGATAAAATTCTTGAAATACATAGCTCACAGTGAAAAGTTACAATTGATTAGCATATAAACTGGAAAAAGGAACCTAAAACTGAATACGTATATGGATCATCTGTTCTTAAGGTCTGGAAAGGCATTAATGTAAATAAAGAAATTCAGAACTTTTTCCAAAGAAATAATATTTAGAATAAGAAAATTGTTTTTATCGGCTGTGACGGAACTGCAATCATTTCTGGACTAAAAGGAAATGCCATTCGATGTCTGGAATCAAGATTTGAAAGCTATTTCACTCGTTTTTTTATTGCTAACCACATTTGTACGAGCTTATTCTGTGCCACATTTTCAAGTATCTTAACGATACTACAAGTGGACCTCAAAGTTTTACAGGACCTATTGGTAAATCCGTAAAATACAGTGAACACCTAGCTGTTGTGCGTGTTGTTTTTAAAAGATGTTTTGCACTCTTCCAAAAATTACCCATAAAAAAGACTTAAGCACGTATCAGCTTTATTTGTTGAAAATATATGAAGCAAGCCGATCCGGTGGTCGAGGCAAGACTTTCCGTCTGATCGCTGGATTGCGGGTTATGGGTGCGAATCCCGCCAGCGGGCATGGATGGTGTATTGTCGAGGCAAAGTCAGATTTCCGCCCTTGGGGTACCTCAATATAAAGTTAAGCTGCAAATTTCTCCCCTTCGCCATGGGACCAGGGCTCTAGTGGACGTGGTGCATAAGCGCTCCTTCACCACTTGGGAATAAGTAACAACAACAAGATATGAAGCAATTAATTCTGGATTTTGTTCTGAAAGTCTCTCTAAAAGTAACCCAAGCAAGATGGTGTATTCTCAGTGGCTTACAGTGGGAAAAGGAAGTCTCAGGTTTTATATTTCCTCGACAGAATTTTCCGAAAATTTATTCATTCTCGAAACTTCCATAGTCAAAGTTTGTACACCTATATAGTTTGCAATTAAGACTGGTCCATCAGGTATCTTTGAAACTACGCATTTGTTTCAATCTCTGATGTTTTCACGGTATTTACCAAACTCCTTAAAGATGATCATCAAATCAGTATTTAAACGAAACAGATTTTAGGACATATGGAAAATATTCTGATTTCCACGCTAGCTGATGACAGGGAGAACATAAAAGTTTTGGTATAGTGCAGAAATTTAAATTCATGCCAGGAAAGGTATCCTTCAAGGAGATGTACCCTTTTGAGATTCCTAAGTTCAACTTTGAAGCTACCAACTACTTTAATATCATACATTGAGCCAAAGTGACAGTCACCGAACTACCATTAATAAAGCAGTTAGATGATTAAGTTATTTCAAGGCTCATCCTGAATTCAAAGACTACCAACAATATGATGCTACCAAATGCAAGAGCTATATTCCTTTGCCAGACTCTAGCTCTGAAAAGTGTGTAAAACTAGTAATGGAAGCTTTTACAATACATTGTGGATCTTCAAGACGGGGTGGATTTGTTGAAACTTCTTTAGAGTCTTGCAAACAAATGACAATTTTTAACACCCAAAATGCAATAAAGATCATCATAAGACAAAATTTTAGAGATTGCCAATAGTACTATATATGACGTGGTTTTCAATGTGATTGTATGTGATATGATTGCCAATGGGGTTATATGGTGTGTCAATATGAATGCAATGTTTTTTTTCCAATGGCCAGGTACTCAATACCTCATCATTCGCCTGTACACTGGCCAAAAACGTGGACCATTTAGTCGTCACATGACGTTGCTCCGGCGCACCAGTGGGGGCGGAACACAATGCGCATGTCTGAAGATGGGACTCGAACCCGCAACCCGGCAGCCGAATGATCCCTAGGAAACGCTTGCCTTTGACCTGTCGACCACCGCGTCAGCTGAATGCAATGTAATAGGATTGTATTTTTTAATTATAATAACCTTCTTTAATTAACAATTTTGATTTATTTTTCAAAGTTTTGTGAACCTTGGGGTAGTATAATAAAATTGAATTTAATAATCATTTTATAGTTGTTATTATGTGTCTAACAGCAGATTTCCCACACCGCCCAAAACGGTTATCCAAACATTTTTTTGCTGAATCCTGTAGTACATAAATGCAATTCCCGTTAACAGTTAAAGACTCAAGCTTTAAAGACTATTTTCTACTAACTACAAAATATTTTGTCGCGGCAAAATGACTATTTTACACAATTCATTTTGGATGTATTTTGAGTACAGTGATTTGTTAAAAACAACCTCTTTGAATTTTCGTCCGTTGCGCGTACAAAAAATAATTAAATCAATTTTGCCGCGGCAAAATTAAATATTTATTTGCAATTAAACTGTTATGAAATTCTACACAATTTATAGTATGTACCATGCTTGCCGTTTCATCTATGTCAGAAGAGAGTGAATAAAAAATGCAGACTGTCAAATCAACCAGAGCGAATCATATTGAACAAGCCTCACAGGTTCGATATTTTTTTTTATAAATTGCCATGTGTGTCTGGAATATGAAATACGGAAAGCTGTTCAATATCAACGTTGTTTATGTGTTTTAAATCGATAAGCTTTACTTCAAGAAATAAATGTACTCAACTACGCCTGCAAAATATTCAAATAAAAATGTATGCATAATAAAGTAGAATAAGCTTGTTTGTGAGCCTAGTTTTAGAACACGTCAAAAACAGAATATAAAATTTCAATTAAATTGCAATATAAAATATCTGATATGGACAGCGCACGACTTATACAAACATAACTAGTAGAACCATTTCCCAACCGTTGTTCGGGTCGTAAATAAACACCCGCTACTTAAATAATGCATTAATGGGTAACGCTACTCAATTTACTTCAAATCCTAAATCGTCCCCAAATTCACACGCGCGCTATCTGCAAAGTAAAAAAAAAATTACACGCTCTCTGCAAAGTAAAAATAAAATAAAATAAAATATTTAAAACCTCTAGGACAAGAACACGACAGTAGATCGTGGCGGTAATTGTTAGATTGAATAGGTAGTTGGAGATTATCTGCTTTTAAACTTGAAATAGGCGTTAAAATATAATTAAAATTTTGGTAAAATGCCATCTAGGCGCATTAGTTCAGGTATAGATGCTACTGTATGGAAAACTCCAGACTTGTAAGTCCGGTAGATATAGCGAGGCATCGCGTATAAACAAACAGACAAATTGTCCCATTTATTATTATAGATGAAACGGCTTATTTCACAGTTAAATAATGATGAACAAGATCCAAAACACAATGATTTGGGCGTTGAATAAACATCGCTTAAATCAAAATTGAGCTATTTTGGCAACTTAGTCCTAACAGAATGCTATCTACATACTCAAGAAGGGTACCTTAACGAAATCCTTGTCAAAATGCAATTCATATTTAATTACTATCTTGTGAAATGGATAAATATTAACGTATTCCTTAACAACTATTAGAGATCCAAAATACAAATAAAGTACAAAATTACCTTCTTTTGCGACTGGAAGGAACAATATAAACGAGAATGATGTTAACACATTTGTTGCATAATGATGCACATGGAAATGAACATATTTCATTATATTTACTACTTTTCTTAATTTTAGGTAATTTTTGATTAATTTATTTGAAAACTGTGTAAAGTCTCGAGAACGGTTCATGCTAGCGTTCTAATGCTTGTGCTATTTGTTATCCGATGAAAAATTAAGTATACACACATATACACATACACAGACGAGTACATCTCAGCAATGTTCCATTTGAGTTCAAAAAGCGCTCTTCCGCCAAAAACACGGATTCAAATATTTGCACCAAAGCAAAACTTTCTTCATACAGTATAAATGACGTATGTAATAAAAGTAAAAATCGAAATTGAAATATTTCGTTAATAGTTGATTGAAAGTATCAATCGGTATTGGAGGTAAGAGCCTCTGTCTTTCCGGATGAAAAGATACCATCCACATCATCAAAGGCAAGAATGCGTCTGTCGACAAATAAATGCATCGCGTTATCTGGGATGTAACTTGTTGGCACAAAAAAAAAAAGAAAAAAAATCCTAGGAGGAATGGTAAAAAATTGTAGAAAGTTTTTAAATACTACCTCCGTGAATAAAACTAGGAACTGAAGAGTTCTATTATAAAATAAATCATAAAACACTAGCTACATAAGCAGTATCATCAAATAAATTAAAAATATATGTACGAAAATTATCATAGAAGTGCCAATAAAATGAAACAAAATTATGTAGTTATTAATCAAATATGGGAATTAAACTATTTTAGAAACTGTAGAAGCAAACTCATCCTAAATACAGAAAAACCAATTCATAAAAATGATTCTGAGGCGTCAGTTCATAAAAGATTATGTATACAAATAGTAGAAGTTAAGGAAAATATTTAGGTTTATAAAATCAGCTGTTTCCTTCATATTTATTTAATTTTCGGAGTCTTATGAACTAGTAATTTTATATCAAGTTGAACATGTGTTTTTTTGAAGATTTAAAAAAAAAGCTAGCTCACTTAACTGCCAATGTATTATATTTCCTTCTGCATAACTTTTTGCACTTACTGGTAATTCATTGAAACAACTTATTTTACAATTTAAGTGCCATTTACCCTTGTAATAAGGCAGGGTACATCGTAAATAATTGTAGTTTTTGTCTACAGTTTTAATTAAATATATATAGACTGGATAAAGTAGTTTCTGTAATTCCAAATAATTTTTTTTAAATAAAAGCACGTTGTAATTGTATATACAGATCTCAAATTTATCAATATTTGAGGAGATATTTGAAAAGCTTTTTAATTATATTGACTATATTTTGGACAACAAAGGGATAGGTTTCAAATAAAGTTCTAAAAATAAATTTTTCAATTCGATCGTGATAAAAATGTTAGAAAAGATATATAGCATGTATATATATATATATATATATATATATATATATATTCCAATTCTGAAGAAAAGAGACATTTTATATTTGACAAAGAAACATCCTTAAATTTCAAAACTTTTGCTTTATCTTTATCAATTCTGTCAACAAGTGCTATATATTGAGGGTTGTGTCATTAATAACATTTAAATTTATCATACACACACACACACACACACACACACATATATATATATATATATATATATACATATATATATATATATATATATATTACAATAATTCATATGTTAATTTAAAAAATCCTATGCTGTTTACTATTAATTTAGTATACTTCATTAACTCTAACTATTAACTAACATGCATAATATTTCATAGTATATTCCGTTTTTAACGCTATCAATCAACAAGTATACTTCAATTTTATTCAATAATATTTTATTCTTCCAAACATACTTCATAGTGTTTCATAATACTTTTAATTTTTACTATTCTTAAGATAACTTACTATTTATTGTTAAAATTCTTGAATATTTCTTAATAATCTTAGTATTTTTAATATAAATACAGAACTGGATATTGTGCAAAAGTTGTAAATAATAAGAACACAGCGTAAAATACCGTGTTCTAAGTGTTTACTATTATTAGAACAAACGTATGAATTGTTGGATTTATGCTAATTAGAACACTACGTGAGATCAATTTATCTTACCTCCAATTGTTCTCAACAGGTGTTTCCAACTGTTATGCACAAACGCACCAGAGAACTTTTGAGATAAAACCACAATTTTCAGTTAAGAATAATTAATATTTCTTTTTCCCAAAATATCGTCAATTCTCAAAAGCACCTTATATATGAGGGATCAGAAATCTGTTCTAACCAACGACTTGCTTACGATAGAACTGAGATCCTTCAACACGTGATTTTAGTATCCTTTACGATTAAGGATTTACGATATCCTCGCCAAGACAATGCCAAAATCGATCGCCAAGGGGAGAAAGTTGTTTTTACTTGTTGCTGCAGTAAAAGTTGAAGTTTTTTCTTGAAAATAAAAGAAATGTGAGATGCAGAGCATAATTAAGGAAACGATCGATGCTTTAATTATCTACAACTATGGGAATTAGATAAGATAATCTGGATAATTATGAGAGATTTTATTATGATAAGAATATATTTTTAGAGGTTATTGGGAGAGGATTAATGAATAGATTTAATTGTTAAGAAAGATAAAAATTTTAAGATATATTTTAATAAAATTTTCTGTGGTAATGAAATGTGAGTGTAATAAAGTTAGTATTTAAATTCTAGAGGTAGCTTTTTAAGATTATTATTAAAAACAGGATTGTATAAGTAAATACTAACAAAAATAAAGTGAATGATATTTTAATCCAGAATACAAAATACATTCGTTTGATTTTTAACTAAATTTGAAGATATCAAAAGAAAGAATGTTATCAAAGTATCACTTTTAATTAAAAACATTAATTATGGAGGAATAATAGAAATAATATTTTAAATATAATATATAACCTGATATTATTGAAACTTCACTTATTTACATGGCAAGTTTGAATTAAATGCTCTTCCTGTTAATTATAAAAATATGTTAAATCTGTACGAAACCCATTGACTTAATACAGTAAAACTTCCGTTTTTAATTATTAAAAGTACTTTTTAACACTTTACAACAAAGTTGAAAAGTGTTTATGACTTTGTTCATTCTGTCTGTCTGTCTGTCTGTCTGTCTGTCTGTCTGTCTGTCTGTCCGTTAGCACGATAACTGCCGTAAAAATGAGTTTATCAAAATGAAATTTTAGTATGTTGTTCAGACGGTCTGTAGGACCTATGGGAATATAAATAAATAATATCACCCAAATAGTTTTTTATTGAACCCGGGTTGAAAAAATGAAATACATTGAACCCTATGGGACCTAATTTTTCAAACATTTTTTAAGTAAATTTAAAATTCACGAATTGCTTCGAAATTTTTAGGAAATATTCACATTATCCCATAGAATATATAAAAAAAAATTCAGTAAAATATGTTAAGTAGTTTTTTAATTAAAAAAATTATTTAATATAGGGAAAAAACAAATTCAATTAAATTCTGACTTTGGGATATCTTCCAGAAAGAAAAGAGAGAGATATTATATAATAAATATCTCTCCATTTGTTTAAACGTTTTGCATATGGGAGTGGCTTCATATTTTAAAATAAATTTGGTAGATAACAATTTTTCATTTTTTTTAAATTTTATATAACTCTTCATGATAAATTTAATTGATGGCATTTTAAATGCACTTTCCTACGTCTTAGAGAGTTAAAATTTGGTACACAGCTTAAATTTGTTGAACATTTTATTCGACAAAAATTTGATGGATCTTTAAATATAGATCATACATTTTTTTCGAAATGGCCTGAAAATAATCCCCGTTCACTTCTATAAATCATTGGTGTAATATTGTTAAAAATTCTGATGTGGACAGCACATGTCTTTCCCTGCAGACTCATATTCGTTCTCTTTATTTATTCAATGATAATTTGAGTTTATCTGCACAACATAAGTATTTTAAATGACATTGAATTTACACGTTAAACTTAAATTTGGTTCTCATTTGATAGCTGGACTTATTGTCAAAGGTGGCGTAGCGAAAACGCGAAAAAACTAGAATATCTCAAGAACGGCTAGTCCTAGAGTAATGGGGTTAGTCTTATTCTTTTTGTTGTCAAAAATCACATATAAAATAGGAATTTAATTGATATAATTGAGCACACGTAGTCTTTTATTTTTATATATAACGATTTTTGCTGGCCATTTCGCAAAAATAGCCCGTTCCTTTTTCCCGAATCGTAGTAGAATAACCTACAAATGATTTATATACAAAATTTTGTTAAATTTGGTATATAAATCACTTGTAAGTTATTGAAATATTATACTCCAAATTTTGTTAAATTTGGTTCATTAGTTTTTAGCTAGAGTGGATAAAGGCAATTTCTGCGGCCATTTCGCAAAGAAGGCAGATTCTTTTATTACGAATCGTACTATAATCTAATGAACATCAGGATTTCCCACAAAAAACATACCTACCAAATTGTATGAAATTCGGTCCATTAGTTTTTCAATTCGAGTGGATGTAATATCCACACAGAAACATACACAGATACACCCTTACACACACAGACGTCTTCCTAAAAGTAGTTTTTTCGTGTTCTAGAAGTCCCAAAACGTGTAGATACTTTGAAAATTCGAGTTCCGATCTTCGGCACGATTCCAATACTTTGAGTACATACACATACACATATATATTATCTGTGTATCTAAATTCCGTGCCTATGCAATTACAATAGTTGTGATTTTAAATGATCCCTAAACTTTTATTATTTCTTCAAGGAAGCCTAATTTTAACATATGCAGAATGCAAATATCTCAAGCGATTGTAAGATGAATTACATAAGAATTGCTGAATTTTTTTCACACAAAATTATTTAGCTCTGGAGTCTGGAATACAAGTTATATGAATGAAATATTCATTGATTTTGCATAAAGAATCAGATGATTTATATTTCGATACAGTTTTAAATATTTAAGTATAATAAATTACTGTAGTACTGTGATAATGTAAAAGATATTACCACTGAATGAATCACATTTTAGAAATTTTTAAATGAAATTACATTTCAGTTGGAAAGTGTTTCATAATCAATGCTTATGCATGATTGATCTTTCTTGTTTTCATAATATATAACTTAGCCGAGAATTTCGTTTTTCTCTATCTTTCTATATTCAAATTAGATTACACGCTTTTAAAAAGCTAAGAAAGGACTTTATCACTTAAGTGATCCGAAATTTTTAAGGAACTTGAAATTTCATTCATATAGAATAAATAATTTTAGTCAGTATTTCTCTGCATCATGTTATTTTTTCCAGGATCGCTATCATTTCATATAACATGGTCAAAATTATTCTCTTTATCATATTGTTTTTTATAATCGTTATCCTATCATATAACTTTTTCAACAATTATTATCTTTATCATATTATTTTTTTCATAATCGTTATCATTTCATAAAACATGGTCAAAAATAATTATTTTTATCATATTATTTTTCCATAATCGTTATCGTTTTATATAACATGGTCAACATTAATTATCTTTATATTTTCCATAATCGTTATCATTTCATATAACATGATCAACAATAATTCTCTGCATCATATTACATTTTTCATAATCGGTATCATTTCATATAACATGGTGAACAGTAACAGTTGAAGACAAGTATAAAATTAATTCCCATATTAATACTTTAATATACGACCTTATAAATTCATTACAAATTCTTTACCTGGTAATATGTCTAGGATTCAGAATAAAGTAAAACATTACAAAATGGACCTGAATTCGTAAAAGATTAAGTGAAAACTTTTTCTTTCTTTTTAAATAGAACTTGTTAAAAAAATATATATGCATTTATAAAAAATTGAGCTATAACCGCTAAACTCAGCATGCAAATGTCGTTTTAATAGTTATGCAAATGATCAAACAGTCAGAGCAAGTGATGTTCAGGGTTCGTGCAACGTACATAGAAACGCTGCTTCGTGCATCATTTAAAACTACCGATGTTCACTCATTGGTAATTGGAACTCGATTTTCTGCTTTGATATTGAAAGCTGTGTACAAAAATGCCTTTGAGTGAATGAACTCAGTGGCGTTAAAAACAATTGTCGGCTTTAGAGAGATGTGGTAGCATAGTTCTAAGGAAAGCTAGTTGGTCCAAAAGATATATCAATCGCCATCTTGATCGGAGCGATATTGTAGCTGTTGATGTTGACAACAGTGGATCAAAGAAGGTAACTCTAACCGCCGCAGATTCTCAGGACGTCCCAGACAGACAACTGCTCGAGAAGATTATGCAGTCAGGAGGGAAGCTACGTCCATGTCAATAGCGTCGCTATCAGTCATTTGAGGGTATTTGCCATTCTCCATGCATCCGGTATCAAGGGATAATATTCGGAACCAATTGGCAGAAGGTGAGATTAAGTGTCGATATCTATTAAGGGACCTACCACTGACCCCGCAAAATAGACAGAGTGAACTACACTCACAGACAATAAAAGTTGCGCACCAAGAAGAAAACATGGTACAACCGCGAAATGATGTAAATTGCTAGAGGGCGGGCTGGTATGCAAATGATCCCAGTCTGGTGTGATTGCGCATGAAGTATACTCGTGTGTGGCGCTGCAAGCATTTGCCAGCGGCCTTATAAATCGGCGTGTAGTCGATGCCCCAACAATGACAGAAGCTTCGGCCGACGCAAGCACGAGTACGGAGTGACAAGAATGGTAGTTAGATGCCAGAAACGTCGATATGCGCAACTGACGGACTTCGAGAAAGGTCGGATCATCGGACTGAAACAGCAGGTTGATCAGACCGCCGGATAACTCGTCACGTGGATCGTTCGGAATATACCGCCCAACGGTGTTGGGAGCACTGGTCAGGGAACGATACGCAGACACGGAGGACCGGCTCGGGACGGAATGGGCAAACCAAGATTAAAGAGGATCGAATTACCGTGCCGCAGTCACGTATAGAGCCCACGAAGATCCGATCGGCGATATAGGCACACCTAGCGGATCCTGTGTGCCCACGAACCATATCTAGACGCCTGAAGGAAGCGATTCTGTGAACCCAGCGTCTCTTATATGTGCCGCCATTATCACGGGAACATTGGCGGCTCCAATTCTAGTGGTGTCGGATCAGAGCTTCGTGGAAAGCCACAGAGTGGCGATGTGTGATGTTTAGCGTTGAGTGACGCTTCGTTTTGGGGACCAATGATCAGCGTGTCCGGGTGTGGAGGTCGTCTGCACAACGCCACAATCTCAACCTCGTTATCGAGTGCCACACCAGCCCCTCTGCAGGCATCACGGGCTAGGGACCATAGCCTACCACAGCCGATCCGCTCTACTAGTGGTACCTGGAACATTGACGAGCCAGCGGTACGTGGATGAGATTCTACGGCGCCCTGTACTCCCATTCGTTGCTGGGATTCCATGTGAGTAATTCCAGCAGGATAATGCTCGGCCGCACACGGCTTGGGTCGCCCAGGCCTACCTGAGTCATGCCCAGACACTTACATGGCCTGCCCGCTCCCCAAACCTCTCCCCTATTGAGCATGTGTGGGACCGTTAAAACGCCAGCTGCCTCGTTGTCGCAGTCTTCGGGATTTGGAACGTAACGTCCAACAGCTGTGATCCGTACCTCTGTGGGACTGCTGTACGGACAACAGCTGCGGTCTAACAGCTGTGGTTGAACGTAACGTTCAACAGCTGTGACTCATCTACCGCAGGACAACATCAGATGTCTGTTCGACACCATGCCGGACTGTATTGCTGCGTGTATCGCAGCACGAGGCGGTGCGACGCGCTATTGACGATGACCGGACTGTGTACCACAACTCCATCTGTACGTGTCCTGCTGCGCTGTTTTTATGATCATGTATATAATTCATGTGCATCCTTCCATCAATAAAACTTCAGGTTCATCCTATGCTTCTTTCTTGCTGCGCAACTGTCATTGTCCGTGAGCGTATATTGATGCCGAATTAGGTCAGGCTGTACAGTGTGCGATTGAAAGCATGTTGTCTTTAGCGACAAATCCCGCTTCTCTCTTAGTGATTATTATCGGCGCATACGTGTGGATTGACCAGCGTTCCGATCCAGCATTTGTTGTCCAGCAGTGCACGGCCGTACCACATGGTGTAACAGTCTGTGGAGCCATCTAGTGAGACATCCAAACTATTCTAGTTGGGGAGAGACCTAAGAGCAGCTGTGGCAGCTGCACATGTTATAATTACCAACAAGACAACGGTCGACCACATATTAGACGACTTTCTCAAAAATGTGTCGATGGTTTAATGTATTCCCACGGCCATCCAAGTCCCCAGACCTATCTCCAATAAAACATGTCTGGGATATGCTTTGATGGGAATTGCAGCCTTCAGAATAGCACTGAATTAGATGACAAGTTGCAACACATTTAGCAAAAGCGTCCGTAGAGGGGAATAAGCAACTTTATGGACTCTATGCCGCACTGAATATCGATATATATAGATGCCAGAGGCGGATTTACGACTTACTAAAATGCGTCTTACTGTTTCCACCATTTCTTAATAAAATGTTTTTTTCTACAGAATTATAATAATTTTCGTATCTCCTCAAACGATACATACATGTCGTGTATCCCCGCTGTGGCTGAATTTTAGTGTATATATAGTTTTGCAACAGAGTATATTTATTAGAATATAGAAGAGACAGCGGTTTGTTTATGCAATAATATTAGAAATAATTTTCGGGCATCTGGCAAAAAAACTAATTATGTCGCATAATGATAAAACGGAGCTTTTCGGAAGTATTTATTTTTCTTCTTTCGTAGCTTTACTAGTTTGATTTTAACGTGAATTTCTGTAGCAAAAGTAGGATTACCAAACTGCTAGAACTGAATCGTTTTAAAGAGATTAATTTTAGTAATTTTAGGGGTATGAGAGATATGAAAATAATGCATATTTACATTTATTAGATACAAGAAAACGAGACAAAAAGCATAAATATGAATATGAAATTAAAAATTATTTACAATATATATTACTTTTATGTTACCTGATAATGTTTTGTTTTGTTAAATCTTACAAAATAAAAGAACATGTGTGTATGTGTGTGTGCGTGTCTGTTTATAACGTGCATACTGTCTGTAGGGGAACACTGATGCATCAAACAGCGGTGGAATTTGCTACAGAAGTATTTCAAGTTCCCTGGCGATGCTCTTCGGCGGCATTTATTTCTATATTCAAATTTTTTTATTTATTTTATATTAAAGCTCGATTTTGAGCGATTTTCAGACAAATTAGCTTTTTAGTGTTCGAAAATATTACAGAGTTTCCAACTTAGCATCACCGGAATGGTCTAAGAACGTTTTTTCTAATGAGTTTTCAACCAAATCCGTAGGATAATTCCTTCGGATAAGTAAATATGATTATTTACTTATTTTTTCCTTCGGATAAGTAAATATGATAATTTACTTATTTTTTATTAAATACGTCAAAATATGCATGCTTTTGGTGTTCTGGTACTTATTTCTTCATATCCAACAAGAAAGATCAATCATGCTTAAAGCATTGATTATGAAACACTTTCCAACTTCAATGCAATTTTATTTAAAAAAGTCGAAAATGCAATACATTCCTCGGTAATATTTTAAAACTTATCACAATACTACATTGATTTATTATATTTGAAAACTTAAACCTTCATTGAAAAAAATGAACTTCATTCCAATGACGGCATTGAAATATAAATTGCCTGCTTTAAATATCTCTAAAATGCAATACATTCCACGGTAATATTTTTAACACTATCATAGTTTTAGAATTATCATTATACTACGGTAATAGTTTTAGAATTATCATTATACTACGATAATTTATTATATTTGAAAACTTCAACGAAAACAACTGAAATTAATTCAAATGACGTCATAGAAAAAATAACACGCCTGGATCTCTCTATAAAAACAGGATTTCATTCATAACTTTCTCCCATTCATTTCATTCATCAAAATACTATAATAATTTATTTTATTTCCAACTTCAATGCAATTTTAATGCAATCATTTCCAACTTCAATGCAATTTTATTTAAACATGTCTAAAATGCAATACAGTCCTCGATAATATTTTAAAACTTATCACAATACTACATTAATTTATTATATTTGAAACCTTAAACCTTCATCGAAAAAAATTAACTTCATTCAAATGACGGCATTAAAGTATAAATTGCCTGGTTTAAATATCTCTAAAATAAGATACATTCCTCGGTAATAATTTTAGAATTATCAAAATACTACGATAATTTATTATATTTGAAAACTTCATCGAAAACAATTGAAATTCATTCAAATGACGTCATAAAAAAATAACACGCCTGGCTCTCTCTATAAAACCAACATTTCATTCATAAATAATTCCCCCATTCATGTCATTCATCACAATACTATAATAATTTATTTTATTTAAAAAATAAGACCATTGAGCTACAAGTAAGTAATTTCTATGCGTAAAACTTCATCGAAAAATATCGTCCTTCTCTTTCTAAAATCAATAAATATTTCATTCATATCAGCTAAGCAGACTCCATGGACTAAATTATTTTGTGTTAAAGAATTACAGCGATTCTAATACAACTCATTCTATATATTTTGCTGTTTACATTTTACATAGGTGAAAAATAGGCTTAATAGTAGAAATAATCATATTTGGATGAGCATTTAAACTGAAATATATTGTCATTGCGTTGTTTTAGTATGTAGATGCATAGAATTTAGGCAAAAATAAAGTAGTTTTAAGACGGATACAACACTCAATATGAATTAAAAAGAACTTTAAAAATCACGATTTTGACACAAGATGGATGCCATATATCATTTTGAAGTGGGTCATGTGATCGTTTCATATCACGGACACGTGATCGCTTCATATAAGAGGTGTTATTATTATTTTAATTTTTTATTTAAAAAACTACTGAATATATTTCGCTGAATTTTTTTTTATATATTTTATGGAACAATTTGAATATTGCCTAAAATTTTCGAAGCAATTTGTGAATTTTATATCCGCTTAAAAAATGCTTGAAAAATTAGGTCCCATAGGGCTCAATGTATTCCATTTTTTCAACCCGGGTTCAATCTAAAACTAATTGTGTGATATTATTCATTTATATTCCCATAGGTCCTATAGACCGTCTGAACAACATACTAAAATTTCATTTTGATTAAGTCATTTTTACGGCAGTTATCGTGCTAACGGACATACAGACAGACAGACAGACAGAATGAACAAAGTCATAAACACTTTTCAACTTTGTTGTAAAGTGTTAAAAATGGAAGAATAGCACAATTCTACAGTTTGGTAAAAATATGATTGTATATCTTCGCATTCTAATATTTTTTAATTATTCTACTTTCTGATTTTCTGTTAATTTTTAAACAAAAGAAAAATTATAAGATTTTAGATTTAGCAAACAAGAGCTTTTTTCTTTTGTATCAGTGGACATTTGTGCGCATGCATTTTAAGTTGTTGCGTGCGACTACATATGCGTTTACACTTATGTATTTGTATTGATACGAAAGTGGGAATGATTTTGGTTTAAAACAGGGGATATAAAAATCGATTGGAGTAATCTACATTAAATGTTATTCAGTGTCGACGCCAATCAGAGTTTGATGGTGGTCATAACTCTACCTCAGAAACCACCGCAACCCAATGACGGTTGGGGAAATCATATTTGGAGAAATGGAAAACAAAATATTTAGTTATCACCTCTCTTCCCACCACCACCACCACCAAAATTTTTCTGGTGGCGTTACTGCTGCAATCAATTGAATAATGGGTAGTCACATACCTCGTTTTTATGCATGGAATATTGTGGAACAAAATCGAACCCCATAGGTTTAATGTTAAACATACCGCATAGCAATCCTCTGTTAATTGCTTGAATGCTGAGACTAACCTCGTGAATTTGAGTTTGTGTTGGACGACATGGGAGGAAAAGCGATAAATCGCCAAACAGAGCAATATCTGGCTTTACCCTGTGCAATTCAAAGCATTATAAATAACAGTAAAGTATTATAAATATATAGTAATAAATTACTACTACTTTATTACGTAAATAGTTATCATCATTTTATAGTCATTATCTTTACAGTACATAATGAAACAGTGGCGTCACCAGAGGGAGAAGGGTTTTGGGGGTCATAACCAAACCCAGGAACCTATTAAACCCATTGAAGTTAGGAAAAATGATATTTGGAGAAATGAGAAACAGAATATTTGGTTACCAAACCCCCACCCAGAATTATTTTCTGCCGACGCTTCAGTAATCTATAGGAGTATTAATAATATTAATATGCGTTCCCGCTTAATCGCATACAATAGAATGTATTCAATTAAGCGGGGTTAACTGTATTTTTTAGGTAATGGACGCTTATTTAGAGAAATGGCTGACAATTCATTCTTCTTCGATCCATACCGTTCGACTAACTTGAAGGTGCAAGTTATCTGTTTGGACGGTAGGGAAGTATTACTCAATTTGGACCGGAGCCTAGTGAGGGCTGCATTCACAGGTACAATACCCTCTTTCATCTACCACCAACCTTTAAAAAGAACGTATGAATCCACATATTTAAAAGGACCATACACCACACTAACACAGAGGCAGTTTTGGAAGTGCTGGGAAATGAACTCGGGTCGAGCAATCACCGCGTGCTAACCACTGGATTGCCCCATCCCTGGTAATGCATTCCTGTATGAATCATAAACGAAATTTCCGTCCGAATTCCTGCGTTGAATTCCGAGTTGGAATTCAAAATAAAATACTTTTTAAAAAGGCGCCTCAAAAAAAAAATGCTCCAGGCACCAAGTCTATACTTACACAATTGATACACCGTGTTTTTAATATATTTTTATTAAATGACACTAACGCAGAATTAGGTGAATAATTTTAATGAACGGTTCATTAAAATCTAGAAATTTCAAATTATTTCATTAAAAAAGATGGCAACTGTAAATTAACGCTTTTGTTAAAGAAACAATTCCCTTATTTACAGGCCCTTTTAACTTAAACTAAACGATGCATAAATTAAGAACTGTTGTTGACAATTAGTCTGGGATTTTGTGCAGTTTCAGCATTTCTTGCTACACTTAATAGACAATTCAAAAATTTAGCCTCATTAAACAGTGCCTCTTCTGTGTGGTTTAGTAAATACGTGCATTTCTATAAGTGAGGCACTTATGTATAATTAATTAGAAGGTTAATTTTTTGCTTCAGTGAGCTGCGAATGCAATTAATGTATTTATTTCAAAACACATATCTAGTATGATAATTGGTGAAACTCTGAAGGTATCTGATATGTAAAAACATAACGTAATTCAGGGGTGGATATATTCATTATAATGAACATTTATCTTAACGTTTTAATTTTTCAAGCATATAATCATAATTGGTGACAATAATTTGCAGAATCCACTTATCAGATCCACTTATGCAGAATTCACTTATGTGCAGAATCCACTTATGTGCAGAATCCACTTATGCAGTATCCACTTATGCAGATATACTTATACAGAATCCACTTATGCAGATCCACTTATGCAGAATCCTTGTAGGTTAGTGCAAATATGACGAAGTTCTGATTGTGGTCATGAAACGAATAGTATGGATTCAATGCTCTGGTATATTTACGCCGATTTCAAACCGGGAGGTAAAGACTACGCAGGAACCTGCAGGATAAAAATAGCAGCAGGAGGATAACCTGAGTTAAAAATAGCAGCAGGAAGATAACCTGGGGGAAAGTAGCAGGAGGAAGTCAGACATTGTCAGATTGTCAGTTACACATCTGACATTAGCGAGTGGTTGTCATCTGACATTAGCGAGTGGAGAATGCATAGGCTATTTCAAGTATAAGAGCTTGAGGATAAGATTCCTTCCCAGTAGTTTTACAGTAGAGCATCGACTGCCAGTACGAATCACTGTGGTTCGATTCCCGGATGGAACAGCAAGGTTCTTTTACCATATATATATTATTTTATCATACACATTTTACCTTGTATGTTTTTAACAAGAAAAATTATAGAAACAAATAATTCTCAGAATTGGCTAGATGGATTTTATATGATGTCTGATATATATATATAAGAACTCATCCTCTAATTTTGAAAGGGATAGAAAGGTTTACTAAGAATTTCTACTTCCAGTTCGAAAACTTTTGTTGAAGCAAATATTTCTTATAATCGGCTATAAATATACATTCAATTATGACTGATAGGAATTCAGCATTAAGGTCCGAAAGTGTAGATGCAAAGGAAGGAAAGTGAAGAGATTTCACTTCCTGTTAAAATCGTTTCCTTGCTAATGGCAGGCAAACTTTTTATTTATGTTTCTATCAATTTTGTCTTTAAAAAAAATTAGGGCGCAGGGTGTTAAGTAAATCGTAAAAGAAATGCGACAGTGAGGGTACCAAAGCATTTAACTGGCATGACATCACATTGTCACGAATACCTAAGAGGGAATCATTTTTATAATTTGAAAGTCTAATACTTAACTGTAGCGACGAATTCGGTGAACTTGAAGACGAATTTGGCGAAATATCGTCAAATTGTCGGATCGAATATCGTCAAACTTCTCAATTTTGTAGATTGACTAATAACTTCCCGAGTTACTTGCTTTATCCGAAACTTTTCACAAAAGATAATATCGTCATCGTTCAGCTGGCTGCTATTTCCTTGAAATATATATTTCTCAGAACCGGATATAGATAAAGTGCAAACAGTGTCTGATATAGATTCAGTGGCAACTTCCCTAGGGGGAGCGGAGATTCACTAGACATTTTCATTACCGTTTCTTTTTCCACTTCAAAGTCACGAATTTTCATTAAAATATGTATTACTCAGGATTGACTATAGATTGAGATTAGTTGATGACTAATATTGATTCAACGTCACTTTACACGATGGGTAAGGCATTCACTAAGAATTTCTGTTTCTGGCTCAGAATATGTTATTTCCGCTTTTAGTTTCGTAAAATTCGTCTAACTTTAAGTACAAGTAGGGTGCAAAAGAGTATAAAAATGCTGAAAACTTCCGAAAATGATGTGAATACACCTTTTGCTATCATATCCTTCATAAAACTTTTGTTGGGATTGCTGTTATTGATCAACTTTGTTAGCAAAGTATTTTCACCAATATGTGTCACAATATGCAAGGGTTTCTATATTATATATGTTTCTGGCTTAGAATATGTTATTTCCGCTTTTAGTTTCGTAAAATTCGTCTGACTTTAAGTACAAGTAGGGTGCAAAAAAGTATAAAAATGCAGAAACTTCCGAAAATGATGTGAATACAACTTTTGCTATCATATCCTTCATAAAACTTTTGTTGGGATTGCAGTTATTGATCAACTTTGTTAGCAAAGTATTTTCCCCAATATGTGTCTCAATAGGCAAGGGTTTCTATTTATTTTTAATTAAAAATGTTAGCAGAGAGTTCACCCATGTAATTACTGTTATCACATGTACATGTTTTATGATTGTCCCGATTTCAGATTAAAAACGCTCAATGGATAGAGCATGGCGCTTGCTATTGCTCTATAAAATGTTATTCGTTTCGAAAAAAAATCTATACATTTATTTTTTATAAGATTTTCGAAACATTGAAGAGATACCCGAACATCAATGCACTTCTAATATCTATTATTGTTCGACCCAGACCGTCCGACGCACCCTGAGGGTGTAAGGCATTTGTTTGGCCGGCCGTGACAATACCACCCAATTTAGACCGGAACCCGGTGGAGGCGGCATTCATAGGGACCATAATCTCCTTCCCGTATCATAAAACTTTCGGAAGGACTAACGGACCCACATATTGACCGTGCCTCTACTCTGCGTAAACACGGGGGCAGTTTGGGCAGAGCCGAGAATCCAACTCGGTTTGTCCGAATGCAATCCCCGCGAGCTAACCGATGGGCTGCCCTACCCCCATATTTATGAATTGTAATATGTGGACCAAATTCCATTCAATTCTCTCAATTTGTTCAAAAAAAATCTGATGTGGGCAACCCATGACTTTCCTTATATAATGCAATGAATTTACTGCTTTTACAGTAAAAGAAATAGATTATTTTTATAGTAGTTATTTATATTCTTTCCAAGATATTGAATTTTCATCAATGAGTCGTCATTTTAAATGTCGTCATCATCAATGAGTCGTCATTAATTTAGTGTCATTTTTATCCATTTGGCGAGTTTTTGTTAATTTAGCAACATTTAAAAAAGTCGCCAAGTTGGCGACATTCCACCAAATTCGTCGACAAAATCTCGCCAAGCGTTATGGACGAAGATATAAGTTATTCTTACAGCGGAAAATTGACTATTGGCGTTCAAATACAAAAGTATTACTCAAAGTATCTTTTTCCATGAATGGAACGAACTAGATCCACGAGAATGATGTCACCCAATTTATCGCCTGGTATTACATATGAAAAGTGAACATGTTTCTCAATTGGAAATATTTTTTTTATTTTGTATGACTTTTTGATATTTTTTTCTGAAAAATGTGCAATATCTCGAGAACGGTTCATGTTAGCGTTCAAAAATTTATGTCAATCGTTTTCTAATGAAAAATTACATAAGAAATGTCTATTTGCGTAACTGTATTAGCAGGTTTGATTTTTTGATGATTTTTTCAAAATTCCACTCGAAAATTTAGGGGGGGGTTCTGAACATTCGATTGCGTATAAAAACAATAGGCTTTCAGTGTTTACGGATTGTGATTTTTGTACCAAACTTCGTTCGATTCGTTCCGTTCGTCCATCAGTTATCGTCTCCAAAGACTCACTGACACACACACACACACATACTTTCACACACACAGACATCATTTCTAAAATGTTTGATTCGTGATCAGTGATGCTTGAAACGTGCTCTCCCGTCGAAAACTCGAATTCGAATTTTCGACTCCGTCACAATACTTTCCTTATATATTATGTATATAAGGAAAGTAAAAATCAGCTCCTTATTGTTCTGTCCATAGATCCATTTTCAAAATTTGCCAGCCTTGTAGTCCAGCCTTGTAGTTTACCAGCAATTCCTTTGGGAGGATCTAAAAAGACTTTAAAAGGCTATTTACGTCACCCCCAGGGGGAAATCTGGGCAATGCAAATTGCAAAAATGTTGAAAGTAAGGTAAGAAGTAAGACTGCGTTAATGAAATAGTCCTCCCATTAATTTTCATAAAGTTAAACTTTTTAACTTTTTATACTATCCCCTTAGACAAATTTGGTCAATCAGAAAATTTTTATTTTTAATGCAACAAGATCATTAAAAAAAAACGAATATCTCTATCTTTAAAATCAACTGAATTATGATAAAGAAAAAATCTGTCTTGCGCCACTTTTCCGTACTATGTAAAAGGCTGTTACATCATTTAAAATAGGGATCATAAACAAATTGATTATGACAAATGTTTAGATCAAAAATATGTTAATATGTGCCAAAATTTTTTATCACAGATGCATCTAAATAAAGCATTACGCAGACAGAGATCATATAAAACAGTGGTACTCACTACGCCGTTGGGTATCCTATGTACCAGTATCATCCAGTTTTGTCTTTTTTCTGATATGTCACGAATTTACATTTATAATTTGATATATGGTCCCCATTCACAATGTTCAATTTTGAATTAAATATAACTCGCTCAATTTTAAAGATACAGATATGGGTTTTTTAATGATCTTGCATAATGGTTGCATTAAAAATAAAAACTTTCTGATTGACCAAGTTTGTCTAAGGGGTCGTATAAAAAGTTAAAAAGTGTAACTTTTTGAAAATAAATGGGAGGGCTATTTCATTAACGTAGTCTTATTTCCTACCTTACTTTCAACTTTTTTGCAGTTTACATTGTTCACTTATTTCCAACAGGTAAAGAATTAAGCCGCGTTTCAATCTTTTTGGGACACCCTGTATTGCAGGTACACTGCATGAGTAAATAAAATGGTTGTTTCGTTTTCAGGAGTGTTGAAAACCTGTGCATTTATCCACATATGAAAGTATTTTAGGGAAAATTCATTACTACAGGAAAATAAATATCTGGTGTGGGAAACAAATGACTGTCTCTACAGACTCATTTTTTCTTTCTTTCCTTTGCTTTATAATTCATTTAATTGAGTTTAATTGCACAAAATGACACGGATACTTTTGTTAAATTACACTGAATTTTCCGTTTAATTTCATTTTTCATTTTCATTTGGCGACTGAACTTATTTTCAAAGACGGCGTGGCAAAAATACAATCAGGTAAAATATCTCGACAACGATTAGTTCTACAATTATAGAGCTGATCTTATTCCTACGGCAATACAATACAAGTGGCATTCAACTAATACATATGAGCATGAATAGTCTTATATTTTAAATTTTAGCATTTTTTGTGGGGCATTTTGCACAAAGAAGACAGGATGATTCTTTCCGAATCGTAACAAAATCTAATAAGCACCAGAGTATTCCGGTGATTTTTCTACCAAATTTTGTGAAATTTGATCAATTAGTTTTTCAGCAAGAGTAGATACGTATTTACGCATTTTCTGTGAGCTATTTCTTTAAAAAAAGCTGGATCTTTTTTTTAATCGTACTAAAATCTAACCAGCAGCTGAATAATCCCCGAGTGACCAAATTTTGGGAATTTTGGTCAATTAGTGTTTCAGCTAGCTTGGATGCATTTATGCACAGACAGACACACACACACACAGATGGCATGCTAAGAATTGTTTTGGGGGTTCTAGGGTTTTCAAAACTCGCAGATTCATCAAAAATTTGAGTTGTGATTTTCAGCACGATTCCAATATTTTCCCTATACATTAACATGCATTGTAGGAAAAGTAAAAACTGTGGGAACCGAATGAAATAATAATATTATTTATTAATATATTATTGCTAAATTGACATGGTCGTAAATTGCTCGTATTCGTGGACTCATTATTAAATTGTACATTGCTTTGTTCTGTCGCTATTAAAACCCTCCCATTATTTATCTTTCGCGCGAGTTCTGTAAAAGAATTATTAATAAATATAATACTAAATGGATCACACGATTTCAACTTTAACAATAAAACATTTATTAACAACATAAAATACTTGTTAAATTCATTACACAATTAATTATATTATTTCGGCGGGGGGGGGGGGGGGAACATGTGAGACTACTTAAATTGCCTAAAATATGTTTAGACCCAGATATCTTTTTCAGGAACACATACCTTCAAGTCAGTCTTGGACTTTGTTAGCAGGACGTACTTGATGTCGTCCTTATTACTAGCATTAACTCGTAGTATAATGCATCGCCCCGTAACTTCGCCGATCATGTTGTTCTGCTGACTCAAACACTCAACTTATGTCACTCTCGTAGTCATTTCTGTATTCGCCAAGTCAT
Organism: Amaurobius ferox; assembly: GCA_951213105.1. Classification (NCBI taxonomy): domain Eukaryota; kingdom Metazoa; phylum Arthropoda; class Arachnida; order Araneae; family Amaurobiidae; genus Amaurobius; species Amaurobius ferox. The sequence continues at coordinate 88,624,736 of OX578149.1, read as the reverse complement.
ATCGTTCTAGTTATAATATCGAACTCGTATTCTTTAGTAACGTTGTTCTATCATAATTTCGCACACGTATCTTGCACAAGTCTACACAAGTGTCGTTCTTAGGTCTCAGGTTGTGACTATTTTTTCTCGGGGGTGTTACTCCCCTCTTTGCTTTCATTTGCAACATTGAGAGTGACGCAACAAGCACCTTTTCCATTGGTTATTTTTTTTCCAATGGAACTACTTCACAACCTCGTAAGGGCTAACGGCCCTACCGTGCTGAAAACACCGGTTCTCGTTAGATCACCGAAGTCAAGCAGCATCGGGTGCGGTTAGTACTTGGGTGGGTGACCACCTGGGAACACCGGGTGCTGTTGGCACATTTCGGACGCGGTAGCCCGGTGGTTTGCACGCTGGATTTGCACGCTGCCACAACTGCCGTGCGGAGTACGAACTGTTCATGTGGATTACGATCACGTTAAACATGTGGGTCCGTAACTCCTTCCGAGAGGTTGGTGGTAGGGGAAGGAGGATACGGTCCCTGTGAATGCATCCACCACTGGGTTCCGGTCTAAATTGGGTGGCACTTCCCGGCCGTCCAAACGGTTACCTTACACCTTTCTGGTAGGTTCGACGGTCTGGGTCTCAAAAACAACAATAACATTCTCGCAAGGGCCCGCTCGGCCCCCTCTGTCTTGACGTCCCTAGTTTATGGTTTTATCTGTCCTTTGGGTTCACATGCTGTAAAACCTGGCGTCATTCAGACTGGAAGTATTGTTCGATGTCTGTATTGTTCGAAAACTGTCTCACCAAAGTGTGAGATCCATTTCTGGTCTCACAAAAACAATCTATTTTCCCATGGTGAATTTGCAATTTTGGTAGTTCACAGCATAATGTCTCCAAATAAAAAGCAACTTAAGAGATTAAAACGGTCTGTCTTTTCATTCCTACTCATATATCATATCTTGTAAAACCTATAATAAACCTAATTTAATACGCAAATTTCATAATTACATACTCTGTAAAGTAGACAAAACGATGAATAAATGCTGAACTGTTGCTGACAATTTATCTAGGGTTTGCTTTATTCTAAACAATTAAATATGCAAATATTAAATAGCAATTGAAAAATTCAGACTCATTAAACATCATGTCCCTTCTGCGGTTTAGTAAACACATTCATTCTTTGATGTGATGTCCTTTCGTAATCCATCATGTGAATTAATTTTTCGATTCAGTGCTTTGTTTGCTGCGAATATAATTATGACATATATCATCGTCTAGTATAAATCCGGGAATGGATGTATTTTTCAAGTCTGATCCGAAACCTGTTCGACCTAGTTCTTGGTGGGGATTTAAGGGTAGCCATTTGTGAATAATTCAATAGACATTTCTTTTAAATTTCTTATAAGGCATAGTATAAGTAAAGGTAAAATGTTGTGTTACTGTCAAAAATTACGCTTAGAGACGGGTTGATTTACATATTTTAACATTCATTTTGAAAATTCCTAAATGCATTTGCTTCTTGAAATGATGTATTTTCGTAATTCATCATATAAATGCATTTTTTGGTTCAGTAAGCTGTTTATTGCGAATATATCTATCAGATGTATTATCGTCTAATATAATTCCGGGTTTGAATTTCAGTCTCAAGTCTGAACTAGACTCAGTTCGACATAGGTCTAGGTGCGAGTTTTAGGGTAGTCTTTTCTAAATGATTTAATCGATATTGTTTTTAATTTTCTTACAATGCATATCGTAGGTAAAGGTAAAATATTGTTTTACTATAAAAAATCACGCTTGCTGTTTTGAGGGCTTTACACATGTTAACATTGATTTTGAACATTCAGAATTACATTCACTTTTTGAAATGATGTCCTATCGTAAACCATCGTGTGAATTAATTCTTACGTTCAATAAGCTGTTTGTTGCAAATATAATTATAACATTTATTATCGTCTAGTATAATATCGAATTATATTGTTTGTTCAAGACAGATCCTCACCCGGACACCCACTTAAATAACCCGGGTACCTCCTTCAGTATTTAAATGCTGGAGATATTCTTTCCCGAACGAGCTTCATACTGTTTGTTGCAAATACAATTATCACGTTTGTTATAGTCTAGTATAATTTCGAACTGGATTTCTTGCTCTAGACAGATCCTCACCCTGACCCACTTAAATAAACTGGGTACCTCCTTCAGTATTTAAATGCTGGAGATATTCTTTCCCGAACGAGCTTCATACTGTTTGTTGCAAATACAATTATCACATTTGTTATAGTCTAGTATAATTTCGAACTGGATTTCTTGTTCAAGACAGATCCTAATCCAGACCCACTTAAATAAGCCGGGTACCCCCTCCATTATTTAAATGCTGAATATATTCTTTCCCGAACGTGCGTCATACTGTTTGTTGCAAATATAATTACCACATTCGTTATCGTCTAGTATAATTTTGAACTGGATTTCTTGCGCAAGACAGATCCTTATCCAGACCAACTTATATAACCCGGGTACCCCCTCCATTATTTAAATGCTGGAGATATTCTTTACCGAACGTACTTCATACAGTTTGTTGCAAATATAATTATCACATTTATTATTGTCTAGTATAATGCCGAACTGGATTTCATGCTCAAGACAGATCCTGATCCAGACCCATTTAAATAACCCGAATGCTTCCTTCATTATTTAAATGTTGGAGATATTATTTTTCGAACGTGTTCCATACTGCTCAAAACCTCTAACATGAGTTGTACGGTCTGTGTTCTTAAAATCCTTAGATACATCGACATATTATTTTATTAAGTAGATTAAAGTTAAATATATTAATTTTCTAATTCAAATATGAATTGTTAATGACACAGGGTATTTTCTTTCGGCTCTTTATTTGATTCCTGTGCTTGTAAGTGTTATTTATTAAATCATTCCTGAATAATACAGTAATTCGCTAATAGCCATACCAAATAAATGCCATCTATAACAGTTTTATTGTAGTATTCTACTAATCACACAAAACTCTAAAACTTTGCAGTTGACTTTTTTGACTATCCCTCCTTTCTGCCCAGTTCTTTTTCGAACTTTATAATTTATCAACTATAGGGGCGTTTTAATCAATTTAATCGATTGGGTATAATCACTTTACCAACGTATCAGTGACGAATCCAGGTCTAGAATGTAAGTTATGCATATTAACCACTGCCCACTCCTCGTGTTGCCAATTGTATTGCAGTAACCTGATTTAATGGTGATAATAGTAACTAAACAAGAAATATCAACCATGCATAAATCATTGATTACGAAACACTTTCCAACTTCAATGCAGTTTTATATAAACATCTCTAAAATGCGATATATTCCTCGGTAATATTTTAAAAATTATCACACTACTACATTAATTTATTATATTTGAAAACTTCATCGAAGGAAACGAACTTCATTCAAATAACGGCATTGAAATATAAATTGCCTGGTTTAAACATCGCTAAAATGGGATACATCCATCTGTAATATTTTTAAAATTATCATAATGCTACAATAATTTATGATATTTGAAAGCTTAATCGAAAACAAATGAACTTTATTCAAATGATGTCATCGAAATATAAATCGCCTCTATATAAAAGCAACATTTCATTCATAAACATGTTTCCAATCGTTTCATTCATCGCAATATAATAATTCATTTTACTTAAAAATTTGAAAATTGTTATCTACCATATTTATTTTAAAATGTGAAACCTCTCTAATATATAAAACAATGAAACTCTTGGAAAGATATTTATTATATAATATATCCCATTTTTCTTCAGGAGGATATAGCAAAAATCATAATTTAATTGAACTTGTTTTTCTCCTTATATTAAATAATTTTTATTTAAAAAACTACCTAACATATTTTACTGAAATTTTTTCTATATATTTTATGGGATAATTTGAATATTTCCTAAAACTTTCGAAGCAATCTGTGAATTTTAAATTCGCTTAAAAATGTTTGAAAAATTAGGTCCCATAGGGTTCAATGTATTTCATTTTTTAAACCCGGGTTCAATCCAAAACTAATTGGGTGATATTATTCATTTATATTCCCATAGGTCCGACAGACTATCTGAAAAACGTACTAAAATTTCATTTTGATAAAGTCATTTTACGGCAGTTATCGTGCTAACGGACAGACAGACAGACAGACAGAATGAATGAACAAAGCCATAAACACTTTTCAACTATGTTGTAAAGTGTTAATAAAAAATGAATGTTACTACTGTTTTGTTATTCATTGTAACTACATCAAAGACTTTGCGGCGAAAAAATAATGAAACTTGCCAAGCATTCGTCGAAAGTTCGCAAAGTTTGCCCATATTGAAAAGCTAAATTTAATTACAACTACGAATAAAATTTAAATTATAAATCTTTACAACGAAATAATTGAATCTGTGATAATTTTGAATTATAAAACCTCAAAAACTCTCCTAGTATTTAGCTCCTCAAAATTGAAAAAAAAAAAAACATTTAGAGGCTGGCACAGTATAGAGTAATGGGGTTGGTTTTATTAATTTCATCATAAAAAATTACGTATAAAACGAGTATTTAATTGATGCATTTGAGCATGTGTAGTCTTATTTTCGATTTTGATAAATTTTGCGTGTATTTGCAAAACTATTTGTAAGAATTGAACCAAAATCTGATAAGCAACCCTCAAGTGCTTATCAGATTTTGATGTCTACCAAATTTTGTGAAATTTGGCTAAATAGATTTCCAGGTAGAGTGTATACATACAATTTTTATGAGCCATTTTGCATAAAAAGGCAGGTTCATTTTTCCTTAATAGTACCAAAATCTAATCAGAATCGGAATAAAACACAAGTGACTTGCCTACCAAATTTTATGAAATTTGGCCAATAAGTTTTTGAGTTAGAGTGGATATATTTATTACACAGATAAACAGTCTTACATTTAAACAGATACACAGACAGACACACGCATATGTCACGATAAAAATAGTTTTTTCGTATGCTAAGGTGCTTAAAACGCTTAGATCCGTCAAGAACTCGATTTTCGATTTTCGACACGATTCATATACTTTCCCTAGACATTACCATGTATTGTAGGGAAAATAATTAAAAAGCCAGATATGCGCATATATCGATGCATTTTAAAATATAAAATAGTAGGAACTTTGCTACTCGACATAGATTGATATGAAATTTCACCCCTTCACCATATTTCAAATAGAAGAAGGTTTAAGTTTGTTGACTGTGATGGTACCACAAGGTATGATCAAGGATGTGTACCATCAAGAATGTGTATGTGTAACATGGAGCATTGCACGAATACTAAGGTGACCAACATACATCTAGCGTATGAGACGGAAAATAAAACAGAAGAGCTATTATAAGATTATCGATACAATCTTACAACAGACCTTCTGCTTCTATTGGGATCCACATATGCTACATGCACATTAACAGTAACTCCCAGACCATGCTACAAACCCGAAGGTATAATGTACTCGTATATGTGTAGATCATTGAACCAGAACCACCAATTTAGAACGGAACTAAATGCAGGTGGAAACCACAGGGGCAGTATCATTCTTCCTCTAACTCTTCATGTGGAAAGGACTCTCTGATCTTTTTAGTGTGACTTAAATAGACTTATCGTGCTTATACTATGCAAAGATTTCATCGGTGCAGAGGATGGAACAATGGATAACGGAGTGCATAACCACTGCATTAAGCTGCGAAGCCACAGTTGCCAATAACGACGGATAAAGGAGCCAATTTACGCCCGTCCAGCAACGCCTTCCAACACTAAAGTGTGATATCTGCGGACATATATTCATCAACAGAAAATGTTTACTTTAATTTTCCGTATATTCCATTAAACTTTGTGAAAATAGTTTCGAATCATCCCTGTATGTATTCTTTATTTAATATTTTGTCGCCAACCCAATTTCACCAAACTCGCAAGGGCAATATAATCGACATCCACATCAGTCAGCAGCACATCAACACCCGCCAAGTGACTAATTACCAAATACCATAGAATATTTTAATTCCATTTCTTACCTCATTCCTCTAATTTACATTACAGTGTATGTCAGGGAATGTAAAAATATTTCAATTCGAAGTTAAACCACTTTTTATATGGTTGATTATTTTCTGTCTCAATACTAAAACACATGGGAACCCTAAGTGATTACTGAAGATTCTAATTTTGCCTCACTCTAATCGATTACTACTTAAACTTACTCCTGTTTGTGCCTCCATCTCCGTAATGAATCGATTTCACTTCAATGAAAATATTCCCAGAGGCATAAACATATTTCGTTAATAAACTGTGCGCGCAGAGAATTGGGAAAGTCCGATAATAGCTAATTAATTTGATAGGCTATCGCACAAGAGATAATCAACAATTGGGATAGAATTATTGAATATTTATATTGTGCAAAGTAAAGTGTTGAATATCTAAATTTTATCTGGAAAAGTATGCTACATTTATGCAACTTTAGTCCGGATAAAGTAAAGTGGCTATGACCTATCGTAGTGGGTCCAACTTTTATTCACCCAATTACCCCCTGCCCATGAATTGGTTTCAATTGTACCCCCAAGATCGTGAATTGCTTTCAATTGTACCCCCCTGACCGTGAAATGTTTTCAATTGCACCCCTGACTGTGAAGTGCTTTCAATTGTACCACCTGACCTTGAATTGCTTTCAATTGTACCCTGTGATCGTGAAGTGCTTTCAATTGTACCCCTGACCGTGAATTGCTTCCAATTGTACCACTGATCTTGAATTGCTTTCAATTGTATCCTCTTGTAGGAAAGGATGTTGCCAGGCTCGAACCAGGGACTCGGTGCTTACAAGACCGACATTATAAGATTAGAGCAAAAGGTAGCTTCCACTCCGAACTTATAATTCGGGATCATGTTCCTATCATCTTCAATCGATGTCTTTTGGCAGGAGCAGAGTCGGCTGTTGCCACACTCTGATTGCCAATTTTTTTCTTTGTTTCCTTTTCTTATATTTCTTTAACACACTTATTGACCTGTTCATATATTTAAGCTGTACCTACAGACTTAATATCCTTCCATTAAAACTAAATACCCTGTTTTTCAATTTAATTACTGTTGCAATTGTTACAAATCATATTTCTTATAAGACAAAAAAATGCTTTATAAGATTTAAAAATATTACAGTGCTTTTATAAATTTTTGGAAATACATTTTGTACTATATTTCTTTACATTAAAATTTCTTATAACAGACACAAAAAATGTAAAACTTTTTAAAATAATAATAAAATACGTGTAGAACTAACGAAAAAGTATACAATGGACACATTATTAGAAAACGCCCCAGAAATTTTGACAGTAATACTCAGTTGATTTCTGATATTACATTTTTCTAGATTCCAGAAAATATCGCTCATATGATATACTTGAAACCAGAATAGGGGATAAATTGATGTGTTTGTATTCGGCTTTATATTTAGAATATATATTTGGTTTCATACAAGTAGAATTTCGAATTTAATTTTAGTCCAAAGTATCAAACAAATTAATCTGGTTTAAAAAAATCAATTGGCTCAAAACCGTCATTGCTGAAATATTTCCGCGTAAACGCTTACTCTTTGTTGGAAAACGTTGACTTATGGAATGATAGAAACTGTTGCTTGGCCAACGGAGAATTTTACAACTTCACAAATCTATGTAATTGGGAAACAATTTATAAAGCAGATTTCTTAAACTGGTGAGACTTTGATGCTTCACAAGACGCAAATAGATATTACGCAATAAAATCAGAAGCTAAATAATTAAAATAATAAATATGTTACAGTTTTATATTAAATAAAATCTAATCAAGATGATTTATTTTATTTGCCTTACTCACTATCCCTTTTTATGTCTAGGTTGGTCATCTGCTGCTCAGTCGGCCGGTCGATATATTTCTAAGCTCCATGTTAAGAAACAGAACATCTTAAATAGGGTGTATTGGGCAAATATGTAGAACGTTTTACATACAGTTTCCTCTTAAGGGGGTGTGGTACCCAAAAAATTCCGAAAAATCCCAATTTTCTTTTATTGTTTAAAAACAAAATCATAATTTTCTGATTCCAATGACACCAAATTCATCTTGCTATATTAAATGGAACTTCTGCTACGTTAAATAGAATATCTTCATAAACAGCTATTTTGTATAATTTTTAAACTTGAATGCCTTTTTCCTCAAAGACGTGATTTTTTACATTTTTATAAATTTAAATTGATGTTAGTCAAAGTCTGCTGCACGGATATGAATGAAATTTGGAACAATTGTTATATATATATACTTTTCTTTAATTTGTCTTCAGCAATTGCTGAAATATGTGTTTGATTATTTATTATGATTTTCGAAAATAATATTTGTGGTTTAAAATCACATTTTTCCACATTATTTTTTATTTAATTTTTCTGATTCATATTTACAAAAACTGTGAAGACAATTTATTTCTTATATATTTTTATGTTAAAAAATGTTCAAATTAAAATGTTAGAAAAATTATTTTTCTACTTATTTCATAAAGAAAACTTGTCAAATTTTTGAAATTTTAATTTTTAAAAAATATTTTCTTTCAAATTTTTAAAATTTTAATATCATATTTTGTTTACTATACTTAAAATCTACCTGAATACAAAAAATTATAACTATAACTTCAAAATTGCAAATTTCAGCAATTGGAGTAACATAACCCCTAAATTAACATCAAGTGATTTGGATCAATTGTTTTTAAGATTGCCAACAGCTTCCAGAAAATTGAAAAATTTGCGGTGCTATGTCTAATAAAAGGTGCAGTCTAAAAAGTGTGTACATTGGGTAAAGTTAAACTACTACTAAATCACTAATTTCACTCATTGACACCGGGAAACCCATAATAACATTTATCGTTCTTTATCGATATGTGAAGTTGTTTACATCGCCCATATAGCAGATACTGTGCATACTTGGAGCACCTAGTTTTCTCCAATTTTGGAGTAGGAGGGTTTTTGCACGGCCTACCCCTCTTCACAGTGAGTTCAGAGCCATCTGTTGGACAATATGTTTGGTTTTTGGTGACAAGGTCACGAAAGGTTCATCTCAAGACACTAATGTCTTCAATAAAGATGAAGTAATGTATATGAATATGTTATGGCTCACAGTCATCCACTCTCTGTCACATATGTCCGTTACCTATTACTTGCGAGCACCATAATGCCTGCGAACTGGAATTTAGTGTTTTTAGAGGACAGTAAAATGACGTACGAGAACATCCAAAACATTAAAAAAAAACATTCTGTATATGCAGCACACTCACATGACTTTTCCTATAATGCTTTAATTCGGATGACATGTATTTATTGGGGTCATAACTTTCAGGACCAAGACTGCCGGAACTGGCGTCACTCGTCTGCGCCTTTGTTGATAAAAAATACCAATTTCTGTAAATGGTGCCTATTGGTCTCAATTTGCCCCTCAATTGCGTATTTAAAAAAATATGTTTTACGTGTGGAAAGGAACTACATAATTAGATTGTCGCCAAGCTAGACCGCACAATGTTGTTTGCCCTTGAAATGCAAATACTATTTTCTGTGCGCAATAGAACCCATATATGCCAAACAACCTTTTTAGGGATTATTAGATTTCAAGATGAAGACTAGGCTCTAAAATTAATCCTCATCTGAGTACGTCTTTTTTTCCTTAATCACTACAGATGTTTACTTCCCATCATCTTGAAAAAATCAAGCTAAATAATGTTTTTTAAAATCTTGAAAATTAATTATGTAAACTAAATTTCGTATCCAAATTAAACCGTTTTTTGGGGGATGGGGAGGGTGTCACATAGCTCGCTTGGCGCCAAGATCTGAAGACCAAACAACGTTGTTTAGTCTTAAAATACAAAATACACTTTTCTGCATGTAAAGGTCCCATATGTGCAAAATACCGTTTTGGGGGGAAACTAGACGTTAAATAAATTCCTCTTCCTCTGAGGAGGGGAGGTGACGCATACTTCCCCTAATCACTAGGGGACTTTATTTCACATCATCTTCAAAATATTTAAGCAAAATAGTGTTTTTTTAAAATCTTGAAAACTAAATATCATGGAATCTACTATTGAAACGCTCCCGGCTTTTTATGTATGTTTGTATTAAAATCACAAGAACCTGTCAAAAAGACAAGTTCTCAAAATTAAGGAAGGCACTCCCATTTTTGATAATAGTGTCCATGGTTCGTTTTCGCTCTTATTATGCGCTCATCAGCATGGAACAACCGTTAACTGCAATCTGCGTTGTATACTGATTTTATGCAGGCTACGTGAAAGGACAGAATTTGTCAGTTCCCATAAAGTTCGCAAAATTGCGGCAAATAGCAGTTTTCTTGCTGTCATTTTAGTTATCGGCTACTCCATACCGATGAGATATAAACTGGCCTATGGATACTGTTATCTGCAATGGTGGTGTCTTCGTTACGTTTGTATTGTGTACACCGCGAATTCTCAGCGAATAAGTTCTTATTTTAAATTAGAACTAAACATTTGACATCGGGCATAAAATCCCAAAAATAAAATTAATACATAATACATTTAACTTTTTACCAAAATTTGTAAATTTTTTTAAATTTGTATGCGTTTCGCAAACAAACAATTCGCAATAATGACCCCTCCCCACGCATCACCTGAATTGCATATAATGTCCTCTTCAGATGTCAATTCATCCCCTGAGGATGATACTGGCCAGGTTGGGTACACATTTACGAAAATGTTTACAAAGTATCGAAGTAATTGGTATTTTAATTCCAAAATGTGTCAAAATAAAATCTATAATAATTTCTAAATTGATTCAGAATTTCAATGTATAGCTAAGTAGTTTGTTCGTAAATCAAGGAACACGCACACGGATACATATTGACATTTAATAATGTGGCATTTTTACCGAACAAAAATAAGTATCTTATTTCAATTTGAAAAATGAAAAAAATATAAACTTTGAAGCTGTAGGAAAAGTCACGTGCAGGCCGCATCAATTTTTCCCCATAAAGGTGTGGGTAACCATTTTCTGAAATAATCCCTCAGAATGTCAGACTTCTGAACTGAATGCTAGCTACATGACTGACAGATTGCAATGTTTTTCCCTTCCTAATCCCTACGTAAACGAACTTGCTCTATTTGTTCTCGACACACGGAGAAGCCACCAATCAGGCCCTAAAGCTGGGGTTGACATATGTCAGTAGTGAAATACAATTATTTATTTTCCTCTTTTCTATGGACACGCTTTTCTAATATTTTTGTTTGCTCTAATTTAGCTTATAGGGAATGTGTTTAGTATAATGAGTACGGATAAAAATTTCAAACTTAAGGAAGGAATCTCTTTCCATGTCTGATATTTAAAAATGAGTGCTTTATTGAGTAGTAATACTTGCAGTACAATGTAAAATACTGTGAATGATATATGATATCATAAGTTAAAATTCCAAAGAAAAATTAGTTTTAGGAGGATATTTTAAAATTGTAAGAAAATATATAGTTTCAACATGTACAGAAAAAATGTAAAGAACCAAATGAAATTATTTCATGATGTTCTCATACTGAGTTTATGAGATAATTTGTCTTATCTTTAGTATATACAGAACCACAGACATGGCGTTTTATTATCCAACAAAAGTAGATCTGATCATTGTAGATTTAAACCTCTGTCCTTTGGCTCACCCACTTATAAATATTATATATGCTTGTTTTAGACAAAGTGTATTAGTATAGTTGACCTCACTTTTCGAACTTTAGCTGCTGGTTTCAGACGCACTCATCCAATTAGTATGTGAAAATTATTTGGTAAATCTTTCAAATATTTCTTTTTCGTTGAGTGGTATTTTTATAAAATAGGTGGACTAAATTTTCATACGGTCTCTTAAGCGGGCGCGGTAGCCCATTGGTTAGCGCGCTGGAGTTGCACTCGGTAGGCCCGGGTTCGATTCCCGCCACTGCCAAAACTGCCGCCGTGTTCACGCGGAGTACGATCACGTTAAACATGTGGGTCCGTAAGTCTTTCCGAGAGGTTGGTGGTAGGGGAAGGAGGGTACGGTCCCTCTGGATGCCTCCCCCACTGGGTTCCGGTCTAAATTGGATGGCACTTACCGACCGTCCAAACTGTTACTTTACACCTTTCGGGTAGGTCGGACGGTCTGGGTAACAACAACAACGGTCTCTTAAGCAGGTTAAAGGTCAACTATAAAAAGTTATGGTGTATAGGGCCTAGTCTAAAAAACGGTACAATTATCTAATGTATTCGGTGTGTTATTGCTTATAAAAATCGGGAGTTTTACCCCTACAAATCCAGGGTTAGCTTTAAACATCAGAAATGTGGAACAGAAATAACATAAAATGGTCGTTGTGGAAAGTTTTTATGCAAAGTCTAGTTTAATTTAAAATCAGTCTTTGTTGCACGAGTCCCAATTGGGAAAAAACCACTATTGCAGTTCTGTTTTAGCCTATTTTAGTGGCTTTTAAATGATATCTATTGTAAATATCTTCAAGAATATTCTAGACTTTTTTCATCATACATTCATAGCTCAATTATATATCTAATTAAAATACTTTGCTTAATTCTTTAGAAAAGTTTGTGCAGCTAAACATTTCAAATTAAACCTTTTACGGTTATGTGACCGTATAAAAATTGAAACAACGCTATTTTTATAAAAATTCCACTTACCAGAAAAATTATAAAAAAAAAATAACATTCTCATTGGATATTGATAAACTTTCAAATTGGAAGGATTTGTCTAAAACTCAAAAATCCAGATAAACTGAGTTGAAATACCCTGTATAATGCACAATCATTTTGCTAAAATACAATAAAGAATATAATCATTTAATATATTTATGAAAACGCCTATTTTGGAAACATTTCACGTTCAACAATCTTGTGAATATCTGTTATCCGTCAAGTAAACAGACACAATTTTAACGTAAAATATTCCTTTTTTCCTCTTTTGCAAAACATGTCTTTGAGAAACAACATTTCGCAGTACGATGTTGATGAGATAAAATGACTGACAGATTGTAATTTTTTCCTGCCGTAATCTGCGAGTTGTAACGACTGGCGTAAGTTGTGTGTAGTTACAAAAGGGGGGCCTCTTGTCAACCGGAAAAACTGGGCCTGACACATGTCAGAGACTTCGATATGATTATTTACCCCTTCTTTTACTGTAGTTAGCCATAAAAAATACAGTGAATGTACATTCAATTTACGACCATGTAGAACCGAAGAAACGGTGACATTTTGGAATTTGAAATATCGGTTTTATTAAATATATAATATTTTAAAATTAGAGATTGGTGAGGAAAATTAAATATATTTGAATAAATATATTTTCTTTTGAGAATATTCAAAGACATCAGACGGTTTTCTGAAATATGCGGATTAAAATTTTTTGATAATAGCGCCAAAATACCGATTGAGGACTATATATATATATATATATAAAGAAATACAATCCCAAAAAGTATGAAATCCAAGAAAGAGAAAGGCGCAAATTGCCGCACTATCAGAGTCTTGAAAAATAAGATTTAAAATGAAAAAAGAAAATATATAGATGGAATGATATACACCATTATAAGGGCGCTCAAAACGTAGATTCAATACTGACAAAAGTTACATTTTTTTTGCGAAAATAAAATTCAAAACATTAATGTTAATGCATCTTATTTTCCGATTTTTTGATTTTTCTAATGTTTTTGACTTTTATTATTTTTCATTTTTATTTATATAATTAATAATTATATATAATATATATATATATATATATATATATATATTTTTTTTTTCTTTTTCCCTACTGTATGTTAGTCACTATAATTGGGAACGTTTTATATATATATATATATATATTTGAAATGTAATAATAAGAATTATGTAAATATAAAAAAATACAATTCAAGTAATATTAACATCACCATAGAAGCAAATTCACGGCCATAATGCCGATAAGAGAAAAGAACAGCACCATCCCAAATTCGATGATTAATTAGAATTAAATTTATCGTCAGGTCTGAGTACTTAATTCCAATTAACCCAAACAAATGCCTGTTTCAGATTAAGCAATAGTACATTACTATAAATACTTAAACTCAGACTACAGGCAACAAAAAATGAAAAAAGGATACATTAAGAAAATTGTATAACCATGCGGCATGAACCATTCTTCTACCACGTGTATACACGATCAACCTCAACAGCTTAATCTAGAAGCACCGGAATGAACAAGTCGAAATTCTACCAGGGAGGCAGTACGAACGTTCACGGAGTTACTCCCAAACCCGTCCAGTGAGTCTAAGCTGGAGACTGGACAAGCAATTCAGAATACAACTTCCCAAATATGCAAACATGAATATGAATATGAATCAAAGATGAAAATTCCTACTAAACAAGTAATTCATATGAAAAATGGATAATCGAGAATGCCACTATACACCATTATAAGGGCGCTCAAAACGTAGTTTCAATACTGACAAAAGTTACATTTTTTTGCGAAAATAAAATTCAAAACATTAATGTTAATGCATCTTATTTTCCGATTTTTTGATTTTTCTAATGTTTTTGACTTTTATTATTTTTCATTTTTATTTATATAATTAATAATTATATATAATATATATATATATATATATATATATATATATATATATATATATATTTTTTTTTTTTTTTTTTTTTTTCACTACTGTATGTTAGTCACTATAATTGGGAACGTTTTCTAGGATGTTATCGAGTGAAATTTGATACACTGAGTTGATAATTTTAATAACAAACTTGGGGAGATATGCATTATTAGTCGTTGTACTCAATAATTCCATAAAGTGCGCTAATTTATAATATTCATCACAAATTTTATTGTATTCATCACAAATTTTATTGATTCTAAGAGCCTGGTTTATTATAATATTTCTAAATACAGATATATGCAAACAAGAGTCAAAATGTTGAATTTTTGATGTATTAAATTTAAAATCCTGTCTTTTATCATACAAGTTTATAACCATATTACAATTTTGTAAATTCAAATTTAAATCTAAAAGTTTGCAACATTTGTGTCATTATTACTTGCATTTAATTGTAAATTTTTTGGATAAAAGTTTAATACTATTATATATATATATATATATATATATATATATATATATATATATATATATATGTACAGGGTGTATCTGAATTCATCATCAATATTTGGTGGGGATGTAGAGAATAGGAAATGGAGACAATTTCACATAGGAAAGCATGAGCGCAGACGTCATGTAGTAGGGCAACATGAGTCCGGTTAAATGATGGAAAGAAAACATAACAAGAAAGTTGTAAGAAAAAAAACCATTCATTTGTGCATCGTTTGTACAGACTTACAAGAGGTGCTCGAAATACCGACCATTTGCTAGAGTACAGGCCTCACAACGGCGTTTCATGGATTGACATTGAATGTTGCATCGCACCCCATAAAAAGAAATCGATTGGAGATAAATCCGGTGACCGTGGTGGCCAACAAACCGATCCCCCGCGATCAATCCATTGCGCTCCAAATTTTCTGGTCAGGTAAGCAGGCACATCATTTGCGAAATGTACTGGAGCGCCGTCATACTGGAAACACACCTCAGACAGCATTGTGCGTGAATGGGAGTTATGGACACAAAGCGCCCTCCACACCTTCATGCGTTCGTTTGCGCCTATGCTTCCCTACGTAAAATAGTCTTCTTAACCTATTCCCTACCTTCCCACCAAATATTGATGATGAATTCAGATACACCCTGTATATATATATATATATATATATATATATATATATATATATATATATATATATATATATATATATATATATATATATATATATATATATATATATATATATATATATATATATATATATATATATATATATATATATATATATATATATATATATATATATATATAATAAATTTCTAAATAATATTTAAGCACCTCACTTTGACACGATCAAAGGATTTAGCTGAAAATTGGCATACATGTGACTCATTTTTATTTGATAGAACATTATGAAAGTTCATATAATTCCGTTTAAAAAAATAAGAATAAAAAAACAATGAAAACTAGAAACGCTTAGGTAATGAAATTAAAATGAAAGATACCAACCTAATAAATAGAGACGTATCCTTATATAGCAAATAAAAACTAAGCAATTAAATTAAATTTTAATCAAATAATTGCACTTTAATCATTTAAAATCATTTAATTATTCATTTTTAGTCATTCAATCATTCTTCAAATTTTATTTATTACATATTTTTATTAAATAAACATTTTATAAATGTTTATAAAGAAAATTATTAGAGTGTATATGAATTCATATTTGTATAAACAAAGTCAACCATTGACTAGAAAATATTGCCAGTGTTTACTTCATATAAATTACATTGATTTAGTTTGAAGCTGGAACCCGGAAAACAGTTATTTTATATATTTATGTAACCGTTTTTCTTAAACATCTGCAAACATTTCAAGTTTGAACATTTCTCTGAATATCTAATATCCGTCAAGTAAACTAGGCACAATTTTTACGTCAAAATTTCCCCCTTTTTTCCCTTATTATGAAACATATCTCTAACAAACAGCATTCCGCAAAGTTGATGAGATAAAATGACTGACAGGTTGTGATTTTTCCCTGCCGTAATCTGCGGGTGCAACCATTGGTGTATTTGTGTGCGGTTTCATAAGGCAGCCTTCACTTCGTCGGAAAAGCTGGGTCTGACACATGTCAAAGATTTCGATACAATTATTTGCCCCTTCTTTTACTGTACTTGACTGTAAAAATCGCAGTGAATGCGCATTGAATTCACGAGTAGATAAAAACTGGAGATTTAGTAACATTTTTGAATTTGAAGCATTGGGAAATATGTTCTATTTCCAGATCGCATTTTTCATTTATAAAATACGAGAGGAAAATAAATATATTTTAATTCATCTTGAAATAGATGTGTATGAATAACTTATTAATGTTTGTCAAATAAACGCTTAGAGATTACAGAAAATAATGTGAGTAGGTGAAATTTCATATATAAAAGAACTTCTAATTATTTACACATAGTGTCTCCATCTTGGCTTCATGATCACAAGTGGAGCTAAATATTTCACTCATACACAGCTGTGCGAAATTACTTAACCGATATTTGCGGCCCGGAGATTTTATTAACATATATTCACAATAATAAATCACTATAAATTCTTCAAGCACATACAATATTACCTATGTTAGCCTCTAAGAGACCTTACGGCCAAAACTAAAGTTACTTACCCTTAATGTTTACTTCGACTCAAAATTTTTATTCGTTTTAAATCACTTAACGTGTCACTAATAAAGCCACTCTGAATGTTCATTGCAATATTCATTGGTTAGTACAGAACAGGTACTGCGGCTCAGTTCTGCTGCATAGGGGTCCAGCTGAAGGTGTCGTTCAGGAACACCGCCTATTCAGATCTGCAGTGGCCCTGCATCACTGTACGCTAATTCGGTAAGAATGGGTAGCACCCAACAGGTGTTGCAGCTATAGAATGCTGCATAGAGTCCAGAAGAAAGTGCTGTGCAGACACATCGCATATTCAGAGTTGCAGTGGTGTTGCGTTACTGCACGCTAATTAAGAGAAAACCGGAAAATCTACAGGGATGCACACTGGCAAGATTCGCACAGTAAAGATCAGATTCGGGGAAGACAATATAGTACCGAGCATGTACCGTATAGGGGCCCAGATGAAGGTACCGTGAATTTACAATTTAACTGGTTTATTAAGTTTTCCAGAGAGCACATTTGTAACTATAATAGTTCAGACATTTACAGCGTTAGATATATTTTAGTATTATCCAGAATGAAGCCACTTATATTTGCTAGTATTAAATAATATTATAACTCGCAAGTTCTGTAAACCCATCTTCTAGTCTCATTAATTTTAAAAATACTTAATTCTACCATTTTTTTAGTGCTAACACTCAGGACCTGAGATCTCAGGTTCTTTACTCAGATGTTGTCAGATCCTTTTAGTACTCTTCGAGACCAATTTCAAGTTTCATTTTACTCAAGATGAATAATCCTGAAAAAAGACCGTTCAATGCATGTAAATGTCAAAGTTTGTTTGTACTTGACTTCATGCAGCAACGCATGGGAATATTACGCTTTGAAAGAGAGTTCGAATAAAGTTTCAAAGCGAAATGTATATGCTTGGATTGTAGGTTTTAAGTTTGTATTATCTCTCTCTCTCTCTCTCTCTCTCTCTATATATATATATATATATATATATATATATATATATTATATATATATATATATATATATATATATATATATATATATATATATATATATATATATATATATATATATATATATATATATATATATATATATATATATATATATATATATTAAACTGGTGACAACTCAGTGATTTCATTCCATCTTGATACTTCAATTTATTTTACTACTCCATTTATAATGGTCTTGTGATAATTTTGATTGTCACTCCGAAGGTCGGCAACAGTCGGCGCTGGCGTCTAGGAGTGCAATGCCACGACATCAAGGACGTGCATGTTGTTAACTGGGGTGTAAGGTCACTACCCCTTACCGCCATTATGTAAGCACCTTACACTGCCTTCTTTCTCTTTATTCTTCTGTATCCTTAATATTTTATATTATATATATACAGGATGACTATAAAATAACCTGAGGTGTTCAGAGCCCTTTAGCGAGTAATGTATTGGACGAAACGTAACAAAATTCGGAGGGCGCCCAAATGGAACACGCGGTTTCGATTTCTAAAACAGAAGAATTATAAAAAATTAAAAACTAAAATGAAAAAATAAATTTATATATATATATATATAAATTTATAATTTTTGTGTTTTAGAAATCGAAACCGCATGTTCCATTTGTGTGTCCTCCGAATTTTGTTACGTTTCGTCCAATACATTAATCGCAAAAGGGCTCTGAACACCTCAGGTTATTTTATGGCCACCCTGTATATATCTATATATATATATACCGGATGTCTCAAAAACATTGATCTCCCCTTTTATTCCTTAAATATTGATCTTTGACATATATATTAAATTACAATGTTGACTAAAAAGAGGTACAGAATTTTATGAAATCGATTAAAGTTTTCAAGGGAATTAAATTTTAAGAAGTACAAAATTTAAATTCTTATACGGCCCCCGTACAAAGACATTTCCAATGAGTAAAATGTGCCCCATACACTAACAAGGTGATGTATAAAATTGCAGCATTTTATCATAAAAAGTCCCAGATTTATGAAAATACAAAAATGCTGACTTAAACCAGTTTTCGATGCATCGACATGGGTTCTCAGAGGGGTAAAGTCATGTCGGCAGATCACGTTTCAGGGGTCATACACAGATTACGAAAGAAAACAATGATTACAAAATAAATAATAATTTTGCTATATGTTGGTACAAAAGTATCTACACTGTGTAGAAATAATAACTTTACACAAAGATTACAAAGCTTGTTCAAAATGTTTTCCATCCATGCCAAAGTTCCATTAAAGATAAGAGGCAGATATTATTTGCCTCTTATATTTATTTATGATGCATTTCTGCGTTGCGTCATTTGCACTCTTGCTGTAAACATTTATATTTTAATTTGCGATTAATCCCTTACCAAATTTGTTTAAACTCATCTCTGGGACATTTTATGATAAAATGCTGAAATGTTGTACATCACCTTATTAGTGTATGGGGCACATTTTACTCATTGGAAATGTTTTTGTACGGGGGCGAATAAAATTTAAATTTTGTAATTCTTCAAATTTGATCCCTAGACATTTTTTATCGATTTCATGAAATCCTGTAACTTTTTTACGCAACTTTGTAATTTATTATATATGTTTAAAATCAATATGTAAGGAATAAAATCTGAGGTCAATGTTTTTGGGACACCTTCTACATGTATATACATATATATAGTATATATACAGTCATCTATATATATATATATATATATACAGTAGTATATATATACATATATATATTATATATGTACAGTCATCCGAATTCTCGAAATCGAAAATAAAAATCCATCCTTGGTCAACATAATTGTCCCACTGGAATTCGAAGTTGAATTCATACAAGTCATCATTTAAACTCCATACCATAGCCTGAGAAATCGATGTTTGAAAAAGAAATTTTTAAACCGAAAGGAAAGAAGCCGAAAGTAGAAACATTAGTGAATATCCTACCTTCTCCAGAAATGAACTCTGAATTCCTGTGCCATTCATTTGGCTTTATCTATAATTATATTTGATAAATACCTTTTCAAGAACATTTTTTAATAGAGAGTAGAAATCCTTTGTGGATCCCCTATTCTCCAAAACTTGATGCTAAATATTTCTACATTATCATCAAAGCTATATATTTATTTATAGCAGATTCTGACAAATAGATGTGTCAAGGAAAATATAAATTTTTGAATAAGATATGAATCTCCATAACCGGAAGCAAAAATCCTGTGCAAATCAATTTCAACTCTCCGGTATTTTATGCTGAGTCAATATCAGTCATAATCTAAGCTTTATCTATAACCAATCTTGAGAAATAGATGTTTCAAAGATCATTTATGAAATTGAATTAGAAAATAATACCAATTTTGAGAAATAGTTGTTTCAGATAAAAGGAAAATATTTGAAGCGTAAATGGAATAAGAAGCATAAATGAAAGTCCTTAATGAACCCCTATTTCTTCTCCGGGAATTGATGCTAAATCCAAATCAGTCATCATCTGTGCTCCATCTATGGCAGATACTCAGAAGTAGATTTTTCAAGGAAACTTTTTTTGCAAAATATGACCTTTTTAATATGGCAAATTGTTGCCACTAATTATAACTCGCAATCCCTGGAAACCCTTCTTGTCTCTTTATTTTTAAACTGCCAAAATTCAACTTTTCTTTAGAGCTAACATTATCATGTTTTCAATTTCATTTAGTATTCCCCGAGGCTAATATGAAGTTTCGTTTTACTTTTGATGGGCAATCTTGAAAAAGGTAGCCCTTCAATGGGAGTATATGCCATAGCTTGTTTGTTATTTTATTATGAAACAACACATGGGAACACTTTTTAAGGTAAGTTATAATAAAACTTCAACGATAGGTTATATACTTTGGTTGTCCTTTTTAAAGTTTCCAATGTTTTATTATATTTTTCAAGTATTTTAAAAAGTGATAACTTGAGTAGGTGAGGTATGTATGTCCAATGGGTTGATTTCGACCCAAGTACAGAATATTATTTCCGAGAAATTCAGAAAAAAATATATATTCTAAATACATATATATTCTATAAACTATATATTTTTATTAACACTTTACAACAAAGTTGAAAAGTGTTTATGACTTTGTTCATTCTGTCTGTCTGTCCGTTAGCACGATAACTGCCGTAAAAATGACTTAATCAAAATGAAATTTTAGTATGTTGTTCAGACGGTCTGTAGAACCTGTAGAAAAAAAAATTCAGCGAAATATATTCAGTAGTTTTTTAAATAAAAATTAAAATAATAATTACACATCTTATATGAAACGATCACATGACCATGATATGAAACGATCATATGACCCACTTCAAAATGATATATGGCATCCATCTTGTTTCAAAATCGTGATTTTTTAAAGTTCTTTTTAATTCATATTGAGTGTTGTATCCGTCCTAAAACTACTTTATTTTTGCTTAAATTCTGTGCATCTACATACTAAAACAACACAATGACAATATATTTGAGTTCAAATTCTCATTCAAATTTGATTATTTCTACAACTAAGCCTATTTTTCACCTATGTAAGATGTAAACAGCAAAATATGTAGATTGAGTTATATCAGAATTACTGTATTTCTTTAACACAAAATAATGCAGTCCATGGAGTCTGTATGGCTGATATGAATGAAATATTAATTGATTTTATAAACAGAAGGACGATTTTTTTCGATGATGTTTTAAGCATAAAGTTTATTAATTGTAGCTCCATGGTCTTAATTTTTAAATAAAACAAATTATTATAGTATTGTGATGAATGAAATGAATGAAATCCTGCTTTTATAGAGAGATCCAGGCGTGTTATTTTTTCCATGACGTCATTTGAATTTATTTCAGTTGTTTTAGATGAAGTTTTCAAATATAATAAATTATCGTAGTATTATGATAGTTTTAAAAATATTACCGTGGAATGTATTGCATTTTAGAGATATTTAAACCAGGCAATTTATATTTCAATGTCGTCATTCGAATGAAGTTCATTTTTTTTCAATGAAGGTTTAAGTTTTCAAATATAATAAATCAATGTAGTATTGTGATAAGTTTTAAAATATTACCGAGGAATGTATTGCATTTTCGACTTTTTTAAATAAAATTGCATTGAAGTTGGAAAGTGTTTCATAATCAATGCTTTAAGCATAATTGATCTTCCTTGTTTGTACAAATATATATTCCGAATATACGCTGTAAGAATTAACAATTTCTATTCTCGACTTCTTATTTTTCAACCAGAGCCTTCCCCGGGGAAAGAATAGTCTAAATTTAAATGGCAGGTACGTAGATTGCGAACTGTATGTGGATCTGGCAACCAGGTTATAAAAAGGCGATGTGCGAAGCACGAGATGGTTTGAGTGGGTTTCGAGATGTTATGAGTCGGTACTTGGAACCCGAGTGTGGATGCAGACGATGGTAGAAATGGTAGACCATGTACATTCTGATTTATTATTTGTAAATTACGTTAATGGAGTTTATTTTATGATTTATACAGTTTAAGAATAAAACTTGTTTTATCAAAGTTGCCTGCATATTCATTCCAACACCTTTACAACACTAGCCGACATAGAAATTGCAACACATAGAAGCTTTGGCCGTATAATTATGCAAATTGCGAGACAAGCGCAGCTGGCTGATGTACGCAAATGAGCTGAAATGCAAGTAGATCACGTGATTAGAGAGCGGGATAAAATTGATGGAAACGGCAGATGAGCCAACCATTGTTACTGTCTGTCGCCTACGCAAACCCGTTTTCCAAGCTATTTTTCGTTTCAGAAGACAGGTGTTTCTGAATAGATGCCTGGCCGACGACGAAGTATGTTTCAGCATATAGACGATCGTGCTAGGGGATTCATTTTAGGACTACATACGGCCGGTCGGTCGTACCAACGTATCGCCGCTGAAACACGCGTAGATGTGTCAGCACGCATGGATGTCAGCACTCGTTGATCAAACCATTCGAAGGTATACGGTGGCGGCTTCACAAACGACGACAGTCGACATTCTGCAGAATTTGAAGGTACATTGGATGTTCCAATATCAGCTACAACATTTACTCGATGATTGGCCGAAAGCTGCTTGCATTCAAACTGTCCTTTACGAAAACTGCCATTGACGACAAGACATTGCAATGGTGTTGGGTCCAAGCCCCTTAGACGACTGAATGGGTCAAGGCAGTGATCAGCGACGCTTATCGGTTCTATTTGTCGAATGACAGTCGCAGTGTGAGGGTCTGGAAGCGACGTGGAGAGAGAACCAACCCCGCTGCGACTGAGTTGGTCACCTCTGGTTGTATCCGGTCACCTCTGGTTGTATCAGAGGCTCAATGACGGCAGCAAGATGTGTGGATGAGGTGCTACGTCCGATTGCACTGCTCTACATTTAGCTGTTGCAAAGTGCTGTTTTCTAGCAAAATAACGCGCCACCGCATACGACAACCATCAGCAGACAAGCCTTGCAAGGTATCCAGCTGCTTCCTATGCCTCCCCTGTCACCAGATCTCTCACCCATTGAACAAGTATGGAACATAATTGGCCGTCGTTTGACTCCCCTATCTCCGCCTTAAACACAAATTGATCTGTGGAGGCTGGATGAAGGTATATGGTCATGCATCCCTATGGAAACTATCAGCATGCTAATTGCATCTGTTCCTCGAAAGGTTGCTGCCTGTATCGATGCAGGAGGTTATCCAACTTCCTACTGATCACCCTGTCTATGCCATTGCTGTATTGCATTATCCTTCTGAATTAGCATCACTCATTTACATATGTCATCTCTGTCTATGTGTCTTTTAACAACACAGTAATGTGTGTGTATTAAGCACAATCATATTTATATGAACAAAGTTAGTTTGATGCATGTTTTCATTTTACTTCGGAATTCTCGCAGAGAACGACAATTTCGAGAATGACAAATTTGTGACAAAACGACAAATTCATGACAGAACGACAAATTCACGAGAACGATGAATGAGTGAAAATAACATATATGTCAGATGGATTTCCGTTTGCAATCCGAGGTAAGTATAATTTAAAATTAGTACTTATTACTATCACAAAATATAATGTATTATTGATTAGTGTGTATAAATAATTTTTAAGGCATTAGTGTTTAACCTAATTTGATACATTTTGATGTATTCATGCTCAAAGCTAATATGGATAACAAACGATAATTTGAGCAAAATACTGTAATGGTATAACTGTAAGAATAAACAAGAAAGTTCAATCATGCTTAAAGCATTGATTATGAAACACTTTCCAACTTCAATGCAATTTTATTTAAACATGTCTAAAATGCAATACATTCCTCGGTAATATTTTAAAACTTATCACAATACTACATTAATTTATTATATTTGAAACCTTAAACCTTCATCGAAAAAAATTAACTTCATTGAAATGACGGCATTAAAGTATAAATTGCCTGGTTTAAACATCTCTAAAATGTGATACATTCCTCGGTAATAATTTTAGAATTATCATAATACTACGATAATTTATTATATTTGAAAACTTCATCGAAAACAACTGAAATTCATTCAAATGACGTCATAGAAAAAATAACACGCCTGGCTCTCTCTATAAAAGCAACATTTCATTCATAAATAATTCTCCCATTCATGTCATTCATCGCAATACTATAATAATTTATTTTATTTAAAAATTAAGACCATTGAGCTACAAGTAAGTAAACTTTATGCGTAAAACTTCATCGAAAAATATCGTCCGTCTCTTTCTAAAATCAATGAATATTTCATTCACATCAGCTAAGCAGACTCCATGGACTAAATGATTTTGTGTTAAAGAAATACAGCGATTCTAATACAACTCATTCTACATATTTTGCTGTTTACATTTTAC
Source organism: Amaurobius ferox (assembly GCA_951213105.1). Taxonomy (NCBI): domain Eukaryota; kingdom Metazoa; phylum Arthropoda; class Arachnida; order Araneae; family Amaurobiidae; genus Amaurobius; species Amaurobius ferox. Next base: position 88,599,552 of record OX578149.1, on the reverse strand, counting down.
ATAGGTGAAAAATAGGCTTAATAGTAGAAATAATCAAATTTGGAAGAGCATTTAAACTGAAATATATTGTCATTGCGTTGTTTCAGTATGTAGATGCACAGAATTTAGGCAAAAATAAAGTAGTTTTAGGACGGATACAACACTCAATATGAATTAAAAAGAACTTTAAAAATCACGATTTTGACACAAGATGGATGCCATGTATCATTTTGAAGTGGGTCATGTGATCGTTTCATATCATGGTCACGTGATCGCTTCATATAAGAGGTGTTATTATTATTTTAATTTTTATTTAAAAAACAACTGAATATATTTCGCTGAATTTTTTTTTATATGTTTTATGGAACAATTTGAATATTGCCTAAAATTTTCGCAGCAATTTGTGAATTTTAAATCCGCTTAAAAAATTCTTGAAAAATTAGGTCCCATAGGGCTCAATGTATTCCATTTTTTCAACCCGGGTTCAATCCAAAACTAATTGGGTGATAGTATTCATTTATATTCCCATAGGTCCTATAGACTGTCTGAACAACATACTAAAATTTCATTTTGATTAAGTCATTTTTACGGCAGTTATCGTGCTAACGGACAGACAGACAGACAGACAGAATGAACAAAGTCATAAACACTTTTCAACTTTGTTGTAAAGTGTTAAAAAACGTGGTTTTCTAATGTCACAAGCTGTTTATACGATAAACGTATGTTGTGTTTTGTCTTGTCTTACAGTTTTCGAATGTTTTTTTGGTATGCAACAAACAAATTGTATATACTCAACAAAATAATCAAAATTTATAGTTTAAAAAAAAGATGAGAACATAATTTATAACTGCACTCTGAAATATGGCCAGAAGATGTTAAAGAGGTCAAAATGTGGAATGATTTTTCCGGACGAAATTTGAAAACATGCCGCAAACTAATTTTGCTCATATAAAATCCGATTTTTAACACTTTACAACAAAGTTGAAAAGTGTTTATGACTTTGTTCATTCTGTCTGTCTGTCTGTCTGTCTGTCTGTCTGTCTGTCTGTCCGTTAGCACGATAACTGCCGTAAAAATGAGTTTATCAAAATGCAATTTTAGTATGTTGTTCAGACGGTCTGTAGGACCTATGGGAATATAAATAAATAATATCACCCAATTAGTTTTTTATTGAACCCGGATTGAAAAAATGAAATACATTGAACCCTATGGGACCTAATTTTTCAAACATTTTTTAAGTAAATTTAAAATTCACGAATTGCTTCGAAATTTTTAGGAAATATTCACATTATCCCATAGAATATATAAAAAAAAATTCAGTAAAATATGTTAAGTAGTTTTTTAATTAAAAAAATTATTTAATATAGGGAAAAAAACAAATTCAATTAAATTCTGACTTTGGGATATCTTCCAGAAAGAAAAGAGAGAGATATTATATAATAAATATCTCTCCATTTGTTTCAACGTTTTGCATATGGGAGTGGCTTCATATTTTAAAATAAATTTAGTAGATAACAATTTTTCATTTTTTTTAAATTTTATATAACTCTTCTTGATAAATTTAATTGATGGCATTTTAAATGCACTTTCCTACGTCCTAGAGAGTTAAAATTTGGTACACAGCTTAAATTTGTTGAACATTTTATTCGACAAAAATTTGATGGATCTTTAAATATAGATCATACATTTTTTTCGAAATGGCCTGAAAATAATCCCCGTTCACTTCTATAAATCATTGGTGTAATATTGTTAAAAATTCTGATGTGGACAGCACATGTCTTTCCCTGCAGACTCATATCCGTTCTCTTTATTTATTCAATGATAATTTGAGTTTATCTGCACAACATAAGTATTTTAAATGACATTGAATTTACACGTTAAATTTAAATTTGGTTCTCATTTGATAGCTGGACTTATTGTCAAAGGTGGCGTAGCGAAAACGCGAAAAAACTAGAATATCTCAAGAACGGCTAGTCCTAGAGTAATGGGGTTAGTCTTATTCTTTTTGTTGTCAAAAATCACATATAAAATAGGAATTTAATTGATATAATTGAGCAGACGTAGTCTTTTATTTTTATATATAACGATTTTTGCTGGCCATTTCGCAAAAATAGCCCGTTCCTTTTTCCCGAATCGTAGTAGAATAACCTACAAATGATTTATATACAAAATTTTGTTAAATTTGGTATATAAATCACTTGTAGGTTATTGAAATATTATACTCCAAATTTTGTTAAATTTGGTTCATTAGTTTTTAGCTAGAGTGGATAAAGGCAATTTCTGCGGCCATTTCGCAAAGAAGGCAGATTCTTTTATTGCGAATCGTACTATAATCTAATGAACATCAGGATTTCCCACAAAAAACATACCTACCAAATTGTATGAAATTCGGTCCATTAGTTTTTCAATTAGAGTGGATGTAATATCCACACAGACACACAGAAACATACACAGATACACCCTTACACACACAGACGTCTTCCTAAAAGTAGTTTTTTCGTGTTCTAGAAGTCCCAAAACGTGTAGATCCTTTGAAAATTCGAGTTCCGATCTTCGGCACGATTCCAATACTTTGAGTACATACACATACACATATATATTATGTGTGTATTATCTGTGTATCTAAATTCCGTGCCTATGCAATTACAATAGTTGTGATTTTAAATGATCCCTAAACTTTTATTATTTCTTCAAGGAAGCCTAATTTTAACATATGCAGAATGCAAATATCTCAAGCGATTGTAAGATGAATTACATAAGAATTGCTGAATTTTTTTCACACAAAATTATTTAGCTCTGGAGTCTGAAATACAAGTTATATGAATGAAATATTCATTGATTTTGCATAAAGAATCAGATGATTTATATTTCGATACAGTTTTAAATATTTAAGTATAATAAATTACTGTAGTACTGTGATAATGTAAAAGATATTACCACTGAATGAATCACATTTTAGAAATTTTTAAATGAAATTACATTTCAGTTGGAAAGTGTTTCATAATCAATGTTTATGCATGATTGATCTTTCTTGTTCTTTATACGCACATATCGGGGATATATATTTGAATATATATTTTTTTCTCTCAAATAAAATTTATTTTCGACAACTGGAATTCTGGAGATCTTAGACAAAATTGGCTGAGTCACAGAAGACATATGTGTTTATCCACCGGACCAGACTGATGCATAAACTGAGAATGATTCAGAATATGAGGAATACAATAAATCTGTGGTCCTTTCTGGTATTCTGTAATTCAAAATAGAACACCGATATTAAAAGAATGTTGTTGTTGTTGAGACCCAGACCGTCCGACCTACCAGAAAGGTGTAAGGTAACTGTTTGGACGGCCGGGAAGGATATTAAAAGAATGTATAATTTCTAAATACAAAATCGTAATACGGATGGCGTAGATGTGATAGACAAGAATATTTAAAACTAAATAATTACAATTCGGAGGGGAAAATGTTGTATGTGCCTATAACCTTGTGGTTAGTTGTGATGAATTTAAAAACCTACCAATGCGTCTTTGATGAAAAGACTAATAATAGTTTACCTTTTACTAACAGTAAGTAGTAACTCCTTGAATAAAACAGGATATTTTTAAGGATTCATCACAACTCAGCATACGGAGGTAATTCCACAATACTAAGTTATATCATTATGATAAATAATATAATTACCATATTATTTTAAGTAACTTGCACCGCATGTTTATATGACTAACTAGAAGGCATGCCCATCATATAACGGATTTCAAAATTTGCAAAATATTACCTCCCAGTTGGCGTCATTTTTATCAGTTTGGTGACATTTGCAACACTCCGCCAAAATTCACGGACGGGCGAATAGAAAAAAGGCTTTTTCTATAGTAGATTCCTATATTCTTTCCAATATATTGAATTGTTATCGATTTGGTGACATTTTCGCTAATTTTTGTGATATTTTGTTAAATTTTGAGACATTTTAAAAAATTCGCCAAAATTGCCGCCAAGTGGGATAGTTGGACTGACAGAAAAACACTGCCGAAACAGCATTACAATACTATCCCCTCTAAGACGCAATTAATTTCTTTGATTTGACGTCATTTTTATCAATTTGGCGTCATTTTGATCGATTTGGCGACATTTTCGTCAATTTTACAACATAAAAAAAGTCGATAAGTTGGTGATATCTCACCAAATTCGTTGCCAAAATGTTCGACAAGCATTACCCAGAGATAGGTAGATAAACTGACAGATAAATCAAAGTGTTTATATTATTAAAATTATTAATGCTTGTATTTTAAGTAGATTACATGGTTTACAACTGAACTATCTTATGTTCGCAGTGAAGCTATTCAGAATTTACTCAGAATGTATGGAATGCCAGAAAATGTCCCGAATCTCATGAAAAAGATAACAGCTCGAAGAAGTTGTGGGGGCACATTTAATTACCTCAGTATATCCAAGGCAATGTTGTGTAAGCAAAAATAAAAGTGTGGAAAATATACAGTAATTCCTTTCAGAACACTTATTTTGAAAAATTTTTCACGAATGAATATAAGGAAGAAATGTAATACATATTTCATATCATTGAACTTATGCTTTTGAATAATTATATATCATTCGAGTAATATAACATTGAAAAACGTTTGCTTATGTATTATGTGATGATAAAATTACCAATTCATTACTTTCGAACTTTAATACTTTAATACGGGCTCTTGTCCAAAAGGTGTATTAACCTTGCTATCTCAACAGGGAACCAGACCCTGTATCTCCCAACTGGCCACTCGACTCTCTGCAGTTGAGCTTACTGGGACAAAATTGCAAGCTCTTATTGTTGAAGTGGACTCTGCATTCTCCGCCCTCTAATGTCAGATTGGTGTGCAACTGACAATCGGACTGACCAGCTACTGCTATTTATATCTCAGGATAGTCTCCTGCTACTACTATTTTTACCCAAGTTAGTATCCTGCGTGGTCGTTATCCTCTCAATTTGAAATCCAGCTATTGACTGGGCTTCCTGTAATAATACTCCTGTTAATATTTTTTCCGATAGCCTTTCTTTCATTCAAGCTCTTAACTCAATAAAAAATAAATCTAATCATCTTAATTCCATTAAATTCAAAGCTCTCCTCGCCAAAAACCTTGTCAATATTTCTTGAGTAAAAGCGCACAATAATATATCTGGAAATGAAATTGCCGATTATTACCGACATCTTTGCACTAATCTACAAGGTTGATTTGTTCGGGCGCCATTGTAAAGACCTGCTCTAACCTTATAATGTCGGTCTTGAAAGCACCAGGTCACTGGTTCGGGCCTTGCAACATCCGTTCCGTCACAAAGATGACTTTGAAACAAACACGCAAACCTTCTCTCGCCAACGATCTCACCTCTCAACACGAGATGGCAGCACCACACGGAGTCAGAGACATTGCCAGTCCATTCCTGGTTGACCACGACTGACGTCACGCCCGAGGCGATACGCCTCGGCCTTCATCCCCTCAACTGTGTTTTCGGATGGGGACACGCGGGGTTTTTTTCAACGGCCCCCCTCCTCGCCGAAATCCGACCGGAGCCTTCTCATCAGGTGAGGGAGTGTGCGGTAGCAAAGACATCTGATCAAAGATGCTTGGAACCTGTACCCGAATTATAAGAACGGAGTCGAAGCTAGCTTTTGCTCTAACCTTATAATGTCGGTCTTGCAAGCACCTGGTCCCTGGTTTGGGCCTGGCTACTTCCTTTCCGCCACAGAGCCTTGCTACCTCAACCGTTAATCGAACCCTGGATCTCGAAACTGACCAGCCGATGCTCTACCTTTGAGCTACTGGGACGAGATTGCAAGCTCTAATTGTCAAAGTGGATTCTGCAAAGGTCATTTTCGACCATGTCGGATATCTACTATGTAAGACATATCGGATTTAAGATAAGAACTGAAATTTATCAGAATCATGACTGAAATTAAGCAAATATGTGAATTAATTCGATTTGTTAGAGAAAAAAATTGTTGGCATGAATGGGTTAACTTGGGCCACTTATTTTGCTAGCATTAGGTAAACTTATTATTCACAATTTTTATAAACACATCTTTTCTCCTTAATTTTGTACTAATTACGATTCGTGCTAGCAATCTATTATCACATATCGTTAAGTTATGTGAAGATATATTAATATCACAATCCTGTTTTGAGGAGGGTGTCTTATTGGAAAGATTCTTCTTCTTAAGAAGATACGGGTCTTTCTTTCTATGATAAATGTAACTAGATTATAAATAGAATATCAATTGTGACGTTAAAATAATAAACGCTAAGACGCAACTGCCTTAGCGTTAAGAGCATACTGTTCTTGACCTCAGAAAGATGGCTTACAACGCCTTCGAAACAATTGTAGTCACCTATTTCCCTATTTGTAAGCACGTATTTACCTACCTAACTGTTTTTATTTAGAGGTGTTTTGAAAATTAAATTTTTAGAATATATCTTAAGAATGGAACAAAGCGGGCGGAGTATCCCGGATTGGATGAAGAGAAAAAAATGTTAGTGCCAAATATCCCGTTAATAACTACATGCTGACTTGTTAGTTATAGGTTTTAAATAATATTCAACAAAACAGAAAAATAAATATTTACGTTTTGTCTTGTAAAATAAAATGTACTTGATCATTATTGCGTATTATCGTGGCTTAAATTGACATTAAAAGTTAATCACCTCACATATATTTAAAAAAAATATTACCTATCCAAAGAAGTTTTAAAAACGTCGTAAAATTACTGCAAAAACAGATAGGAAAAGCTATACATGGATGAAACTCTTTCCACGCCCTCATACAAAATATTCTGCAAAATACGCTGTTCGCTTCCCAAAATTGTCAAAACTACTTAGTGTTCACCTAGGTAGATTTTGAGACTTTTTATGCCTGACATGGTTCAGTTTTGAAATATGTTGACGTCCGACATAAGTAAATGTCAAAGCATATTTGTGTTTCGTTCAAAGTGGAACAAATATTTAATTTTTAAAGAAGAAATAAGAAAAGGACAGAGAATAATTATTAACCTTCAAGTATAGGGATAATTATATATTATTCATAAAAGAAAAAAATCTGATGTGGACAGCACATCACTTTCACTACATAAGGCAAAAAATTTACTTCTTTCACAGCGAAAAAAAAAATCTGATGTGGGCAACACATGACTTCCTTTATATACTGCAATGAATTTACTACTTTAACAGTAAAACAATAGGCTATTCATATAGTAGATATATTTTTCCCAAGATATTGAATTTTCGTCAATTAGTCGTCATTTTCATTGATTTAGCCTCATTTTTATCCATTTGGCGAATTTTTCGTTAATTTAGCAACATTTAAACAAGTCGCAAAGTTGGCGACATTCCACTAAATTCGTCGCCAAAATCTCGCTAAGCGTTATGGATGGAGAAATAAGTTATTCTTATAGCAAAAAAATGACTATTGGCGTTCAAATTCAAAAGTATTACTCAGAATATCTTTTCTCTTGAATGGAACGAGTTAGATCCAGGAGAATGGTGTCACCAAATTTATCGCATGATATTACATATGAAAAGTAAACATGTTTCTCAATGGGTAATACTTTTTTTTATTTTATATGATTTGTTGATAATTTTTTGAAAAATGTGTAATATCTCAAGAACGGTTCATACTAGCGGTCTAAAATTTATGTCAATCGTTTTCTAATGAAAAATTACATTAGAAATGTGTAATTGCGTAACTTTATTAAAGGATTTGAATTTTTAATGATTTTTTCAAAATTTCACACGAAAATTTAGGGGGGGGGGGTCTGAACATTCGATTGCGTATAAAAACAATAGGCTTCTAGTATTCCTTAATTATGATTTTTGTACCAAATTTTGTTTGAATCGGTCCATTCATTCGTTAGTTATCGTCTCCACAGGCTCACTGACACACACACAAACACACACTTTCACGCACACACAGACATCCGGTCGTCCAAATAGTTGCTCAAGTCCTCTGGATGAGTCGGACGGCCTGGGGTTTCTACACACACAGACATGACCTCAAAAATGTTCGATTCGTGATCAGGGATGCTTGAAACGTGTTCTCCCGTCGAAAACTCGAATTCGAATTTTCGACCCCGTCACAATACTTTCCTTATACATTATTGTATATAAGGAAAGTAATAATGTGCAAGATCCATTGTTTCTAACGTTGAATTGTACATTTGGCGCAATTCTAGATGAGAATATTTGATATTATTTCAAAGTACCTAATTAACTTATTCTGCACACAAATCTAACTTGAAAATTGCCAATATTGATTAAAAACTACAATAAACACTATAATTCACAAATTAAAACATTTTTAAAATTAATTCATTAATTTCACGTCACTCCAGTTACCTTACTGTCATTTTTGAAATCTTGGCGATATGTTTTTCAATTTGGCATCATTGAAAATGTTGCCAACCTGGCTGTATTTCGCCAAATTAGCCTCCAAATTCTGAAAATGCATCGCCAAGCGTTACAGACAGACGGAGAGATAAGCCTTTTTTCATTAAATGACTACTGGCAAATTGCTGAACGTCAAAACACAAAATTATTACACAAAGCATTTACTCTCGTGAATGGGATGAACTAGATCCACGAAAATTAGGTTAATGCATTTGTTGCTTAATATTGAATATTAAGAAGGGTATATATTTCACGATAGTTAATACATTTTAAATTTTATATAATGTTTTTATAAATTTATGAGGAAATATATAATACCTCGAGAATAGTTTATGATTATGTTGTAAAGCTTGTGTCGCTCGTTTCCTAACGTAACATTATATAAGAAATAATTAATTTTGAAGCATTATTGAAAGATCTTTTGTTTAAATAATAATTTTTAAATTTAATTCTAAAAGTGGAGGAGTAGGATCTTCCAAACATTCGATTATGTTCAAAATAAACAGATTTCAAGCATCGATTCTAATAATTGCATCAAATTACGTACGAAACGCTCCAGTTGCTCGTGAGATATCGCAACCACAGACTCACACAAAACACACACACAGATACATCACTTCAAAAATGTTCGATTCGAATTCAGGTATACTTCAAATGTGCTTTTCCTTTCAAAATTTGTAGACCCCGTCACAATACTACCCCTATACATTATACTATATATATTGAGAAAGTAAAAATTATGCAAGATAATTATGAAAAAATTAACTGGCGTGTAACTTTTACTCGATTTTTTCGTACCAGAATCCTTTTTAAACAGCTTCTGATTTATGTTTACATTGCAATATTTACAAGAAAATAATTCGAAAAATCTGATGTGAGCAACATAAGACGTTCCTCATATAATGCAATGAATTTACTACTTTTACAGTAAAAAAAAATAGGTTTTTCTTATAGTAGATACTTATATCCTTTCCAAGATATTGAATTTTCGTCAATTAGTGGTCATTTGCATTGATTTATTTTTATATCGTTTTTATACATTTGGCGAGATTTTCGTTAATTTGGCAACTTTTAAAAATGTCACCAAGATGGAGGCATTCCGCCAAATTCGTCGCCAAAATCTCGCCAAGCGTTATTGAGTGAGAAATAAGTTATTCTTATAGCAGATAAATGACTATAGGTGTTCGAATACAAAAGTATTACTCAAAGTATCTTTCTCATGAACGGAACAAGCTAGATCCACGAGAATTATGTCACCAAATTTATCGCATGATATTACATATGAAAAGTGAACACGTTTCTCAACAAATAATATATTCTTCTTAATTTATAGGATTTTTAGATAAATGTATTTAAAAATGTGCAATGTCTCGAGAACGGTTCATGCTAGCGTTCTAAAATTCTTGTCAATCGTTTTCCATGCAAAAATTACATAAGAAATGTCTATTTCCGAAACTTTATTAAAGGTTTTGATTTTTTGATGATTTTTTCAAAATTTCACTCGAAAATTCAGGAGGTTCTGAACATTCGATTACGTTTAAAAACAATAGGCTTCCAGTATTCACGGATTGTGAGTTTTGTACCAAATTTCAATCGAATCGCTCCATTCGTTCGTGAGATATCGTCTCCAAAGACTCACTGACACACACACACACACACACACACACACATACTTTCACACACACACACATACTTTCACACACACACAGACATCACCTCAAAAATGTTTGATTCGTGATCAGGAATCCTTGAAACGTGTTTTCCCGTCGAAAACTCGAATTTGAATTTTCGACTCCTTCACAATACATTCCTTATTCATTATGTATATAAGGAAAGTAAAAATGTGTATCGTTGTTCCAAATAATCACAATTATAGCGTGTTGGCCTTCATTTTAGAGAAATTGAAGAAACCTTTCGATTGATACCAGGTACCATAGGGAAGTAACTTGCCCCTCCCCCCTCCGAGGGTGCTAATAGCGTTTGGAAAACAAAAATTGCATCACGGATATTTTTTACTACAATTATTGAAACTGTGAAGCTTCATGATATTGAGCCTTGAATAACCCCTTTTATGCATGATTATAGCAAAATTTGTCCTATAATGTCTTGGTAAAAAATCTGATGTGGACAACACATGACTTTCCTTATATAATGCAATGAATTTACTACTTTTACAGTTAAAACAAAATGTTATTCTTATAGCTGATACTTATATTCTTTCAAATATATTGAATTTTCTTGAATTAGTCGTCATTTTCATTGTTTTATCGTCATTTTTATCCATTTGGAGAGAGTTTCGTTAATTTGGCAACATTTAAAAATGTCCCTAAGTTGGCGACATTTCATCAAATTCGTCGCTAAAATCTCGCCAAGCGCTATGGACGAAGAAATAAATTATTCTTACAGAAGATAAATGACTATTGGCGTTCAATTACAAAAAGTATTACTCAAAGTATATTTTTTCATGAATGGAACGAGCTAGATCCACGAGAAGGATATCACAAAATTTATCGCATGGTATTAGATATGAAAATTGAACATGTTTCTCAATAGGAAATATTTTTTTTATTTTATATGATTTTTTGATAATTTTTTTGAAAAATGTGCAATATCTCGTGAACGAATCATGTTAGCGTTCCAAAATTTATGTCAATCGTTTTCTAATGAAAAATTACATAAGAAATGTCTATCTGCGTAACTTAATTGTAGGTCTTGATTTCTTGACGATTTTTTGAAAATTTCACTCGAAAATTTAGGGGGGGTTCTGAACATTCGATTGCTTATAAAAACAATAGGCTTCCAGTGTTTATTGATTGCAATTTTTGTATCACATTTCATTCGAATCGGTCCATTCGTTCGTCAGTTATCGTCTCCACACACACACTTTCACACACACATACACACACACTTTCACACACACATACACACACACATACACACACACACATATTTTCACACACACACACACACACATACAGACACCACTTCAAAACTGTTCGATTCGTGATGAGGGATTCTTGAAACGTGGTCTCCAGTCGAAGACTCGAATTTGAATTTTCGACTCCGTCACAATACTTTCTTTATACATTATGTATATAAGGAAAGTAAAAATATAAAATTTCAAATAAATTTCGAAGTTTCCGCTCGACTTTATAAAACATATACATATCTAGTTCTATATGTTGTTGACAAAGCTGAATGTAAAGTTTCATGAAAATCTATTAATATATGTGGCTGCTATAGTGTACACAAGTAGACAACCACAGATATCAGACAGACAGACCGCACCGACATCACTACAAAAATAGTCAAAATGTGTTCTGGAGGTAGGTATGAAAACACATATTGACAACAATATCTGGAATTCGAAAATTTTCGTGAAATCAATAGTAGCTCAATACTATATTCAAGAAAGTAAATCTTATACAAAGTTGCATAACATATTTGTATTAGATTTGCAGACGATAAAGATGCATTTATCGAATTCAATGCTTTTCTCCTATTTATGTATAAATGCGGTATTATTATTTATTCAAATATATTGTTGCGAACGTGCAATATTCCCTTGGCGCCTTCTCTTTTGTCTGTCTCGAAGGCCAGGCGAGGAAAACACAGTCCATGACGTTAGCATGACATGAGAATGACGTGTTACAGTGTTGCCAGGATTTCCCATTTATCAGAATGATTTCCAGATTTGGCGGTTTATTGGCGACATTTTTGCGACTTCCGAAATGTTCCAGAAACTTCATGAAATAACGATTAGTCTAGGAGATATGGAGAGATTTCAAAAATGTTCTATACAGGGCGTCCCAAAAAGATTGAAACTCGTTTTAATTCTTTACTTGTTGGAGATAAATTGGCAATGTAAATTGCAAAAATGTTGAATTTATGGCAGGAAATAAGACTACGCTAATGAAATAATCATCCCATTAATTTTCAAAAAGTTACACTTTTTAAATTTTCAATTTTTTACAAAGAATTAAAGCGCGTGTTAATCTTTTTGGGACCCCCTGTATAGAGAAACTATAAAAAAAAAAAAAAAAAAAACTCCGTTGGAGTGGAGTTGATGTGTTGACAATATACGAGCTACAGTAGGCTGTGACTTTTGTCAATGTTTTAAAAATAGTAACCGTTGTTTTGTGAAATTATCTTCGTAAGTATTTTGAGAATAATATTGCCTATTTGGTGGAAATAGTGGAGAATTTAAGTGCTGTTTGATTGCGTATTGTTCCTGTTTACTTTGCGCTTATGAATAAACGTGTTTAGTTATCCATAAATTATTACTCATTGTTGTATCCTCCGTACACACCCAAGATTCTATAGGATACATTCGTTACAATATAAATTTTTGGTACATGTTTCATCAGAAATTATAAGGAACGCACACATTTTCTGAAAATTACTTTAGTAATTAATTTTCAAGCAATTGAGTAGTAATTTTATTATGACAAAAAGTATTTCATAAATCAATATTTTAAACAGCTATGCAATTTTTTTATCTCTGATATATGATCATGAATACCATTGTAGATAATATATATGTATGATATATATGATGGATATATGATTATTGGATATATATTCATGATAAATATCCAATTATTTTTGTTTTCTTTTTCATAGTTACAAAATCAAAAAAATTACCTCCATACGTTCCGTTAAAATATTCCTTTGCTCTTATTTATACAGGCATCCATTTTTACAGCCAACAAATTATTGCGAAACAAATTCAGAACTCACCTAAAAATAAAAATAATTGCATGTTAGATAATTTATAAAGTATACATTGTTTCTAGTGATAATAAATTAATATAGTAAATACCTAATCTTTGAGAAGATTATAAAGGAACAACAACAAAAAAAAACTAAAAATTAACAAAATTATTGGACGGAATAATATGCTAAATTAGGTTCCAAGTCGGAAAATATTATTTTTGGGTATAAATAGAGGAAACAAAGACGCTGAAGTACAGTACATGGCAAATTGACATTATGACCGTAATGTAGCACTTTTTGTCAAAAAAAAACGTGCTAAACAACGATTTTGTATTTTTGAAGCTGAACATCCTCCTCAAGTATACATTTAAAAAATCATTTACCTGAGGTTTACTTGATCGAACGATTGACTCATGATGAGCAATTCAAGTCACTATCTCACTTGATAGAGCGCGTATCTTATTCATTCGGTAAATCGAATACTTTTTGTACTGCCTATTCTTACTGAACCAGTTTCTTATTCTCCACCTTTTCCTATTGGACCAGTTTCTTATTCACCGCATCTTCTTATTGGACCAGTTTCTTATTCACCGACTCTTCCTATTGGACGTTCTACCATCACATCAAATTCGAAGTATTTATCTCATCGCGAGGTAAGGTTTTTTCTTCTAATTTCACATTTCGTAAGTTTTAATGTTGAGAGCACTTGAAAAAAAAAACATTATTTACCGGAAATTTATTCATGGACTAACCAATGAACCGAATTTTATGTATTTATGTTACTTGATCTTTGTCTTTTCACGGGATCATTATCATTGTCACTTGATCTTCTTCTCTTTGTCTGTTGAATGTGTATATTATTTATTCAGAAAATCGGTCATTTTATTTTACCCCTAAATCACCAAATACTGGAAAGTTGGTCAACAGACAAACCCATCAAATGAACAATTTTACAATAGTCGATCAAACCGTAAGCCCATATTTACTGGAAGGTATTTACCATTTATTTGCAAACTATTTTGGTTTGCGGCACCCTTAAAATAGTAAATATTGGAAAACTGAAATTGGACACTTTCTATTTTTAGCAATCTATCCTTACACTAAATGCAAAGTATCTACCTTACCTCAAATTATGTTTTTTTATCATTTCAACTTTCGAATGTTTGGGTTGGCAGCACTCCTCCCCTCCACTGAAAATAAAATATCGATTTTCCCGGAGACTTTAATCAATTGTCCTGTGTATAATATTTGAAGTCTTTATACCACTTAAAAGCAGCTGTTTCTAATTTACTCTGAAAATCGAACATTTTTTGTGTGGCACCCCTAAAGTAGCAAATATTGAAGAACATTTGAACATACATTTAAACATACTGAAATTCTTTTCAAACTGTTTACTCTTACATCAAATTTAAAATCGCTCTCTCTCATCGCAAAGTATATTTTTCCGTCATTTAACCTTTCAAAAGTTTTTATGTGGAATCACCCATCTAGTGAATATTTTTTTAGAAATCCGATTTTCCCTGAAGGTTTAATCGAACAATGGACCCCTGTATTGTATTTCAAGTCTCTATCTCACTTAAAAGAAGGTGTTTCCCATTTATTCGGCAAATCGAACATATTAGGGTGCGGCACATCTCTACAGTAGCAAATATTGGGAAACGGAAATTATGCGTATTCTTCCCATCAAACGAGGTACTTTTAGATCCAATTTTAAGTTTCTATCTCATCGGGAAGTATGTTTTTCTATCATTTGACTTTTCGAACGTTTTGGTGAGGAGCACCCCATCCCTCTTCACTCTCTATTGAACATTTAAAAAAAAAATCTATTTCTATCGAACGATTTATCCACGTTCCAAATTACAAGCCTTTATCTCAATGACAAGTGCATGAAAAGGCTTGTTAGGCAGGCATACGGGTGTTAGTAAATACTTGTCAATCCCTGTTGAAAATAAACATTTCCGCAATAAGAAAAGTCTGATGTGGGCAACACATGACTTTCCTTATATAATGTAATGAATTTACTACTTTTACAGTAAAGTAAATAGGTTTTTCTTACTGTAGATACTAATATTCTTTCCAAGATATTGAATTTTCGACAATTAGTCGTCATTTTCATTGATTTAGCGTCATTTTTATCCATTTGACAAGATTTACGTTAATTTGGCAACATTTCAAAAAGTCGCCAAGTTGGCGACATTCCGCCAAATTCGGCGCCAAAATCTCGCCAAGCGTTATGGGCGAAAAAATAAGTTATTCTTACAGCAGATAAATGACTATTGGCGTTCAAATACAAAAGTATTACTCAAAGTATCTTTTTCATGAATGAAACGAGCTAGATCCACGAGAATGATGTCATCCAATTTATCGCATGGTATTACATATGAAAAGTGAACATGTTTTTCAATAGGAAATGTTTTTTTTTTATTTTATATGACTTTTTGATAATTTTTATGAAAAATGTGCAATATCTCGAGAACGGTTCATGTTAGCGTTCTGAAATTTACGTCAATCGTTTTCTAATGAAAAATTACATAAGAAATGCTTATTTGCGTAACTTTATTAGTGGTTGTGATTTTTTGACGATTTTTTAAAATTTCATTTGAAAATTTAGGGGGTTCCGAATATTCGATTGCGTATAAAAACTATAGGCTTCCAGTGTTTACGGATTGTGATTTTTGTACCAAATTTGGTTTAAATCGGTCCATTCGTTCGTCAGTTATCGTCTCCACAGACCCACTGACACACACACACACACACACACATACTTTCACACACACACACACACACACAGACATCACTCCAAAAATGTTTGATTCGTGATCATGGATGCTTGAAACGTGCTCTCCCGTCGAAAACTCGAATTCGAATTTTTGACCCCGTCACAATAATTTCCTTATACATTATGTATATAAGGAAAGTAATAAGCAAACTCTGAACAATGTAAATTCTTTAATAAGTTGATTTTCTCAGTACGTATATTTAAACTGTTCTCAGGGAATTGAAATCTCTATATCATGTAAGAATTATAATTTCTCATGCATTTACCTAATCGAGCAATTTGGTGTGAATCACACCTAAAATACCAAATATTGCAACATACTAATTTCCCTCTTTTCTTCAATTAGGACATATCAATTTACCAACTTTTAAGTTAAGCTTAGGAACTTTCAATAGTTGGAAAGACCAGTAAAAATAACTAAAAATCTAATTCGAATTTGAAAATCAAAGATGTATCGCCCCAAGTCCGTGAGTAACTAACTGTGTACCAAGTCTCATGGCCGTGCCGTGTTTAGATTTTTCGCTACAGACGACAAAAACAGATGGAAAGAGAAACATAGGAACAGATAGACAGACACACATTTTCCTTGTTATTGAAGAAGATAAACAGAATTTTTTTCATAGAAAATTTTGTATACGTTTTCGATACTGGGCCTGCTTAAGACAGCTTCATTCAATATAATACATTAAGATTTTTCAACAAATAAACAAGGTTACAAAAGTGAGATATTATTTTCCACTATAGCACAAAATAATCAAAAAGTACTTCATTATATATTAAGAATCGTTCTTTTAAATTTTTATGGGAGCAAGCAGATTTATAGTTAAAATACTTCATTTTATGAGTTCATTATCTTTCGGTATTAACTCAAGCAATGCCGGAGAATTCCTGTCTACATAAATAAAATTGAAAATATCTGTGTGTTTATTTGTGGGTGTATTTGTGTGTTTATTTATCACATCATCACAGGTGAACGACTACACCGAAGCGGATGAGATTTTCGTGATAGACTTTGTGCAGTCCCACTTAAAATTTTGCCCATATTTAGAGTTTTAAAGACCAGCGGTTATCGAGATATTAATAAACAAGAAATATTAATCATGGATAAATCATTGATTATGAAACACATTCCAACTGAAAGACAATTTTATTTAAACTTCTCTAAAATGCGATACATTCAAGAGTGATATTTTTAAATCATCGCAGTACTATAATAAACTCTTTTACTTGGAAACTTAAAACTTTGTCAAAAAAGACAATATTATAAATCGTTTGCTTTTCTTTGCAAAATAAATTAATATTTTGTTTATACTACTTATATTCCAAACTCTAGAGCTAAATAATTTTACTTTAAAAGAATTCAACAATTTTTATACAACTCATTTCCACAATCGCTTGATTTTTTTACTTTCTACATACGTTAAAATTAGGCTTCATTGTAGAAATAATCAAATTTTTGTGCTCATTTAAAACAAGAAATATTGTAATTGCGCAGGCACAGAATTTAGATACACTGATAATATGAAAAAAAAAGCGGTTATGAAAAAAATTGGTTTATGTGACGGATGCAACACTAAACATAAATACGAGTATACGCGTTCCTTAAAAATCACGATTTTCACTAAGCGATTGAAAATCGATTATATATTCTATTTTGCGATGAGTCACATGATCTCTTCATATTATATAGGTGCAATTATTATTTCATTTTTATTTAAAAAAACTATTTAACATATGTTGATGATTTTTTTTACATATTTTATGTGATAATTTGAATATTTCTTAAAATTTTCAAAGCAACTTTTAAATTTTAACTCCGCCTAAAATGTTCGAAAAATTAGGTTCCGTAGGCTTCAATGTTTTCCATTTTTCAACCATGATAAATTACCAGGAAAGATCAATCATGCATAAAGCATTGATTATGAAACACTTTCCAACTGGATTGCAATTTTATATAAACATCTCTAAAATGCGATACATTCAGCGGAGATAATTTTTTAATTATCACAGAACTACAAAAATTATTTTATTTGAACGTCATTTGATTGTAATTTGATTGTGATTTTTACGGCTGTTATAGTTCGAAAGAACAGACAGACAGATAGAATGAACAAAGTCATAAAAACTTTTCAACTATGTTGTAATGCGTTAAAAACTAATTGGGTGGTATTATTATTTTACATTATCATATGTTCCACAAACCGTCTCAACAACATACTAAAATTTCATTTTGATACGTCATTTTTACGGCAGTTATCGTGCGAACGGACAAACAAACAGACAAAATGAACAAAGAGAAACAAGAACAGTAGTCTGTTTTTAACATTTTACAACTATAAACGTATTATTAAACCTTTCATTGAGATAACATTATAGAAAATATATTTGATCAGCAAAATCTTTCGAACAAAAAAAAACAAGAAAGATCAATCATACATAAAGCATTGATTATGAAACACGTCCCAACTGAAACGAAATCCTCTGAATGCATCGCACCTCTAACATGCAATACATTCAGCAGTGATATTTTTTTAATTATCACAGTACTACAATAATTTGTTTTACTTTAAACGTCATCGAAAAAAATTAACTTTATTCAAATTGCGTCATCGAAATATGAATCGTCTGACTCTTTTTGATATTTCATTCATACACTTTTATTCCAGACTCCAGATTTAAGTAATTTTAAGTGAGAGAAGTTCAGCAATTCTTATACAACTCATCTTACAATCACTTGTTTACATTCTGCATCCATTAAAATTAGGCTTCGTTGGAGAAATAATGAAAGTTTGATGATCATTTAAACTCAAAAATATTGTATGCGTTGGCGCAGAATATAGATGCACAGAAAATACGCAAAATTGAAGCGGTTTTAGGACGAACGCAACACTAAATATAAATTTAACAGAACTTTAAAAATCACGATTTTTACTTTGGGAAAAAAAGATGGATGCCATAATTTATTTTGAAGTGGGTCACGTGATCTCTACATATTATATGGATGTAATTATTATTTTAATTTTTATTTGAAAACTACAGAACATATTTTGCTAAAAATTTTTTATATATTATACGGGATACTTTGAATATTTCCTAAAATTTTCGAAGCAAATTGTGAATTTCAACTTTGCTTAAAAAATATTTGAAAAATTGGGTCCCATAGGATTCAATGTATTTCATTTTTTTCAATCCAGGTTCAATCTAAATCTAGTTGGGTGATATTATTCATTTACATCCCCATGTATCCCACAGACCGTCTCAACAACGAACTAAAGTTTCATTTTGATAAAATCATTTTTACGGCAGTTATCTTGCGAATGGGCATACAGAATGACCAAAGTCATAAACACTTTTCAACTTGTTGTAAAGTGTTGAAAATAATGTAATATTGCTAGCTACGGAATTAAACCCTAAGTTATATATGAAAAAAAACAAGCACCACGTTGCTAATAAACGGAATTAAATCTTATGTATTATTACAGCACTTAATCTTTTTCAATTTAGATAGTAAAGTAATTTAATAAATAAATGTAATCAGAATTGAATTTTTATTGGATTCCATCCATTACGTCCTATGGGTTTAACGAGTGAAGATATTATTGATATTTTCAAATTCTTACACAATCTGTTTTATATTGGGGAAACACTTTTAAAATCCATATATTATAGTACGGGTATCTCTTCTAATACATGGGCATAATCTTCTAATCTACTAAAATATAAATAGTTCTGTCCGTCTCTGAAACGCTTAGATAGGAATTTGGCGGAATATTGGCGATTTTTGGGCGATTTTTTTATTGTTGTGAAATTGGTGAAAATGTTGTTAAATTGCTTAAATTGGCAAATCAATGAAATTAATTTTTTTTTTTGAAAGGGGATAGTATTGCAACGATGTTTCGGTAGTTTTTGTCTCAATGACACCAAATCAATGATATTAATTGCTTTTTGAAAGATAATAGTATTGCATTGATGTTTCATTAGCGTTTATCTCTTGCTGGATATAGCCAACTTGGCGACTTTTTACTGTTGCGAAATTGATGAAAATGTTGTCGAATCTCTAAAAATGTTGCCAAATTGATAAAAATATCACAAAATTGATAAAAATATCACAAAATTGATAAAAATATCACAAAATGGATAAAAATATCACACAATTGATAAAAATGATGCCAAATCAGTGACATTATTTTTTTAATGGATATACTATTGCAATGATGTTTCGGTAGATTTTGACTGTCAGTTCGACCATCCTACTTGACAAAAAATTTGGCGACCTTTTAAAATGCGGCCAAATTGCTCAAATATCGTCAAATTAACGAAAATATCGACAAATCTATAAAACTGTTGTAATATTGATAAAAATGACACCAAAGCAAAGACCCCGGCCGTCCAAATAGTTGCTCAAGTCCTTCGGATGAGTCGGACGGTCTGGGTCTTCAACCAAATCAATGATATTAATTGCGTTTTTAA
The DNA here is from genome assembly GCA_951213105.1 of Amaurobius ferox. Lineage (NCBI taxonomy): Eukaryota > Metazoa > Arthropoda > Arachnida > Araneae > Amaurobiidae > Amaurobius > Amaurobius ferox. The sequence goes on along the minus strand of OX578149.1, from coordinate 88,579,178 downwards.
GGATGAGAGTATTATAATGATATTTCGATAGCGTTTGTCTCTTAGTCCAAATGACTGTTCCACGTTCCGATAAATTTGGCGACTTTTTAAGATGCCGTCAAATTAATGAAAATGTTGCCGAATTGATAAAATGATACTAAATTAATGAAAATGACTCCTAATTAATAAAAATTTAATATTTTGCAAAACTAAGTTCAATCTCTCTGATATTTCCTGTGGGAATTAAAGAATAGTTTTTAAAATTTGTTTACAAACGGGACCAGGATGTTTTTTCTTCATATCTGCCTGTGAAAATATTTTTTGATATTGAACAGAGACTATTATAGATCTTTTAGGGAGAATTAAATTAAATATTTTAATAAAATTTTCAGAATAACAATGTCATTTAAAAAAATCTGATGTGGGCAGCACATAACTTTCCTTATATAATGCAATAAATTTATTACTTTTACAGTAAAAGAAAATAGGCTATTCCTATAGTGGATACTTATATTCTTTCCAAGATATTGAATTTTCTTCTATTAGTCGTCAATTTCATTGATTTGGCGGCATTTTTATCCATTTGGCAAGATTTTTGTTAATTTGGCAACATTTAAAAAAGTCGCCAAGTTGGCGACATTTCGCCAAATTCGTCGCCAAAATCTCGCCAAGCGTTATGGACGGAGAAATAAGTTATTCTTACAGCAGATAAATGAGTATTGGCGTCCAAATACAAAAGAATTACTCAAAGTATCTTTTCGCATGAAAGGAATGAGCTAGATCCAAGAGAATGATATCACCAAATTTATCGAATGATATTACATATGAAAAGTGAACTTATTTCTCAACACTTAATATTTTCATTAATTTACAGGATTTTTTGATAAATGTATTTGAAAATGTGCAATATCTCAAGAACGGTTAATGCTAGCGTTCTAAAGTTTGTGTCAGTCATTTTCTAAGGAAAAATTGCATAAGAAATGTGCGTAACTTTATTAAATGTTTTAATTTTTTTATGATTTTTTCAAAATTTCACTCGAAACTTTAGGGAGGTTCTGAACATTCAATTATGTTTACAAACAACAGGCTTCCAGTATTCACGGATTGTGATTTTTGTACCAAATTTCATTCAAATCGCTCCATTCGTTCGTGAGATATCGTCTCCACAGACTCACTGACACACACACACACACACAGACATTGCCTCAAAAATGTTCGATTCGTTATCAGGGATGCTTGAAACGTGCTCTCCCGTCGAAAACTCGAATTCGAATTTTTGACCCCGCCACAATACTTCCCTTATACATTATGTATATAAGGATAGTAATATTATAGGAACATGCACATAATTGGAGTTTTCATTTCTTCATATTATACATTCCGTGCGAAGATCTACTAGTTATCAATATATAGATGACTGCTAGTTATCAATATATAGATGAAGAAATGAGATTGTCAAGTACTTCCTTATCCACAAAATGTCATGAAATGATTCCATCCACCCCACAGAAATTGACAGAACTGGTTTGTGTTCCCTCACGGTTCGAGTCCTGTTACCCTTGACCGGAATCATTCTAAAATATTTTGACGTGCAGTGTAAGGAAACGTCAACGCATATTTGAGTCCTGTAATAAAGCAGAGCGGAACAAATGTGTTTTATTTTTAAAAAGGGAGTGCGAAATAAAGTCAGAGTGGAATAAATCTAAACCTTCCACACATGTAATCTAAAATTACTTGCCGTTGCCATGGTCAGAAATAAACACCTGCTACGTAAATAATGTAGATATATAAAACACAAAACCTATAAGGGGGGTTCCCCAAAAATATGAAAGATACTAGCATCCATGGACCAGTTTTACGCTCATTATGCTCTCGTCAACATCAAATAGCCGAATTGTGCAATAACCGTAAAAAAATTGCTACAAGCCACAATTTTTGCGAGCTTCTATGAGAACTGAAAATATCAGTGCTTCCACAGGGCCGGCATAAAATTCGTTTTTTCCGATTTTTGTCAAATTTTCGAAACTGGCTTATAGTATTAAAATAATTCTACATTTCAAAAATTAAACATTTATTTTTAAAACCCTCGAAATTAGAAAATAAAAGACTTAATAGTGTTCAAGGTCCTAGACGGAATTTCTGAGACATCGTTCGTAAAATAAACACCTGCGAAAAAAAGTGCTCATATTCATGCAGAATATCGCCTACTCCATAAATTGATTAAAACTTTCAAATATTTGGCAGCATCTCGGCTTTAAAAGTTCTTCGATCCAGATCCTCGGGATGGCCGGGAAATGTCAGGCAAATAAAACCGGAACGCCGTCCGGTTTAATTTGGGGACAGTACCCTTCTGTCTCTACCACCAACCTTTTGGATGGACTTATGAACCCACATATTTAACGTGTCCGTACTTCGAGTGAAAATGGGGACAGTTTGGGAAGATTCGGGAGTCGAATTCGGGTCGTTTGATTGCAAACCCGCGCACTTACCACTGAGCTGTACCACTCCTAGCTTTAAAGTTAAAAACTACTAATTCAACGTACACTAATTCAAATTTTTAAAAAAATCTCGCCGAGCCGTATTGTCCGTAGACCTTAAGCATATCTATACTGAATCAATAAGGCTCAGTGCAGGAAATGTTTCTAAACTAATTCTTATTCTTTTGCACATTTTTGCTGAACAAAAGAAATTGGAGACGCGTTTTTGATAACCGCTTATATCTAGAAAGAGATTGTGCGGTTTTATATATTTTTTCATGGGTTTGTTAAAATATTGAGGTCAAGCAGGTTGTAGAGAAAATACTTCAATTTTGTAATTCATTAATTTTATTACAGTATTATCCAGGGCAACATCGGAGTATTTCTGCTATTACTGTACAGATAAATGAATGAGAACGACATACGCTCAGTCTTCCACAAAATATCCTGAAGTGATTGCGTCTGCTTCTCGAAAATTGTCAAAACTGTTTTGTGTTTCCTCCTGCTGAGTTTGAGTCTCGTTATCCTTGACACGAATCCTTCTGAAATGTTTTGACGTGCATTGGAAGCAAACGTCAGCGCTTATTTGTGTTCCGGAACAAATATTTAATTTTTAACCGCGAGGGAAAAGGAAGGCAGACGGAGAGAAATATTAACCTTCTACTCTTCTATGAATAAAGCATACGAGTTCTTCATTGTTCATATATTATAATATGCAACAGCGAGTGAATTTTGAATTTTATGCAAAATAAATATCTTTAAGAGTGATATCACCCATATATATATATATATATATATATATATATATATATATATATATTATAGACTTTGTTATAATTGCTCTATTAAGTAATGTTCTATTGTAATATTGACACTTAATAGAACAATTATAACAAAGTCTATCTCTAAAACCATTTACCTGAATGACAATTAATACTGAATGACAATTATAATTATTCTATTAAGTGTCAATATTTAAAGTCTTCTTTAAGTAGAAGCTATGTAATTTTGCTCATTTATACTAGTGAACATATTTCAAATATATTTCAAACATATTTCAAACATATTTCAAACATATTTCAAACATTTACAGTTGGTGATTTTTGATAAGGCTGGATCTCGACAATTATATCTTATATTTGTTTGTGTATGATGTCTGTTTTACATCTTAAAAGTTGATACATTCGTATTCTATTTTGCAATATACCGGCTCTCCGGGAGTGTTGTCGCGACGCAAAGCATGCTTAACCGGGGTGAGGGGGTCACAACTCCCCCCGGCCATCTTTTGGTATATTGTTTCCATCCATACCTCTTTTCATTTTGAAAATATTTTTAATCCTCTTTTTAGTGCAGCTTTGGGCCTTTTAAGTGTGATTTCTAATGATTTTATAATATTATATTTCACGGTATTTTCATATTATATATATATATATATATATATACATATATATATATATATATATATATATATATATATATATATATATATATATATATATATATATATATATATATATATATATATATATATATATATATATATATATATATATATATATATATATATATGTTTTTATATACATATATATATATATATATATATATATATATATATAATATTAAAATAGTAAATCCAATGGTAGAATGGAAGAAGTTACTCATAATATACTATCTTAAATTTTTTAAGCCTACAGAATACAATGAAATAAAATGAAATTCAACAATAAAGAGGAAATTATAATACGCATTACAGTTCAGAAAAACGAATATATATATATATTCGTTTTCATATATATATATATATATGTGTGTGTGTGTGTGTGTGTGTGTGTGTATGTGTGTGTGTGTGTGTATGTGTGTGTGTGTATAATGATGGATAATCAGAAATGAAAATTTGATGTGAGTACCACATGACTTGCCCTGCAGATTCATATTAATATTATCTTTATTTCTTCAATAATTAATTAAATTGGGTTTAATTGCACAAAATAACAGCCAGAATTATTTTAAATTACACTGATTTTGCACTTTTAATTCAATTTTCGTTTTCATTTGATAACTGAACTTATTTTCAAAGGTGGCGTAGTAAAAATGCGAAAAAACTAAAATATGTCGAAAACGGCTTATCCTATAGTAATGGGGTTAGTCTTATTATTATATTTGTCGTCCAAATTTACGTATAAATTAAGCATTTAATTGATATAGAGCAACTCTTTTATTTTTAGATTTAACTATTTTTGCAGTCCATTTCGCAAAAAAAAACAGGTTTCTGTTATCCGAACCGTACCAAAATCTAATCAGCACCAGATTAGCCTAAAAGTGACTTATCTACCATATTTTGTGAAATTTGGTTTATTAGTTTTTCATCTACAGTCGGTACAGTAATGTTTGCGGACCATTTCGCAAAAAAAGGTATGTCCTATTGTCCCGAATAATAACAAAATCTAATCAGCGTCAGGGTCACAAGATAGGAAATTTTATAAAGTTATGTCTATTAGTTTTCCAGTTAGGTGTGGAACTAAAATCTGCACAGACAAACAGACGGACAGACAGACACACAGACACACGAAAGTCAGACTAAATATAGTTTTTTCGTGTTCTAGAGGTCCTAAAACGTTTAGATTCGTCGAAAACTCGATTTCAATACTTTCTCTATACATCACCATGTATTGCAGAAGAAGTGGAAATGAAGAAGCAAACTAAGATAAAGGTAAGTCCATATTAAATCACTGAAAGTAAAATTTTAAAATTCCTTATGAATATTCTTCATAGATACATTTCATAAAGTTCTTCAATGTCTGAATTTATAGATCTAATATATTCAAATTGAAAGCTTTTATCGTTGAAATTCCGACGAAATTTTATGTGAATGATGTATGCAGAAGATTCTCTATAAATTTGAATTTCGAAGATCATAAAACCTGCAACAAATAGGGATTTATAAACTGCATATTTTATTACTCTCAAAGTTGAAGGGTTCTTTCTACTTAAATGTTTTTACTCAAATTTGCATTTAGCATTTCCATAAGTATTAGTGCTTTTAAAACTACTGATTGCCATCTGCTTCATTATGGACTACTGTGATGTTAGAAAACATGATGAAATCATATGAAATCACAGTATATATGAAATTGAGAAAATATTTATTTATTTGTATGTTTGTTCCATACAAACTTTTTGATTTATTTTCTCTTTCAAATTTAGTATGGTCATTCTCTATTTCACTGGGATTAATCCCATCCAGTTCCTTGGACCAGAGGTTGTAGGGATATTAATAAAACAAGCGAAAGTAAATGCCACATAAAAAGCATTTTGCAGGTGATTCTTTCCAATAAATCATTTGAAGAAAATTGCATCATATAGGGAGTATTCACTGACGTCATGTTGCTCCTGCAAAGGGTAAGTAGTTTCGTAATGGCTGCTCCTGCAACGGGTAAGCAGTTTCGTAATGGATGCTCCTGCAACGGGTAAGCAGTTTCGTAATGGCTGCTCCTGCAGCGAGTAAGCAGTTTCGTAATGGCTGCTCCTGCAACGGGTAAGCAGTTTCGTGATGGATGTTCCTACAATGGGTAGGCAGTTTCGTAATGGCTGCTCCTGCAACGGGTAAGCAGTTTCGTAATGGATGCTCCTGCAACGGGTAAGCAGTTTCGAGATGGCTGTTCCTACAATGGGTAGGCAGTTTCGTAATGGCTGCTCCTGCAACGGGTAAGCAGTTTCGTTATGGCTGCTCCTGCAACGGGTAAGCAGTTTCGTAATGGCGAACAAGCAAACGTAATGACTGCATTACCTACTATGGCAAAGATTTACAATTTCTGTTGTTTGTCTTCTAATGAGAGAAAATTACAGATAAATGCTTATATCTTGCGTTTCTGAGGATCTTTTTGCTATAGATCGCAAACTTTGTAGTAAAAGCATTGATATTTATGGTCGAAAATTAGTTAGGAACATTGACATAACTTGTGTGACTGCATTTAAATGAAAACTTAAATTTGATCTATAGCGCAAATGTAAATTTTAAATTATTTTGTTTTAAAAAAAAACACATATTTACAAAGGAGGACATACTTTTTCAATGCTATATAAATTTTTGATAGCATATGCTGCAATATAAAATTTAAGAACACAAATCTTTTCAAAGAGATAAAGGCTAATTGTAACAGAAGAAATAAATTCATATATTACTTTTCGGTAAATGGATACTCTTTAAAAATATGTAGCACAACTATATTTAATATATTAGGTGAAGTACTAATACTTCGTTCAGAATATACCGATATCATTACCGTATTACATTTTCCGTGAAAATTAGGATTATGTTACAAGATAAATAATTTTGAAATGCCAATATAACGCTTTACTGAATTTCGATAAATTGTAAACTGCTATTTTTACACTTTACGCTGCCGCTACTATTTTTTAACACTTTACAACAAAGTTGAAAAGTGTTTATGACTTTGTTAACACTTTACAACAAAGTTGAAAAGTGTTTATGACTTTGTTCATTCTGTCTGTCTCTCTGTCTGCCTGTCCGTTAGCACGATAACTGCCGTAAAAATGACTTAATCAAAATGAAATTTTAGTATGTTGTTCAGACAGTCGGTAGAACATATGGGAATATAAATGAATAATATCACACAATTAGTTTTGGATTGAACCCGGGTTGAAAAAAGGAAATACATTGAGCCCTATGGGACCTAATTTTTCTAACATTTTTTAAGCGGATTTAAAATTCACAAATTGCTTCGAAAATTTTAGGTAATAGTCAAATTGTTCCATAAAATATATAAAAAAAAAATTCAGCTAAATATATTCAGTAGGTTTTTAAATAAAAATTAAAATAATAATTACACATCTTATATGAAACGATCACGTGACCATGATATGAAACGATCACATGACCCACGTCAAAATGATATATGGCATCCATCTTGTTTCAAATTCGTGATTTTTTAAAGTTCTTTTTAATTCATATTGAGTGTTGTATCCATCCTAAAACTACTTTATTTCTGCTTAAATTCTGTGCATCTACATACTAAAACAACACAATGACAATATATTTGAGTTTAAATTCTCATTCAAATTTGATTATTTCTACAACTAAGCCTATTTTTCACCTATGTAAAATGTAAACAGCAAAATATGTAGAATGAGTTGTATTAGAATTACTGTATTTCTTTAACACAAAATAATTCAGTCCATGGAGTCTGCATGGCTGATATGAATGAAATAATAATTGATTTTATAAACAGAAGGACGATTTTTTTCGATGAAGTTTTAAGCATAAAGTTTATGAATTGTAGCTCCATGGTCTTAATTTTTAAATAAAATAAATTATTATAGTATTGTGATGAATGAAATGGAGAAAGTTATGAATGAAATCCTGCTTTTATAGAGAGATCCAGGCGTGTTATTTTTTCTATGACGTCATTTGAATTAATTTCAGTTGTTTTCGATGAAGTTTTCAAATATAATAAATTATCGTAGTATTATGATAGATTTAAAAATATTACCGTGGAATGTATTGCATTTTAGAGATATTTAAACCACGCAATTTATATTTCAATGCCGTCATTTGAATGAAGTTCATTTTTTTCAATGAAGGTTTAAGTTTTCAAATATAATAAATCAATGTAGTATTGTGATAAGTTTTAAAATATTACCGAGGAATGTATTGCATTTTCGACTTTTTTAAATAAAATTGCATTGAAGTTGGAAAGTGTTTCATAATCAATGCTTTAAGCATGATTGATCTTTCTTGTTACTATCTTATCCTCGAATGTTAGTATTTTGCAGATAACTTGTATTTATATCAGTCTGGGCAAAGGGTTATTTTATTTTCAATTTAAGAAAAGGTTCAAATTCTACTTTTGTTATCGCTGTTTATCAGCATGTTCTTGGCTAACAATTCAGTATATTACTAACTGTAGGCATCAAGATGATTCAACTTTGATCGATAGAACCATATGGAGAGCAATTGTAGCACGGTATCCAGCCGCTAGAGGACAGATCTGGATTACGCCAATAATGCCTAAATTTAAAAAAAAAAGAAAAGCAATTTAATGAACCAATGAGAAATGAATTGAGTAAATAAATAAAATCCCTTCCAACTAATTTTATTCTCACTCGTTATCGTAATAATGCAGAACAAACGGCTGGCTTTTAAAAAAATCTGATGTGGGCAGCACATGACTTTCCCTGCTGACTCATATTCATTTTCTTTTCATTTCTTTAATAATTCATTAAATTGAGTTTAATTGTACAAAAAGCACTGAATTTGTTCTTTTAATTCAATGCTTGTTCATTCTATCTGTCTGTCTGTCTGTCCGTTAGCACGATAACCGCCGTAAAAATGACTTAATCAAAATGAAATTTTAGTATGTTGTTCAGACGGTCTGTAGGACCTATGGGAATATAAATAAATAATATCACCCAATTAGTTTTGGATTGAACCCGGGTTGAAAAAATGAAATACATTGAACCCTATGGGACCTAATTTTTCAAACATTTTTTAGGCGGATTTAAAATTCACAAATCGCTTCGAAAATTTTAGGTAATATTCAAATTATTCCATAAAATATATAAAAAAAAAATCAGCAAAATATATTCAGTAGTTTTTTAAATAAAAATTAAAATAATAATTACACCTCTTATATGAAGCGATCACGTGACAATGATATGAAACGATCACGTGACCAACTTCAAAATATAATACGGCATCCATCTTGTCTCAAAATCGTCATTTTTAACACTTTACAACAAAGTTGAAAAGTGTTTATGACTTTGTTCATTCTGTCTGTCTGTCTGTCTGTCTGTCTGTCCGTTAGCACGATAACTGCCGTAAAAATGAGTGTATCAAAATGAAATTTTAGTATGTTGTTCAGACGGTCTGTAGGACCTATGGGAATATAAATAAATAATATCACCCAATTAGTTTTTTATTGAACCCGGGTTGAAAAAATGAAATACATTGAACCCTATGGGACCTAATTTTTCAAACATTTTTTAAGTAAATTTAAAATTCACGAATTGCTTCGAAATTTTTAGGAAATAGTCACATTATCCCATAGAATATATAAAACAAAATTCAGTAAAATATGTTAAGTAGTTTTTTAATTAAAAAAATTATTTAATATAGGGAAAAAAACAAATTCAATTAAATTCTGACTTTGGGATATCTTCCAGAAAGAAAAGAGAGAGATATTATATAATAAATATCTCTCCATTTATTAAAACGTTTTGCATATGGGAGTGGCTTCATATTTTAAAATAATTTGGTAGATAACAATTTTTCATTTTTTTAAAATTTTATATAACTCTTCATGATAAATTTAATTGATGGCATTTTAAATGCACTTTCCTACGTCCTAGAGAGTTAAAATTTGGTACACAGCTTAAATTTGTAGAACATTTTATTCTACAGCAATTTGGTGGATCTTTAAATATAGATCATACATTTTTTTCGAAATGACCCGCAATTAACCCCCGTTCACTTTTATAAATCATTGTTGTAATATTGTTAAAAATTCTGATGTGGACAGCACATGTCTTTCCCTGCAGACTCATATTCGTTCTCTTTATTTATTCAATGATAATTTGAGTTTATCTGCACAACATAAGTATTTTAAATGACATTGAATTTACACGTTAAACTTAAATTTGGTTCTCATTTGATAACTGGACTTATTGTCAAAGGTGGCGTAGCGAAAACGCGAAAAAACTAGAATATCTCAAGAACGGCTAGTCCTAGAGTAATGGGGTTAGTCTTATTCTTTTTGTTGTCAAAAATCACATATAAAATAGGAATTTAATTGATATAATTGAGCACACGTAGTCTTTTATTTTTATATATAACGATTTTTGCTGGCCATTTCGCAAAAATAGCCCGTTCCTTTTTCCCGAATCGTAGTAGAATAACCTACAAATGATTTATATACAAAATTTTGTTAAATTTGGTATATAAATCACTTGTAGGTTATTGAAATATTATACTCCAAATTTTGTTAAATTTGGTTCATTAGTTTTTAGCTAGAGTGGATAAAGGCAATTTCTGCGGCCATTTCGCAAAGAAGGCAGATTCTTTTATTACGAATCGTACTATAATCTAATGAACATCAGGATTTCCCACAAAAACATACCTACCAAATTGTATGAAATTCGGTCCATTAGTTTTTCAATTAGAGTGGATGTAATATCCACACAGACACACAGAAACATACACAGATACACCCTTACACACACAGACGTCTTCCTAAAAGTAGTTTTTTCGTGTTCTAGAAGTCCCAAAACGTGTAGATACTTTGAAAATTCGAGTTCCGATCTTCGGCACGATTCCAATACTTTGAGTACATACACATACACATATATATTATCTGTGTATTATCTGTGTATCTAAATTCCGTGCCTATGCAATTACAATTGTTGTGATTTTAAATGATCCCTAAACTTTTATTATTTCTTCAAGGAAGCCTAATTTTAACATATGCAGAATGCAAATATCTCAAGCGATTGTAAGATGAATTACATAAGAATTGCTGAATTTTTTTCACACAAAATTATTTAGCTCTGGAGTCTGGAATACAAGTTATATGAATGAAATATTCATTGATTTTGCATAAAGAATCAGATGATTTATATTTCGATACAGTTTTAAATATTTAAGTATAATAAATTACTGTAGTTCTGTGATAATGTAAAAGATATTACCACTGAATGAATCACATTTTAGAAATTTTTAAATGCAATTACATTTCAGTTGGAAAGTGTTTCATAATCAATGCTTATGCATGATTGATCTTTCTTGTTTTAAATTTTATATAACTCTTCATGATAAATTTAATTGATGGCATTTTAAATGCACTTTCCTACGTCCTAGAGAGTTAAAATTTGGTACACAGCTTAAATTTGTTGAACATTTTATTCGACAAAAATTTGATGGATCTTTAAATATAGATCATACATATTTTTCGAAATGGCCTAAAAATAATCCCCGTTCACTTCTATAAACCATTGGTGTAATATTGTTAAAAATTCTGATGTGGACAGCACATGTCTTTCTCTGCAGACTCATATTCACGTTATCTTTATTTCTTCAATAATAATTTGAGTTTATCTGCACAAAATAACAGCCATAAGTATTTTAAATGACATTGAATTTGCACGTTAAACTTAAATTTGGTTCTCATTTGATAGATGGACTTATTGTCAAAGGTGGCGTAGCGAAAACGCGAAAAAACTAGAATATCTCAAGAACGGCTAGTCCTAGAGTAATGGGGTTAGTCTTATTCTTTTTGTTGTCAAAAATCACATATAAAATAGGAATTTAATTGATATAATTGAGCACACGTAGTCTTTTATTTTTATATATAACGATTTTTGCTGGCCATTTCGCAAAAATAGCTCGTTCCTTTTTCCCGAATCGTAGTAGAATAACCTACAAATGATTTATATACAAAATTTTGTTAAATTTGGTATATAAATCACTTGTAGGTTATTGAAATATTATACTCCAAATTTTGTTAAATTTGGTTCATTAGTTTTTAGCTAGAGTGGATAAAGGCAATTTCTGCGGCCATTTCGCAAAGAAGGCAGATTCTTTTATTACGAATCGTACTATAATATAATGAACATCAGGATTTCCCACAAAAAACATACATACCAAATTGTATGAAATTCGGTCCATTAGTTTTTCAATTAGAGTGGATGTAATATCCACACAGACACACAGAAACATACACAGATACACCCTTACACACACAGACGTCTTCCTAAAAGTAGTTTTTTCGTGTTCTAGAAGTCCCAAAACGTGTAGATCCTTTGAAAATTCGAGTTCCGATCTTCGGCACGATTCCAATACTTTGAGTACATACACATACACATATATATTATCTGTGTATTATCTGTGTATCTAAATTCCGTGCCTATGCAATTACAATAGTTGTGATTTTAAATGAACCCTAAACTTTTATTATTTCTTCAAGGAAGCCTAATTTTAACATATGCAGAATGCAAATATCTCAAGCGATTGTAAGATGAATTACATAAGAATTGCTGAATTTTTTTCACACAAAATTATTTAGCTCTGGAGTCTGGAATACAAATTATATGAATGAAATATTCATTGATTTTGCATAAAGAATCAGATGATTTATATTTCGATACAGTTTTAAATATTTAAGTATAATAAATTACTGTAGTACTGTGATAATGTAAAAGATATTACCACTGAAGGAATCACATTTTAGAAATTTTTAAATGAAATTACATTTCAGTTGGAAAGTGTTTCATAATCAATGCTTATGCATGATTGATCTTTCTTGTTAAAGTTCTTTTTAATTCATATTGAGTGCTGTATTCGTCGTAAAACCTCTTTATTTTCGCTTAAATTCTGTGCATCTACATACTGAAACAACGCAATTAAATTATATTTGAGTTTAAATGAGCATCCAACTTTGATTATTTCTCTAACGAAGCCTATTTTTCACTTATGTGAAATGTAAACAGCAAAATATGTAGGATGAGTTGTATAGGCATTGCTGTATTTTTTATCGCAAAGGAATTTAGCTCATGGAGTCTGCATAGCTGATATGAAAGAAATATTCATTGACTTTACCGATTTTTTGCGATGAAGTTTTAAGCATAGAGTACAATTACTTGTAGCTCCATGGTCTTAAGTTTTGAAATAAAATAAATTAGTTTAGTATTGTGATGAACGAAATGATTGGGAAATGAAATGATTGTGTATACACACAATTTTAGGCATGAATTTTAGCAAAAAAGGCAGGTTCTTTTATATTGAAACGTACCAAAATCTAATCTGAACTAGGGTAACCCGTAAGTAACTGACTTATAAAATTGTATGAAATCTGATCAATTAGCTTTTGAGTTAGAGTAAATACATACAATGCACAGACACACACACACAGGAGTCACTCTAAAAATATTTTTTCGTGTTCTAGAGATCCCAAAGTGTGTAGATGCATCGAAAACTCGATTTGAGATTTTCAGCACGATTCCAATCATTTTTCTATACATTATTGATGGCGATTATGTATATATATATATATATATATATATATATATATATATATATATATATATATATATATATATATTGAAATCTTGCTCAGAGATGATAAATTTAAATGCTATTAGTGATACAACCCTAATATATAGCAGCTGTTGACAGAATTGATAAAGCTAAAGTTTTGAAATTTAAGGATTATTCTTTGTCAAATATAAAATGTCTCTTCGCAATTGGAATTATGCGAGAGAAGCTAAATCGAAAGCACTTGATGCTTCAAAAATCGAACTTAGATTCTTATTCATCACTAAATGGCTTTAAAATTCAGTACAATTCCTTCTAACTTCAAAACCTGCCAAAAACTCGGCGTGTAGAAATTTCCATGTGCCAGTCTGTTTTGTCACATTTTTCGAGTAGCATTTGGGAAAACAAAGGCAAACACAGGATTTTTTATCTGTGGTTATCTATTATCTTTCTTTGATTCCCGAAAGGGGTTTTGCTTCAAACCAGTTGCAAAGATAACTCCGCTATTTACTTTGGATATTCATATGTAGAGATACGCAAGAAAAATCCGCAACATAGCTCTTAATAACAATCAAATTAGTAAAAGAATTGAAGACTAAAACGATCTAAAGCGTAATAAATTATTATATTTACATTTTCGTGAATGCTAGCGTATAATGTTTTCTTTAAGTATTTTTATCTAATTAAAAAGAAATGTACCAAACTGCACAAAACTCTATATCACAATACAAAAATGAAAACTTTCACACTTTCAGAGACTATTTATCTCATTCCTTTTTATCAGATTTTGGAATAATTATGTTTCCTATTTTTAACTGATTTTAACACATTTTTGTACCGCCATCATAAGCAAATCTAATCGGTTCAGACCAGTCTAGGGTAATTTCGGGACAGATGTCGCATCCGGTATAGATTGAGCCCCTCCACACCCCACTAATTCCTAACTTCGAGGAGTAATTAAGTAGAGAAAGCCTCGGCAACCCTAACGAAAGACAAACAGTTATCATGTGACTTCAGGGACTCTTCCCGCTCAGAGCTTTCCGTTTCCCCTGTAGTTCAATTGGAGAAGGTGAATGGCAAAGCGTTCTTGAAAGACAAAAATATAATCATCATAAGCAAATATAATCGTTTCAGACCAGTGTAGGGTAATTTCGGGATAGATGCAGCGTTTGGTATAGATTGAGAACCTCCCCACCCCACTAGTTCTGCAGCATCCGGTATAGATTGAGAACCTCCCCACCCCACTAGTTCTGCAGCATCCGGTATAGATTGAGAACCTCCCCACCCCACTAGTTCTGCAGCATCCGGTATAGATTGAGAACCTCCCCACCCCACTAGTTCTGCAGCATCCGGTATAGATTGAGAACCTCCCCACCCCACTAGTTCTGCAGCATCCGGTATAGATTGAGAACCTCCCCACCCCACTAGTTCTGCAGCATCCGGTATAGATTGAGAACCTCCCCACCCCACTAGTTCTGCAGCATCCGGTATAGATTGAGCACCTCCCCACCCCACTAGTTCTGCAGCATCCGGTATAGATTGAGAACCTCCCCACACCACTAGTTCTGCAGCATCCGGTATAGATTGAGCACCTCCCCACCCCACTAGTTCTGCAGCATCCGGTATAGATTGAGCACCTCCCCACCCCACTAGTTCTGCAGCATCCGGTATAGATTGAGCACCTACCCACTCCACTAGTTCTGCAGCATCCGGTATAGATTGAGAACCTCCCCACCCCACTAGTTCTGCAGCATCCGGTATAGATTGAGAACCTCCCCACCCCACTAGTTCTGCAGCATCCGGTATAGATTGAGAAAATCCCCACCCCACTAGTTCTGCAGCATCCGGTATAGATTGAGCACCTCCCCACCCCACTAGTTCTGCAGCATCCGGTATAGATTGAGCACCTACCCACTCCACTAGTTCTGCAGCATCCGGTATAGATTGAGAACCTACCCACCCCACTAGTTCTGCAGCATCCGGTATAGATTGAGAACCTCCCCACCCCACTAGTTCTGCAGCATCCGGTATAGATTGAGAACCTCCCCACCCCACTAGTTCTGCAGCATCCGGTATAGATTGAGAACCTACCCACTCCACTAGTTCTGCAGCATCCGGTATAGATTGAGAACCTACCCACCCCACTAGTTCTGCAGCATCCGGTATAGATTGAGCACCTCCCCACCCCACTAGTTCTGCAGCATCCGGTATAGATTGAGAACCTCCCCACCCCAATAGTTCTGCAGCATCCGGTATAGATTGAGAACCTCCCCACCCCACTAGTTCTGCAGCATCCGGTATAGATTGAGAACCTCCCCACCCCACTAGTTCTGCAGCATCCGGTATAGATTGAGCACCTCCCCACCCCACTAGTTCTGCAGCATCCGGTATAGATTGAGCACCTCCCCACCCCACTAGTTCTGCAGCATCCGGTATAGATTGAGCACCTACCCACTCCACTAGTTCTGCAGCATCCGGTATAGATTGAGCACCTCCCCACCCCACTAGTTCTGCAGCATCCGGTATAGATTGAGCACCTACCCACTCCACTAGTTCTGCAGCATCCGGTATAGATTGAGAACCTCCCCACCCCACTAGTTCTGCAGCATCCGGTATAGATTGAGAACCTACCCACCCCACTAGTTCTGCAGCATCCGGTATAGATTGAGCACCTCCCCACCCCACTAGTTCTGCAGCTTCCGCTATAGATTGAGAACCTCCCCACCCCACTAGTTCTGCAGCATCCGGTATAGATTGAGAACCTACCCACTCCACTAGTTCTGCAGCATCCGGTATAGATTGAGAACCTACCCACTCCACTAGTTCTGCAGCATCCGGTATAGATTGAGCACCTCCCCACCCCACTAGTTCTGCAGCATCCGGTATAGATTGAGAACCTCCCCACCCCACTAGTTCTGCAGCATCCGGTATAGATTGAGAACCTACCCACCCCACTAGTTCTGCAGCATCCGGTATAGATTGAGAACCTCCCCACCCCACTAGTTCTGCAGCATCCGGTATAGATTGAGAACCTCCCCACCCCACTAGTTCTGCAGCATCCGGTATAGATTGAGCACCTACCCACTCCACTAGTTCTGCAGCATCCGGTATAGATTGAGAACCTCCCCACCCCACTAGTTCTGCAGCATCCGGTATAGATTGAGCACCTACCCACTCCACTAGTTCTGCAGCATCCGGTATAGATTGAGAACCTCCCCACCCCACTAGTTCTGCAGCATCCGGTATAGATTGAGCACCTCCCCACCCCACTAGTTCTGCAGCATCCGGTATAGATTGAGCACCTCCCCACCCCACTAGTTCTGCAGCATCCGGTATAGATTGAGCACCTACTCACTCCACTAGTTCTGCATCATCCGGTATAGATTGAGAACCTCCCCACCCCACTAGTTCTGCAGCATCCGGTATAGATTGAGCACCTCCCCACCCCACTAGTTCTGCAGCATCCGGTATAGAATGAGAACCTCCCCACCCCACTAGTTCTGCATCATCCGGTATAGATTGAGAACCTCCCCACCCCACTAGTTCTGCAGCATCCGGTATAGATTGAGCACCTCCCCACCCCACTAGTTCTGCAGCATCCGGTATAGATTGAGCACCTACCCACTCCACTAGTTTTGCAGCATCCGGTATAGATTGAGCACCTCCCCACCCCACTAGTTCTGCAGCATCCGGTATAGATTGAGCACCTCCCCACCCCACTAGTTCTGCAGCATCCGGTATAGATTGAGCACCTCCCCACCCCACTAGTTCTGCAGCATCCGGTATAGATTGAGCACCTCCCCACCCCACTAGTTCTTCAGCATCCGGTATAGATTGAGCACCTCCCCACCCCACTAGTTCTGCAGCATCCGGTATAGATTGAGAACCTCCCCACCCCACTAGTTCTGCAGCATCCGGTATAGATTGAGCACCTCCCCACCCCACTAGTTCTGCAGCATCCGGTATAGATTGAGAACCTCCCCACCCCACTAGTTCTGCAGCATCCGGTATAGATTGAGCACCTCCCCACCCCACTAGTTCTGCAGCATCCGGTATAGATTGAGCACCTCCCCACCCCACTAGTTCTGCAGCATCCGGTATAGATTGAGCACCTCCCCACCCCACTAGTTCTGCAGCATCCGGTATAGATTGAGAACCTCCCCACCCCACTAGTTCTGCAGCATCCGGTATAGATTGAGAACCTCCCCACCCCACTAGTTCTGCAGCATCCGGTATAGATTGAGAACCTCCCCACCCCACTAGTTCTGCAGCATCCGGTATAGATTGAGCACCTCCCCACCCCACTAGTTCTGCAGCATCCGGTATAGATTGAGAACCTCCCCACCCCACTAGTTCTGCAGCATCCGGTATAGATTGAGAACCTCCCCACCCCACTAGTTCTGCAGCATCCGGTATAGATTGAGAACCTCCCCACCCCACTAGTTCTGCAGCATCCGGTATAGATTGAGAACCTCCCCACCCCACTAGTTCTGCAGCATCCGGTATAGATTGAGCACCTCCCCACCCCACTAGTTCTGCAGCATCCGGTATAGATTGAGAACCTCCCCACCCCACTAGTTCTGCAGCATCCGGTATAGATTGAGCACCTCCCCACCCCACTAGTTCTGCAGCATCCGGTATAGATTGAGCACCTCCCCACCCCACTAGTTCTGCAGCATCCGGTATAGATTGAGAACCTCCCCACCCTACTAGTTCTGCAGCATCCGGTATAGATTGAGAACCTCCCCACCCCACTAGTTCTGCAGCATCCGGTATAGATTGAGCACCTCCCCACCCCACTAGTTCTGCAGCATCCGGTATAGATTGAGCACCTCCCCACCCCACTAGTTCTGCAGCATCCGGTATAGATTGAGCACCTCCCCACCCCACTAGTTCTGCAGCATCCGGTATGGATTGAGCACCTCCCCACCCCACTAGTTCTGCAGCATCCGGTATAGATTGAGAACCTCCCCACCCCACTAGTTCTGCAGCATCCGGTATAGATTGAGCACCTCCCACCCGACTAGTTCTGCAGCATCCGGTATAGATTGAGCACCTCCCCACCCCACTAGTTCTGCAGCATCCGGTATAGATTGAGAACCTCCCCACCCCACTAGTTCTGCAGCATCCGGTATAGATTGAGCACCTCCCCACTCCACTATTTCTGCAGCATCCGGTATAGATTGAGCACCTCCCCACCCCACTAGTTCTGTAGCATCCGGTATAGATTGAGCACCTCCCCACCCTACTAGTTCTGCAGCATCCGGTATAGATTGAGCACCTCCCCACCCCACTAGTTCTGCAGCATCCGGTATAGATTGAGCACCTCCCCACCCCACTAGTTCTGCAGCATCCGGTATAGATTGAGCACCTCCCCACCCCACTAGTTCTGCAGCATCCGGTATAGATTGAGCACCTCCCCACCCCACTAGTTCTGCAGCATCCGGTATAGATTGAGCACCTCCCCACCCCACTAGTTCTGCAGCATCCGGTATAGATTGAGCACCTCCCCACCCCACTAGTTCTGCAGCATCCGGTATAGATTGAGCACCTCCCCACCCCACTAGTTCTGCAGCATCCGGTATAGATTGAGCACCTCCCCACCCCACTAGTTCTGCAGCATCCGGTATAGATTGAGCACCTCCCCACCCCACTAGTTCTGCAGCATCCGATATAGATTGAGCACCTCCCCACCCCACTAGTTCTGCAGCATCCGGTATAGATTGAGCACCTCCCCACCCCACTAGTTCTGCAGCATCCGGTATAGATTGAGAACCTCCCCACCCCACTAGTTCTGCAGCATCCGGTATAGATTGAGCACCTCCCCACCCCACTAGTTCTGCAGCATCCGGTATAGATTGAGCACCTCCCCACCCCACTGTTTCTGCAGCATCCGGTATAGATTGAGCACCTCCCCACCGCACTAGTTCTGCAGCATCCGGTATAGATTGAGCACCTCCCCACCCCACTAGTTCTGCAGCATCCGGTATAGATTGAGCACCTCCCCACCCCACTAGTTCTGCAGCATCCGGTATAGATTGAGCACCTCCCCACCCTACTAGTTCTGCAGCATCCGGTATAGATTGAGCACCTCCCCACCCCACTAGTTCTGCAGCATCCGGTATAGATTGAGCACCTCCCCACCCCACTAGTTCTGCAGCATCCGGTATAGATTGAGCACCTCCCCACTCCACTAGTTCTGCAGCATCCGGTATAGATTGAGCACCTCCCACCCGACTAGTTCTGCAGCATCCGGTATGGATTGAGCACCTCCCCACCCCACTAGTTCTGCAGCATCCGGTATAGATTGAGAACCTCCCCACCCCACTAGTTCTGCAGCATCCGGTATAGATTGAGAACCTCCCCACCCCACTAGTTCTGCAGCATCCGGTATAGATTGAGCACCTCCCCACCCCACTAGTTCTGCAGCATCCGGTATAGATTGAGCACCTCCCCACCCCACTAGTTCTGCAGCATCCGGTATAGATTGAGAACCTCCCCTCCCCACTAGTTCTGCAGCATCCGGTATAGATTGAGAACCTCCCCACCCCACTAGTTCTGCAGCATCCGGTATAGATTGAGCAACTCCCCACCCCACTAGTTCTGCAGCATCCGGTATAGATTGAGCACCTCCCCACCCCACTAGTTCTGCAGCATCCGGTATAGATTGAGCACCTCCCCACCCCACTAGTTCTGCAGCATCCGGTATAGATTGAGCACCTCCCCACCCCACTAGTTCTGCAGCATCCGGTATAGATTGAGCACCTCCCCACCCCTCTAGTTCTGCAGCATCCGGTATAGATTGAGCACCTCCCCACCCCACTAGTTCTGCAGCATCCGGTATAGATTGAGCACCTCCCCACCCCACTAGTTCTGCAGCATCCGGTATAGATTGAGCACCTCCCCACCCCACTAGTTCTGCAGCATCCGGTATAGATTGAGAACCTCCCCACCCCACTAGTTCTGCAGCATCCGGTATAGATTGAGCACCTCCCCACCCCACTAGTTCTGCAGCATCCGGTATAGATTGAGCACCTCCCCACCCCACTAGTTCTGCAGCATCCGGTATAGATTGAGCACCTCCCCACCCCACTAGTTCTGCAGCATCCGGTATAGATTGAATACCTCCCCACCGCACTAGTTCTGCAGCATCCGGTATAGATTGAGCACCTCCCCACCCCACTAGTTCTGCAGCATCCGGTATAGATTGGGCACCTCCCCACCCTACTAGTTCTGCAGCATCCGGTATAGATTGAGCACCTCCCCACCCCACTAGTTCTGCAGCATCCGGTATAGATTGAGCACCTCCCCACCCCACTAGTTCTGCAGCATCCGGTATAGATTGAGCACCTCCCCACCCCACTAGTTCTGCAGCATCCGGTATAGATTGAGCACCTCCCCACCCCACTAGTTCTGCAGCATCCGGTATAGATTGAGCACCTCCCCACCCCACTAGTTCTGCAGCATCCGGTATAGATTGAGCACCTCCCCACCCCACTAGTTCTGCAGCATCCGGTATAGATTGAGCACCTCCCCACCCCACTAGTTCTGCAGCATCCGGTATAGATTGAGCACCTCCCCACCCCACTAGTTCTGCAGCATCCGGTATAGATTGAGCACCTCCCCACCCCACTAGTTCTGCAGCATCCGATATAGATTGAGCACCTCCCCACCCCACTAGTTCTGCAGCATCCGGTATAGATTGAGCACCTCCCCACCCCACTAGTTCTGCAGCATCCGGTATAGATTGAGAACCTCCCCACCCCACTAGTTCTGCAGCATCCGGTATAGATTGAGCACCTCCCCACCCCACTAGTTCTGCAGCATCCGGTATAGATTGAGCACCTCCCCACCCCACTGTTTCTGCAGCATCCGGTATAGATTGAGCACCTCCCCACCGCACTAGTTCTGCAGCATCCGGTATAGATTGAGCACCTCCCCACCCCACTAGTTCTGCAGCATCCGGTATAGATTGAGCACCTCCCCACCCCACTAGTTCTGCAGCATCCGGTATAGATTGAGCACCTCCCCACCCTACTAGTTCTGCAGCATCCGGTATAGATTGAGCACCTCCCCACCCCACTAGTTCTGCAGCATCCGGTATAGATTGAGCACCTCCCCACCCCACTAGTTCTGCAGCATCCGGTATAGATTGAGCACCTCCCCACTCCACTAGTTCTGCAGCATCCGGTATAGATTGAGCACCTCCCACCCGACTAGTTCTGCAGCATCCGGTATGGATTGAGCACCTCCCCACCCCACTAGTTCTGCAGCATCCGGTATAGATTGAGAACCTCCCCACCCCACTAGTTCTGCAGCATCCGGTATAGATTGAGAACCTCCCCACCCCACTAGTTCTGCAGCATCCGGTATAGATTGAGCACCTCCCCACCCCACTAGTTCTGCAGCATCCGGTATAGATTGAGCACCTCCCCACCCCACTAGTTCTGCAGCATCCGGTGTAGATTGAGCACCTCCCCACCCCATTAGTTCTGCAGCATCCGGTATAGATTGAGAACCTCCCCACGTCACTAGTTCTGCAGCATCCGGTATAGATTAAGCACCTCCCCACCCCATTAGTTCTGCAGCATCCGGTATAGATTGAGCACCTCCATACCCCACTAGTTCTGCAGCATCCGGTATAGATTGAGAACCTCCCCACCCCACTAGTTCTGCAGCATCCGGTATAGATTGAGAACCTCCCCATCCCACTAGTTCTGCAGCATCCGGTATAGATTGAGCACCTCCCCAACCCACTAGTGCCTAAACTTACCGTAAGATGGTAATGCACTAAACACCAATGGTGTACCATTTAGTGTTTCAAATGTGTTCGATAATAGTGTTATGTCCCTGTGCCTTTTTCCACCTGAAATTGACAAATATCTAAGATGAACTGTAGGATTTATCATGAAATATTTTGTTGTGCTACCACAGATTTTAAATTATATCTAAAACACAGTATGCCAAGTAAATTACAGCTAAAACACAGAAATGTAAGTGGATTCCTTATTTGAGCGAAGCATAGTCTTCGCGTAGAGTGTTTTTATTGTGATTTCACCATGTTTGAAACCAAGTTCAGGAAACCGTGAGGTGTTACATTTCTCGTCTAGAAATGGGTACACTCGAATTATTTGAAAAATAAGTAAAATTTTCATAATTATGTTATTAAATCGATTTTCATCCTACTCCGTTGTTCATTAATGTCATTATATTGTCTGTATTCTTAACTGAGTTTAAAATAAAAAGGCAAACATTTCTCGGATGTAGTCAATTTTTATATTTTACAAAATTGCAATTTCAGGGCTTCTATCATTTTTATACTATTTAACTATACATATTTTTTGAAGAAAAATATGTGGTATGTCAATTAAAATTCGTTTATGTTAAAGTTTCCCTTTTGGTGCGGCGTAACATCCGACTAATCCGGCAGAGATGCCGCAATGAAGGGGTTTATAAAATAAATTATAATAGCTTATTGAGTATTTTATAAAATTCTAATACATATGCTTACTAAATGTTAATAAATTATTATGATTGCATAAGTTACTTGTTTGTGCACCATGGGTCTCAGAATATTGATTTACAAAAAATGGTGTGTCATATATCCCGGATTAATCCTATATGATTCCGTTTGACGCTTTAATGCCTCTAATTCCACGCGATGTCATGGCGTTAAAATTCCAGCCCCTGCGGTAAGGAGGTAGAATCCCGGTACTTGTTCCGGTTGGAATATTTCCACGTGCCCCTTGACTCTTCACTAGATATCGACATTGTAAATTAGTATAATGAAAATATTTATGAAACTGTAACTAGAATCCTGAGTTGGTCGATTTTGATCCAACTAACACCCACAATAAAGAAAACTGCCGACCCATAAACCACACCAGTAGTCAAGAAATTAGAGACCCGCAACCGAACCCTGCGAGTCGGAGTATGACACAAATACCCGAAACGCGGCTTTCAATGACATTATATTTTAAAATTCTATTCACTAGTTTTTGAATTCCGTAGTTCATGTATTTATCCAATTACTCTCACAAAACAAAATGTAATGAGGTCTAACACTTAAAAATAATGTTTGCGTCTAGTTCAGCATTTGCCCCATATCATTATGAAAAAAAATCTGATGTGGGCAACACATGACTTTCCTTATATAATGTACTGAATATACTACTTTTACAGTAAAAATTTGGGTTTTTTTTATAGTAGATACTAATATTCTTTCCAAGATATTGAATTTTCGACAATTAGTCGTCATTTTCATTGATTTAGCGTCATTTTTATCCATTTCGCGAGATTTTCGTTAATTTTTCAAAAAGTCGTCAAGTTGGCGGCATTCCGCCAAATTCGTCGCCAAAATCTCGCCAAGCGTTATGGACGAAGAAATAAGTTGTTCCTATAGCAGATAAAAGACTATCGGCGTTCAAATACCAAAGTATTACTCAAAGTATCTTTTTTCATGAATGGAACGAGTTAGATCCACGAGAATGATGTCACATAATTTATCGTATGGTATTACATATGAAAAGTGAACATGTTTCTCAGTAGGAAATATTTTTTTTTCACTTTAAATGACTTTTTAATAATTCTTTTGAAAAATGTGCAATATCTCGAGAACGGTTCATGTTAGCGCTCTAAAATTTATGTCAGTCGTTTTCTAATGAAAAATTACATAAGAAGTATAAACGTAACTTTATTAGTGGTTTTGATTTTTTGACGATTTTTTCAAAACTTTATTCAAAAATTTAGGGGGATTCTGTACATTCGATTACGTATAAAAACAATAGGCTTCCAGTGTTTACGGATTGTGATTTTTGTACCAAATTTGGTTCGAATCGGTCCATTTGTTCGTCAGTTATCGTCTCCACAGACTCACTGACACACACACACACACACACACACACAGACATCACTTCAAAAATGTTTGATTCGTGATCAGGGATGCTTGAAACGTGCTCTCCCGTCGAAAACTCGATTTCGTATTTTCGACCCCGTCACAATACTTTCCTTATACATTATGTATATAAGGAAAGTAATAAATGAAACCTGACCTGCAACTTGAAGAATATAAGAAACCCGACTCGAAACTTACTCACAAAGCGAGTAACTGTGGGTACCCTATCCAATGCAGGACTCTAACAGTGACGATTTTCATACTAAATCATTGTCTGCATGATTAACAATTGATTTTTAATATATTGCTTCATGTTAATAAACGTACACTTAGTACGCGTTTCTGTTATTACCGTATAGGCATGCGCTGAAATTTTCAGAGCACAGCGTGCATAATTTTTATACCAAACTTTTCAACAACTAATTCGGTCTGTAAAAGATTGACATATATCACATCTGTAAATACCCATTGCATTCGATGTATTGTTTGCACATTTGCATACTTGCACAATGTCTTTTACGGACAGATTACCAAAATTTCACCCGAAAACGCATCGTGTTTAAATTTGCATATAAAATGTTAAACTTCACCACAATGGCAATGTTGCAAAATTTTTAGAGTTTTTTAAAGTTATTGTTGGACACCACTTTGGGTAACCGATTGTGCTACGTAGCTTACGAAAATGGAATGCTTCTTATTATTATGATTGAACTTGGTAAAAAAAAATAGTACACACGTAGACTTTTAGCAGAACTATTTATAACTATGTACAATACTTTCTGTGCGAAAGATAAGAAAAACTTGAGCAGCATAAAAAAGCACAAATAACACAATAATGCAGAATACTGCTGTTTAGAAGGATACGCCAGATCCCTTTTGCAGTGCAAGCGAGTCAACAACACCGAAGTTCAAAAGAGGAATCGGAGCCATAGATCTACAGAAAAAGAAGCCATAGATCTACAGAAGAAGCTGGAGGTATTGTAAACCTAAGACCTGGATTAAGAGAGAGAGCCAATCAGAAAACAACATGAAGAACCGCCCAGCTAATCCGAAGCGAGAAGAAACACACGAGATCTGACTATCCGGTCACCCAACCTGCTGCTCATACTTTGGAGTGAGTCGGGTAACTCGGGTCTTCAAAACGATCTGATTATGTGTCAAAACACAACAGGAATATCCCTACAAGACGACTCAAGTCAGAACAAGAATACCTGGACCCTAAAGACAAAATAATTTAAGACGACATAAAAGAACTCCAAAGGAATAGAATGAAAAAATCTGATGTGGGCAGCACATGACTTTCCCTGCAGACTTATATACACATTCTCTTATTTTAATTAAATTTAATTCACTAATTCGATTTTCGTTCTCATTTGGTAACTGGACTCATTTTCAAAGGTGGCGTAGAGAACAAAACAAAAACAAAAATATCTCGAGAACGGCTAGTCCTAGTTTAATGGCATTGGTCTTATTCTTTTCTTCGTTAAAAATTACGTGTAAAACAAGCATTTAATGGATATATTTCAGCATACGTAGTTTTTTATTTTAAGTTTTGTCGATTTTTGCGGGCCATTTTGCAAAAAAAGGCAGGTTACTTTTTTCCGAATCTTACCAAAATCTAATCAGCACCAAGGTGTCCCACAGGTAACTTATCTACCAAATTTTGTTTAATTCGGTCCTTTAGTTTTTCAACAAGCTTTTACGGGTCATTTCGCAAAAAAAGGCGGGTTTTTTTTATCTCGAATCATACTCAAAACTAATCAGCACCAGATCCGCCCATAGGTGATATACCTATCAAATTTTATGAAATTCGGCCAATTAGTTTTTTAGTTAGAGTGGATACAAAATCTGCACAGAAAGACAGACATACAGACACACACACAGACGTCACGCTAAAAATAGTTTTTTCGTATTCTAGAGGTCTCGAAACGTGTAGATCCGTCGAAAACTCGAGTTGCGATTTTCGGCATCATTCCAATACTTTCCCTATACATTACCATATATTGCAGAGAAAGTAAAAATCTGATGTGGGCAGCACATGACTTTCCCTGCAGACTTATATCCATGCTCTCTTTATTTTAATTAAATTTATTTCACTTTTAATTCAATTTTCGTTCTCATTCGGTAACCGGACTTATTTTCAAAGGTGGCGTAGAGAAAATACGAAAAATTAAATATCTCGAGAACGGCTAGCCCTAATGTAATGGGGTTGGTCTTATTCTTTTCTTCGCTAAAAATTACGTAATAAACAAGTATTCAATGGATATATTTGAGCATACGTAGTTCCTTAGTTTAGATTTGGACGATTTTTGCGGGCCATTCTGCAAAAAAAGGCAGGTTATTTTTTTCTGAATCGTACCAAAATCTAATCAGCACCAGGGTGACCTATACGTGACTTATCTACCGAATTTTGTGAAATTCGGTCCATTAGTTCTTCAGCTACAGGGGATACAAGCTTTTGCGGGCCATTTCACAAAAAAGGCGGGTTCTTTTATTCCGAATCGTACCCAAAACTAATCCGCACCAGCCCCGCCCACAAGTGACTTACCTACAAAATTTTGTGAAATTCGGTCCATTAGTTTTTTAGTTAGAGTGGATACAAAATCTGCACAGACAGACACACAGACACACAGACACACAGACAGACAGACACACACAGACGTCACGCTAAAAATGGTTTTTTCGTATTCTAGAGGTCTCGAAACGTGTAGATCCGTCGAAAACTCGAGTTGCGATTTTCGGCATGATTCCAATACTTTCCCTATACATTACCATGTATTGCAGGGAAAGTAAAAAGGAGGAAGTTTACGGGGCATTCTGCGAGATTAATTTGTGTTTGTGTAAAAGTTATTTTTAACAACTTTGTGTAATTTTTTCCACAGTTTGCCCAATTTAAATACAATCGCTTTTTCCATAACGAACTTGGCCTGTAAAACATTAATATGGATCACATAAACAAATTTCATAAAAATCGGTTGAGTTTTAGAAAAGTTATCATCGTACATAACTGTCTGACAGACAAAACAAACCCTCTCCAACTCAAAAATGCAAGGTTCAGTGGCTTAACCCTCTTGCTTTATATAAGGTGCATCAATGAAAAGAAAAGTTGACAGCAGAATTTAAATATTAAGAGAAATCAAGAATAAAACATCTCACTGATACCTAATCTTATAAATGTATTATGTTTACTGCTTACGTTTTATGTATTTTTTTAAATGCTTTACTGACGTGAAAACGCTATTATCTAAATTACACTGATTAGTCTAACGGAGCTAAAGAATGTAAATTAATGTGTCTGCAGAGAGCTTTTTTTGCTTACGAATTCGATTGTCAGTGTAACCCTTAATTAAACATGGTAAATGTGACTAAATAAACAGCACATCTTTTAAAACTTACACAAGCTATTTTTTGGAGTGAGTTTCTATTGCAATTTAAGAAAATTTTTTTTTTTTTGCAAACATTGCCAATGTCTTTATTTGAAACTTCAAACGGACGATTCACAGCGGACAATACAGCAACAATTCGTATTTTTCTATACGAATTTGGGTTTAAAAAGTTATTAATTAAAATTGGAGTTAACAGCTTTAAGTAGTACACCTATTACTTTCCTTATATACATATTGTATAAGGAAAGTATTGCGACGGTGTCGAAAATTCGAATTCGAGTTTTCGACGAGAGAGCACGTTTCAAGCATCCCTCATCACGAATCAAACATTTTTGAGATGATGTATGTGTGTGTGAGTGTGTGTGTGAAAGTGTGTGTGTGTGTGCGTGTGTGTGTGTGTGTGTGTGAGTCAGTGAGTCTGAGGAGACGATATCTCACGAACGAATGGAGCGAGTCGAATTAAATTTGGTACGAAAATCACAATCCGTGAATACTGGAAGCCTACTGTTTTTAAACGTAATCGAATGTTCAGAACCCCCGTAAATTTTCTAGTTAAATTTTGGAAAAATCATCAAAAAATCGAAACCTTTAATAAAGTGACGTAAATAGACATTTCTTATGTAATGTTTCATTACAAAACGATTGATATAAATTTTAAACGTTAACATGTACCGTTCTCGAGATATTGCACAGTTTTCAAAAAAAATTTCAAAAAGTTATATAAAATAAAAAAAAAACATATTACCTATTGAGAAACATGTTCACTTTTCATTTGTAACACCATGCGATAAATTGGATGACATCATTCTCGTGGATTTAGCTTGTTCCATTCATGAAAAAATATACTTTGAGTAATACTTATGTATTTGAAGGTCAATAGTGATTTAACTGCTGTAAGAATAACTTATTTCTCCGTCCATAACTCTTGGCGAGATTTTGGCGACGAATTTGGCGGAAAGTCGCCAGCTTGGCGATGTTTTTATTTTTTGCCAAATTAACAAAAATCTCGCCAAATGGATAATAATGACGCCAAATCAATGAAAATGACGGGTAATTGAAGAAAATTCAATATGTTCGAAAGAATATAAGTATCTACTATGAGAATAACATTTTTTTAACTGTAAAAGTAGTAAATTCATTGCATTATATAAAGAAAGTCATGTGTTGCCCACATTAGATTATTTTTTTATTGTAATACTAGTAAATCCATTGCATTATATAAGGAAAGTCATCTGCTGCCCACATCAGATTTTATTTTACTGTAAAAGTAGTAAATTCATTGCATTATATAAGGAAAGTAATGTGCTGCCCACATTATATTTTTTCATTTTTATTTATAATTTAGTAAACAAATTAAAATGAATACCACTGCGTGCATTTAATCGATATATCTTGCGTTTTTGATATTTGAACTTATTTTTCATGAAGTTAAAAATATACATAATATGCAATATATTTATATATATTTCAGCATTGTGTGTACTTCAGGCATTTAAACACTTGAAACCATGGAAGATAAGGAAAAACGTAGTCTATAGAAAAACGTAGAAAAACATAGTCATATCTAAAGTATGGTCAGTAATAATTTACAACAAAATTTTAATATTAAAAGAATAATATACTTATATATAGCCTTCAAATATTTATATAATACTAAATATTAAACTTGTCATATGACGGCCTGCATAAAGGAATGAAACAGCCAGCATATATTCTTGCTGCCCAACTGCAAATCTTTCCCACCTGATATTTTCGCACACATAAAACAAAGCTCCTCTTTTCTCAATATAAGAAACTAATATCAAGCCTGTTAAAAGCAATTAAAATAACACTGCTAACAAGTTGAACTACAACTTGAAAAATCGTTTCACCAAATGATAACAATTACAGCATGTTATTTTACAGTTTAATGGACTTGAAATAATATTTCGATTGATACCCAGTTTGACAATGAACCCCAGAGGTAATTTGCTCCCCACCTCACCCCCAAATGGAGCTGATGACTTCACAAACACAAAAATCTGATGTGGGCAGCACATGACTTTCCTGACTTTCCTTATATAATGCAATGAATTTACTACTTTTACAGTTAAAAAATATTATTCTTATAGTAGATATTTATATTCTTTCCAAGATATTGAATTTTCGTCAATGAGTCGTCATTTTCATTAATTCAGCGTCATTTTTATTTGTATGGCGAGTTTTTCATTAATTTAGCAATGTTTAAGAAAATCGCAAAGTTGGCGACATTCCACCAAATTCGTCGCCAAAATCTTGACAAGCGTTATGGACGGAGAAATAAGTTATTCTTACAGCAGATAAATGACTATTGGCGTTCAAATACAAAAGTATTACTCAAAGTGTCTTTTTCCATGAATGAAACGAGCTAGATCCACGAGAATGATGCTACCAAATTTATCGCATTGTATTACATAAGAAAAGTGAACATGTTTCTTAATAGAAAATATGTTTTTTTATTTTATATAACTTTTTGATATTTTTTTGTTTAAAAATGTGCAATATCTCGAGAACGGACGATTTTTTCAAATTTTCGATTTTTTTGACGATTTTTTCAAAATTTCACTCGAAAATTTTGGGGGGTTCTGCACATTCGATTGCGTATAAAAACAATAGGCTTCCAGTGTTTACTGATTGTAAATTTTGCACCAAATTTCATTCGAATCGGTCCTTTCGTTTGTCCATTAGTTATCGTCTCCATAGACTCACACACACACACACACACACACACACCTTCACACACTCACACACACGCACATAATTTCACACACACACACACACACACACATACTTTCACTCACACACACACATTCTTTCACACACACACACGCACATACTTTCACACACACACACACAGACATCACTTCAAAATTGTTCGATTCGTGATCAGGGATGCTTGATACGTGCTCTCCCGTCGAAAACTGGAATTTGAATTTTCGACTCCGTCACAGTACATCCGTTATACATTATTGTATACAAGGAAAGTAATAACACTGCTAAAATGTTGAACTACAACTTGCCCTCCTAACATTTTCGAACACATGAGAACAACGCTCCTCTTTCGTTCTATATAAATAACTAATATTTAAGCCTGTTAAAAACAGGTAAAATAACACTGCTAAAAAGTTGAACTACAACTATTTTAATAAATTTTATTTTGTTTAACAATGTATGGTGTTTAGCGTCGAAAATAGCTGTCACTAATGAAAATTGGCTCAGACAGGTTTTGCCCAGTGGTCGAGTTTCAGATATTTACGTCTCCGGTGTGAGAGTTGGGGGGGGGGACGGGTTCTGAGAGACTTTGCCTACCCACCCTAATTTTGTCTGCCTCAGAAAAAAAATCTAAAATCCGGTTCCGTTAAGTACATTCCAGCATGTAAATATTCCGACTTCTAAGCCACTGAAAGTCTGCTTAGGGTCTGGAAAGACAAAAAAATCTGATGTGGGCAGCACAGGACTTTCCTTATATTATGCAATGAATTTACTGCTTTTACAGTAAAGAAAAATAGATTATTAGTTTCCTTATATACATAATGTATAAGGAAAGTATTGTGACGGGGTCGAAAATTCAAATTCGAGTTTTCGACGGGAGAGCACGTTTCAAGCATCCCTGATCACGAATCAAACATTTTTGAAGTGATGTCTGTATGTGTGTGTGTGTGTGTGTGAAAGTGTGTGTGCGTGTGTGTGTGTGTGTGTGTGTGTGTGTGTGTGTGTGTGTATGTGTGTGTGTGTGTCAGTGAGTCTGGTGAGACGATAACTGACGAACGAATAGACCGATTGAAACAAAATTTAGTACGAAAATCACAATCCGTAAACACTGGAAACCTATTGTTTTTATACGCAATCGAATGTTCAAAACCCCCCTAAATATTCGAATGAAATTTTGAAAAAATCGTCAAAAAATCAAAACCGCTAATAAAGTTACGCAAATAGACATTTCTTATGTAATTTTTCATTAGAAAACGATTAACATGAATTTTAGAACGCTAACATAAACCGTTCTCGAGATATTGTACATTTTTCAAAAAAATTATCAAAAAGTCATATAAAATAAAAAAAAATATTTCCTATTGAGAAACATGTTCACTTTTCATATGTAATACCATGCGATAAATTGGGTGACATCAGTCTCGTGGCTTTAACTCGTTCCATTCATGAAAAAAGGTACTTTAAGTAATACTTTTGTATTTGAACGCCAATTGCCATTTATCTGCTGTAAGAATAACATATTTCTTCGTCCATAACGCTTGGCGAGATTTTGGCGACGAATTTGGCGGAATGTCGCCAACTTGGCGACTTTTTGAAATGATGGCAAATTAACGAAAATCTCGCCAAATGGATAAAAATGACTCTAAATCCATGAAAATGACGACTAATTGTCGAAAATTCAATATCTTAGAAAGAATATTAGTATCTACTATAAGAAAAACGTATTTTTTTACTGTAAAAGTAGTAAATTCATTACATTATATAAGGAAAGTCATGTGTTGCCCACATCAGATTTTATTTATAGTAGTCATTTACATTCTTTCCAAGATATTGAATTTTTGTCAATAAGTCGTCATTCTCCATGTCGTCATCATCAATGAGTCGTCATTGATTTAGCTCCATTTTTATCCATTTGGCGCGTTTTTCGTTAACTTAGCAACATATAAAAAGTCGCCAAGATGGCGACATTCCACCAAATTCGTCGCCAAAATGTCGCCAAGCGTTATGGACGGAGAAATAAGTTGTTCTTACAAAAGGTAAATGACTATTGGCTTTCAAATACAAAAGTATTACTCAAAGTATCTTTTTTCATGAATGGAACGAGCTAGATCTACGAGAATGATGTCACCAAATTTATCGCATGGCATTATATATGAAAAGTGATTATGTTTCTCAATAGGAAATAATTTTTTTTATTTTATATAATTTTTTGATATTTTTTTTTAAATGTGCAATATCACGAGAACGGTTCATGTTAGCGTTCTAAAATTTATGTCAATCGTGTTCTACTGAAAAATTACATACGAAATGTCTATTTGCGTAACTTTATTAGCGGTTTTGATTTATTGACGATTTTTTCAATATTTCACTCGAAAATTTTGTGGGGGTTCTGCACATTCGATTCCGTATAAAAACAATAGACTTCCGGTGCTTACGGATTGTGATTTTTGTACCAAATTTCATTCGAATCGGTCCATTCGGTCGTCAGTTGTCGTCTCCACAGACTCACTGACACACACACACACACACACACATACTTTCGCACACACATACTTTCACACACACATACACACACACACACACACACACACACACACACACACACACACACAGACATCACTTCAAAATTTTTTGATTCGTGATCAGGCATGCTTGAAACGTGCTCTCCCGTCGAAAACTCAAATTCGAATTTTCGACCCCGTCACAATAGTTTCCTTATACACTATGTATATAAGGAAAGTAAAAAAACTGTAGCACATGAAAGTATGGAATTTGATACATTTGTAGAGGAATACGCTAAAATAAATCATTTTTCGATTTAAACTTTAGTTTAAGAGGTATTTTATGTCCTACTCAAAAAGGATTTCAGCTGCGATTTTGCGCCCTGAACAGACTAGCACTAGCAAGACCAAGAATATACGCAGGCATGTGCTCACATAGTTGAATTTTTGTAAGACGAAGTCCTTTTTTTTATTTCGATTTAGATTAGGAGTTATTTCATTGCATTCTACACTTCTAAAGCGTAAAATGGTCTTCAATATTAGCAAAATGTAATTGGCAAAACTCATTAGGATCATGGGGCCGGTCGTGTCCGTCGGGCGGATTGAAAGTGCTCGCCAATCTAGAGTTCCTCTTTCAGCTGCTTCCCCTAACATCCCTCTATAAATGTAACAAATTTCATATTTTGTATGCTATAGATTTGCAGTACGTATCTAGAGGGATTGCTAAGTGAGCTCCGGGGGTAGTAAGTGCCAGTGAAGAGGCGAATTCCCAACGGGCGTATTAAGCCTGCGTAACTGGTGGTACGAAATATCTCGCGAAATGAGCTTATTGAGCACCAATGAGTAGAACCCTCTCCCAGCCGAAGCGAGTTGCAATGTTAGCGAGAGTATTTTGCAGGCTGCGGATCCCCGTAAATGTTTATGTTTTTGTAGATAGTCTTCGTGTGCAAAAAGTCGATATTGTATTTCTTTTTTTTTTACTAAAATGTTCCACGTGAACAAAACTGCCGTAGTCATCTTATTTGAAGGATTTCTTAAACAAGATCTATCGGTCTGCGATCCATGGTTCTAGACATATTTAGCCGTGCATTTATTAAACACCCTTTATGCTGTTTATTACTTTCCTTATATGCATAATGTATAAGGAAAGTATTGTGACTGGGTCGAAAATTCGAATTCGAGTTTTCGACGGGAGAGCATGTTACAAGCTTCCCTGATCACGAATCAAATATTTTTGAGGTGATGTCTGTGTGTGTGTGTGTGTATGTGTGAAAGTATGTGTGTGTGTGTGTGTGTGTGTGTGTGTCAGTGAGTCTGTGGAAACGATATCTCACGGATGAATGGAGCGATTCAAATGAAATTTGGTACAAAATCACAATCCATGAATACTGGAAGCCTATTGTTTTTAAACGCAATCGGATGTCCAGTACCCCTCTAAATTTTCGAGTGAAATTTTGAAAAAATTATAAAAAAATCAAAACCTTTAATAAAGTTACGCAAATAGACATTTCTTATGTAATTTTTCATTAGAAAACGATTGACATAAACTTTAGAACGCTAGAATGAACTGTTCTCGAGATATTGTACATTTTTGAAATAAGTTTATCAAAAAATCCCCTAAATAAAAAAATATATATTAACCGTTGAGAAACATGTACCCTTTTCTTATGTAATTTCATGCGATAAATTTGGTGACATCATTCTCGTGGATCTAGCTCGTTTCATTCATGAGAAAATATTCGTTGAGTAATACTTTTGTATTTGAACGCCAATAGTCATTTATATGTTATAAGAATAACTTATTTCTCCGTCCGTAACGCTTGGCGAGATTTTGGCGACGAATTGGACGGAATGTCGCCAACTTGGCGACTTTTTGAAATGTTGTCAAATTAACGAAAATCTCGCCAAATGGATAAAAATGACGCTAAATCAATAAAAATGGCGACTCATTGACGAAAGATCAGGATCTTGGAAAGAATATAAGTATCTACTATAAGAATAACCTATTTTTCTACTGTAAAATTAGTAAATTCATTGCATTATATAAGGAAAGTCATGTGCTGCCCACATCAGATTTTTTACTGTAGTATTTGAATAGTTGAAAATTCTAGAAAATGTCTAAGAAAATGGTGCAGGCGATGAAATAACAAAACAAAATATAGACTAATTTGATAGAATTTTAATATTTTCTCTCTGCACTCTACAATTTTGAAAAGTAAAAAAAAAACGTCAGAATGTCATTGGAGTTGAGCGTTTTATAGCCATGTATTTTAAATTCGCGTTTGATGTCAGAATGGATTTAGTATAACGTTGACGGTTTGTCACAAGGTATTTGCGTTATTTTAAATTTCTTCAAACTCCAGAAAACTCTTTTTTCTCATCTACTAAAATATCAGGTATTGAAATTAGTCACATGCCATTAGTTGTAGGAGAGACTGGGGTCAATTTTAAGAAATTTCGTTTACTTAAATTTTATTCAAAAATTATTAGTTAAATACAAAACTAAAAGCGTGATACCTATGCATGAGAACTAATATGTTTGTAAAATATATATTCCATATATTTTACAGCCCTATAAAACAAAGTTAAAGGGGCAAAATAATTAATAAAATGAAGCTATGTCTAATGGCATAACTGACCCCAAAAGCAGGAGCAATTAATTATAACATAAGTGTGGGGCAAATGTAATAGTGTGAAACATTCTCTTAGAAAAAACTTCAGGTAATTAACATAGTCCTTAGAGTCAAAATTTTGGCAATACTATATTGCTTCACATAGAATAAAAAAGATTCATTCACCTAGTTGAAATATCAAATGCATTGCACCCATTTTCCACTGGGTCTGCTGTTTTCATAATTTTTTAAGAACACCAAATAAAAGTATTCTTCATTTTCGTCAGAAGCAGGGACTAGTTTATTTAAAGTCGGTAATAACCGACTCGTAAATTAAATTCAAGAATCATGAATTCTATTTAAACAATTTAGCAAGTACTTACTAGCAGTAGTGGTAAAGGTATTATGTCCACAAGTGACCGTTCTAAAAGTGTGTGATGATTTATGGAATTTAGGAACCAAAGTAATATATGGAAAGTTATAAAGTTCACAATTAATATATAATTAAGCATATAATTTTAGTATTTTAGTTTTAATTTTGATAGACTGATTATTAATGTGTTTAAAAATATGATTATTTATTAAATAAGTCTGTAACAGAGAAACATAATATTTTTTATAAATACTGGCATAATTATTAAATGCTATATCTACATAAGTTATGACAAAATGTTGTTGTAGTTCTTTAATAGCAGTAAAGAGTTTTTTAAAAGGATAACTAGGCTTCGTAACTTTAATGTTTATAATTACATTTTTAAAAAGAGGTGTGTTAATATACGTCCATAGATGGAATGCTTCAATAGGAATTGAATGAGAACAATCTTGTTGGTATATAAATTTATCAAAATCAAAAGATAAAGACAGAAGATTAAGTTTGGGATAATCGCAGAATGGAATGCGAAATTTGCACCCTTCATTTAAAATATTCCTCAGAATTCCGTCCTGAACTATACTGAGATCCACAGTAATAATATGTCCAGTAAGTTGACACCAGGAGAAAGATTCTTATCACTGCATAAAAAACATGACGGAAGATTATCAGAGTTTAATGACCTAGACAATTCATTGTAATTGTAAATAGTTCTACCAATTGGTAAATTATATTCGAAAGTTGCTTGCATTTTGCTATCACTTTCTGGTAGTTTTGCAAAACAATTATTAAAGGTAAAAGAATTAAGAGTTGGATATTTAAAATAAATTGCACAGTAAGCAATTTTAGTAGGTGGTTTAGTTAAATGGTTTAAGTGGGAATTTAAGAAATTGATACTAGAAATAAACAAATCATAAAATGAATGTTTAAAATGCTTATTAGATAATTTTAATTTTAAAAAGTTAGCAGAAACAATATTTAATTTGAATTTTTTAACATTATATAACCAAGTTCTAATTGTAAGGAAATTGAAAGTTTGAGAATAATTATATTGTAATTTCAAAATGTATGTTTTGTAATCAATAGTTTTACTAAAGGTACGCCGATCTGGTGGTCGAACGGTCAGGGACATGCGTTTCCGTCTGATCGCTGGATTGCTGGGTTGCGGGTTCGAATCCCGCCAGCGGGCATGGATGTTGTCATGTCGAGGCCAAGTCAGGTCCGCCCTTCGGGAAGCCTCTATAAAAGTGAAGCTGTAAATCACCTCTCCTTCGCCATGGGATACCCTGGGTGGTCTTGTGGACGTGGTGCGTAGGCGCGCCTTCACCACGGAGGAACTAGTAACGAACTAAAGTTACTTTTACCTTTGTCACGGTCATAACGTTTTCTACGATGAGTAGGTGACTTTAAATACTGATAAAGTTGTTTATAGACTGAAGATTTATTGGAGTTGTAATCAAAACAATTTTTAACTACATTACTAATATTATATAATTGATTTAAGCCATAGGGGAAGGTAATTTTGCATTTTTTAATATTATAATTTTCAAATATTGATCTATCAGTGTTTAAAATTTTAATATCTAAAATGTGAAGCGAAACATTATTAAACCCATGGGCAGCAAAATACTGAAATTCAAATTTATTTTTAGTAGGGAGATCATTAAAGACTTTATGGTAAAAATGTTTAATAGGATTCCTGTGAACTTTCATTCTAAGATGTAAATTGTTGCTGGTTTGGCCAATATAAGATAAGTTACATATTGTATAAGTGAGTTTAGAAATACAATTCAAGACCTTGCAGAATTTTAGAGAGGAGGAATTATTATTAATTTGTAATGGGTCAGCATAAGGACAAGTTTCACATCTATTATTGTTACATCTATTGAAGGAATAAGATTTAGATTGATAGCTGGTATGGTAATCTTCCAAATCATCTAAAACGCCAAATTGGTCAAAGTTTGTCGATCTACAATTATCTCAGTTCATAAAAATAATAGACCGGATACTAGGTAATGAATTGAAATTTATATTCTGAATTTCAAATTAAAATTCCTAATATAAACCCTTTCAAAAACTATTTTGTCAGGTACAAAATTCTAATAATAACTAAGACCATAATAAAAAGTGAAACGGAACTTAGGAGAGTGACATAAAAAACGCAGTAGATAAGATCTACATGATATTGCTGATCTACATAATAATCGTTGTGTGAACTAAAAGTCTCATAATCATCCAGAAAGGAAGATAGCAAAGCAATTCATATGCATGTGCCTTAACTGAATTCCTACAGCAGCAGGCAAAAAAATGGGGCACATGTAGTGTTAATACTTATCTTGATTAAAATGTAAAATTAAGAAATAAAAGTTATTGACGTCTGAGTTAACATAAAGATTAAGGAATATAGTTTAACACTAAAAATACAATAAATCCATTTGCCTGCCGAGAGATGTCAGCACTACACACACATAAAATGGCTGAAATTTGATTAAGAATAGCAATAATCCGCAGCAAAATTCATACAAGCGATAAGTGCTCATACCAAAATACTCCATAATGCGAAATGCGAAGATATACTCAAATCAATCAATCAATAGAGGGAATGAAAGTGTTAACTAAATTAAAGCAATATCGATAGGGGTCTTAGTCATGATATAGAAGGACTGGTAGTTGTAGTACATAAACATGCGTTAGCGAAAATAATAAAGAAAATAAATTATAATTAAAAGTAAAATTAAAAAGAAAATAAACATTATATGGTGTATAGAACCTCTTGCTGCTTTGCGCATAATTACTATAACACATATATTTCTGATAATCCACTTTCTTTATATTATATATTTTATATATATATATATATATATATATATATATATATATATATATATATATATATATATATATATATATATATATATATATACAGGGTCTTTCAGAAAGGTCTCCCTAACTTTGAAATGATATAACTGCGAAACAGTTATGGACAGAAAGATGAAACAAGTGGAATGTTGGATAGACAGGTCTGGAATTTTAAATACACCGGTTTGCAAAATTAGTTACAAGATTGACTAACAGAGGGCGCTGCAATGTCCTTTAAATAGTGGGTGAGATTGTTTTTAGCAAACATGGGTCTAATCACATTACAATGGATTTGATATGGCCACCGTGTGTAGCAGTAACATGAAGCAAGCGATTTACGAAGTTTGAAGCCACCTTCTGCAATGTCTCTACTGAAATGGATGCACATGCCTCACGAGATGAACTGTTTGTTCAAGCTGTTCCAACGTTTGAGGATTCTAATTGTAAACAGTGTTCTTCAAATAGCCCCAAAGAAAGCAGTCGCATGGATTGAGATCCGGCGAGTATGGAGACTGAGCGTCCTGTACTTCTGAGCACTATTTAAGGTTCACTGTGCTTGCAGCGCCATCTGTTAGACAATCTTGTAACTAATTTTGCAAACCGGTGTATTTAAAATTCCAGACTTATTTATCCAACATACCACTTGCTTCATCACTGTCTATCACTGTTTCGTAGTTATGCCATTTCAAAGTTAGGGAGTCCTTTCTGAAAGACCATGTGTATATGTATATATATATATAAATAATATATATATATATATGTATATATATATATATATAATATATATATATATATATATATATATATATATATATATGTGTGTGTGTGTGTAACCTACTTTGCTAGTTGTTTGATATATGCCTTTTTTATTTCATCTATTCAAACTTTAAATTCCCAGTGCAGTTTTGATTCGAAGTTCTTGGAATTTTACAACTGATTTAATTCTAAGGCCTTAATCCAAAAAAAAAGTATTTAATTAGTGCAGATTGTTGAAAGTTTATTCAGCTGTATCTCAATCGGAACAATTTGTAAGTTTACTTACTTAAACATTTGAAATCAGTTTATCCATAATGCATGAAGACCTTACAATTACTTTGAGTGTATTCCTTCAAGTTTGTGTCCAAGTTCTTTCCGAAATTTTGACTTTGAATGCTATCATTGTGTTTTCAAATTTAGAAACAAACTTTCTAATCTTATTCATTAACCTTTAATTCTTCAAACCGCAATATATAAATAAGAACAGGGTATTTCATTTAAACAGCCCATTTTTCTGTCATTTAAATAAAAATCATCGGTAGTGTGAATTTCCTTTTGAATTTCACTATACTCATATATATATTTATTAGATTTTTTCTTCTAAAGTTAGTTTTTGATGTGAAATATCATCGGCCACGGGCTAGTGAATAAAACATGAAACAAATAAGAGACGGAGGCTGAGAAGAAAGTACGTAACGGAAGTGACATTATTATGTATACGGAACAGTAAAGCATTGATATAAATTAGCAGCAGAAAGCCATTGCTAAAATTAGCAGCAGAAAGCCATTGTTAAAATTTGCAACAGGTATGTCGCATAGATAAAATGAAATTTTTTGTCTAATATTTGTCTATTTTAAAACCCTTTACATTCATACCGTAAAACTTAACAGTAAAACATTGAGTTATTTCTATCGACTTCTCCCTATGACTTTATCTCTCTCAAACAGACACGCATATTTTGTAGCTTCATTTGTGAAGTTATTTTTATAACATTCCGTTATCGAGTAATTAAATCACTTTTAATTACAATTTTAAAGTTGATTTCTTCAAGTTGGCATCAGGTCAGTTAAGTTGCTGAATTACATACTTGTAAGCTGTTTGCTCTTATTATTGCGCAATTTCGGTCATTAACGCCACCAAGAACTACCCCTCGCCTATACTTCCTATGGTATAACACATCTATAGGTCTGAATGTCCTTCGGAGAGATGGTAGAGCAGGAGGAAGAGGGAAAGAAGGTGCAACTCCTATTGTTTTCCACCCCTCCCCGATCTAAATTGGGTGGCATTTGACAAAACTCAGCCTTCTGCCATGGAGTGTCTAGAGTTTTCAAACCCACGAAAACTACAATATCGGTCACTGTACCATGGGCTTGGGCTTATAGAATCGTTTAACCAAGTTCGGGACAAGTAGGATTAGTAACAACAATCTCATTAACATTAAAATATTTAGATGCTAAAAAACTGTACAATAATAAATACTGGCCCATGGATGTTCTTCCACTGTACGGCGCATAGTACAGTGTATATCACGTTAAAATGAATACACAAGTGTTATTTATAAAACTAGGGATAGAGAAAACCAGCATTCAATTAAGTTACTTTTAGCGTATTTTATATGTATTTATTTTAAGTGCTTCCAGTTCCATCATACAGACCACAAGTCCTTCACAGGCCACTAGTTCTCCAAGAGTTCTACAAAAAACTAATATGTTGAATTTTTTTTCATTATTCTAACAAAATCATAATTTTAACCAAAAATGTACAAAGAAAGTTCACTGAAGTCAAAATTTGAACACAAATTTATAAAATATTTTGATAATGAGCGTATCGAAAGCTATTAAATTGGTACACTGTAAGTACAGCATACAAATGAATCTATACGTAATATTGATGAATCATAAGGTCATGTACCAATACGCTCATTATTATACAAGGTAAATCAAAACCATTTGTACAAACTTATATGGGTAATAGAGAACACTAAAACTAATATTTTTCGTTGATGAATGTATCTCCGTAGACATCTCTCTTTGGCGCTAGCTAGTCGGTGCTGTTTGACGGAGCTTCAATTGTCTAATTTTTGACATCATCATTCGTAATACTGAGTTCATACGTGTAACATGGTGTACTTCAAGAATGCCGAGGGGGCCGACATGCATCTAGCGCATAGGGCTGCCAATAGAAACAAAATAGCTAGGGAAAAGTTATCTATACAATCTCAGAACAGCTCTTTCACTATTATTGACAGTCCTATATTATATATGCATAGCCGATGTACTACCAGACTGCCCAGCTTACCCGAGAGTGTAAGTTACCTGGTCGGTTGACTGGGAAAAAGTCACCCAATTGAGACTGGAATTCACTGGTGGCAGGGGGGGGACTACATAACTCTTCCATCGTTTCCGTAACTCATCATATCACGTATTTACTTTCGGAACTACATATTCATCGTGCACATACTGCGAGTCTACCGTATGCGACTGTCACCGTGCGCAACAGTGCTCTCTAGCAAATAAGGATGGCGTAGGCTAACATACAGGGTGATCCAAAAGTCCTTGACACATTTTAAAATTGAATATAAACTCAAGTAATTGCCGTACGATAGTGAGGTTTGGATTAAAACGATTTCCACGTTGAAAAGTTTTGATTAAGCAAATGAAAAAAATTAGTTCCAAACTTTGCCCATAGATGGCGCTGTAACCTAAAAATTAAAAAAAAAAAAAAAAAAAAAAAAAAAAAAAAAAAAAAAAAAGAACCTTAAAAACTGAAGACGAGTAGTTGCAGAGCATTTTTTTTTTATCCGCTACGATATTCAATATGTGCGCCCTCTGTAGTTCGAACCACATCCAAACGGTACACTATTTCCAACGCAGATATACAAACATTTGTACAAGTAGCGGTATCTAGGGGCAAAGTTTAGAACTAAATATTTTATTTGCCTAATCAAAATTTTTCAACGTGAAAATCATTTTAGTCCAAAGCTCACTATCGTACGGCAATTACTTGAGTTTATATTCAATTTAAAAAAGTGTCAGGGACTTTTGGATTACCCTGTACATTCATCACGAAAATGTTTATTTTAGTGTTCCCTATGTCCCACTAAATTTTGTACAAAGAATTACGAATCACCTTTACCGGTATATATATTGTTACTACGCTCATCATATATTACTTCAACTATACATCAACATCAATTGCTGATATACAAACATCTGTACAAGTAGCGGTATCTAGGGGCAAAGTTTAGAACTAAATATTTTATTTGCCTAACCAAAATTTTTCAACGTGAAAATCATTTTAGTCCAAAGCTCACTATCGTACGGCAATTACTTGAGTTTATATTCAATTAAAAAAAGTGTCAGGGACTTTTGGATTACCCTGTACATTCATCACGAAAATTTTTATTTTAGTGTTCCCTATGTCCCATTAAATTTTGTACAAAGAATTACGAATCACCTTTACCGGTATATATATTGTTACTACGCTCATCATATATTACTTCAACTATACATCAACATCAATCGCTGAATTACAATTAATCCTTACTGTCAAAATAACTTTTTTTAAATAAATAGCAAAAATATCTGATTTGTCCAACATATATTCTCAAATAGAATCGCATGTCCTCACGCTCTGCAAGTAATTGATGCCTTAAACTAAATGGATTGTATGATTGCGTGTGAATCAGAGGTTTATTTGTAGATGTGGAATGTCAGGATATGTCAAACTTATAGAGGTTTTCTGTTTGTTTGAGGCATGTTTAATTATTGAAAGAATATTTTGAATAACGAATCAATTTCGAAAGGTTTCATTTAACTATTAATGTATAGTTGGTAAATTATTTCAGATTTAATCTGATATATTACATATTAATGGGCAAGCTCAAGCCGATACTTTCATGAGATATACATTTCAAACTATGTGGTCGATTTTTACTTAATACTTACTTTAACGTTCTATATTATTGATACGTATTATATTTCCATAAGTATTGCCATTGATATTTTCACCAAAAAATACGTTGTAGAAACCCTGAACACGTATAAATTGAGGCAATCGCAATGGAGGCAATAGCAATAGTCATGGAAATAAAGGGACTATCTTTAACAGCATGGAAGTGGTATTTAAAACAACACAAAAGCACCTGACTTTGATCCTGAAAATGACATTGCGTGTAAAATTTAACGGCATTAACAGCATGGAAGTAGCTTCTGAAACTCCACCTAATTTTGATCCTTTAAATGACATCACGTGTCAAATGTAACACTATTGTACTAGAAAATATTGAATTTAATAAGCATCTCATTCTCTGATTGGTTTGTCTAATTTTCATCTATTTTTACTTCTTTACCTCATTGGTTACAACAGTTGTATACTTATCACTTTTGGGGTTAAAGCATTGAAATATTTTTGAATATAATTACAAATTCGTTTACCGCCCGAAAATCATCATTACAAACGGTCACCACATAATGATTTCCAATTGCATACTTTAATTTACACTTATGTAATTTAAGATTTTTATGTACAGTTTCCAGTATTTCAGTCGTTGTCACAATTACTATATGATCGACATCATCGATTTCAGAAAAGTGTTACTCTATAGTTTATGCATTATCTGCTCTGGATATATTTTAGAAGATTGGTACGGCTGTTGTCTTTTTATAAAATTTCCGAGAAACACTGAAGTAAAAAATTAATCCTTAGAATTACTAATCGTTAAACTGAAAAAAATATTTCCAACATTTGTATTACTTGCGAAATTAATGGAGCTGATAAGTCTTCTGTATTGTGTTTATGATAAATTCATATATTTTTCAATACATTATATTACATAGTGTCAACATGACCCACATATATAGGAAATATTATTCTTAAATAATAATGAAATAAGAATTGTATTCATCATAGCAACAGAGAAAGTAGAGGATAGAGATTTTCTTCGCTAAACAAATAAACATTACTCCTCAAAACTCTCCTCACCACCTACTAAAACCACCTCTAATCCATACTATGCACAGTTAAAAATGTTCTTTTGGTATTCACATCTCTATAATGCACGCATTATGCCATCACCTAAATTTGATCAAATCACTTCAGCTGATTTTGACAAAATTTTGTTTTACATATAAAATATATTTGTTATTCGCTTTTTTTCTGAATTCACATCTAGACATTACACCTAGTAAACCACTCC
Organism: Amaurobius ferox; assembly: GCA_951213105.1. NCBI lineage: Eukaryota > Metazoa > Arthropoda > Arachnida > Araneae > Amaurobiidae > Amaurobius > Amaurobius ferox. The sequence goes on along the minus strand of OX578149.1, from coordinate 88,534,372 downwards.
TTTTTTTTCAAAATTGCTTCATCGGTTTTTGAGTATACCAATAGCCAACGATCCTTAACAGCATTTTTTTTTTCACAGTGATGTAAGATTTATGTCACACTGTGACTTTGGGACGTCGCAGTACGTCTCGGCAATGTTATATTGAGGTCACAGCGAAGTCATTTTGGCCATTTCCATGATCGTTTGTGACGTCGCATATTAACTTGTTTGTGACGCCACATTGCAATTGCCATTGTAATGTCGTCACATTGTTACGTGTTAATTAAATTGTGGAAATGTCACACAATATAGTCACAATGAAGTTACAAAGTTACTAATACGTAACGTCGGGTTGAAGTCACAAATATGATGTCACATTGTGACCCAGGTGTCACGTGACTACAACTTCACTGTCACACATGCGACGATCTTTACTGTGAGGCGATGTTAACAAAATACTGTTCCATAACTAAAAGATATAAGATTTTTGGATTAATTATCTGCGTGCACACATACATTATATATGAAACTTATAACCCAAATTTTATCCAAATCAATTCGGTGTTTTCTTAAATTACGAAGTACAAGTGATCTAACACCTATGAAGCTACCTACATAGATACATTCACACACATCCTTCCACATACGTACAGGCATTCACGCATACACACACCCATACACCCAAAGATTTTAAAGAAGACCATAATATATTGATAAAAAAATATCTATCAAGATAATTGGTACACGTCGCAATCACTAGCACTCTAACTCTCTGCAAGAAGAAAGTAAAACATTATAATGATTGAAGTTGTGTCCACAGAGTATTAATAATACTACAATCACAATATCCATCTATCTACATTATTTTCTTTTTCACTATTATTCAATAAATTCCTCAAATAAAAATCTTAATTTACAAAGTTTTAATCGTCGCATTACACAAAACTCATAATTAAAAACATGCTTTAAATAAATAACAAGCACCTATAGTTTTGTCCAGATATTCGTTTTCAAATAGAATTGCATGCCCTCACGCTAAGCTAGTAATTGATATCTTAAACAGTTAAGCCGTTTTGATGGATCGTATGATTGCGTGTGAATCATAGGTTGTACTCTGAAGTTGTTAAACAGCACGATATCTCAAATTGATAATAAGATTGGTTTTCGTTTTGTACCTAGTACATTTAACACGTAAGTGGAAGTAGGTTTTGATTATTCTAGTTATGATAGAAAATATTAAATGATTCGACGTAGAAAATATTGAATGATTTATGTTTTATAAAAATTGTGTATATTCCTTAATGTTAAAATGTTTCAAATAAATAATAAATAAATAATACGAAACCAACAATCATTTCTGGATGTCAAAATCTGTATCTAATAGGGATTGAATTGTAAGGACTCGCATGTACATAAGATAACGAAATAAAAGGTTTTTAGGAGAGGTTCAGTTGACAGTTTTAAATGTTTAGTTTAAGAGAAATTTGTAGACACATTTAATGAATTTATTGTATAATAAAATGTGAAATATAAAATTCTTGTTCAAAATCGTTGAATTCCGCGTATTGCAACGATCTTTATCACAGTATTTTCTTCACGACTGTTAGGGTACATTTTACTGGTTTTTATGTGAAATATAAAACTCAAATAAGTCTTCAAGTTTAGGAATATGCGGAAGTAGCAAATTAGGAGTTTTTTATATTCAACATGGGACAAAAATAGCTACCAAGAAAATGAAAATAGATGTCTCATCTGCGATAAAAGTAATATGGAAACCTCAATAATACACACACACACATATATATTTATAATATAATCATATTATAAGAAGGCACGCTACATACTATTAAGAAGACACTTGTCCATTTTACACTACAATATATCTGAAACGAAAAAATATATGATTGAAAGTCCAAGTTCAATACTTTGCTAATAATTTAAAAAAATCTCATATGGGCAACACATGACTTTCCTTATATAATGCAATGAATTCACTGCTTTTACAGTTAAAAAAATGTTATTCTTATAGTAGATACTTATATTTTTTCCAAGATATTGAATTTTCTTCAATTAGTCGTCATTTTCATTGATAGCGGCATTTTTATCCATTTGGCGAGATTTTCGTTGATTTGGAAACATTAAAAATTGCGCCAAGTTGGCAACATTTCGCTAAATTCGTCGCTAAAATATCGCCAAGCGTTATGTACGGAGAAATAAAGTATTCTTACAAGAGATAAATGGCTATTGGCGTACAAATACAAAAGTATTACTCAAAAAATATTTTCTCGTGAATGGAACGAGTTAGATCCATGAGATTGATGTCACCAAATTTATCGCATGATATTACAAGTGAAAAGTACACATGTTTCTCAACAGTTAATTTATTTTTTAATTTATGAGATTTTTTTGAGAAATTTATTTGAAAAATGTGCAATATCTCGAGAACGGTGCATGCTAGCGTTCTAAAGTTTATGTCAATCGTTTCTAAGCAAAAATTACATAAGAAATGTCTATTTGGGTAACATTATTAAAGGTTTTGATTTTTTGATGATTTTTCAAAATTTCACTCGAAAATTTAGGGGGGTTCTGGACATTCGATTTTATTTTAAAACAACAGGCTTCCAGTATTCATGGATTGTGAGTTTTGTACCAAATTCCATTCAAATCGCTCTATTCGGTCGTGAGATATCGTTTCTAAAGTCTCAGTAACACACACACACACACACACACACACATATATCATTTCAAAAATGTTCGATTCGTGATCATGTGCTCTCCCGTTGAAAACTCGAATTCGAATTTTCAACCCCGTCATAATACTTTCCTTATACGTTATGTATATAAGGAAAGTATAAATACTTAAAAAGGGTTTAAGTACAATAATCAAAATAGTTTATAGACCTAGAAGCTAGCACATTTCACTGTGCTGGGTGAAGAATTTAAAGTTGACCTAATTCAAATATTTGAAATTGCTCATTTCGTTAAAACAGGGGCCGTAATATGAGTATGAATTAATCAGATGTTAATTTGCTTATACATTTTTATTGTTATGCATAAAAACCATATACATAAGTTGTCTGGCTCTTTGAAATTGATTAATTGTCCCTGCCTATCATAATGAACATACATTTACTATTGAAAGAAATACACTTTTGTTTACACTAAATCATCATTTTCATAAGCACATTGATTATTCTTAGCAAATCTTTCGCAAATAACGCAATTATTATTTTTTTTGTATTATATCTTAATATTATAAATGTACACAAAGTCCCTTCCTTTAAATCTAATCCAAGTCAGGCTGTTGCTGCACATATACTAGAAGAGAAAACCGAAAACTTAGTTCTTCAATTTGTTCCCAGTCCCTTAAGCACGTTAAATAAATGCGTTTCGTGTGTTTTGTTAACTTTCAAAAGAATTAACGGGTTTATTCAAATGTGTAGAAGTTTTGTTTGAGAATTTCAAAGCGAATAATTGTTTCTCCGTTTTATGTAGGCATAATTTCTAGAACAACTTTTTTTGCTACTTTTACCCAAGTAAATTTTTATGTCTGGAGGTATATACAATTGATAGAAAAATGGAAAATAAGAATGAAAATAAATAAGCATATCAGAAAAAATATTAAAGGAACACACTGTTAAAATTTGAATACTCAAATATGAAAATCTTTAACCATGCTCTTGTGCATGGATATATCTGACCGTTTAATTTATATGCCGCAAAGCCAGTTGTAAAATTATTTGATATTTTAAAGAAGCCTTTATTCAGTGTATTCGTCTGAAATCGGAACGAAAATTAAAATGTTAGTTTAAAACATATTGTGAGTAATTTGAGGTTCTTTAAACACTCTATAAGGATATACAGACGCGGTGGTCGAACGGTCAAGGCGAGCGTTTCCAAGTGATCGTTCGACCGCCGCGTTGTGAGTTCGAGTCCCACGTAAGGCATGGATGCTGTGTTGTTGGACGCAGTGTGTTTCGCCCCCCTCTGGTGTGCCTGGGGCAACATCCCAGGACGGCTAAATGATACACGTTCCTCGCCAATGTATGGGCGAATGATAAAAGTCAAGTGCCTATTTGTTAAAAAAAATATTAGTTTGTACATTACGATTACATCTTACGTACATGCTTAGAAACAACTTTTTCAGTACTGATGTAGAGCTAAAAGTTTATCCACAGTCCAATTCTTGGAGGCATGTTCAGAACATTTACCGCTGGCATCGGAAATGAAACGTAAAGGCGTTACAGGGCGCCTCCTCGTTGGGAAGCTTCAGCTCCACAAACATCTGGTTGTCATTCTGGTTGCTATTTTCTGGTTGAAGAAGAAAACCACGTATGTGAATTTCATCTGGGGAAGAAGAGAATCCTTATGCAAATTTTCGTAACACCAAATTGTACGACCAATTTGCAGCAGATATTAGCAGCTCTAACTTTTAAGACTACAGAGGAATTTACAAATGGGAAAAAAGCCAAAATGCCTTTCATCTATGGATCATCTTTTTTTGTGGGGATATATCAAGAGTCTTGATACTCCCCTTGAATATGAAGAGGAACTCGTCCCTGGAATATCGGCCGCCGCTGCCGAAGTGCGCGACATGTGTGGTATGTTCGAGAGAGTTCGCCAATCTCTCCATCGCCGCTGTGAGACATGCATTCAGGTTGGCGGTCACGATTTTGAGCCATTACTGTAATTATTTTTTACTAAATGTCATTTTATAACTTCTAAGTCATACTTGTGTTTTCGACTCAACCTCATCGGTTTCACCATTAAGCTCCCACTGGCGCCTTTACGTTTCATTTCCGATTCAGTACATTATGACAAAAAATGCTTGGTTTGATGTGTACTACCACATCGTAAAGTTTGGCCCAAATTTCTTTAATCACCCTGTATAATTGGATTTCAGACCAGATTCTTAGTTTTCGAAGCGTCGTGGTTAAAATTATGACATTTTAGAATTTGGAACTATTAAAATTTACTACCACAGACAACGACAAACTAAATTTTGACTTTCTAGCTATTCCAGTTATCGAGTTATTCTCAAAAAACTAGTACATTTCTATAGCGGTCCCAAACGGGCAAATTCTATAAAGTTCTAAATCCATGAATTAAAATACACTACAAAAGACAATGTTATATTAAATTTGGAATGTCAGCTGCTTTGGTTTTCGAGTTATTACCTCAAAACGTGTATCTTCCTATGGCGCCTCAGAAGGGCTGCCCCAATAATGTTCAGAATATAAATAAATAAAATGTATCGAATAAGAAAATGACATGCTAGATTTGGACATCCAAGCTGTTCCTTTAATTATTTCTCAAAAACGAATACATTCCTATGACGGTTCCAGGACGGGCAAGCCCGATAAAAATTAAAATCAAAAGAATTAAAATGTGCCATAAAGCAACAACATACCAAATCTCATCTTACTATTAGTGGAACCAAGTTAGCTCTTAGAAATTTGAATCCTACAGACAAACATGAAACCAAGTTAAACAAGAAGGAGAAATCATGCATAACGCATTGATTATGAAACACTTTCCAACTGAAATGTAATTAATTTAAACATCTCTAAAATGTGATATATGCAACAAGGATATTTTATAAATTACCAAAGTACTACATTAATTTATTAAACTTGGAAACTTAAAACTTCATCAAAAGAGACAATGTTAGTTAAACAAAATGAACTTCATTCAAAAGACGTCATAAAAATATAAATCATCTATCTCTATGTAAAATTAATAAGTATTTCATTCATATCACTTATATTCCAGACTCCAGAGTCAAATAATTTTGCGTCAAAAAATCCAGCAATTCCTATACAACTCACATTATAATCGCTTGATTTGTAGACATTTTTATGCTATAGTATAACATTAAAATTAGGCTTCTTTGTAGGAATAAAGACAATTTAATGATAATTTAAAATCAAAATATTGTAATGGCGTTTGCATAGAATTTAGATACACAGATAATATACAAAAAAAAATCTGATGTGGGCAACACATGACTTTCCTTATATAATGCAATGAATTTACTACTTTTACAGTAAAAAAATAGGTTTTCCTATAGTAGGTACTTATATTCTTTCCAAGATATTGAATTTTCGACGATTAGTCGTCATTTTCATTGATTTAGCGTCATTTTCATCCATTTGGCGAGATTTTGGTTAATTTGTCATCATTTATAAAAGACGCCAAGTTGGGGACATTCCGCCAAATTCGTCACCAAAATCTCGCCAAACGTTTTGAACAGAGAAAAAAGTTATCCCTCTAGCAGATAAATAACTATTGGTGTTTAAATACAAAAGTATTACTCAAAATATCTTCTCTCATGAATGGAACGAGCTAGATCCACGAGAATGATGTCACCCAATTTATCGCATGATATTACATATGAAAAGTGAACATGTTTCTCAACAGTTAATATTTTTTATAATTTATGGGATTTTTTGATAAATTTGTTTGAAAAATCTGCAATATCTCGAGAACGGTTCATGCTAGCATTCTAAATTTTACGTCAATCATTTTCTAGGGAAACATTACATAAGGAATGTCTATTTACGTCACTTTATTAAAGGTTTCGATTTTTTTATGATTTTTCCAAAATTTCACTCGAAAATATAGGGGGATTCTGAACATTCGATTGCATTTAAAAACAGTAGGCTTCCAGTATTCACGGATTGTGATTTTTGCACCAAATTTAATACGAATCGCTATATTCGTTCATGATATATCGTCTCCACATACTCACTGACACACACACACACACACACGCATCACCTCAAAAATGTTTGATTCGTGATCAGGGATGCTTAAAACGTGCTGTCCTAGATGTCTAGAACTCGAATTAGAATATTTGACACTGTCACAATACTTTCCTTATACGTTATGTATTAAGGAAAGTAATAAAACGGTTTTAGGACGAATGCAACATTAAATATAAATTTAAACGATCTTTAGACATCTACTGAAACATTTGTAAATGGAAACTACTATATTTTATTTTACTATGAGTCATGTGACATCTTCATATATTTATTTAAAAACCTACCCAATACATTTTGCTGTTTTTTTATATTTACGAAGCAATTTGTGAATTTTAACTTCGCTTAACAAATGTTTGGAAAATTAAATCCTATAGGGTTCAAGGTACTTCATTTTTTTTAACCCGGTTTAAATCCGAAACTAATTGTGTTATATTATTCATGTCCATTCCCAAACATCTCACAGATACATCTCTCTCGATACCATACTAAAATTTCATTTCGATAGTAATTTCTACGACAGTTATGCGAACGGACAGACAAACAGACAAAATGACCAAAGTCATAAACACTTTTCAACTATGTTGGAAAGTGTTAATAAACGGTTGTAATAAAACGAGTCAGTGACTATTTCAAATTCAACTCAGTTTTGTAAGTTTGCGGATAACCCCTTAGATCCATCTTTTAAAATTCTCCCAAGATGCTAGATGTAAAAAGAACGGAATTAGAGCTCACTATGCACACATTCTAGGTGAGAAAAACATGCAAATTAGTTCAGCAGGTTGTACCTCTAATCGCTGGAGAATGCTATATAAATGCGGTTCGTATGTTTGGTTGACTTAGAAAATAATTAATTGGGTTTATTCAAATGTGAAGAAGTTCTGTTTGAGAATTCAAAAGCGAATAATTATTTCTCCGTTTCAATAAATATGTAGCTTTGTTTACTCGTGAATTTTTATGTCTTGAGACATTGTAAGGAAGTATTTTTAATGAAAATTTTAGTCATGAAGTTAAGGAGATAAAACTGGGATGGAAAGTTTGAAAATACTATACAGTTTTGAGAATTATATAGAGCTGTCGATAATTAACATTCGTTAATTATAAGCAGAAATAAATATTTTTCCCAGTTGTGGAATAGGGTACATACTATATAGAGAAAACAAGAAAGATCAATCATGCTTAACGCATTGATTATGAAACACTTTCCAACTTCAATGCAATTTTATTTTAAAAAGTCGAAAATGCAATACATTCCTCGGTAATATTTTAAAACTTATCACAATACTACATTGATTTATTATATTTGAAAACTTAAACCTTCATTGAAAAAAATGAACTTCATTCAAATGCCGGCATTGAAATACAAATTGCCTAGTTTAAATATCTTTAAAATGCAATACATTCCACGGTAATATTTTTAAAACTATCATAATACTACGATAATTTATTATATTTGAAAACTTCATCGAAAACAACTGAAATAAATTCAAATGACGTCATAGAAAAAATAACACGCCTGGATCTCTCTATAAAAGCAGGATTTCATTCATAAATAATTTCCCATTCATCTCATTCATCACAATACTATAATAATTTATTTTATTTAAAAATTAAGACCATGGAGCTACAATTCATAAAGGCTATGCTTAAAACTTCATCGAAAAAAATCGTCCTTCTGTTTATAAAATCAATTAATATTTCATTCATATCAGCCATGCAGACTCCATGGACAGAATTATTTTGTGTTTAAGAAATACAGTAATTCTAATACAACTCATTCTACATATTTTGCTGTTTACATTTTACATAGGTGAAAAATAGGCTTAGTTGTAGAAATAATCAAATTTGAATGAGAATTTAAACTCAAATATATTGTCATTGTGTTGTTTTAGTATGTAGATGCACAGATTTTAAGCAAAAATAAAGTAGTTTTAGGACGGATACAACACTCAATATGAATTAAGAAGAACTTTAAAAAATCACGATTTTGAAACAAGATGGATGCCATATATCATTTTGAAGTGGGTCATGTGATCGTTTCATATCATGGTCACGGGATCGTTTCATATAAGATGTGTAATTATTATTTTAATTTTTATTTAAAAAACTACTGAATATATTTCGCTGAAATTTTTTTTTATATATTTTATGGAACAATTTGACTATTGCCTAAAATTTTCGAAGCAATTTGTGAATTTTAAATCCGCTTAAAAAATGTTTGAAAAATTAGGTCTCATAGGGCTCAATGTATTTCATAATCCGAGTTCAATCCAAAACTAATTGGGTGATATTATTCATTTATATTCCCATAGGTCCTACAGACCGTCTGAACAACATACTAAAATTTCATTTTAATTAAGTCATTTTTACGGCAGTTATCGTGCTAACGGACAGACAGACAGACAGACAGACAGACAGACAGAATGAACAAAGTCATAAACACTTTTCAACTTTGTTGTAAAGTGTTAAAAATTGAAAAGAAAATGCATTTGAATACGTAGAAATTATCTTTATTTGTGTATATAATATGTATTACACTGAAAATGTATTACTAAATTAACTGAAATGTAGCTCAACTCGACTTTCTCATCCCCGAATCTATTCTTATTAGCTTTGTTTTCAAATTTTACAAGGATTTTTTTGTAAATTCGGTATCATGAATCCATATTGATTCCAATTATAGAATGTTACGGTTCATTTTAATGGGCTTAAAAGTATCTTTCAAATTATACCTTACATTACAATGTACCTTCCTGGGGTATGGGTAACTTGAACCCCAAGGGATGATAATGACGTCAGAAACAAAAAAAAATTGTACCGCAGGTTTTTTTTTACAACAATGATTGAAACTGTAAAGTCTCATAATCAACGACCCATTAATAAACCCTATTATGCATAATTATGCCAAATTTTGTCCTATGCTGCCATGTTAAAACAAGAAAGATCAATCATGCATGAAGCATTGATTATGAACCACTTTCCAACTTCAATGCAATTTCATTTAAACATCTCTAAAATGCGATACATTCCTCTGTAATATTTAAAAAAGTATCGCAATACTACATTAAATTATTATATTTGAAAACTTAAAACTTCATTAAAAAAATGAACTTCATTCAAATGACGGCATTGAAATGTAAATTGCCTGATTTAAATATCTCTAAAATGCGATATATTCCTCGGTAATGTTTTTAAAATTATCATAATACTACAATAATTTATTATGTTTGCAAACTTCATCGAAAACAATTGGAATTTACTCAAATGACGCCATCGAAATATAACAAGCCTGGTTCTCTCTATAAAAGCAGCGTTTCATTCATAAAAATTTTCCCATTCATCTCATTCATCACGATACTATAAAAATTTATTTTATTTAAAAACTTAAGACCATGGAGGAACAAGTAATTAAACTCTATGCTTAAAACTTCATCGACAAAAATCGTCCATCTCTCTGTAAAATCAATGAATATTTCATTCATATCAGCTATGTAGACTCCATGAGCTAAATCATTTTGCGTTAAAGAAATGCAGGAATTCTTATACAACTCATTGTACATATTTTGCTGTTTACGTTTTCCATAAGTGAAAAATAGGGTTTGTTGTAGAAATAATCAAATTTGGATTATCATTTAAACTGAAATATATTGTAATTGCGTTGTTTCAGTATGTAGATGCACAGAAAGTAAGCAAAAATAAAGCGGTTTTAGGACAGATACAACACTAAATATGAATTAAAAAGAACTTTAAAATAACAATTTTGACACAAGATGGATGCCATATTTTATTTTGAAGTGGGTCACCTGATCTCTTCATATAATGGTCAAGTGATCGCTTCATATAAGAGGTGTAATTATTATTTTCATTTTTATTTAAAAAACTGCTGAATATATTTTGCTGAAATTTTTTTAAACATTTTATGGGATATTTTGAATATTTCCTAAAACTTTCGAAGCAATTTGCGAATTTTAAATCCGCTTAAAAAATGTTTGAAGAATTAGGTCCCATAGGGTTCAATGTATTTCATTTTTTCAACCCGGGTTCAGTCCAAAACTAAATGGTTGATATTATTAATTTATATCATTTATATTCCCATAGGTCCCACAGAGTGTCTGAACAACATACTAAAATTTCATTTTGATTAAGTCTTTTTTACGGTAGTTATCGTGCTAACGGACAGACAGACAGACAGAGAGAATGAACAAAGTCATAAACACTTTTCAAATTTGTTGTAAAGTGTTAAAAATGTATAACACTAAAAAGAAATTCGAAGTTCCCGCTCGAATTTTAAACAATTCTATCTATTTCTAGAGTTTTCGATAATAAAGCCGGATATAAAGTTTGTGAAATTCCAATATTTGCGGCAGCTTCCGTATATACAAAAAATCGACACTACAGTCATCAGTCCAAAAATAGACTAAACGTGTTTAGGAGGTCCTTAAACATATATTGGTATAAAAATCTCGTATTCAAAATTTTTCTTGGAAACACTTTCCCTACACTATAGTACATAGTACGAGAAAGTAAAAATTAACAGTATATATAAATATTATTTAATTCAATACGATCCTTTCGCTGTAGAAATACATACATTGGGATTTATCTTACCCCATCACACCATGACTTTTTTCCTCAAACGATTTTAGCATTTTCACAAAATGGAGTTTCTAACTCCTTCCCATATCCTCCACAAATTTAATATTTTAATTTCGCAAAATATTAAATGATGGTTGCATCAAAAAATAGGTTGCAGCAAAATTAAACTCCGATGTGGAGTTTATAACAGTCAACTGGTATTTACAGCAGTTTAGATATTTATAATTTTTAAATGGCGCGTGACTACGCTTTCTCAATTTTCATGTTCCGTTCTATAAGAAAATATGGACAGCCTCTACAACTCTTTTTGTCTCATGGAGTTAGAGCAAAGGAGATAAAAATCCTATGAATGAAATGTTTGAAAACGCCATGATGCTCTGAGAATTTTTGTTTAATAAAGTATTGCTAGATTTAGTAAATCCTTATCTATTATCATTATTCCAACATGAAAGTATAATGTTTAGTAATGCATTTTAAAATTAAAACTCCCTAATTATATGTAGAAGTAAACCATGTTTTCCCAAATTATTCAAAAGAGTACAGGATGTAGGAAGACAAAAATAAATTCAAAAGTAAAATAAATTTGAATACGTAAGAATATTCTTAATATTTTAAGTTATAATTTGCTATTGAACTGATTATATTTTCCCGCAAAAATAACAATTTAAATAAATATTACTTAAATCAGCACGAGCATAGAAATACTTATATTGGAACTCATCTTAATATTGGGACTTAATCTTACCAAAGTGCTACCTGTATTATTGTCTCAAACGATTCTGGCATTTTCCTTACATGAAGTTTTAACCCACCTCTTCACATAAATGTTTCTAATATTGGAATTTATGGGATAAAGACATGAAAATAAGCAACTGAATATCGCTAATATCAGGATCGCGTTTCCACTGCAGATAACAAAATCCATGTGGTGATTTCACACCCGTTAGCATAGTTTTCCGAATACATCCAATGACAGAAATTTAACTTACTGCATGTCACGATTTTCTCAACTGTATGGAGATGGACAATGTCAGCTCTACTTCGCAGACGGCTTCAAATTTCCTAAAGATTGAAGGCCATCCCAAGGCTGCAATATCCAAGTTCACACTTAGAGGATATTATACGCAAACAGTTGAAGACTCATTGTTAATCCTGAGTTCAGTCTTTAAAAAAATGTAAAACCATCTGCTTGGTGATTCTTCACTTGTCGTTCTCTATAGAGGTTCACAAAACATTGACACATAGTAATTTGTTTAAAGAACCTTGCTGCTCCAACTGGGAATCCAACCACGGATCTTCAAACTAGCCAGTCAACGCTTTACCGTTGAACTATTGGGACGAAATTACAAGCTCATATCGTCGAAGTGTGCTACGCATTTTCCGCCCTCTGACGTAAGATTGACGTGCAACTGGTAATCTTAATGACCATCTCCAGAAGTTTTTATCCCAGGTTAGCCTCTTGATGCATTTTATTCTCCAGGTTAGATCACTGCGTTGGCCTCCAGAAATTTGAAATGGGCGCGCAACATCCCAGAATCTACTAAATACGTACTAGGTGGACTAAGGTCACTTTCAGGCCTCAAAAATCACTGCACAAATCTGCAGGGTCAATTCGTTCCATAGCATCAATAAATAATTTTTCTGCGCCAACCGGGAATGGAACCTTGCATCTTTAAACTGGTCAGCCGGTGCACTACTGGGACGAAAATTTAAACAGTTATCATCAAAATAGACGCTGCAGTTTGCAGCGCCTACTATTCTACCTTTACAGACTTCGACTATCCTATGTTGACGATTGCACAATAAGCGAAAAACTAGTTCTAAAGAACTGGTATTTGAAATAAGAGCGATGAACTTAATGGATGGGCTTACAGACAAATTAATTTAGTATAAAATTATTCAATAAAACGTGCATTTACGAATTGTTAATAAATGGGACTATATGTTTGCTTCATAGCGTTCAACACATGTAGTTTGAAGATATATTGTTAAGGTATTTGAAGATTTTGTATCTTATAGAAATATACATAAAGGGATAAAACTGACAACTCGGCAATTACTGAAAGTGAAGTTCCAGAAAATAGAGATATATACTGATACACGACACAAGATAAAAGGAAGGGATGTTCAGGTCACGTATTTAAAGATTAAGTTGACATTAATGCAATCTAACATAAGCCGACATATCTCATCAAAATATTAATTGCATTAAAACTTTATATTAAATCTTTAATAACGAAATGATAAATTTTAACACCATGTAATTCACTCGCTATTTAATTTAATTAACACCAGAAGAAAAAAACATGCAAATTAATTCCGTAGGCTATATCCTAATCCTTTGATTACGCTAAATAAATGCAGTACATGTGTTCAGATAACTCAAGAGAATAATTAATTAAGCTGATTGAAACCCGAAGAAGTTTTATTGCAGAATTCATTTCTCCCTTTTTAACACTTTGCAACATAGATGAAAAGTGTTTATGGCTTTGTTCATTCTGTCTGTCTGTCCGTTATCACTATAACTGCCGTAAAATTACTTTATCAAAATGAAAGTTTAGTATGTTGTTCAGACGGTCTGTAGGACCTATGGGAATATAAACGAATAATATCACCCAATCAGTTTTGGATTGAACCCGGGTTGAAAATATGAAATATATTGAAACCTATGGGACATAATTTTTCAAACGTGTTTTAAGCGAATTTAAAATTCACAAATTGCTTCGAAGGTTTTAAGAAATATTCAAATTATCCTATAAAATATATAAAAAAATTTCAGCAAAATATATTCAATAGTTTTATAAAATTTTAACTAATAATTACACATTTTATATGAAGAGTTCACGTGACCATTATATGAAGAGATCACGTGATCCACTTCAAAATAAATTATGGCATCCATCTTGTGTCAAAATCGTGATTTTCAAAGTTTATTTTAATTCATATTTAGTGTTGAATCCGTCCTAAAATGGCTTTATTTTTGCTTAAATTACATGCATCTACATACGGAAATAACGCAATTACAATATGTTTGAGTTTAAATGATCATTCAACTTGGATTCGGTGTATTAGTTCTACACCGAAGCCTAATTTTCACTTATAGAGAATGCAAATACCAAAATATGTAGAATGAGTTGTATAAGAAATTTCTTTAACGCAAAATTATTTAGCTCATGGAGTCTGCAATATAGCTGATAATGAAATATTAATTGATTTTACACAGAAAAGCGATTTTTTCGATTAAAATTTAAGCATAGAGTTTAATTACTGGTACCTCCATGGTCATAAATTTTTCAAATAAAATAAATTATTATAGTATTAAATAAATTATAATAATTTATTAAATTTATATCTACTATCACTATAATAATTTATTAAATTATTATAGTATTAAATAAATTATTGTAGTGTGATGAAGGAAATTATTGGAAAAATGTTTATGAATGAAATGCTGTTTTTACAGAGAGAGCCAGGCGTGTTATATTTCGATGACGTCATTTGAATAGATTTCATTTGTTTTCGATGAAGTTTTCAAATATAATAAGTTATTGTAGTATTATGATAATTTTAAAAATATTACCGAGAAATGTATCGCACTTTAGAGATGTTTAAAGCAGGCAATTTATATTTCAATTCCGGCATTTGAATGAAGTTATTTTTTCGATGAAGTTTTAAGTTTTCAAATATAATAAGTTAATGTAGTATTGTGATTTTATACGCTCTTTTATAATATAAAACACGCATCCTTTTAAAGACCGCCAAATCGTCAACACCCAAAAGAACAAGTTGTAGAGAAGCGCTAACATCAGCATAATGGGACTGTTGCATTCATTCTATTAATAAAAGGCAGATAATATAGAACGCAGATATATATGAATACAGTTAAATATATTTATTGTCTTATATGTGTTTTTATTCATAGGCGGATTTTGTAAATTGTACTTTGTCAATTTGTATGGGAATTTAGCCTACACCAGTGCAAGTCCGCCACACAATTGCTGATATAAAATCCTATAAATAGGTATTGAACATTTGAACTTAAGCATGTGAATTTGTGGGATTCATTAAATATTTTAGAGTTATAAATACTTGATCTTTTTACAGAATGAAAATATAAAATTGGTAATCTTCTTTTAGTCCTAACCAGTACTATCCATTTACAAGTCCCATCCGAAAATGTGTTGTTTTATCAAGGGGAAAATACAGTAGATACCTCCGAAAAAAAAATATTTTTAGACTTAGATTACTAAAAATTGGCAAACAATTTGTTAACATTTAATTTTCATTCAACACCATATTATGAAAGTTTTGTTAAACAATATAATATATGCCATCAGCAGCTATTTTTGTCAGACGTCGCAACTCGCACAGGCCTAACTGTTGGCACGTTGGAATTCAATTGACATTAAAAAAGGACCCTTAAAGTTTAGAACGATACGCAGTTAGCATGGTAAGTGTTTCTTATATTCAAATATAACGTGAAAAAAAATCTGATGTGGGCAACACATGACTTTCCTTATATAACGCAATGAATTTACTACTTTTACGTTAAAAAAATGGTGTTCTTATAGTAGATACTTATATTCTTTCCAAGATATTGAATTTTCTTCAATTAGTCGTTATTTTCATTGATTTAGCGTCATTTTTATCTATTTGGAGAGATTTTCGTTAATTTGGCAAAATTTAAAAATTCGCCAAGTTGCGACATTCCGCCAAATTTGTCGCCAAAATCTCGCCAAGCGTTATGGACGGATAAATATGATATTCTTATACCAGATGTCGTGCAATACTTGCACGACATGTTGACATTGCAATTACGGATGCCAAGAATGATAATGAGCAAAGTAAATGCAGCAGAGGAAACCAATTGGAACGCAAACATAGATAAACAGCGTTCATCCCCTTCTGCATCAACGACAAATGGGAGAAGTGGTATGACACCAAAGGGGAAATAAAAAAGTGCCCCAAAATTTGTTCCAGAAAGTTCGACAGATTTGAATTTTCGACGGCGACCTAGCGGCATGTCAATTGAGTTGTTCAAAGGATATGTACAGTGATAGTATAGATATGTATATATATCTATGAAATTAAATATTAAATAAATTGGTCAATTTAGATAAGTGTGTTTATTTATGTTTTGTGTATTTGTCTCTCCGGCTTGAGAACCGGGAGTTTACATGCTCCACCATTAGTGAAGGCATCAAAGGTAAGTCTTGGCATAGTAATTTTTGATAAGGACAACTTTACCTTATGACACCAGATAAATGACTATTGGCGTTCAAACACAAAAGTATTACTCAAAGTATCTTTCTCATGAATGAAACGGTCTAGATCCACCAGAATAATGTCTCCAAATTTATCGCAGGATAGCAGATATGAAAAGTGAACATGTTTCTCAACAGTTAATATATTTTTTTAATTTATACGATTTTTTGATAAATTTATTTGAAAAATGTACAATATCTCGAGAACGGATCATGCTAGCCTTCTAAAGTTTGCGTCAATCGTTTTCTAAAGAAAATTTACATAATGTCTATTTGAGTAACGTTATTAAAGGTTTTGATTTTTTGATGATTTTTTCAAAATTTCACTCGAAAATTTAAATCACGCTCCATTCGTTCGTGAGCTATCGTCTCCAAAGACTCAGTGACACACACAACACATACTTTCACACACACTCTCTCTCACACTCACACAAATACAGAAAGCACCTCAAAAATGTTTGATTCATGATCAGGGATGCTTGAAACCTGAATAAAAAACGGGATGCATATCTAACATAATGTAACTATTTGAAAAAATACCGAAAAATTATAAATAAATAGATAGAAAAATTGGCTTACATATCGTGGCATCTTATTTTCAAAAATTGTTTTCGAGAAAATCGCATTTGAATTTTTTAAAACAGTTTGAATATCAATAAAATAGAAATATTTGAGACTTTTACATATACATACTATGTCAGGTCCATAAAGTAATCCAATTGAATTCCGAGCCAGAGGAAACACAGATAATGATGCGAGGTATATGTGTCCCCCTAACATTCATAACTTTCAAATCAAAATGCACAAAGAAAAATACATGCATTGTTTCACGACTGTTAAGTTACCGGTTTTTGACAGGCTTAGTTACTAGTTTAAATTAGCTGAAGTGTGCCTCAACTGTATTTTCTCATTTCAGAATCCATATTCAACACTTTACAACATTGTTGAAAAGTGCTTAAGACTTTGTTCATTTTGTCTGTCTGTCTGTCCATCTGCTCGCACGATAATTGCAGTAAAAACTTTATCAAAATAAAATTGTACTATGTTGTTTAGACGGCCTGTTGGGCATATGAGAATATAAATTAATAATATAACCTAATTAGTTTTGGATTGAACCCGGGTTGAGTAAATGAAATGCATTGAACCCTATGGGACCAAATTTTTCAAACATTTTTTAAGCGAATTTAAAATTCCCAAATTGATTCGAAAGTTTTAGCAAATAATCAAACTATACCATAAAATATATGCAAAAAAAAATTTCAGCGAAATGTATTCGGTAGTTTTTTAAGTAAAAATTAAAATAATAACTACACCCATATTATATGAAGAGATCGCATGACCCACTTCAAAATAAAATGTGGCATCAGTCTTGTGTCAAAAAGTTCTTTTTAATTTATACATAGTGTTGAATCCCTCCTAAAACCACTTTATTTTTGCCTAATTTGTGTGCATCTATATTCTGAAACAACATAATTACAATATATTTGAGTTTAAATGATCAATGCCATCCCTCTTGTGACAAGTCAACATTGGATTTTTAAAGTTATTTTTAATTTATATTTGAGTTTAAATGATCATCGGACTTTGATTATTTCTACAACGAAGCCTAATTTTCACTTATGGAGAATGTAATCACATCAAGTTGTAAGATAAGTTGTATAAGAATTGCTGAATTTCTTTAACGCAAAATTATTTAGCTCTGGAGTCTACAATATAGCTAATATGAATGAAACATTCAAATTGATTTTACAGAGAGAAGCAGATGATTTTATAGCAGACTTTTTCGATGAAGTTTTAAGCATAGAGTTAAATCACTTTTACTTCCGTGGTTTTAAGTTCTTAAGTAAAATACATTATTGTAGTATTGTGATGAATGAAAGGAATGGAATAAAAGTGTATGAATAAAATTTTTCTGCTTTTACATAGAGGGCCAGGCGATTTATATTTCAATGCCATCATTTGAATAAAGTTTATTTTTTATGAAGTTTTAAATTTTCAAATATAAAAATTATTGTTGTATTATGATAATTTTAAAAATATTACCTCTGAATGTATCGCATTTAAGAGATGTTTAAATAAAATTGCATTGCAGTTGGAAAGTGTTTCATAATCAATGCTTTATGCATGATTGATCTGTCTTGTTTTTAAATAATCTTGTGATATATATATATATATATATATATATATACTTATTTAATTATTTATTTATATTTGTTTGCATATTTTACGAGGCAATTTAAAAAAAAATATGTATCATTAGTTCAAAGGATCAAAATTACAGCATACTATCCTACATTTTAAAACGGATTGAAAACTATTTCAAATGATAGGGTGCTAATGACGTCACGTGCACGAAAATTGTATCGTGGCTTGAAAATTGTATCGTTTTCACTACAATGATTACCATTGTTAAGTTTCGTAATTATTGAGCCATAAACTACAAGATTTATGCATAATCATGTCAACTTTTGTCTAATGCTACCATGTTGAGGAAATATAAAATTTCGAGTAAATTTCAAAATTTTCGCTCGGACTTAAAAAAATTATATCTAATTTTAGATTTTTCGTGAACAAAACCGGATATAAAGTTGTGTAAAAATCCATCAGCACTTGTGGCAGTTATCGTGAACACGAAAAATCAGTCACAAACAGATAGACGAACATCACTCTAGAAATAGTCAAACATGTTCAGGAAGCCCTAAAACATATGGCATCAAAATATCGGAATCGAAAATTTTCGTGGAAGCAGCATTTTATCTATGTTATAGTCTATAGTACAACGGTTCTCAACCTGTGAGGCGCGCCCCACGAGAGTGGCACAAAATATCTAAAGGGATACTTGGAAGGAATGTGCTTATATAAAGAGTACCTATTATATTGCTTTACATGGCTGTTTTAGCAGGTTTTTATAAGGGGGAAGGGCGGCTGCAGTCGATATTTAAAAGGAGGGGGGGGAATACAAAGAGGTTGAGAAGCACTGCTATAATATGAGAATGTAAAAATAACTAAATTTTGCATGTTTGTGGGTAACCCCCTAAACTCTCTCTGTTTAAATTATTCCAAGATGAGTGATGTGAAAAGGATGGAATAAGAGGTCACTCTGCAGACACGATAAGAGAGAAAAACATGCAAATTAGTTCCCCGCATATTGTTCCCTAATCCCTTAAGCGTGCTAAATAAATGCGGTGCATGTGTTTCGGGGACTTGGAAAGGAATTAATCGGGTTTATTCAAATGGGAGGAAGTTTTATTGGAGAATTTGAAAGCGAATAATGTTCTTTTCATTTTATGGATATGCAGCAGTGTTTTGTGGAGCAGTTTTTAGTTTTGAGACTTTATGAAGGAAGTTTTTTATCATTAGGGTTAGTGTAATATAATTGAATGCGGAAGTAGGAAAATATAAATAAATAACATTCAAAATTAGATAAAATATTGAAATCCGTTGTTAAAGTTTTAACAAAATGAACTTATAAAATGTATAATGTGGGTAGCACACCACTTTTCTTAAAGGAAAATTATTATTTTTATTTTGTTTTGCTCGTTTTATTGGTTTAGTGACGCAACATTTAGCGTTTTCTCATGGGACTATAATTACTTGTTACATTGCAGTTTTTAACACATTACAACATAATTGAAAAGTGTTTATGACTTTGTTCATTCATTCTGTCTGTCTGTCTGTCCGTTACAACGATAACTGCCGTAAAAATGACTTAATCAAAATGAAATTTTAGTATGTTGCTCAGACGGTCTGTGGGACCTATAGGAAGATAAATACATAATATCACCCAATTAGTTTTTTATTGAACCCGGATTGAAAAAATGAAATACATTCAACCCTATGGGACCTAATTTTTCAAACATTTTTTAAACAAATTTAAAATTCACAAATTGCTTCGAAATTTTCAGGAAATATTCACATTACCCCATAAAATATACCAAAAAAATTTCAGTAAAATATATTAAGTAGTTTTTTTTAATTGAAAGTTATTTAATATAGGGAAAATAACAAATTCAATTAAATTCTGACTTTTGGGATATCCTCCAGAAAGAAAAAAGATATATATAAATATCTCTCCAAGAGTTTAATCATTTTGTATATGAGAGAGGCTACACATTTTAAAATAAATTTGGTAGATAACAATTTTTCAAATTATTTTTTAATTTTATATAATTCATCATGATATACTTATTTGATGGCATTTTTAATGCACTTTTCTACGTGCTAGAGAGTTAAAATTTGGTACACAGCTTAAATTTGTCGAACATTTTATTTTACAAAAATTTGGTGGATCTTGAAATATAGATCATACATTTTTTTCGTAATGGCCTGCAAATAATCCCCGTTCACTTCTATAAATCATTGTTGTAATATTGTTAAAAATTCTGATGTGGACAGCACATGTCTTTCCCTGCAGACTCATATTCACGTTCTCTTTATTTCTTCAATAATAATTTGAGTTTATCTGCACAAAAAAACAGTCATAAGTATTTTAAATGACATTGAATTTGCACGTTAAACTTAAATTTGGGTCTCATTTGAAGGCTGAACTTATTGTCAGAGGTGGCGTAGCGAAACCGCGAAAAAACTAGAATATCTCAAGAACGGCTAGTCCTAGAGTAATGGGGTTAGTCTTATTATTTTTGTTGTCAAAAATCACGTATAAAATAGGAATTTAATTGATATAATTGAGCACACGTAGTCTTATTTTTATATTTAACGATTTTTGCGGGCTATTTCGCAAAAGTAGCTCGTTCCTTTTTCCCGAATCATACAAGAATAACCTACAAATGATTTATATACCAAATTTTGTTAAATTTGGTATATAAATCAATTGTAGGTTATTTAAATATTATACACCAAATTTTGTTAAATTTGTTCTGTTAGTTTTTAGCTAGAGTGGATAAAGACAATTTCTGCCGGTCATTTCGCAAAGAAGGCAGATTCTTTTATTACGAATCGTACTATAATCTAATGAACAGCAGGAATTTCCAGAAAAAACATACCTACCAAATTTTAGGAAATTCGGTCCATTAGTTTTTCAATTAGAATAGATGTATCATCCTCACAGACACACAGAAATATACACAGATACACCCTTACACACACAGACGTCTTCCTAAAAATAGATTTTCGTGTTCTAGAAGTGCCAAAACGTGTAGATCTTTCGAAAATTCGAGTTCCGATCTTCGGCACGATTCCAATACTTTGAATACACCCACACACACACCCACACACACACACCCACACACATATATATATTATTTGTGTATCTGTGTATTATCTGTGTATCTAAATTCCATGCCTATGCAATTACAATAGTTGTGATTTTAAATGATCCCTAAACTTTTATTATTTCTTCAATGAAGCCTAATTTTAACTTGTATAATCGCTTGAGATAATGCAGAAAGCAAATATCTCAAGCGATTGTAGGGTGAGTTGCATAAGAATTGCTGAATTTTTTTCACACAAAATTATTTAGCTCTGGAGTCTGGAATACAAGTTATATGAATGAAATATTACTTGATTTTGCATAGAGAATCAGATGATTTATATTTCGATACAGTTTTAAGTATTTAAGTTTAACAAATTACTGTAGTACTGTGATAATATAAAAGATGTCACCACTGAATGTATCACATTTTAGAGATTTTTAAATGAAATTGCATTTCAGTTGGAAAGTGTTTCATAATCAATGCTTATGCATGATTGATCTTTCTTGTTATTGGTTTGATGACACTACATTTACTGTTTTCTCATACGACTATAATATTTTATTCGTTTGCTGACACTACGTTTCTTCATGAGAATTTAATTACTGGCTATATTGCTGTTTTTATCAGTTTTTTATTGTACTATACACTTTTGATGATGCTCATACTCCAAAATTTCTTCAAAAACAACCTCTCCTAGGCGGTTCATTCTACGATTTTGATCATTTTTCGATTATGATTTGTCTACACACACACACACACACACACACACACACACACACACACACACATATATATATATATATATATATATATACATATATATATATATATATATATACATAAATCAAGTATTTAAGTAGTAATACTCTAGTTAAGAATAATTATTTTGAAATGTGATAATTTTCTATTTTTATGGATCATTTCTAAATAAGAGCAATGCATTTCTCCTAATTCTAACTAAAGTTAACACGTGTAATTAAAGCATATTTCAACTTATGTCTAACGTTCACTATATCAATAATTATTTATCAGATTGATCTTATGGACAATCTTTGATAGAGACTGGATATTTACATTCAACTATATAAATCTGGCCACCGCAAGGTGTCCTGATTTTTATGGTTTTTAATGGTTTGTTCGGATTTTTATAGTAGAGCTATTCAAATATCAAGTCTTCCAATAGTTATTCCCAGTACCAGATTTTTTTTATAATATAAAACTGTGGTGCGGGATAAAAAAAATAGATTGAAGGTTATTACATTGCATCGATACTTTGAAAAGCCGCTAATAATCCACCATTAACTCTTTTGTACCAGTTCCTGGAATAAAATATTTTAAGATAATACCACACAATTAACTTTACCCATTTAAACTTTAAAATATATATTTATGAAGCACCTTATAATCATAATTAGATTATAACAATTATATATTTAAGGAGGAGACGGGACATGTGAGATTAGGCATACAAAATTTCCTACACTGACTATGATCTTTTATATACGTTGTTAAGCACATACCTTCTTATTGTCGCTAGACGTTTATGGATCATTAGTTGTTGAACCAACGCATCATCACTGCACTGTATGAGTAACTTGATGCAAAATTGTCTGAGGCTGTGTGGAACTTAATGCACTTCGTCTATTTTGACTGTACTACATGAGAACCTTGATGCATTTATGCACCTGAGCCGACTTTAAGGCATATCTGCATCCCGACCCTGCTGGCACTCTCCAACTATATTCTCCAACTGTTCGGTTCATCTCTGTAGAACATCCTGCATGTCCATATTGACTCTAACTTCTATCAACTATATTCACCTACTATTTTGTTCATCTCTGTAGAACGTTCTGCATGTCTATTTCGCATGTCTATCTCTATTTGCATGTCTTCTATCAACTATTACTCGTGTGATAAGGCTTTCACACCTCTGTGTTAAAATTGTATATTAAAGTATTGTTTTATTTCTGTGTGATTGAAAGTGTCAATTTCGAAATGTAAATGTCTTTTCTACATGTTTTCAATTACATTGACTTTTAAGGGAAGTGAACTCTAAAATCGCAAAAGTGTTTATGTTCCAGAAAAATAGTAATAGTTTTGTATTTTCGCTTCTCAGTCGCTAGTTGGGAACTTGCAGGTTTTGCGCACGCGCGAGTTTGAAAAAGGATTTTGGAAGCAGAGTGGAAGGAGTCGTGGAAAAATGTAGACGTGTGTGTTTGATTCGCGTATGATCGCGAATTTTATAAAGGTGGATTAATTTTGAAAGTGGAAGGATGTGATTAAAATATGTAACATAGTTCGACAAGTTGTGCGTAGAGTCGTTTGGCTCGGTTCAGAGATGAGTCACTCGTGTTTTTAAATGAATCAGCCTGGTAGTAATGGAATAATGAGTCTTGTGAAAAGAGAAAATGGTTCTTTCACTGGTCGGCTTGAATCGCTAATAGGGCTAGAGGGAAAGCTCATTTTACAGCGATTTGTATTTGCCTGACTCCTCCTTGTGTCCTAAGGTACGAATCAACCAATCTCCGTAACCAACCAAGATGTCGAATTCCGCCAGCATGATGTTGTGTAGTCAAGTTTCCCGACCATTATGGATTTTGTTCTGCGCAAGAATCTCGATGAGTTTATGCCGAGAGTCCATCCTGATATCCTTTCCCATGGTACAGAATTGTAAATGTTATATTTAAAAGAGACGAGGTAAAGTTTTATATATATTTAGTCTTCCACCTAACGAATAGAGTGTTAATTGTCAAATCCTCGTGAGCATCGAATCATTGATGATGTTATATGAAAATGTCGTATATGTTCAAAGTATACAAATGTGATATATAAATGTCAAGTATAATATGAGGAATATTGTGTTTATTTTATGTATCAGGAAATATGTGTATTCTCTTGGTTCCTCTTCCTCCAGGGGTGTTCTTAATGGTCACCCTACCGAGTGTAACTCTGAGTTATTGCGAGAAATGCTTGTACTCCACTGTTTTCGATCAACTGCCT
This sequence comes from Amaurobius ferox, assembly GCA_951213105.1. Taxonomy (NCBI): domain Eukaryota; kingdom Metazoa; phylum Arthropoda; class Arachnida; order Araneae; family Amaurobiidae; genus Amaurobius; species Amaurobius ferox. The sequence continues at coordinate 88,509,556 of OX578149.1, read as the reverse complement.
TGTTATTTCATGTTTAATAAATGTGTTTGATTTCAAAACTTTGTCTTCTCTGTCGAGTATACCAAAAAGTTCGCGACAGAATTGGTGCCGTTACTTTTCTCGGTGAGTGGGGAAGAGCTGAGAGAATTAAAATTTTTAAAAAATTTTCTTAAGAATTGAAATTTTGAAGATTAAAAATTACCGTTGTGCTAAAATGAGTGTTTTCTTAAGTAAACAGAGTTCCATGTTCTGTTTTCGGTATTCTCAAAAACGAGTGTTCTTGGAATTTGATATGTGCCATTTGATAAAAAAAATTGATTTGTTTGCATATTTATGTCATTTGATTTGATAAAAACTGGTTTTATTGTAAATACTGTTTAAGAACATTGCAATTGCATATTGTGTTAAACTATACGAGTATATTTGATTGTTATGCAAAATGGCTCCAATTACTAGAAACAAAAAAGTAAATGTCGGTAAGATGAGTAAAAATTCAAGTAAAAAAATTAAATTCCTCCTTGAATTTGTCGCTTGATATTGCTACTGAGTCGGATACTGTTAATTCTAGAAGTAAAGTTAAAAATGTTAGCCACAAAGCTAAATCTAATGAGGAAAATATATCAGATAAATCGCCGGTATGTCTGAATTCTTCTTCTGGCACTTTGCCAAATCAAAACAGTGCTTCATCGGTAAATGATAACATGTTAAAATCATTCCATATTTTCACACCTAAGTTCGCACATCATATTCCAAAATTCTCGGGAAATTCAGAGCTTTCGTTGTCACAGTTTTTGGAAAAGTTAAATTTAGTAGCCACTCATGCAAACTGGAGTGAGTGTGACAAATTAGTTTGTTTGAGATTGAATTTAGAGGGGGAAGCAAATAGATTGATTGAAGAGAATCCAAAGCACAGAAATTGTAAAAATTTGCAGGAAATTATTCACATTTTGAAAGATCATTTTGAAGTGACCGAAAATGTTACTAAAAACATAATTTCACTCGTGAACTTTACACAGAGACCAAATGAGTCGGTTAAACAGTTTTCGATGAGAATCGAAGCTGCTTCATTTAAGGTTGTTCCGGAAGATGTAGATTCCGAAAGTGAGAATAAAATCAGGCAAACACTTTTAAAAACTTCATTTATTAATGGTTTATATCCGGAACTAAAAAGATTGGTGTTGTCACAAAACCCTAGAGATTTTTATTCGGCTAGAAAACTTGCAATTCTTGAGGAATCTATTTTAAATGAAAATAATGCTATGTACTTGACTAATCCGGTACTTACAAAAAAAGGTGTTCTCACACCAGAAAAATATGTTCTCACACCAGATGAAAGTGAAAGTATGTCAGATTTAAAAAGAAAAGTGTTAGAACAGGAAAGGGACATTGAATTTCTTAGGGGTAAAATAGAAAAATTTAAGTTTAATTCAGATAAAGTTAACGAAAAGCGTTCACCGCGTCCAAAGTGTGACAAATGTGGTAAATTAGGTCACGTTCAAGAACAGTGTTGGAAAAAGGTTTTTCAAAAAAGAGATGCGTACGGTATAAAATGTAGGAAAATTTATACCAGTCCTGGAACTAGGTATCACCAGGGTGAAAGACACAGAGGGCAAATGTCTGCAAATGAGTGGAAGTATAGAAAGCAAGGAACGCAAAATTATAAAAATAAGGAGTCATATAAATCTTTGCAAAATTCCAAAAATCATTCTTCTGGGAATCAGAGTAGATATCCCATGCACAATTATAATAATAGAAAAACTTTTGATAGGCAAACATCACATTTTGAGGAAAATAATATTTGTCATAATATTACAAATTCTTTGTCATCTTCTTCTATTATAAAAGGAAAATTAGTGAGCAGTGAAGTGTCAATATTGATTGATACGGGTAGTTCAATTAATTTAGTGTATGAGGAAGCTTTAAATACTGTACCCATTGCACATATGTTGCTAACATACAAACCAACAATTTTGCGTAGCTTTAGTTCACAAGATACTAAAGTTGAGTGTTTAGCCACTATTTCACTAAATTTGGGAAAAGAAAGATTCCCTACCGAATTTTTTGTGTTAAAATCACCAGCTCCTATTTCATATAATGTAATCCTTGGTAACAAGTTTTTACATAAACATAATGCTATTATAGATTATAATCACTTCTGTTTTAAGTTTTCAAACTCTTCCATTCCTTTTGTTGGTTATCAATGTACGAATAATTTACTTTCGATTTCAAATCATGAACCGGCAAATGAGTCGGAAATTGCAGACTCAAACCTAAGTAGTGTCGCAAAGCGTATTGCTGTGCCTGACTCGCAGATGAGTAGTGAAAAAAATGTTTTGCAAAACTGTATGCTATGTTAAAATGGATCCAATATTTCTGAACTTCTGTGTAATTTGCTTTATGTGTCAGTCAGCTGAATGTTCTGTACTGCAAGTTCTGTGCCAGTGCAGCTTTCTGAATGTGAGTGCCATGTTAATCAGGTTGAAGTAGTGTTTTAAAATTCTAAATACTTAAATAATAATTTTTTTTTGCTTTACTTTAATGATAAGCAGTAATGTTTTAAAGTAATTTTAAGATAATTAAGTACTTGATGGATTAGAGTTTTGGTAAGGATTTTTAAGGATAACTGATAATTTTTATCTCTGTTTTATTTTATGAATGTGTGAATGATTTTTTTTTAATTTAAAGGTCTAGTAAATTTTAGAAATTTTTTTTTGTAATTTGGTGTTGTTGACTTATTGGTTGGGGGTACCGCCACCTCTAGGTTTGCAACTTTCTAATGGACTTGTTTCTTGCCTGGGTGCCTGATCAACATTCTTGGTTTGAAAATTTGTCTCATTTTCTAAATTAGTAATTTTTTTAAATATCTTTTAAAGTAATTTGTTGGCAAGGTTGGATAATAGTTAATAAATTGATTTCTGTCAAAAGTAAATTTATAGAATTTTAATTGTAAAATTTTTGAAGAAAGAAAACTTTTTGTTTAGTTAAACTTTTTGTGAGTTGAGTAAATTAAATTTTCATGTCTCTGTGGTACTCACCAGAAAATGTATTAGTGTTTAAATTTTAAAAGGGGCAATTTCATCATTTGTGTCTTGTTAATTTGGTGTTGTCTTGTAAAGGTCTATGCTTGTATTGAGACTTATTTTTTTTTTGACTCACGAGTCAAACTTTAGGCCACTCTTGGATTTTGGTTATTATGCTGGTCATGATCTTGTTTGTTTTTGTTTTTTTCTTTGATGTACATGTACATCGCTCAAAATTTACACTAAATTCCTCTCAATGGAACATATGTCATTGGGAACTTAATGCAGGTATTTTCCTAGTATTGTGTGGAAAAATTCCCCGCTTTGCAGGAAATTTTTCTCCCGGGCCCCGAAGGAGTGTGATAAGGCTTTCACACCTCTGTGTTAAAATTGTATATTAAAGTATTGTTTTATTTCTGTGTGATTGAAAGTGTCAATTTCGAAATGTAAATGTCTTTTCTACATGTTTTCAATTACATTGACTTTTAAGGGAAGTGAACTCTAAAATCGCAAAAGTGTTTATGTTCCAGAAAAATAGTAATAGTTTTGTATTTTCGCTTCTCAGTCGCTAGTTGGGAACTTGCAGGTTTTGCGCACGCGCGAGTTTGAAAAAGGATTTTGGAAGCAGAGTGGAAGGAGTCGTGGAAAAATGTAGACGTGTGTGTTTGATTCGCGTATGATCGCGAATTTTATAAAGGTGGATTAATTTTGAAAGTGGAAGGATGTGATTAAAATATGTAACATAGTTCGACAAGTTGTGCGTAGAGTCGTTTGGCTCGGTTCAGAGATGAGTCACTCGTGTTTTTAAATGAATCAGCCTGGTAGTAATGGAATAATGAGTCTTGTGAAAAGAGAAAATGGTTCTTTCACTGGTCGGCTTGAATCGCTAATAGGGCTAGAGGGAAAGCTCATTTTACAGCGATTTGTATTTGCCTGACTCCTCCTTGTGTCCTAAGGTACGAATCAACCAATCTCCGTAACCAACCAAGATGTCGAATTCCGCCAGCATGATGTTGTGTAGTCAAGTTTCCCGACCATTATGGATTTTGTTCTGCGCAAGAATCTCGATGAGTTTATGCCGAGAGTCCATCCTGATATCCTTTCCCATGGTACAGAATTGTAAATGTTATATTTAAAAGAGACGAGGTAAAGTTTTATATATATTTAGTCTTCCACCTAACGAATAGAGTGTTAATTGTCAAATCCTCGTGAGCATCGAATCATTGATGATGTTATATGAAAATGTCGTATATGTTCAAAGTATACAAATGTGATATATAAATGTCAAGTATAATATGAGGAATATTGTGTTTATTTTATGTATCAGGAAATATATGTATTCTCTTGGTTCCTCTTCCTCCAGGGGTGTTCTTAATGGTCACCCTACCGAGTGTAACTCTGAGTTATTGCGAGAAATGCTTGTACTCCACTGTTTTCGATCAACTGCCTTGTTATTTCATGTTTAATAAATGTGTTTGATTTCAAAACTTTGTCTTCTCTGTCGAGTATACCAAAAAGTTCGCGACACTCGTCAACTGCTACTACATCTCTCAATTTGTTCTGTCACTTTTTTACATATCTCTGTAGTAACTATGTAGAACTTTCTACCGGCTGCCACCTCTTTTTGCCTGAGGTCTGATACACCTCTTGTTGCAGGGGCGCGGTAGCCCATTGGTTAGCGCGCTGGAGTTGCACTCGGTAGGCCCGGATTCGATTCCAGCCACTGCCAAAATTGCCGCCGTGTTCATGCGGAGTACGATCACGTTAAACATGTGGGTCCGAAAGTCCTTCCGAGAGGTTGGTGGTAGGGGAAGGACGGTACGGTCCCTGTGGATGCCTCCCCCACTGGGTTCCGGTCTAAATTGGGTGGCATTTCCCGACCGTCCAAACAGTTACCTTACACCTTTCTGGTAGGTCGGACGGACTGGGTTTCAACAACAACACCTCTTGTTGCTCTATGTCTTAGGATAAGTCGGACGGTCTGGGTTTTCTACACCCCTTCGGCGAGGGCGCGGTAGCCCAGTGGTTAGCGCGCGGGAGTTGCGCTCCGCAGACCCGGGTTCGATTCCCTCCGTTGCCCAAACTGCCGCCGTGTTCACGTGGAGTACGATCACATTAAACATATGGGTCTGTAAGTCCTTCTGAGAGGTTGATGGTAGGGGAATGAGGGTGCGGTCCGTGTGGATGCCTCCCCCGCTGCGTTCCGGTCTAAATTGGGTGGCACTTCCCGACCGTCCAAAAAGTTACCTTACACCTTTCTGGTAGGTCGGACGGTCTAGACCTCAACAACAACAACAACACCTCTTCGGCGACCATTGGTTGACTTTAGGGCGGCGCGGAAACACTTCCTTATTGGTTAACCTTTTGACTAATCCCACGGTTTTTCCTTTAGCCTCCAGTAACTGCTCTAGCTCGACCAAACCTGTACTTGTAGCCCCCTTATTTATGGCATTGCTGATTTCTCGGGTCAGGGCTGCATAACATTGGCGTCATCTAGTCTGGTGCCATTGTCTGGCCCGCCAGATATTATAAATCCACATATAAACCTGTCTACGTGAATCCTGGGCTCACAAAAACTATTCAAAATATAAATCAGTTTATATGTTTGTGGACCATCCCTACGATCCCTCTTCTAAAATTATTCTACAGATGATTGATGTAAAAAGAACGGAATAAGAAGTCATTGTGTACACACCCTAGGAGAGAAAAACATGCAAATTAGTTCCGCAGGTTGTATAATAATCCCTCGAGAATGCTAAATAAATGCGGTGAATGTATTCGGGTGACTTAGAAAGGAATTAATCGGGTTTATTCAAATGTGAAGGAGTTTTGTTGGATAGTTTAAAAGCGAATAATTGTTTCTCCGTTTAAATGAATAAGCAGTTTGGTTTCTCATGAAATTTTATGTTTTGAAACTTTGATCCAAGAACTGTTTTTAATTAAATTTCTAGTTTTTGAATTAATAGGAAACAAGACAAATGTAAAATGTGGTAAACTAATGAAAAGTTGGGATCGAGCTCACTGTAGGTAGCGGAATAAAAAAAATCAAATTTTGACTACGAATGCTAGTAGCTGTAATGAGGACGCAATCCTAGCTCTACAAAAGTCCTCTTTAGGCGGGTTTTGTGAATTTAATGGAAATACGTTGAATCAAAAACTGATTACGAAACATCAGCTAAACTACTTAAGATCTGGGCTGCGCACATTGAAACCGACAACTGGGAGTTATGTTTTGGTTTTAGCAACACCCCGGGCTAACTATTCAGCATGATAATGCCAGGCCACACACGGCACGCCTCTATATTGATTGTCTGCCTGCTTCTGACACATTTTCTTGGCTCGGCCTCACATTAAGCTGCCATAAGCCTTAGGGTTGGTCGTGTGGTCCGAGTTTTTCACACTTCCTTGGCCAGCCAGATCACCAGCTCTCTCGCCTATTGAGCACATTTAGGCTGAGCTGGGGCGTCGCCTGCGATCATCCAAGAATGTAGACGAATTAGATCGTCAATTGAAGACCATTTGGAACGACATCCTTCAGAACACTATCCGGCAACTTTATGCATCAATGCCACTTCGGGTAACAGCTTGTATCAAGGTCAGAGATGGACAAACACCATATTGATGTGCTCACTTTGTGTAGATATTTCAGTGCAATAAATGAGCCAATTGGTTTGGAATTCTAATCATTTCTTTTTCTGAACATCCACATTACACGTACAAAATTGTAGGGCGCGGTAGCCCATTGGTTAGCACGCTTGAGTTTCACTCAGTAGGCCCGGGTTCGATTCCAGCCACTGCCAAAATTGCTGCCGTGTTCACGCGGAGTGCGATCACGTTAAACATGTGGGCCCGTAAGTCCTTCCGAGAGGTTGGTGGTAGGGGAAGGAGGGTACGGTCCCTGTGGATGCCTCCCCCACTGAGTTCCGGTCTAAATTGGGTGGCACTTCCCGGCCGTCCAAACATTTACCTTACACCTTTCTGGTAGGTCGGATGGTCTGAATCTCAACAACAACATCATATTTAGCCACAGTGTTATGAGGCATAAATGTCCAAAGTGTTTTTCATCAAAACATTTTGACCTGGTTCTTTCTTAGTGCGTCGATATTTTTGTCGCTTCATATATATATATATATATATATATATATATATATATATATATGCAGATAAAAATATTTATTAACCTCATCGAAATCAAACAACTGAAAATATACCTAAAGGCGCTATGCTGCTCAAACAAGTACATTTATATAATATAAAAGAGAATGAAGAAAGAACAACAATGTATCAAAATTTCGCCGAGGGGGATTGTGACCCCCACTTCCCGGTTAAGCCAGCTTAATCTCATGACGTCACTCCTGGAAGCGGATACAATGTCGCAAACCAAGTACATTATACTAAAACTTTAAATGTAAAAAAGTTGAAAGACCTATACAGACTATACCATAAAAAATGTATCATCAAGATTCACTACATCCAAACAGAAACACAAAAGACATTTTAAATAGCCAATATTTAACACCAATATATAACAAGACAAACAAACCTCGCATACACTTCACCATTCAAGCTTCCAAAAAGTAATTGACTCATACTGTGTATAAATAGAACACCTTTCAGCTGTTAAACTATAGCGTCCGTATTATCATCGTATCTGCTGTTCAAACTGTAAGTGTACCTCTATATAAATATAAGTTGTAACTTTCCGTTTCGATTATGTTGAAAAATTTACATATAATGTTACATAGAAAACGTAATGGGTAACCTTTTGCAATTGCCTCATTCAGATAGCACAGAAAGCGATCTGTGCTATCAGCGATAGTTCAGATAGCATGGAAGCGATCTGTGCTATCTGAATGAGGAAATTGCAAAAGATTACCCATTACGTTTTCTAAGTAACATTATATGTAAATTTTAAACATAACGGTAACGGAAAGTTACAACTTATATTTATATAGAGGTACACTTACAGTTTGAACAGCAGATACGATGATAATACGGACGTCATAGTTTAACAGTTTAAAGGTGTTCTATTTATACACAGTACGAGTCAATTACTTTTTGGAAGCTTGAATGGTGAAGTGTATGCGAGGTTTGTTTGTCTTGTTATATATTGGTGTTAAATATTAGCTATTTAAAATGTATTTTGTGTTTCTGTTTGGATGTAGTGGATCTTGATGATACACTTTTTATGGTATAGTCTGTATAGGTCTTTCAACTTTTTTACATTTAAAGTTTTAGTATAATGTACTTGGTTTGCGACATTGTATCCGCTTCCGGGAGTGTCGTCATGACATTAAGCTGGCTTAACCGGGAAGTGGGGGTCACAATCCAACCCGGCGAAATTTTGATTGTTGTTCTTTCTTCATTCTTTTTATATTATATATATATATATATATATATATATATATGAATTTATTAAATGAAGCACACTTCTATAATATGGGAAATGTAGCATTCCATATATTACGATTAATTAACTTTTATGAGTTTTAATTATCTTAGCGCACTACAAAGTAATCAATATTAATTGTAATCATTAAATAACTACATTTTATCTGAAATTCGTCCCCCCCCCCTATAATAATTTAAATGTTTAATTTCAATTTAAATAAAGAAATAAATCCGAACAAATATGGTCGGAGACATGTAGTAACTCAAAAAGTTTTGAAGCATATTTGTACGGCTATTAATAAAACTCATAACGAATAAGTTAATACATGTTCTAAATTGGAGCAAATAACTGTTTCAGAATAAAGTTCTTAAAAGATATTGAATAATTAATTTAGGATAATTATGACTGATTTTAAATTAATTATACCCGAAATTAAAGTATTTAAATATCAGTTTACTGCATAACATTTAAAAGTGTGAATTTTTTTTCAAAAACCCAGACCGTTATTATACGTCTGCTGTAAAAATACATTTTGAATACATACATATATGATTTAATAATTGAATGTGATATGAAAATATAAATTTGTTATACATTTTTCACATTAATTATTTCAGATTAATTAACTTAAGAGAATAAATACTTTAAATGTTAATTAATGTCAATGGCAGATAATTTAAGGTTTCATGTACTCTATAAATGTTAAAATCGCATATATTCGAAAAATTCAAATACTCGCACTAAAAAGGTTTCAGCAAATTTGCTGTAAAAATTTTTTTGTAAATGTATGTCATCTAATTAATAAATCTGTTCTGAAAATATAAATTTATTACACTTTTAATAATTATTTCTGATGGAGTAATAAATTTAAGATTACTTTAAATGCGTTAGTTAATGTCAAAAGGAGGGTTCGTAAATTTTCATGTATCCAATTTCAATAAAAGTTAAAAGTGTTGATGTTTAAAGTAACAGGTAACGTTATCCCGTTATGTATGTCATAGGTTTGCATCTTGTACATTTCGATTTCAAGATGTGCTTGAGTCAACAGAGTGAGAGAGGGATCCATAAAAGGTCCCAGAACTGAGGATATTCATCCAAAGTCATTTTGAAGATTAGAGTAACATGAGGGAGGAGAAACTAGAAGATTGGAATCACTTTGAAGATTGTACCACTTGAATATTGCATTGATTCAGTCCCAGAAATCAGGATATTCATTACACGTCATTTTAAAGATTGGAACAGCGAGAGGGAGAAAAAACAGAGGATTGGAATAACGTTGAAGATTGTATCACTTGAAGATTGGATTGAACTTAGATTATTCATCTCAAGTCATTTTAACGATTGGCGTAACGAGAGGGAGAAAAAAAGAGAGGTTTTGAATCACTTTGAAGTTTGGATCACTTAAACATTGCATTGAACTCAGTCCCAGAATTCAGGTTATTCACAAGTCATTTTGAAGATTGGAGCAACGAAAGGATAAAAAACCGAGTTGATTAGAATCACTTTGAAGATTGGATCACTTGAAGATTTTATATTGGAATACTTTGGAGTAAATATAGGGTGTAACATAATGTAGAATATGGACTTTATTCGACATACCAGAAGTACAATTAAGTTACATGACCATATATTTACCAGCTCAGAACGATAGTTGTCTGTTTGTCGCCATTTCTGTTTGCAGAGAGTAAATGCTTACTTGGAAAGAAATTTATAACACATTGAGATATTTCGATTGAAAATGGTCCTCTGGTGTAGAATGGTATAGATATATATTTAAAACAACAATTTTCTTTTAATGTCCGTTTGTCTGTGGTCTATTTTTTGCATACACGGTAGTTACCACTTAATCGATTTTCACGAAACCTTATATACGGCTTTGTTTTCGAAAACTCTATAAACATTAATAATTTTTTGAAACTCGAGCGAAAACTTCGAAATTTTATTTGTTTTCAACATGGTAGCATAGGATAATATTTGAAATAATTATGTATAAAAAGGGGTATTTATGGGTCAATGACACAAAACCTAACGGTATTAATCATTAAAGCAAAAAATAAGCGCGATGCAGTTTTTAACACTTTACAACAAAGTTGAAAAGTGTTTATGACTTTGTTCATTCTGTCTGTCTGTCTGTCTGTCCGTTAGCACGATAACTGCCGTAAAAATGACTTTATCAAAATGAAATTTTAGTATGTTTTTCAGACGGTCCGTGGCGCCTATGGGAATATAAATAAATAATATCACCCAATTAGTTTTTTATTGAACCCGGGTTGAAAAAATGAAATATATTGAACCCTATGGGACTTAATTTTTCAAACATTTTTTAAGTAAATTTAAAATTCACGAATTGCTTCGAAATTTTTAGGAAATATTCACATTATCCCATAGAATATATAAAAAAAAATTCAGTAAAACATGTTAAGTAGTTTTTTAATTAAAAATTATTTAATATAGGGAAAAAAACAAATTCAATTAAATTCTGACTTTGGAATCCTCCACAAAGAAAGAAAAGAAAGATATATTATATAATAAATATCTTTCCAAGTCTTTAATCATTTTGCATGTGACAGAGGCTTCACATTTTCAAATAAATTTGGTAGATAACAATTTTTCTTTTTTTTTAATTTTATATAACTATTCATGATATACTTATTTGATGGCATTTTTAATGCACTTTCCTACGTCCTAGAGAGTTAAAATTTCGTACACAGCTTAAATTTGTTGAACATTTTATTCGACAAAAATTTGATGGATCTTTAAAAATAGATCATACATTTTTTTTGAAATGGCCTGAAAATAATCCCCGTTCACTTCTATAAATCATTGTTGTAATATTGTTAAAAATTCTGATGTGGACAGCACATGTCTTTCCCTGCAGACTCATATTTGTTCTCTTTATGTCTTCTATAATAATTTGAGTTTATCTGCACAAAATAACAACCATAAGTATTTTAAATGACATTGAATTTACACGTTAAACTTAAATTTGGTTCTCATTTGATAGCTGGACTTATTGTCAAAGGTGGCGTAGCAAAAACGCGAAAAAACTAGAATATCTCAAGAACGGCTAGTCCTAAAGTAATGGGGTTAGTCTTATTTTTTTTGTTGTCAAAAATCACGTATAAAATAGGAATTTAATTGATATAATCGAGGACACGTAGTATTTTATTTTTATATATAGCGATTTTTGCTGGCCATTTCGCAAAAATAGCTCGTTCCTTTTTCCCGAATCGTACAAGAATAACCTACAAATTATTTATATACAAAATTTTGTTAAATTTGGTATATAAATCACTTGTAGGTTATTGAAATATTATACACCAAATTTTGTTAAATTTGTTCCATTAGTTTTTAGCTAGAGTGGATAAAGGCAATTTCTGCGGCCATTTCGCAAAGAAGGCAGATTCTTTTATTACGAATCGTACTATAATCTAAAGAACATCAGGATTTCCCACAAAAAACATACCTAACAAATTGAATGAAATTCGGTCCATTAGTTTTTCAATTAGAGTGGATGTAATATCCTCACAGACACACAGAAACATACACAGATACACCCTTACAAACACAGACGTCTTCTTAAAAATAGTACTTTCGTGTTCTAGAAGTCCCAAAACGTGTAGATCCCTTGAAAATTCGAGTTCCGATCTTCGGCACGATTCTAATGCATTGAGTACATACACATACACACATATATTATCTGTGTATCTGTGTATTATCTGTATATCTAAATTCCGTGCCTATGCAATTACAATAGTTGTGATTTTAAATAATCCTTAAACTTTTATTATTTCTTCAACGAAGCCTAATTTTGACATATGCCGAATGCAAATATCTCAAGCGATTGTAAGATGAATTACAACAGAATTGCTGAATTTTTTTCACACAAAATTATTTAGCTCTGGAGTCTAGAATACAAGTTATATGAATGAAATATTCATTGATTTTGCATAAAGAATCAGATGATTTATATTTCGATACAGTTTTAAATATTTACGTATAATAAATTACTGTAGTACTGTGATAATGTAAAAGATATCACCACTTAATGTATCACATTTTAGAAATTTTTAAATGAAATTACATTTCAGTTGGAAAGTATTTCATAATCAATGCTTATGCATGATTGACCTTTCTTGTTTACTGTAAAAGTAGTACATTCATTGCATTATATAAGGAAAGTCATGTGCTGCCCACATCGGATTTTTTATATTAAGTCAAAAATGATTGAAATTTCAAATAGAAGCAGAAATCAATAAAATAAAGTCTATAATAAATAAAAAATTAATAAATAATAGGAATTATTTAGAAAGTAGTTCACAACATAGTTGAAAAGTGTTTATGACTTTGTTCATTCTGTCTGTATGTCCGTTAGCACGATAACTGCCATAAAAATGACTTTATCAAAATGAAATTTTAGTATGTTGTTCAGTAGGTCTGTGGAACGTATGGGAATATAAATGAATAATATCACCCAATTAATTTTGGATTGAACCCGGGTTGTAAAAATGAAATACATTGGACCCTATGGGACCCAATTTTTTAAACATTTTTTAAGCGAACTTAAAATTTAGAAATTGTTCGAAAATTTTAGGAAGAATTCAAATTACCTCATAAAATAAATAAAAAAAAAATCAGCAAAATATATTCAGTATTTTTTTAAATAAAAATATAAATTAAACCCTTTATATGAAGAGATCACGTGACCCACTTCAAAATAAAATATGGCATCCATCTTTTATTTTGAAGTGGGCATCCTTCTACATGGCATTTGGGCATCCATCTTTTTCTGTCAAAATCGTAAAGTTCTTTTCACTTCATATTACTTTCGTTGCATACATAATATATAGGGAAAGTATTGTGACGGGGTAGAAAATTCGAATTCGAGTTTTCGACGGGAGAGCACGTTTCAAGCATCCCTGCTCACGAATCAAACATTTTTGAAATTATGTCTGTGTGTGTGTGTGTGTGTGTGTGTGTGTCAATGAGGGGTTGGAGACGATAACTGACGAACGAATGGACCGATTCGAACGAAATTTGGTACAAAAATCAAAATCCTTAAACACTGGAAGTCTATTGTCTTTGTACGCAATCGAATGTTCAGAATCCCCCTAAATTTTCGAGTGAAATTTTGGAAAAATCGTCAAAAAATCAAAACCGCTAATAACGTTACGCAACTAAACATTTCTTATGTAATTTTTCATTAGAAAACGATTGACATAAATTTTAGAACGCTAACATGAACCGTTCTCGAGATATTGCACATTTTTCAAAAAGATTACCAAAAAGTCATATAAAATAAAAAAATATATTTCCTATTGAGAAACATATTTACTTTTCATATGTAATACCATGCGATAAATTTGGCGACATCATTCTCGTGGATCTAGCTCGTTCCATTCATGAAAAAAGATACTTTGAGTAATACTTTTGTATTTAAACGCCAATAGTCATTTATCTGCTGTAAGAATAACGTATTTCATCGTCCATGACGCTTGCGAGATTTTTGGCGATTAATTTGGTGGAATGTCGCTAACTTGGCAACTTTTTAAAATGTTGCCAAATTCATGGATATATAGCCAAATGAATGAGAATGACGCTAAATCAATGAAAACGACGATTAATTGACCAAAATTCAATATCCTGTAAAGAATATAAGTATCTACTATAAGAAAAACCTATTTTTTTACTGTAAAAGAAGTATATTCATAGCATTATATAAAGAAAGTCATGTGTTGCCCACATCAGACTTTTTAGTGTTACATCTGTCCTAAAACCACTTTATTTTTTACTTTAATTCTGCGTATCTACATACTGAAACAACGCAACTACAATATATTTGAGTTTAAATGATCTTCAAATTTGATTATCTCTACAACGAAGCCTAATTTTCCCTTATAGAGAATGTAAACACCAAAAGATGTAGAATGAGTTGTATAAGAATTGCTGCATTTCTTTAGCACAAAATTATTTAGCTCATGGAGTCTGCAATATAGCTGATATGAATGAAATATTCATGATTTTACATAGAGAAGAATGCGTTTTTTCGATGAAATTTTAAGCATAGAGTTAAATTACTTGTACCTGCATGGTTGAAGACCCAGACCGTCCGACTCGTCCAGAGGACTTAGAGTAACTAGTTGGACGGCCGGGAAGGTGTACCTGCATGGTGTTAAACTTTTAAATAAAATAAATTATTATAGTATTGTGATGAATGAAAGGAATGGAAAAAAGTTTATGAATGAAATGCTGCTTTTATATTGAGAGCCAGGCAATTTATATTTCGATGACGTCATTTGAATAAAGTTTATTTGTTTTCGATGAAGTTTTCAAATATAATAAATTATTGTAGTATTATGATAATTTTAAGAATATTACCGAGGAATGTATCGCATTTTAGAGATGTTTAAAACAGGCAATTTATATTTCAATGCCGTCATTTGAATAAGTTCATTTTTTTCGACGACGTTTTTAAGTTTTTAAATATAATAAATTAATGTAGTATTGTGATAATTTTATAAATATTACCGAGGAATATATCGTATTATAGAGATGTTTAAATAAAATTGCATTGAAGTTGGAAAGTGTTTCATAATCAATGCTTTATGCATGATTGATCTTTCTTGTTGAGGAGTTTCTATAGTTCCCTCGGGGGGAGACAATTTACCTACCAAGAGGTTAGATTGCCAAACATGGTATCAGTCGAAATATTTTTCAAGATCTTTAAAATGAAGAGTAACAGGCTATGATTCTTATCATTTGGACCAACGTTACAGATTTTTCAGAGGTAAGCAAATATATTCATACTAAACATTATTAACCAGCTATCTCGAAGATCGATAAGTATGAAATTATACTAATAAGTGTTCTATAACACCGTGTCTCCCAACCAGGAACAAATATATCCAACAATCTTTGTACCATTCACTTAAAGCGTCTGAAAGAAATTGCCTTCGTCTTCACTAAGAAATAGATTTAAGAAAACTTTCATCACTAAGAGAATAATAATAGATGACAAATTTCTACAGCAAACCGCAGAAGTATGATTTTGTAAAATTTACATTGTAACCGCCGTTGCCCGCAATTTTCAGTAAGGATTCATAATATAATAATAACCCTGCCGTCTTTTGGAAACTTTAACAAATGAATTTATTTAAATCGTTGATTCAAATCCCGGGCAATGGTGGGTGCATGGTATTGAATCTAATATTCAATATTATACGATGAATCTGTTAACATCAATGTAATAGAAATAGTTCCTAAGAAAAGATTTTCTCTCCGCCTGTCTATAATGCTTACCGATAAATTGCGGGCCCTTCAAGATTCATTTTGCGATATACCGTTGATGAATTATGTATAAATTATTTTGAGATATTTGAAGTATATGGCTCTAACCATATTTTACAATTGTCCAATATGATTTGTGACAAAGAGAAATTAATTGGGTGCTTTGTTATGTAAAACTAGTTTGTGCAGTATGTAAATCTAATTTGTGCAACATGTAAAACTAATATGGCTATTAGATTTACATGCTGTTAACCAGAAAAGAGCAAAATGTAAATGTACAATTCAACATTAAAAGCATTGTAACGTGAATCTTGTGCATTATTTTACCGATATAAAAAAAAACAAGAAAGATAAATCATGCATAAAACATTGATTATGAAACACTTCCCAACTTCAATGCAAATTTATTTAAACATCTCTAAAATGCGATACATTCCTCGATAATATTTTATACATTATCAGAGTACTACATTAATTTAATATATTTGAAAACATAATCTTCATAAAAAAAATGAACTTCATTCAAATGACGGCATTGAAATATAAATTGCCTGGTTTAAACATCTCTAAAATGCGATACATTCCTCGGCAATATTTTTTTAATTATCATAATATTACAATAATTTATTATATTTGAAAACTTCATCGAAAAAAACTGAAATTTATTCAAATGTCATCATCGAAGTAAAGCAAGCCTGGCTCTCTCTTTAAAAGCAGCATTTTATTCATAACATTTTTCCATTCATTTCATTCATCACAATACTATAATAATTTATTTTATTTAAAAGCTTAAGACCATGGAGGTACAAGTAATTAAACTCTATGCTTAAAACTTCATCCAAAAAATCGTCCTTAAAATCGCCTTTAATCGTTCTAAAAATCGTCGTGTCTCTGTAAAATCAATTAATATTTCATTCATATCAGCTATATTGCAGACTCCATGAGCTAAATCATTGTGCATTAAAGAAATGCAGCAGTTCATATACAACTCATTCTACATATCTTGCTGTTTATATTTTTTATAAGTGAAAACTAGGCTTCGTTGTAGAAATAATCAAATTTGAATGATAATTTAAACTCAAATTTATTGTAATCGCGCTATTTCAGTATGTAGATGCACAGAATTTAAGCAAAAATAAAGCGGTTTTAGGACGGATACAACACTAAATATGAATTAAGAAGAACTTTAAAAATCACGATTTTGGCACAAGAAGGATGCCATATTTTATTTTGTAGTGGGTCACGTGATCTCATCATATAATGGTCAGGTGATCGCGTCATATAACAGGTGTAATTATTTTTATAATTTTTATTTAAAAAACTACTGAATATATTTTGCTGAAATTCTTTTTATATATTTTATGGGATAATTTGAATATTTCTAAAAACTTTCGAAGCAATTTGTGAATTTTTAATCCACCTAAAAAATGTTTGAAAAATTAGGTCCCATAGGGTTCAATGTATTTCATTTTTTCAATCCTGGTTCAATCCAAAACTAATTGTGTGATATTATTCTTTTATATTCCCATAAGTCCCACTGACCGTCTGAACAACATACTAAATTCATTTTGATAAAGTCATTTTTATGGTAATTATCGTGCTAACGGACGGACAGACAGACAGAATGAACAAAGTCATAAACACTTTTCAACTTCGTTGTAAAGTGTTAAAAAGTTATCCCATGATGTGGGGAAAGTCATGTGCTACCCACATCAAATTTAGCTTTTCTTATCAGTGCAAATTTAACACAATCTTCTAATTTGTCAGACTTTCATTTGAAAAATTCAAAATTAACATCGAAGTAAAGTGCAGCTAAAATACATGCTTTCCCAACGTATTCCATCTCTAAATTCATGATCAAAGAGGCACGCAGAAATAGAATTTCAATCTAACATTTTTGGCAACTACATTCATTAGATGTGGACCAGGAATTTCATTAACATTAACAAGACGCTGAATTATTCAATCCATTTGCATAATTCTGGATTGCTTCAAAGTGAACCCGGGGTTCCAAGACTTGCGTTAGTTGATACGGGTCTGTTTCCGTAGGTCGGCGTAAAGGGATTGATGTTCCTGAAGTCTCATAAGAGGATTCACCGATGGATATGTAATATTTTAATTAGGAAGTAGACCATGACGCTTCAAACTAATGGTATAGATGGAGTATTACTTTCCCTACATACTTAGTATACAGGGTGTCCTAAAAAGATTGAAACGCGCTTTAATTCTTTACCTGTTGGAGATAATGTAAATTGCAAATTGCAAAAATGGCAATGTAAATTGTGGGCAATGAAAATCGAAAAAATGTTGAAAGTAAGGTAGGTAATAAGACTACGCTAATGTCATAGTTATCTCATTAATTTTCAAAAAGTTACACTTTTTAAATTTTTTATACGACCCCTTTAGACAAATTCGGTCAATCAGATTTTTTTTTATTTTTAATGCAACGATATAATTAAAAAACCCGCATATCCGTATCTTTAAAAATGGGCGAGTTATATTTAATTGAAAATTGAACATTGTGAATGCGGACCATATATCAAATTAGAAATGTAAATTTGTGACGTATCACAAAAAAGATAAAAATGAATGCTAATACATAGGATACCCAACCGCCTAGTGAGTACTACTGCTTTATATGATATCTATCTGTGTAATGCTTTATTTAGATGCATTTGTGATAAAAAAATTGACACATATTAACGTATTTTTGATCTAAACAATTTCCATCGTCAGTTTGTTTATGATCCCTATTTTCACTGATGAAACAGCTTTTCATATAGTACAGAGAATTGGCATAAGTCAGACTTTTTCCTTTATCGTAATTCAGTTGATTTTAAAGATACATACATGCGGTTTTTTAATGATATTGTTGCATTAAAAATACAAATTTTCTGATTGAACAAATTTGTGTAAGGAGGTCGTATAAAAATTTAAAAGACGTAACTTTTTGGAAATTAATTGGCGGACTATTTCATTAACGTAGTCTTATTTCCTACCTTACTTCCAACATTTTTTCTATTTAGATTACCTATTTATCTCCAACAGGTAAAGAATTAAAGCGCATTTCAGTCATTTTGGGACACCTTGTATAGAACGTACGTATATAGGGAAATTATTGTGACCGGATCAAAATTTCGAATTCAAGATTTTTACGGATGAGTAAGTTGTGGGCATCCCTGAATTGGAATCGAACATTTTCGAGGTAATATCTGTATGTGCATTTGTATGTTAAGTCTGTGTGTCTGTGAGTTTGTGGAAGCGATATCTTACGAACAAATCAAGCATTTCAAAAGAAATTTGGTAGGATTATTGTAATCAGTGAATACTGCATGGAATCTTTGTGATTTTAAATAAAATTCAGTTACGACAGATCACCATCCTTTGCTTCCAAATACGTTTATAAAAGATGAGAACCATTAATAATGTGAATAATAAATAAACTTTTCCGAAAAAAATGTATCATTAGAAAACGAATGATACAAGCTTTAGAAGGCTTATGAAATGTTCTCGATGTATAGATCATTAAATAGACTCACTTTCTAGAATATGCAGTAATTATGTCTAATATTCATTTTCCGTATGCGGTATTATACAGCATTTACGGTATTATACAGCATTTTTCGTTTTATTTACAAAATATCCTTTTTTAACACTTTACAACGAAGTTGAAAGTGTTTATGACTTTTGTCTGTCATTCTGTCTGTCTGTCTGTTCGTTAGCACGATAACTGCCATAAAAATGACTTAAACAAAATGAAATTTTAGTATGTTATTCAGACGGTCTGTAGGACCTATGGGAATATAAATTAATAATACCACCCATTCAGTTTTGGATTGAACCCGGGTTGAAAAAATGAAATACATTGAAACCTATGGGACCTAATATTTCAAACACTTTTTAAGCAAATTTAAAATTTACAAATTGCTTCGAAAATTTTAGGTAATATTCAAATTATTCCATAAAATATACAAAAAACAAATTCAGCAAAATATATTCAGTAGTTTTTTAAATAAAAATTAAAATAATAATTACACCTCTTATATGTAGCGTTCACGTGACCATGATATGAAAAGATCACGTGACCCACTTCAAAATAAAATATGGCATGCATCTTGTCTCAAAATTGTGATTTTTAAAGTTCTTTGTAATTCCTATTGAGTGTTCTATTCGTCCTAAAACCGCTTTATTTTTGTTAACACTTTACAACATAGTTAAAAAGTGTTTCTGACTTTGTTCATTCTGTCTGTCTGTCTGTCCGTTAGCACGATAACTGCCGCAAAAATGACTTTATCAAAATGAAATTTTAGTGTGTTTTTCAGACGGTCTGTGGGACCTATGGAAATATAAATAAATAATATCACCCAATTAGTTTTTTATTGAACCCGGGTTGAATAAATGAAATACCTTGAACCCTATGGGACCTAACTTTTCAACCATTTTTTAAGCATATTTAAAATTCACAAATTGCTTCGAAATTTTTAGAAAATATTAACATTACCCCATAAAATATATCAAAAAAATTTCAGTAAAGTATGTTTAGTTGTTTGTTAATTAAAAAATATTTTATATTCTGCGCATCTACATACTGAAACAACTCAATGACAATATATTTGAGTTTAAATGATCAGCCAAATTTGATTATTTCTACACGACGCCTATTTTTCACTTATGTAAAATGTAAACAGAAAAATATGTAGGATGAGTTGTATAAGAATTGCTGTATTTTTTGAACGCAAAAGTATTTAGCTCATGGGAGTCTGCATAGCTGATATGAATGAATTATTCATTGATTTTTCAGAGAGAAGGACGATTGTTTAAGACTAAGTTTTAAGCATAGAGTTTATTTACTTGGAGCTCCATGGTCTTAAGTTTTTGAATAAAATTAATTATTTTAGTACTGTGATGAATGAAATGAACGGGAAAATGTTATGAATGAAATGCTGTTTTTATAGAGAGAGCCAGGCGTGTTATTTTTTCTATGACGTCATTTGAATGAATGTCAGTTGTTTTCGATGAAGTTTTCAAATATAATAAATTATTGTAGTATTATGATGATTTTAAAAATATTATCGAGGAATGTATCGCATTTTAGAGATGTTTAAACCAGGCAATTTATATTTCAATGCCGTCATTTGAATGAAGTTTATTTTTTTTTTATGAAGGTTTAAGTTTTCAAATATAATAAATTAATGTAGTATTGCGATAAGTTTTAAAATATTACTTAGGAATGTATCGCATTTTAGAAATGTTTAAATAAAATTGCATTGAAATTGGAAAGTGTTTCATAATCAATGCTTTAAGCATGATTGATCTTTCTTGTTATAATACTATTTTTGTATTTTGATGCCAAATTATACGCTCATAGTCATTTTTTACGGGCTATTAATTAAATATCCATTGCATTTTGATGTGGATTTTGCATATAGTTATAAATAAGACATTATGTTTAGGACCAAAAGCGTCAAAGTTCAATTGTGTGGTTTAATTCAGTGCTAAAAACGTTGTGCTATGGATTTCGTACACAATTATTTCCCTGTGAAAGAAATACATACATTACATTATGTTAGGAAAGTCACTGCTCCGGTCAGATTTTTACTTTCATTAATGTATAGTATTGTCTTCACGAAAATTTTCGATTTTGAGATTTTTATGCCAATGTATGTATTAAGACCTCCTGAATGCGTTTTGACTATTTTGGGAGTGATTTCCGTCTGTCTGTCTGATGTCTGGTGTCGATTTCTTGTGTACACTATGATATTCACGAAATGGATAATCACGATCACACAGAAATATAAAATTTTAAAATTTCATATTTCTGTAACACGGCAGCATAGGACAGAATTTGAAATAATTATGCATAAAAGTGTTTATTTATGACTCAATGATCACGAAATTGAATAATTTCAATCATTGTTATTAAAAATAACCGAGATACAATTTTTGTATTCGTGGCAACAATGGCCCCGTCAGAGGGATGGATGTCAACGGGGGTGCTTTTTCACGTGTGGAATCAATCAAAGATTTCGTCAAGCCCTTTAAAGTGAAGGAGAAAATGCCATAATTGTAATGATTTGGATTAACGATTTCGATTTTTCAAAATTTAATTTGTAAAACTGGAAAAAAAAACCCCACAAACTACTGAAAAATGGAGTATGGTATGAGGAAAACGAATTGAGCCCACACCCCAGTCAATGTAAATTTAACGCAATAATATGATCGAAGTCAAGTTATGTCCAAAACACATGTTTTCACAACAAATTACACCCAAGTACATGATTAAAGAGGTACGATGAAATTGAATTTCAACCTAACATTTTTGACAATTCCATTCATTAGATGTGGCCAAGAAATTTCATTAACAAGACGCTGAATTATTCAATCCATTTGCATAATTTGGGATTGCGTTAAAGTGGATCCAAAGTTCCAAGACTTATGCTAGTTGATACCAGCTTGTTTCCATGGGTCGGCGCGAAGGATTGGTGTTTATGAAATCTCATAAGATTATATCCACCAGTGAATAAGGGCATCCACCACTGCAACATTTTAATTAGGAAATACACACCGATGCTTCAAACTAATTATATAAATGTTGTATCTTAAAAGTTATTCCATCTTAAAAACACTTTACACAAAAACACGATGCTTTAAACTAATGGCATACATGTTGTATTTCACTTTTATTCAGGTTAGAAACACTTAGCACCAAAACACGACAGTAGAAGAGAATGAGAAGTGAAGTGTGTGCATGCGGAATTTCGGAATCAGTTGAAATTCCAGAACTATGATAATCATTTATCAGATGACACTTTTGACCGACTGATTTTGAATATCTACAAAAGTTTTCGAATATATTTCGCGTTGTTAGTGAATGGAACGCAACCTAACAAGTATGAGGGAAGAATTATGGAATTTTTGACATTGTACTTAAATTAACGAATGGTAGACGGTAACACTCTCAGAGAGGGAAGGTGGATGACATTTGAATGTGTCCATTCTAATAAAGTGTGGAAAATGACGAGAGGAAACGAGATCTACGAAAATACTTTTTTTTTTTAGAATGCAATTTCACCTAGTAAATTTTCGCCAACGGCCGTACCGTGCTGAAAATACCGGTTCTCGTTAGATCACCGAAGTCAAGCAGCATCGGGCGCGGTTAGTACTTGGTGGGTGACCACCTCGGAACACCGCGTGCTGTTGGCCATCTCGGGTACGGTATCCTCGTGGTTTGCGCGCTAGATTTGCACGCTACCACAAAATGCCGCCGTGTTCATGCGGAGTACGATCACGTTAAACATGTGGGTCCGTAAGTCCTTCGGAGAGGTTGGTGGTAGGGGAAGGAGGGTACGGTCCATGTGGATGCCTCCCCCACTGGGTTCCGGTCTAAATTGGGTGGCACTTCCCGGCCGTCCATACAGTTACCTTACACCTTTCTGGTAGGTCGGACGGTCTAGGTCTCAACAACAACAACCTAGTAAATTTTCAGGAAATTTGAGACTAATTTTTCGATGATCCAGGGAGTTTAAGACCCTTTTCCTTTCTTTTTACAAAACTTCACTTTTCTTAGAGGGAATATAAAGGTAGCTAGCAAATTTTCATGGAAACGAAAGATTCAATTTCGGTGGTCCTGAGGTTTAAGACCCTTCTTTTTTACAAAATTTCATGCATTTTAGAAAATGAGACCAAACCTAGAGACTATTTTTTATTATATCAGAATTTTTTTAAACATTGAACTTATATTAACAAGTCCCACCATGTGTTAGGGACAAAGATCTTTCGGTACGAAATTCACTCTGAAAAAGGGGACATTTGATACGTTTCATCTTCATTAACTTCGTAAGGAATTGTGTGTGATACGTGTGAGCCGATTTGATCAAAATAAACTGCATTCCAGTAATTTATCAAAACTGTACAATTCAGGGGGGACATTACCTTGGCCCGCACATTAAACACTGATATTAGACCAAAACCTAAACCTCAGTTACTCCTTACATAATTGTTTTGTGAGAACTAAATTTTTTATGTACAATTCAACACTCTTTATAAAATTATAAATATAAACATCGTCAATAAATGAGTAACAGAAATAATAATTTAAATAGTAAACAGATTCATGTTTTTCAAAAATCAGATTTCATATGGATACCTTGCGTGCAGGATTCCAAAAGAACTGTTACACATTTTTATTTAATATTTTATATATGAGCTCTGAAAGAGGTATGTTTCAGACTATACCTCAATTTATAATGAAAAATGGAGTTAAAATAAAAATTCCAGGCACTTATACAAAAAAATTTGAAAATTTGAAAAAAAAATTATAAACAAAATAATTTTTGATTTTTTTTTCAATGAATTTTCAAGAAAATTTAGGTATAGCATGTACATATATGCAATATGAAATAGCATGAACATTTTTAGAATTATATGTTCATTAGTTTTGAAGGTATGATGCACACAATGTGAAAAAACATAGTTTTGAGATAAAGAGCTTTAAAGTCAAAAATTTGCTTAAAATACCTTTCACAATAATTTTTTGAAACATTTATCATCTAACACTCTCCAGAGGTTTAAGTAGGACCTTCTTTCAATGCCAGAGCTTCTTTGATTGACCTTTTGCTTCTTCTTCGTGCTTTACGGGCTTCTAATGTGCACGCTTCTGCTCGAATTTCTGCCACAGTGATTCGCTTTTTATCTGTTTCTCAGGCATAATGTATAAAAAATTCCCCAAACAGGAAGCCCAATTCCCTTCTTGTTTTCAACCGTCCAATTTGACAGTCATTAAAACATACAACTGCTTCATTTGTAGCAATTTGCACAATTTTTCTGGCTGAGCCCGATGTTTTCGGACAAAATTTCAAGATGAGGGCTTTAAACTTTCATTTGCATTTTGATTATGTCCTACTAGGCACTTTTTTAACAGAGAAGGCATAGAAAGATCTTTAAAAATGTCTTTAATGCTATCCATAACTGCAGCTGGAAAAGAAGTTGACTGTCTTTATGCTTTTTTGCTCACAACAGCTCTCTTGTATGGTCACAAAGACCTTTCTCCTTTTGGACAAAAGTCATGAAGTGGCTCCTCATCAATGGAAAGTTTGTGGTAGAATATGGCCCATATTGATCTTTGCATGTCTCTCACAGATTTACAATTTAACCGAATATCATTGCCAGAATACACTGCAAGTTTATCGATAATAACATCTGTCAGACGACTTTTTCTCCAATTGTTTTTCCATCACTGAGTTTTTTGCCTTTCATATTTTGCTTTCGCTTTCGCGGCTTTGTACCCATCCTTTTTTTAATGTGACCAACACATTCTATTGTAGACACTTTGCACTCTGGGCCATAAGGATTTGCACTTTCAATAGCTAAAAATGTTTTGCAGTCACTCTCAATGCAATGTAAACAATTACGCAGCAAATGCCACGATGGCGTCATCGCGGGTTTAAAAAGACTCTCAATAAAATTTGAATGTGTTTCTTAACATATTTGGTGATAATTTGGGTTCTATTGGGAATTTCTTAATAATTTTTTTTTATGAATTCTTAACATTCCATTCTACTTTCTCCAAAATTTTTGAAAATTTAATTTTTTGAAGATTCAAAGTGATCTCCCCCCTTAATAAATAAAAAATTGAAAAACCAAAAAATATCGAAAACCTGTCTAAGTTTTTAACACTTTACAACAAAGTTCAAAAGTATTTATGACTTTGTTCATTCTGTCTGTCTGCCGTTAGCACGATAACTGCCGTAAAAACGACTTTATCAAAATCAAGTTTTAGTGTGTTGTTCAGAAGTTGTGTGGGACCTATGGGAATATAAATGAATAATATCACCCAATTAGATTTGAATTGAACCCTAGTTGAAAAAATGAAAAACATTGAACCCTATGGGGCCTAATTTTTCAAACATTTTTGAAGTGAATTTAAAATTCACAAATTGCTTCGAAAGTTTTAGGAAATATTCAAATTATCCCATAAAATATATTAAAAGAATTTCAGCAAAATATATTCAGTAGTTTTTTAAATAAAAATTAAAATAATAATTACACCTTTTATATGAAGCGATCACGTGACCCACTTCAAAATAAAATATGGCATCCATCTTGTGTTAAAATCGTGATTTTTAAAGTACTTTTTAATTCATATTTAGTGTTGTATCCGTCCTAAAATCGCTTTATTTTTGCTTAAATTCTGTGCATCTGCATACTGAAGCAACTCAATTACAATATATTTGAATTTAAATGATCATTCTGATTATTTCTGATCATTTGATTATTTATACAACGAAGTCTAATTTTCACTTATGAAAAATTTAAACAGCAAAATATGTATAATGAGTTGTATAAGAATTGCTGCATTTCTTCCTCGCAAAATTATTTAGCTCATGGAGTTTGCAATATAGCTGATATGAATGAAATATTTATTGATTTTATGCAAAGAACCCAGACGACTTTTTCGATGAAGTTTTCAGCATAGAGTTTAATTACTTGTACCTCCATGGTCTTAAGATTTTAAATAAAATAAATTATAAGAGTATTGTGATGAATGAAATGAATGGAAAAATGTTTATGAATGAAATGGTGCTTTTATAGAGGGAGCCAGGCTTGTTACATTTCGATGACGTCATTTAAATAAAGTTCATTGGTTTTCGTTGAAGTTTTCATATGTAATAAATTATTGTAGTATTATGATAATTTTAAAAATATTTAAAATATTTAAAATATTTAAATAATATGTATCGCACGATGTTTAAACCAGGCAATTTATATTTCAATGCAGTCATTTGAATGAAGTTCATTTTTTTCGACGAAGTTTTAAGCTTTCAAATATAATAAATTAATGTACTATTGTGATAATTCAAAAAATATTACCGAGGAATGTATCGCATTTTAGAGATGTTTAAATAAAATTGCATTGAAGTTGGAAAGTGTTTCATAATCAATGCTTTATGCATGATTGATCTTTCTTGTTTATAGTATGGTCACAACATATTCTTTAATTATGTAATATCACAATTAAAACACTACTTAGAAAACTGCAATCTAAAATTAGCTTTGGCCCAATTCATTAGCGGAGGAAGGGAAATTACATTACACGGTGGTCAATAGGTCAAATCATCATTCAAGTCATTTCAAAGTGGATGCACTTACACTTCTTCTGTAAGTTAGCGCGAAGGATTGCTATTTATGCAATTTCATGACGAAAATATCGTCTGAGAAATAGATTTGATTTTAAACGGACACAGCAAGGTCTTCTAAGTCATCATTAGGGTTTGGGGAATGTATGAAAAGACGAAAATAAATAAGACAATTATATTTGGAAAATGAATAAATAATTGTGGTCACCAAACTTATTTATTTGGGTGGAGGGGTAGATGAAAACTGTTTTAACTCAGTTTACTATATCGTTGCAGGACTATCAAAAGATTGAATTTTTTTCTGTGGGGCAGGGAGAATGACTATAAGTCACTTTTCCATTTCTTTTACTCTTCCGTTTCTCTGAAATGGAAGTTCATGTCAAACGTTTCCAATTGAGAAAATCGGTTTTAAGTATGAAAACAAGATAGACCAATCATGCAAAAAGCATTGATTATGAAACACTTTCTAACTTTAATGGAATTTTTTAAACATCTCGAAAATGTGATACATTCAGTGGTGATATTTTTAATATTATCACAGTACTACAGTAATTGATTTTGCTTAACCATGGAGGTAAAAGTACTTTCTAACTACATGCCTGAAACTTCATCGAAAGCGGCAATGCAATAAAATCGTCTGTTTCTCTATGTCAAATCAAAGAATATTTCATTCATATCACCTGTATCCCAGTCTCCAGGGCTAAATAACTTTGAGTTGAAAAAAAATCAGCAATTCTTATACAATTCATCCTACAGCTTAATTTGATTACATTCTGCATACGTCAAAATTAGGCTTTGTTGCAAAAATAATCAAAGTTCGATGATCATTTAAATTAAAAAATATTGTAATTGCGTTGGCGCAGAATATAGATGCATTGAAAATACGCAAAAATAAAGCTGTTTGAGGACGGATGCAACATAAAATACAAATGTTAAAGAATAAAAATCACAATTTTGACATTGGTAAAAATGATGGATTCCACTTTTTATTTTGAAGGGTGTCACGTGAGCCCTTCATATAATATGGGTACAATTAATATTTTAATGTTTATTTTTAAAACTACCGAACATAATTTGATGACATGGTTTTTTATATATTTTATGGGATAATTTGAATATTTCCTAAAATTTTTAAAGGAATTTGTGAGATTTAAATTCGCTTAAAAATGTTTGAAAAATTAGGTCCCATAGAGTTAAATTGTACTTCACTTTTTCAATCCGAGTTCAATTCAAAACTTATTGTTTGATATTATTTTTTTACATTCCCATATGTCCCACAGACCGTCTGAACAACATACTAAATTTTCATTTTGATACAATCATTTTTACGGCAGTTGTCGTGCGAACGGACAGACAGACAGACCAAAGTCATAAACACTTTCCAACTATGTTGGAAAGTGTTAAAAAATGAATCTACAGACTTGTCGTCCAATGAAAATCAATATCTCTAGAATTGATACTTGCCGCAGAACCGATAATTTTGTCACTAAATGAAATTTAAATTCACCAGATCTGGTGACAAAACCGGTAAATTGACAACCCTGATTAAATCAGTGTATGACTCTTTCATTTATTTGTCTAACTGCGGCATTAATTCGGTGCAGCATTCTAGAAACTAAGACAAAGTTAATGAACTAACGACCCTTATTGCATGTCCACAAACATTTTTATATAAAATATATCAATGGAATATTATCGGTACATATTAGCAATCAATATAAACGTCTCATTTGATTTTTTAGGAATTTCATTTGTTATGGAACCTATAACTGTTATATATTTAGGGTTTAACAAATGACTGTCTAAAATGTTTAACGACCTTTCGACCATAAATTAAATTAAATGAAAATTTAAACATGATATGGCAGAATTAATACCGATATTACATCCACACCGAAAAGTTATTTCAATTTTTGAAATGTTCATTAGTTACTTTTTTACTTGCTGAAAGAGTCATTTAGAATGAAATCATCTAATTAAGTTTTACACACTCCCCTCATCCAAGGGCGCGGTAGCCCAGTGGTTAGCGCGCGGGAATTGCACTCGGTAGGCCCGGGTTCGATTACTGTCACTGCCGAAACTGCCGCCGTGTTCACGCGGAGTACGATCACGTTAAACATATAAGTACTTCCGAAAGGTTGGTGGTAGGGGAAGGAGGGTACGGTCTCTGTGGATGTCTCCCTCACTGGGTTTCCGGTCTAAATTAGGTGGAACTTCCCGGCCTTCTAAACAGTTACCTTACACCTTTCTGGTAGGTCAGACGGTCTGGGTCTCAACAACAACACTCCCCTCTTCCATATTATTTGAAAATATGCAATATTTCAATATCTGAAGAGAACTTCTAATGAAAATAATGGTCGTGGTCAAATATGCTATTGATACACGCTGGCTTTTTGCAAAATTTATAATTTCAATTATAATTTCTAACTAATGCTTTTTTTAATTGAATATAATTATCAGCCGTCTCAATTTGTTTAATTTGTAATGGGATTGTGTTTGCCCGCAAAATATTCAAAGCTCGTTTATATTGCTATATGCTTTTCTGCTTAAGACGGATAAGCTAAGTCTAAAAGTGACGATAAGAAGTAATAAAATATATTTAAAAAGTTTATATGAAACCTTAATGAGATAAAGGAAATGGAACCCTGAGATACTGCGAGGCCCGGCATTTGCCTGCTTTGATTATGGTAAAAATCTACTATGGCAAAATAGCCTACCAAATGGCAGAGGAAAATGAAAATTATGTTGATAAAATAAACGTAGCAGTTAAAATTACTATGTCACACTCCAATTTCATGATTTGAAACTAATTATCACGATCACTACTAAATAGAAAATAAGTATGGGCGTATTTAGGGGAGGTGCCACCTGAAAAATCGTTAAATAAATTAGAGTCGCTCCTTTTACAGAATATATTAATAACCTTAGTTATGAACTTTCATTAAGCGATTGTGGTTTGAATACAATTTTTGTTAAAATACTGAAAAAATCTGATACGAATGTCATGTAATATGAAGAGGGAAAGGAAAGATGAAAGATTCAGGCATTCATCCGGGGGGTGCGAAGCTCCCCTGGAGACGAGTATTCGCTCTCTGGAGACATTTATGTTAACCTAGTTTCTATATATCTGACATATATATATTTATATAGGGTAAATAGAAAAATCGCATCCCTATAATTCCATTCGCCCCCATCCTACCACTCGGCTCAAAAGATCTGAAAGAAACACTTTTTGAGTATCCTGCCCCAGCTGAGTATTTCCGCTGAGAATATTACTGTAAAAAAATTTAAACTTATGCCTACATGGGAAACGTAAAAGGATTATTGCATAATTGTTTATCTATATACCAAATTTCAAGGGAATCGTCAAATGTTTTCGAAATGTATCACGTTCTCTGTGCAGAGATAAAAATTTTATTTTTACACATGACAGTTTGCCACAACTTTCAAGCATGGATGTTTATCGATTACTGGTTAAAAGTGCTCTTAAAATTCATATGATTATTGGTTAGTAATATTAATAATATGTCATTTATTTTTTGTAGATATTTCAATTTAGATTTAAAATCCAATATTTCGTGTACAACGCGGGCTGGAGTTTTATACTAATGATGCCATTCGCTTTAGGTAAAACAAAAAAAAAACTGAAAACATATCCAATTAGAATTTATTGTAAATGTTTTAGCATAAGAATTTTCTATAATATATTTTTCAGTAATATTGTAGCCGTTATAAGTTTTGACAACAATGTGAGTGAACGTAATTGAATTAACTTCCCCATGTATTTACTGACATGAGATTTTCGCATGTTTACAATATCAAAACGTTCTAGAATTTCCCCTAACTGATTGGATGATAACGTGTTTTTCCGCGGGTCACATATGGCGGTAGCGCGCTGTCGTTGGCGATATTTATTTTTTCTTGTTATGATGTAATATGTATAGTATGTGTAGTTGGACGAAGCACGCAGATATAGCTTTTATTGATTTTATTTAGTTTAGTATTAAAATGCTTCATCACTTTTGCAACAGTTTTTAAGGGCGTAACTTTGAATCTACGGAGAATAAAAAAATAAAATATGTATTTAATTAAAATATCTGATGTGGACATCACATGATTTTCCCTACGGACTTAAATTCATTTTCCCTTTATTTCTTTAATAATTCATTAAAAATGGAAATTAATTGCAGAAAATAACACGCATAATCATTTGAAATCGCACTGAATTTGCACTTTTAATTCAATTTTCGTTTTTATTTGGTAACTGGAAATATTTTCAAAGGCGGCGTAGCAAAATTACAAAAAAACTAAGATATCTCGAGAACGGTTAGTCCTAGAGTAATGGGATTGTTTTTATTTTTTTCACCGTTAAAAAATACGTATACAGTAGGCATTTAATTGATAGCCTTGCAGTTTACTGCAAGGCTGTCAATTAAATGCTAATCAATTAAATTACTGCAAGGCTATCAATTAAATTTGTTCATACTGTGTTATCGCTGACAGAAACATTGCACCTGCTGCAGCAGGTGCAATGTTTCTGTCAGCGATTCCCATGAACGCCAATGCCTGCAAAGGGGGATCGAACTGTTTTGGATAGGGTATGTCAAATACCTGTCTTTTGGGGAGGTTCTTCGTTTGGGGTGGACGCTGTCCCACCCGTAAGCAAAAGGTTGAAAGCATTTTTTTCGAAAAGGAATTTTCAAAGGTTTTACAGTTTTAAAATGCTCCATGCATCTTAATTTTAGTGTAAGATGCATGAAATTTGGCAAGAAGACACCTCTCATACTTTTTAA
Organism: Amaurobius ferox; assembly: GCA_951213105.1. Lineage (NCBI taxonomy): Eukaryota > Metazoa > Arthropoda > Arachnida > Araneae > Amaurobiidae > Amaurobius > Amaurobius ferox. Next base: position 88,477,950 of record OX578149.1, on the reverse strand, counting down.
TGAAACTGGGTATGCATTTTATAATTGGACTTTATTAAGGTAATTAAAAGTGAATAAGAACCTAATTAAGTGATGAAAATTAAGTTTAAATGCAGAAAAATATTTTTAAAAAATTAACTTTCTACGGGAATTAAAAATAAATACACAAATTTGTTCATAATGTGTTTTTTAGTGATCATAATGTAAAATTAATCAAAAATGTGAACAAATGGCACGCAAGGAGCATTTTCAAATTTTCGTTAAAAAAAATTAAATTAAAAAAAAATACAAAATTGAAAAAAAATTTAATGATATTGTATATAGTAATGTTAAGAGGAATATTTATACAAATTTTCACGTTTCTAAGTCAATAAATAAATAAAAAAAATTCAACGTCCACCGTCCCCTTAATACGTCTTTACAATAATCTACTGTATTTTAACAAAGTATATTGACAAATTTTTTCGGTTATATAGTTGAATGTAAATCGTTTGAATTTTGATGTTTACAAAACTATTTATGATATTTAAAGATACAAAATTATATTAACTGCGAAAAAACGTACAACGTTTAAGTTTTTAAATTCAATTATTGTTATTAATATTCAATTATTGTAATTAATATTCGATTACTGTTGAAGTATTGTTATTATATTGTCATATTTGAATTAAATTGCATTTATATTTCAAATATTACCACTAATATATTTCATATATACCCACTAAAAATCGAATTGCATTTTGTTATTTTCATTTAATTTTAAAAACGTTTCTTTTTAAAAATATTATTAAAGCTAATTTAAACTTTAAAATAATTTTTATCTACATTTAGATTTTCTAAATGATTATATTTTAAAACACAAATGTAAATATTAATGTTCAAAATATTTTTTTCGAAATGTATATTAATTTTTTTTAAATATAACTATCTAAAATACATTTATATAAACAGTGTAAATTTCAAAATGTTTAATTAAGATCCGATAAATTTTAAATGGGGTAAACTCTAAAGGCGCTTCATACAGAAATTTGTGTAAATCATTAAGAAACAGATTACTTGAACATTGTCGCTACAGATGGTAGCACGAGCGGTAAAGACTTAGTTAGTATCAGACAGGATTCGAACCGATGGCTTGTCTTTTATGGAGCTTTCTCTTTGCCACCTAAGCCAGTTTCAGAATTTAGTCCATTTCATTAATATTGTTTAAAAAAATTATAGTATGACCAAGAACATGAGAATTTGTTTTCATAATATCTGTCGGACATTAATTTAACACTTCAAGAAAGATCGATAATTTAAAGCAAGAAAATAGGTAAATTGTAGAAAATATTCTTTGATTAGAACCACCAATTATTTGCTATGTAATGGAGATCAGTTTAAATTCTTTGAGAAATAGACAGTACCAAAGCAAGTTTGTCAAAACGCCAGCTTCCCAACTTCTCCATCGTCCAATCCAAAAGAGGAACATTCTGAAACAAGTCGATACTGAGAATTTGCGGCCCACCTACGGAAACTTCGAATTATTCAAAACCAATCTCCTCTTTTTTTTCTTTCTTAACGCTCCTCGAGATGTGAAACTCGAAATCACTCTAAAAGATTTGAAGTTTAAGTCCTTTCTGTAATGCATTCAGATGCTTTCCTTCAAATTTATGCAAGATCTGAGCAAATTTTCAAATGCTGCAATTGATGGCTTGATGGTCTACGACCCACAGCTCATTAAATTCGCCAAGCTCTCTATGATGCTTTTTTGCAGGAAGCCCAGGGGCCTGCCCGTTGCAACTTATTCCTACCTTTCGACTTCGAGTTGAATCTGCATTCATCACTGCATTTAATCCACTGCAATCATATAGCCCGAAGCAAATAGTCTTTTACCCAGTGATCACGAATTACAGACGCACTGTCCATTATCCTAAACTACCTTCGCCGTCATTTAATATGGTATCATTCATAATTTTAAGCCTCTAATAGGCGAGGCATTAGTTTTTTCTAATGCTGTGATAAAAGTGCTCGTTTCTTCTTAAATCATACTTTCAAAAATATATTTCTCTACTTCCCTTAATTTCCGCAGGAGGTAAATGATGCTATTCTACCAGCCCAGGGACTAAAACAAACCAAAATCCTTCATCCTTTGTGAACTTAGTTTTTGTCATGGCGAAGAAAAGCGTAGGAGTAGCAGGATGAAATACATACCATTATCAATGGAATGTGCAACCTACCGCCTGCGGCCCAAATACGACCTGCTTATGGTGGTGGTGTTGTTGTTACTTATCTCCCGTGGTGAAGGAGCGCCTTGCATCGCGTTCACTAGACCCCTGGTCCCATGGCGAAGGGGAGAATATGCAGCCTCACTTTTATTGAGGCTCCCAAAGGGCAGAAGTCTTGACTACACAACATGCCCGCTGGCGGGATTAGAACCCACAACCCGACAATCGAGCGATCGGACGGAAACGCATGCTCCCGACTGCTCGACCACTGAATCGGCCCTGCTTATGTATTCAGTACGGTCGAGATGATAAATAATTTCAATGTGTTATGTTTTTTTTTCCATTATGTTGTTATCTTTTATAATAGCGACGTAAAAAACAGCTTTCTGAATTTGAACAACGTTTTCCAGACTTTAAAGATTTGAGACCGACCTGGAAATGAATTGCAATGCCATTCAATGCGGATTAGAAAAAATCTGATGTGGGCAACACCTGAATTTCCTTATATAATGCAATGAATTTACTACTTTTACTCAAAAATGTTTTTCTTATAGTAGATTCTTATATTCTTTCCAAGATATTGAATTTTCGACGATTAGTCGTCATTTTCATTGCTTTAGCGCCATTTTTATCCATTTGGCGAGATTTTCGTTAATTTGACAACATTTAAAAAACTCGCCAAGTTAGCAACATTCCGCCAAATTTGTCGCCAAAATATCGCCAAGCGTTATGGAGCGTAATTTATTCTTATAGCAGACAAATGACTACTGGAGTTCAAATACAAATATATTACTCAAAGTATCTTTTCTCATGAATGGAACGAGTTAGATCGACGAGAATGATGTCACCAAATTTATCGCATGATATTACATATGAAAAGTGAACATGTTTCTCAACAGTTAATATTTTTTTTTTAATTTATGGGATTTTTTGATAAATTTGTTTGAAAAATGCGCAATATCTCGAGAACGGTTCATGCTAGCGTTCTAAAGTTTATGTCAATCGTTTTCTAAGGAAAAATCACATAAGAAATGTCTATTTGCGTAACTTTTTTAAAGGTTTTGATTTTTTGATGATTTTTTCAAAATTTCACTCGAAAATTTAGGGAGTTTCTGAACATTCGATTACGTTTAAAAACAGTGGGCTTCCAGTATTCACAGATTGGGATTTTGTACCAAATTTCATTCGAATAGCTCTATTCGTTCGTGAGATATCGTCTCCACAGTATCCCACACAGACACACACATACATACTTTCGCACACACACACACATACACACACACACGGAGACATCACCTCAAAAATGTTTGATTCGTGATCAGGGATGCTTAAAGCGTGCTCTCCCGTCGAAAACTCGAATTCGAATTTTCGACCTCGTCACAATACTTTCCTTATACATTATGTATATAAGGAAAGTAAAAATAAGATCCGCCTTACATCTCTAGTAAATTGAAAAGCAACGCAGCTCTGAAATGAAGTAGACTGTTTTAATTTTTAACAAGAAAGATCAATCATGCATAAGCATTGATTATGAAACACTTTCCAACTGAAATGTAATTTCATTTAAAAATTTCTAAAATGTGATTCATTCAGTGGTAATATCTTTTACATTATCACAGTACTACAGTAATTTATTATACTTAAATATTTAAAACTGTATCGAAATATAAATCATCTGATTCTTTATGCAAAATCAATGAATATTTCATTCATATAACTTGTATTCCAGACTCCAGAGCTAAATAATTTTGTGTGAAAAAAATTCAGCAATTCTTATGTAATTCATCTTACAATCGCTTGAGATATTTGCATTCTGCATATGTTAAAATTAGGCTTCCTTGAAGAAATAATAAAAGTTTAGGGATCATTTAAAATCACAACTATTGTAATTGCATAGGCACGGAATTTAGATACACAGATAATACACAGATAATATATATGTGTATGTGTATGTACTCAAAGTATTGGAATCGTGCCGAAGATCGGAACTCGAATTTTCAAAGTATCTACACGTTTTGGGACTTCTAGAACACGAAAAAACTACTTTTAGGAAGACGTCTGTGTGTGTAAGGGTGTATCTGTGTATGTTTCTGTGTGTCTGTGTGGATATTACATCCACTCTAATTGAAAAACTAATGGACCGAATTTCATACAATTTGGTAGGTATGTTTTTTGTGGGAAATCCTGATGTTCATTAGATTATAGTACGATTCGTAATAAAAGAATCTGCCTTCTTTGCGAAATGGCCGCAGAAATTGCCTTTATCCACTCTAGCTAAAAACTAATGAACCAAATTTAACAAAATTTGGAGTATAATATTTCAATAACCTACAAGGGATTTATATACCAAATTTAACAAAATTTTGTATATAAATCATTTGTAGGTTATTCTACTACGATTCGGGAAAAAGGAACGGGCTATTTTTGCGAAATGGCCAGCAAAAATCGTTATATATAAAAATAAAAGACTACGTGTGCTCAATTATATCAATTAAATTCCTATTTTATATGTGATTTTTGACAACAAAAAGAATAAGACTAACCCCATTACTCTAGGACTAGCCGTTCTTGAGATATTCTAGTTTTTTCGCGTTTTCGCTACGCCACCTTTGACAATAAGTCCAGTTATCAAATGAGAACCAAATTTAAGTTTAACGTGTAAATTCAATGTCATTTAAAATACTTATGTTGTGCAGATAAACTCAAATTATCATTGAATAAATAAAGAGAACGAATATGAGTCTGCAGGGAAAGACATGTGCTGTCCACATCAGAATTTTTAACAATATTACAACAATGATTTATAAAAGTGAACGGGGATTAATTGCGGGTCATTTCGAAAAAAATGTATGATCTATATTTAAAGATCCACCAAATTGCAGTAGAATAAAATGTTCTACAAATTTAAGCTGTGTACCAAATTTTAACTCTCTAGGACGTAGGAAAGTGCATTTAAAATGCCATCAATTAAATTTATCATGAAGAGTTATATAAAATTTAAAAAAAATGAAAAATTGTTATCTACCAAATTATTTTGAAATATGAAGCCACTCCCATATGCAAAACGTTTTAACAAATGGAGAGATATTTATTATATAATATCTCTCTCTTTTCTTTCTGGAAGATATCCCAAAGTCAGAATTTAATTGAATTTGTTTTTTTCCCTATATTAAATAATTTTTTTAATTAAAAAACTACTTAACATATTTTACTGAATTTTTTTTTATATATTCTATGGGATAATGTGAATATTTCCTAAAAATTTCGAAGCAATTCGTGAATTTTAAATTTACTTAAAAAATGTTTGAAGAATTAGGTCCCATAGGGTTCAATGTATTTCATTTTTTCAACCCGGGTTCAATAAAAAACTAATTGGGTGATATTATTTATTTATATTCCCATAGGTCCTACAGACCGTCTGAACAACATACTAAAATTTCATTTTGATAAACTCATTTTTACGGCAGTTATCGTGCTAACGGACAGACAGACAGACAGACAGACAGACAGACAGACAGACAGACAGACAGACAGACAGACAGACAGACAGAATGAACAAAGTCATAAACACTTTTCATAAAGTGTTAAAAAGCCATGTCAAAAATTGACATTTCCGAACTTGGAAAATCATGCCCAAAAATATATGGCAAAATTTTAATCCTTATATTCATGTAAACAAATGTTTTCAACCTTGAAACACAAGAAACGTGATCTTGAAAACCGATTTACGGATTGAGATCTGAGTATGAACAACTTCTTGAGAAGAACTTCTTTGCAGATATACCCAGATTATATAAAATGCTGAAATCTCAATCGCAATTTCGCTCATCTCAAACTCCATGATTTTAATCCGCCTGAGTTAACTTAGAAACGATGTAGTAGAGCACTGTTTCGTATTTTACATATTATCGCCCAAACATTTTTTTCATGCTCTCGTGCAAATAAGTTTGTTCACCTCTGTCCTAGATGCAAAGTCGTGTAAACCCACGTAGAGGCCATATTGCACGTAACAACTTATCCATGTGCTTCCCGACTAAGGCTTTTCAATGGGAAAGTAGCGTCTATGAAACTCGCATTAAACATATCAACTTCTCTGTGTGGTCTTCCCTTCGTGGATTTATCCACGAAGTATTGTATTATATTACACGTTGTATTGTATTACACGCTGCTATTGTATTGTATTGTATTACATTGTATTGCACGCTACTTCCCAATAGGAATAGTTCACGTCAGAAATCACATGGGTAGTTATTATGTGTTATACTGCCAAAAGGAACAATTTGTTACTAGTAATGCAGCCTTTACTGTAGGGCCGCATTAAGCATAACGCTTTTCCTACGAGTTTCCTAATGTGTACTTTCACATAGAGAAGCAGCGCTTGTAAATCGCATTACATGTAATAACTTCCCATGTGACTTTTCCTTTATATGTTTTCTTGTATTACATGCTCTGCTTCCGTATTGTGAAGTCCATGTCAGAAAACACATGGGGGAAATGTTAGTGGAATGCGGTCTCTGTGCAATCTCATGATCAAAATGAGATTAGAAAAAGCTAATCATTAATTTAGAAATAACATTGGTCCAATTTATTAGGAGGAACATGAAATTACATTACATAGCGGTCAATAATTCAACTCATCGTTCGAAATTACACGAATGTGGCTTCAGAGTTCCAAAACGCTTACGTCGGAAATACTTCCGTAGATTGGCGCGCAAGATTGCTCTTTATGCAATCTCGTGATGAAAAGGTCCTCTAAGGAATATATTTAATTTTAATTGGAGTCGACGCCGATGTTTTAATCTGATGTAACAAATGCTGGCTTGTATATTTATTCAAAATTACAAACGCTAGAATCGAACAGAAAACGACATAATTTAATAATTTTCATTATAATTCAATAATAATTCATCTCGTAGAAATGTAGATATCAAAGTTTACGAGTTGAAAATTTGAGAATTAAGTTCTGCGACGGTTTATGTTAATTCTGCTGTTTTGATTAAATATGACAGATAATAGTGAGTAGAGATATTTCCTTGTATATTGTTTCACTTATCTATAACACCATAGTACTCATATATTATACAGACGTGCAGTTCTGTAGTTAGAATATACATTCTGGGGTAATTCAGATGTAATTATAGGATAATATAAGTCTAAAGTTAACTAAAATTGCATATTTATAATGCAAGACAATATGCATGATTTATTTTAATTTGTGGAGTTCACGCTTGTCCTGAATTTTAATAACATTGTTTCAATACTCGAGTCTCTAAATTTTATCCACCTCGAACACTTACAGATATAAAGAATTTCTGGCGAGCATTTGATAAACACTGTATTATATATTCTCTATCAAAGACTTCAAGATCTGTAAACTGTATTTATAAACATCATCTTGACGTACAAGCTATTTTTACATTTTAAAGTGCCATAGTGCTTTCAGACATCATAATGTCAATCATCAGTGACAATGCTAAGGAATTGACAAACATGAGTGTTATACAACCCGAAATCGTGAATACAATTATTAACTTATAATTTGTATTACATTATATATATATATATATATATATATATATATATATATATATGTGTGTGTGTGTGTGTGTGTGTGTGTGTGTGTGTATGCTTGCATTCCTATATATATATATATATATATATATATATGAATACACGCATGCATACTTATGTGCATAAAACCGTGTATGAATACACGAATTCAGATGTTTTATACACTCATTGCCATAAAAATTTGCGCAGTAAGGAAGACTTGTCAGAATCGAACGACATTTTATATATGTGAGTGCAGCTTTGATATAAGTGATACAAAATCAAAGCATAATGATCATTTATTACAGGAAAAACTACAAATAAATGGAGGTTCTAGTACCCTGTTGGGCCACCTCTAGCGCGAATACACGATGCGACATGAGCCGGCATTGATGCATACGGCTCCCGTATGTTGCCTTGCGTCACATCATTCCACAGTTGTTGTAAGCGCACCTTTAGTTCGGCCATACTCGTAGGCTGCCCAACTTGCCTTGCTATCCCAAATGATCCCAGATATGCTGGATCGGTGATAAATCTGGGGATCGGGCAGACCGAGGAAAAGTGATAATGTGGCTGATGCATTCCTGTGATCACCTTGAAATATGTGGTCGAGCATTGTCCTGTTGAAAAATGATTCATGCAAAGTTTCGTTATGATCCCATAAATGTTTTTTGGCGCGCAAATTTTTATGGCAAAGAGTATATTTGCTTATAAACGAAAGTGAACTGGAAAAATATATGTGTCTCTATTCGTTAAACCCCAAATTAAATACAGAGTAGAATCTTAACTAACTGACATCAAATTGTAAAATCCTGCTAATAGTTAAGCAAACAACACCACAGGAACGGGCATGTTATTATTAAAGTCCATCAACTACGAATTGTCATTAACTATGGTAATATGGAAATAGGGTAAGCCCGGGTTAGATGGCCATATTTTTTTAAAATTGAAGATTACGGACATGCATTGTTAAAATGTATGATCACAAAAATTTTAGTCAAAATTTCTGAAACTACATTGTTGGCCATCTATCTCTTGGATTCCGGATTAGATGGCCATGTCTATTTTAATGGTAAATATGTGCGTTTTACGCTTAAGGAAGCATTCGCATTTGAAAACAAAATGTTAATTATAGTACTAAATACTACATATAATGTGTTACAAAAATGCATGAGATGATTACTTACAAAGATATTAAATAAAATAAAAACATTACTGGAATTATTTTAAATTGTCACTTTTTTTATATAATAATACCATAGGACTGGCATACATCAATAAATGATGATCATGTTTCGTGCAACCAGGGATGGCAACGAACACACTTTATCCACTCAGTTTCAATCATTGTACTATTATAATCTCTTTCGCATCCTACACATATCCATTTTGATGTACATATCCAGTGATCAAAATCATCACTGAATATGCACATCAAAATTATTACTCAAAATATATTTTTTCATGAATGGAACGAGCTAGATCCACGAGAATAATGTCACCAAATTTATCGCACATATATGAAAAGTGAACATATTTCTCAATAACAAATATATTTTCTTTTATATGACTTTTTGATAATTTTTTTGAAAAATGTGCATTATCTCAAGAACAGTTCATGTTAGCATTCTAAAATTTATGTCAATCGTTTTCTAATGAAAAAGTACATACGAAATTTCTATTTGCGTAACTTTATTAGCGGTTTTGATTTTTTGACGATTTTTTCAAAATTTCACACGAAAATTTATGGGGGTTCTGAACATTCGATTGCGTACAAGAACAATAGACTTCCAGTGTTTACGGATTGTGATTTTTGTACCAAATTTCGTTTGAATCGGTCCATTCGTGTCTCAGTTATAGCCTCTACAGACTCACTGATACACACATACACACACAGATACACACATACACACACATGCTTGCACACACACACACACATACTTGCACACACACACACACACACACATACTTTCACTTCAAAACGTTTGATTGAAAGTGCTCTCCCGTCGAAAACTCGAATTCCAATTTTCGACCCCGTCACAATACTTTCCTTATACATTATGTATATAAAGAAAGTGATATATCTCTAAGCCTGAAATACTAACAGCATTATCAACACACATTTGAAACGTTTTAAACCTCTTTTGATCTTCACACGTTCAAATGCGTATCCAAATGTTGAATGAACTCCAATCTATCATTATCTCCGACCCCATTTATTGGAATTGAATGCAAAATTACATCGGCAATGAATTACTAATCTCATCTGCATAATTTGGAATTACCCTCAGTATCATCAGAGACCCAAGACTTACGCACCGGTTATCTTACGCAGGTCTTTTCAATGGATTGCAGTAACGGATTGCTGTTTGTGAAGTTTTCTGCTGATGGGCTAACTCTGATGAATATGCAAAAATTTATTTAGCAATTAAGCACCGCATCATTAAATTGACGCAATGGTTATTCTATATATTTATTAAAGTCCGGTGTACTTGGATATAATAGAAAATGGTGTAATCTAATAAATATTTGCACAACTCAACCAGAAGAAATGCCCGGTCTCGCCTGAGATATTGTTGAAACAAATTTACGTGATATAAAATCTGAAACATTTCTGCTATAGATGTGCACTTTTTACTTTCCCTGCAATACATGGTAATGTATAGGGAAAGTCTTGGAATCATGCCGATAATCACAAGTCGAGTTTTCGACGAATCTACACGTTTCGAGACTTCTAGAATACGAAAAACTATTTTTAGCGTGACATCTGTGTGTGTGTCTGGGTGTCTGTGTATCTGTCTCTGTGTCTATGTGTTTGACTGTGTGTTTGTGTGTCTGTCTGTGTGCCTGTCTGTCTGTGTGTCTGTCTGTGCTGATTTTGTACCCAATCTAACTAAAAAACTAATTGACCGAATTTCATAAAATTTGGTAGGTAATTCACTTGTGGACGAGTCTGGAGCCGATAGGTTTTGGATACGATTCGGGATAAAAGAACCCGCCGATACGGCCCGCAAAAAGTTTTATCCACTCTAGCTGTAAAATTAATGGACCGAATTTAACAAAATTTGGTAGATAAGTCACTTGTGGATTACCCTGGTGCTGATAATATTTTGGTAGGATTCAGTAAAAAATAATCTGCCTTTTTTTGCAAAATGGCCCGCAAAAATCGTCAAAAAATCTAATATAAAAAACTACGTATAATCAAATATATCCATTATATGCTTGTTTAATACGTAATTTTTAACGAAGACCAACCCCATTACACTAGGACTAGCCATTCTCGAGATATTTTAGTTTTTTGTATTTTCTCAACGGCACCTTTGAAAATAAGTCCAGTTATCAAATGAGAACGAAAATTGAATTAAAAGTGAATCAAATTTAATTAAAATAAAGAGAACGTCGATAGAAGTCTGCAGGGAAAGTCATGTGCTGCCCACATCAGATATTTTACTTTCCCTGCTGCAATATATCGTAATGTATAGGGAAAGTATTGGAATCATGTTGAAAATCGCAACTCGAGTTTTCGACGGATCTACACGTTTTGAGACCTCTAGAATACGAAAAAACTATTTTTAGCGTGACGTCTGTATGTGTGTCTGTCTGCCTCTCTCCCTGTGTGTCTGTGCAAAGTATGTATCCACTCTAACTCAAAAACTAACGGACCGAATTTCATAAAATTTGGTAGGCAAGTCGCTTGAATATGACTCTGGTGCTGATTAGTTTTTGGTACGATTCGTAAAAATAGAACCCGCCTTTTTTGCCGAATGGCACGTAAAAATTTCCTGTATCCACTCTAGCTAAAATACTAATTGACTAAATTTCACAAAATTTTGTAGATAAGTTACTTGTGGGATACTCTGGTGCTGAGTAGATTTTGGTAGGATTCGGAAAAGAACAGCCTGCCCTTTTTTACGAAATGGCCCGTCAAAATCTTCAAAATCTAAAAAAAAAAGACTAAGTAGTGTATGCTCAAATGAATCAATTAAATTCTTGTTTAATACGCAATTTTTAAAAAGAAAAATAACATAACACACTCCATTATACTTTAGGACTAAGCGTTCTTAAGATATTTGAGATTTCTTGCATTTTTGTTACGCTCCGATTTCTGAAAAACTGTTTAATTTCCAAATAAAAACAAAAATTGAATTAAAAATGCAAATTGAGTGTTATTTGGTTCAATTAAACGCAATCTAATGAATTATTAAAGAAATAAAAAAAAATATGAATTTGAGTCTGCAGAGGAAGTCGTGTGCTGCCCACATCAGATTTTTAAGTTTAGCAAACCAGTCAAAAAGAGATATCAATTGAGACATTTCTGAATTATGAGCGGTCATTAAACAGACTGACAGAGGAGGCATTTTAACACGTCGTTCCGTGAGTAGGTTTGGAGCGATAAAAGTTATATTAAAGTATCCCCTAGATCCATTCTCATTGCTTGCAAAGGTTTCACCAAGTTATATTGTGTCATTGCAGTACGCCCGGTCGTCGTACGGAATATATGTAATATAAAGAAACTTAAAATTGGTAATTATATATAAATTCCCAATAGTATTCTAAATGACATTTGTATTCAAAACATTTTATTAAAATACTATATCTCTGTTTTCGTTATACAAATGTATCTTCACAGGCAGATATGAAATATTAAACATCTTAGTGCCGTTTGTAAGCAAATTTATAAAATATATGAAATTTCATCGATATTTGCCGTAATAAAAGAGCCATGAAATTTGATTAACATATGCCAAAATGAAAGCGCTAAAATGGTATTAGAAAATACGTATACCAGTACCATTTAAACTCCGTTTCAACCTTTAGCTAAACACAATACATTTGTTTGGATAATATTTGTCGATGTAAAACAGATGACTTAAAAATTTGAAAACATCAATAATTCTCGTAATCTTTAAACTCATAGGCCTAAAATCATTTTTATCCTTCAGTCTAAATATTCCAAAACCGTGCATTTATAAAATTTATATTTCTATTCATTTCTTCATTATTTAAATTGAAAACATATTACTAAAAATCGTTTTCCGTATAAACATTACATTTTATTAACAGTTTACAACATAGTTGAAAAGTGTTTATGACTTTGTTCATTCTGTCTGTCTGTCTGTCCTTTCTCACGACAATTGTCGTAAAAATCACTTTATCAAAATTAAATTTTAGTACGGTGTTAAAACGGTCTGTGGGACCTATGGGAATATATATAAATTAATAATATCACCCATTTAGTTTTGAATTGAATCCGGATTGAAAAAATGAAATACATTGAATCCTACGGGACCTAATTTTTCAAACATTTTTTAAGCGAAATTAAAATCTATAAATTATTTCGAAAGTTTTAGGAAATATGCAAATTATCCCATAAAAATATAAAAAAAAATTCAGCAAATTATATTCGGTAGTTTTTTAAATAAAAATTAAAATAATAATTACATGCATATCATATGAAGAGATCAAGTGACCCATTTCAAAATAAAATGATATTTATGTTGTGCCAAAATCGTGATTTTTAAAGTTTTTTTTAATTTATATTTTGTGTTGTATCCGTCCAAAAACCCCTTTATTTTTGCTTAAGTTAGGTGCATCTATATTCTGAAACAGTGCAATTAGGATATATTTAAGTTTAAATGGTCATCAAACTTTGATTATTTCTACAACGAAGCTTAATTTTCACTTATGGAGAAGGTAAACACATCAAGCTATAAGATGAGTTGTATAATATTTGCTGAATTTCTTTAATGCAAAATTATTTAGCTCTGGAGTCTGCAATATAGCTGATATGAATGAAATAGTCATTGATTTTACATAGAGACGCAGACGATTTTGTAGCAGACTTCTTCGATGAAGTTTTAAGCATAGAGTTAAATTCCTTTTTCCTCCATGGTTTAAAGTTTTTAAGTAAAATAAATTATTGTAGTTTTAAGATGAATGACAGGAATGGGAAAAATTGTATGCATGAAATATTTACTGCATTTTCATAGAGAGCCAGGCGATTTATATTTCCATGACGTCAATTGAATAAAGTTTATATTTTTCGATGAAGTTTTACGTTTTCAAATATAATATATTATTGCAGTATTGTGATAATTTAAAAAATATTACAGCTGAATGTAACGCATTTTAGAGAGGTTTAAATAAAATTGCATTACATGTGGAAAGTGTTTCATAATCAATGCTTTATGCATGATTGATCTTTCTTGAACTCATTTTCATAAATTTAGAGTCATTTATAGCAATTGACGGCATTTTCGCCAATTTGGCACTACCTTAAAACAGTTGCGAAGTTGAAGGTATTTAAACAAATTAGTCATCAAATTTTTCGCCAAGCGTTATATATTTGATAATACTTATAATTGTTCATTTTTATGTAATTTTTAGATCCCTTTGTTTTAAAAATAAACAATATTTAGTGAACAATTCAAACTACCATTCTAAAGTTGAAGTTCATGTCATTCGTTTTCGAATAAAATGTTACGTATTTATAGTTAGTTATTTAATATTATTAAATGTCCTGATTTCTTCAAAAACTCATACGAACATTTGGGAGGGTGGTCTTCCAAAAGATCGATTTTATTTACAAATAGTTTTCTAGTATTCACAGGATATAATAATCGCACCAATTACATTCGAAACGGTCCATCCACGCGATTGATGTCGCACACACACACACACACACACACACCAGACATCACCTCAAAAATGCTTTATTCGAGTTCAGGAATTCTTGAAACGTGCTCTTCCGTCGAAAAGCCGTTTCGAATGTTCGACAACCGCACAATACTTTTCCTATCAGTACACTATATTATATATGTAGGGAAAGTAAAGAAACGGAATTTTAGATTAAAGTGCCATAACCTTTTTCTAGGTATCTTGTATCATCATCGCACACAACAAGCATCAACCATTTCCCATTCGAAATATGAGAAAAATGTGATGTTTCATATCAATCTATAACGAGTAACGCAGTTACTCATTATTTTTTTTCTCGACTTGTTCTAATATAAGTTGTAGTTGTAGTCGCATATTATAACATCACATCGCCAATAACTGGGTATATACATAATTATACGGCAACCTTTGTAAACATCCGTTAATCGGATCAGTGTCTATTTCTTAATTACAATTTTGCATATTGATTGTAGGATAATTTCACGATGAAACTGCATGAACAGCAATCTTTCACGCTAAACTATGGAAAGGGTTGGGGAATAACCCGTTGAGGTCTTAGAACTCCGGGCCACTTTGAGTTGATACAGAATGATGAAGATGAGTTGAATAATTTAACGCCGTGTAATGGAACTTCCCTTTCGCTTCCAGAGAATGGGTTACCACTTATGATGGAACTAAATTCGATATCTGAACATATTTGACTTACCCCAGTGAAATGACGTATAATTTTTAGATCGAAAACACTTTATGATCAATCTGGAAATGCTGACTTTAGAATGTTCATTATAAAAAAACAGTATGTGAATGTATATAACTGCTGCTTCTGCAAACTGCTCAACTGCAAATACTCAGATTTAATACAACGTTCGACCGCAATATGAATGTTAAAGCTATGACATATTTTCCGCATCGTTTGAAGCACATGCATACACATTTTGAACTGCATGGCTATATATCCGAATACATGATTGGAGTGAAATTTAGTACAAATATACATTATTATGAGAATGTTTTAGCGGTGTTTCGATTTCTTTTAAATTTGCCCTTGACGGACGCATGCGCATTTTGCAATATATGAACAGTGACGCATGCAAGATTTTTCCAGGACGGGGATGTGTTCTAATATTGATTGCATTCAATTGGCACCCCCCTGATCCCCCTCCCTAAATACGCCATGTATATGGACAATATTTTCCAAGCCACTGAACTTACAGTGTCTTAAGAGAAACGTTTTTGTTATCCTATGCCCGTCTCCGACCTCTCGATCAAAAGTTGACGAGCAGCCCAATACAAAGAAGAACGATCAAAATGTTGAGGTGCTCTCTAGTCATGGGAACGCCATGGTCGCAAAGAGGGCAGACATCTGTATCTGTCAGCCCCATTCGATACAGGTGACTCATGTAAGTAAACATGACCCGTGGCAAGTCTAAAGCAAGCCACGCCAACTGCTCTATGCAAGGAACTGAGTATTCTTGCTTTCGTATTTAACAGGGAGTTCCACTTTTTCCCAGAAGCTTTCTCCCTGTACAGACTGAGACGGTTAGTGAGAAAGTGAATACATACAAGGTCTTAAGAAAAACTGAATACATTCATAAAAAAAAATTGACATGTAATTATCAAAACTATGCAAACCATTACGGTCAAATCCAATTCTGAAATGACTTAAAAATACTTTAGAGCAGACTTAAATTAATTTATGTATAAATTTTCTCTATGATTACGATTGCTAAACATGGTCGCTAATCATCAAATTTGTACATTGCCGAAGTGATAACCCACCATTACTTTATTGTGCAATCCCCCTTTACCATACTCTAAAAAAACACAACATTACTCATTAGAAGACCAACACCTTTAACTTAAACAAATTAGCATTTATTAAAACATAAATTATGATAATATTTAAATTATTATTAAAGTTTAGTGCAAAATTATTTAAGAAGGAGAAAATCACTCGTATGTGAAACCAGTCCTGTGTAATTCATTTACCAGAGCTAACCTCAACCTAACATTTGCTAAAATCGTATATACCTTTGTATCTTTATGTACGAATATTGACACCGATTCATCTCAACGTTGGTCCCAAATTATCATCCAACTTTTTCGTTGATCGGCACTAGATGTCAGTAGCTGGCTGATGTTTTCTAAGATCTGCATTTATTAACTCTAACATTTTGACTATGTTTTCTAACTAACAACAGTCCACTCATAACATTCTCACTCTACATATTTACTATGTATCATTCTCACTGCGTATCACATTTGGCCACGGATCAAGATACGCCCCCTTTGCCTCCATTAGCACTTCCTCAGTGTGAGGTCATACCGTTGCTTTATTGGTTCTTTCTTTATCGAATGAGGCTTGGTATAAGTCTTGGCCTTAGGATTCTTTTATACCCCAACCACACCTGCAATTTGGGTAACATGAAGTTATTTGGGACATAACTTTCCGGATCAAGGTTATTGAAATTGGTGACTATATATCTGCACATTTATTTGATCGCAAACATCAAAATCTGCAAATGGTGCCTACTGGTCTTACACCAATTAATGTTGATATAACTGAAAACGTGAATTAGTATGAACACTGACACTCCATCCCCATACTCTCATAAACTATATCCATCTTAGCTACATCCCACTTGGCAGCAACCACGCAGAATTTCACATCTTGACTGCAAGGCAAGATACGAGTTCAAAACTAGTTGCCAGAATCATTTAGACTATTCACAATCCTTGAGTCTATTATAAAAATTTTAATTCTTCACGCTCCTGGGAGGAAACTGCTTTGAAGTAAAAGAAAGGATAGAATTTGTAAATACTTATACATTGATAGACACCAAAGTTTGTTCAGAGATGAAAATGACGTTGTGATTTTCTTTCTAAACTTTATGATGTCTTGCTTAATACGCGGATTAATCTATATAAATAAAATTGAAAATATGTCTCTCTGTCTGTTTGTCCCGTCATCAAGGGAGAACAGCTGATCGGAATTTGGTGAAATTTTGTGGATAGCCTGGAAATAGTCCCACTTAAATGTTAGTCCATGTTTGAAGTTTTTACGATCAGTGGTCCTCCAGATCTTAGTAAAAAACAAAATTTTGTCTGTTAAACAAAAGTCTGTCTGTCAATGTTAATTATTACTTTTTCGATTTGAATAATAAATAAATGAATATAAAAATATATTTTAGAAAAAACGATTTGATTTTCTTATAGCATTTTTGACTGGATAATATCAATTACGGTCTTCAGGTTTAAACGTTATTATTATTGATATTTTCGGGCATTATTGATTCAGGGATTACTGATATTTTCAAGTTATTATGCAATTGTTTTATTACGACAAAAAATGTTTAAACTCATATATTGTACGTTGTACGAGTAATTTTCTACAAATACAAGGGTATATCTTCTAATCTACGAGAATATAAGTAGTACAGGTATATTGGCATATGTTTTGATACACTCCTATATTGGTATATATTGGAATAAATTACCACCTTCTAGTATAAAGAGTACGGAGATTATTGATATTTTCAATTTATTACGTCATCTCTTTTATTTTGGTAAATATTTTTGAGACTCATATTGTAATACGGGTAATCTTCTACTAACACACTGGCAGATTTTCTATTCTGCAACAATATAAGTAGTACGGCGTTGCATATATTGATTCAAATCCTGTTTTTTTTTTTTTTTTTTTTTTTTTTTTGGGTAAATGTGCTTTCAAAAGGGCCCAGGATGTTTTATTCTTCAGATCTGCCCGTGAAGATAATTTTGCATAGTGAGAACAGATATTCTTAAACTTATCTTTAAGAGCAATGAATTTAATATTTTAACAGAATTTGCATATGATTGCGAATTATAAGTTCCTTTATATTATATACTCCGTACGAAGAACCGGTATGCTGCTAGTTCCATAATAAATTTGAATTAAGGACTTGCACTCAAGAGTTTCTTATAATGAAGTTAAGTTCTATATTTATGCTTTCATCATCTTATTCAAATGAACAAGATACTTTCATCTGTCAAATGTATTTCAGTGATACCATTTAAATATTTATGTCTTCAAGAAAAGTAAAGTTTTCAATCTTGCTGTCTATAAAACATAAATATCCTTGTTTTGAAAACATAAATTAATAAGAAAGATCAATCATGAATACAGCATTGATTATGAAACACTTTACAACTGAAATGCAATTTTATTTAAACATATCTAAAATGCGATACATTTAGCTTTGATATATTTTAAATTATCACTGTACAACAATAATTCATTGTATTTGAAATCTTAAAGCTTCGTCAAAAAAGACAATGCTATTTACACAAAATTAACTTTATTCAAATGACATCATCGAAATATAAATCGTCTGCCTCTCTATGTAAAATCCATGAATATTTCGTTCATGTCACATATATTTCAGACTCCAGAGCTAAATAATTTTAGATGAAAAAATTCAGCAATTCTTATACAACTCACCTTACATTCGCTTGATTTGATTACCTTCCGCAAACGTTAAAATTTGACTTCGTTGTAGAAATAATCAAAGTTTAGTGATCTTTCAAAATAAAAATATTGTAATTGCTGCTACAGAATTTAGTTAAAAATACGCAAAAATAAAGCGGATTTATGAAGGATGCAACACTAAATATATATTTTTAACGATCTTTAAACGTTACGATCACTAAACAGCGGAAAAATGTGGATGCTATATATTCTATTTTGCAATGAGTTAAGTGATATCTTTATATATCATTAGTGTAATGGACAATTCGGATTTCTTTTAAGATCATAAAACCAATTGATATTTATAGAGAATTATTTTATGATTTCAAATATCAAAGCGAAAATCTCCTAAAATAATTATTTATTTAAATATCAAGAAATGAAAAAGCGCAAAATCTGCTCAAACACAAAACTGCCCGTGATTGGCTGTGACATCACACGGCCTGCTCGACCTGTGATGCAACATTCTACTATGTGCTGTTTCTACTGAGATAATTGCAAGTAGTTGGCGTTTAACTTTGTTTACAATTTGTTTATAATTATTTTACCCATTTGTTCTCTTGGTCTGCTTTAGTTTAAATTATTCGTTCCTTATTTCATTTTATTGTAAACTTGGATTCTAGTTTTGTTATACAATTTGCCTAAGATCGATTTTACTGTGATGGAGCTCTCTTTCAGAAACAATAAATATTTTGTGACAGCTGAATCTCGAGGTGTAAACTTGATACCCTTTTCTTGAAGGTTCATAATAATAATTATTATTATTATTAGTAGTAGTATGTGAATTACATTTATGTTTAAGGTATCTGTGGTGGAAATTGGAGGATTACGAAAAATGCAAACACTTTGGACGCCAATTTCTCCGAACGTGATAGATAACAAAAAAAATCAATCATGCATAAGCATTGATTATGAAACACTTTCCAACTGAAATGTAATTTCATTTAAAAATTTCTAAAATGTGATTCATTCAGTGGTAATATCTTTTACATTATCACAGTACTACAGTAATTTATTATACTTAAATATTTAAAACTGTATCGAAATATAAATCATCTGATTCTTTATGCAAAATCAATGAATATTTCATTCATATAACTTGTATTCCAGACTCCAGAGCTAAATAATTTTGTGTGAAAAAAATTCAGCAATTCTTATGTAATTCATCTTACAATCGCTTGAGATATTTGCATTCTGCATATGTTAAAATTAGGCTTCCTTGAAGAAATAATAAAAGTTTAGGGATCATTTAAAATCACAACTATTGTAATTGCATAGGCACGGAATTTAGATACACAGATAATATATATGTGTATGTGTATGTACTCAAAGTATTGGAATCTTGCCGAAGATCGGAACTCGAATTTTCAAAGGATCTACACGTTTTGGGACTTCTAGAACACGAAAAAACTAGTTTTAGGAAGACGTCTGTGTGTGTAAGGATGTATCTGTGTATGTTTTTGTGTGTCTGTGTGGATATTACATCCACTCTAATTGAAAAACTAATGGACCGAATTTCATACAATTTGGTAGGTATGTTTTTTGTGGGAAATCCTGATGTTCATTAGATTATAGTACGATTCGTAATAAAAGAATCTGCCTTCTTTGCGAAATGGCCGCAGAAATTGCCTTTATCCACTCTAGCTAAAAACTAATGAACCAAATTTAACAAAATTTGGTGTATAATATTTCAATAACCTACAAGTGATTTATATACCAAATTTAACAAAATTGTGTATATAAATCATTTGTAGGTTATTCTACTACGATTCGGGAAAAAGGAACGGGCTGTTTTTGCGAAATGGCCCGCAAAAATCGTTATATATATAAAAAAAATAAAAGACTACGTGTGCTCAATTATATCAATTAAATTCCTATTTTATATGTGATTTTTGACAACAAAAAGAATAAGACTAACCCCATTACTCTAGGACTAGCCGTTCTTGAGATATTCTAGTTTTTTCGCGTTTTCGCTACGCCACCTTTGACAATAAGTCCAGCTATCAAATGAGAACCAAATTTAAGTTTGACGTGTAAATTCAATGTCATTTATTTAAAATACTTATGTTGTGCAGATAAACTCAAATTATCATTGAATAAATAAAGAGAACGAATATGAGTCTGCAGAGAAAGACATGTGCTGTCCACATCAGAATTTTTAACAATATTACAACAATGATTTATAGAAGTGAACGGGGATTATTTTCAGGCCATTTCGAAAAAAATGTATGATCTATATTTAAAGATCCATCAAATTTTTGTTGAATAAAATGTTCAACAAATTTAAGCTGTGTACCAAATTTTAACTCTCTAGGACGTAGGAAAGTGCATTTAAAATGCCATCAATTAAATTTATCATGAAGAGTTATATAAAATTAAAAAAAAATTAAAAATTGCTATCTACCAAATTTATTTTAAAATATGAAGCCACTCCCATATGCAAAACGTTTAAACAAATGGAGAGATATTTATTATATAATATCTCTCTCTTTCCTTTCTGGAAGATATCCCAAAGTCAGAATTTAATTGAATTTGTTTTTTTCCCTATATTAAATAATTTTTTTAATTAAAAAACTACTTAACATATTTTACTGAATTTTTTTTTATATATTCTATGGGATAATGTGAATATTTCCTAAAAATTTCGAAGCAATTCGTGAATTTTAAATTTACTTAAAAAATGTTTGAAAAATTAGGTCCCATAGGGTTCAATGTATTTCATTTTTTCAACCCGGGTTCAATAAAAAACTAATTGGGTGATATTATTTATTTATATTCCCATAGGTCCTACAGACCGTCTGAACAACATACTAAAATTTCATTTTGATAAACTCATTTTTACGGCAGTTATCATGCTTACGGACAGACAGACAGACAGACAGACAGACAGAATGAACAAAGTCATAAACACTTTTCAACTTTGTTGTAAAGTGTTAAAAATGTACATATTTTTTTTGCTGTTTCGTTTGTCCAGATTATTAATATATGAAATAATTTTAATACTTTGGAACTTTTTTAGAAAACACTTAAAGCGTCTATCCGGGCAAGTGTTTTTTTTAATTTTTCCTACTTTCACTCCACACACACAAGCTTCAAAATATAGTTATAAATAGTAAGCGACAAAAGTATGTATTAGTAAATTTAGTTTTCGATTCTACTTTTTGGAGGAAAAAAAAGCTAATATATTGAATCTTACTGATTTAATTTTCGAGTAATCGTCAAGTTGAAGAGGAGTGAAAATTTTTCATTTTACAATTTTGTAATGTTTATATCTCAAAAACTAAACGTGCTAGCTATGAACAATAAGCAAGAATTTGTAGCTCTTTTAAAGTCTTGCAAGTGTATATAATTGGGTTTTGGATCGAGTGATTGATTCTAATATCGATAGCTTAGTTTTTAACCTGGATTTTCCAATAGCTGGGAAAGTTGCATTATTTAAAATATCACGATTGCTGCAGCTCAGTGTCTTTACTTACTCCTTGGTGAAATATGGATGCACAAGGACGAGATATTTTTTATTTTGTTTAAAAGAATTATAAGGTTAAATAAACTTGGGGATTCTAAAGATGTTTAATGATTGGCGAGGTTTGAACATAATGCATGGAAATATACATAATCAAGTAAGTAATTATGAGCCGCCAGACACGTTTATAAATTAATTTGAATGTAAAATCTCGTCAGATGTATTGTTAAGTTTGATATATATACCGCAAAGAAAGTTAAAAAAATTTCATATTTTGAGAAAATTGCGTATCTACAGTCAGAGTATCCAGATGAAATCGGGACATAAAATTGCTAGCTAGCTATAAACAGTTAGCAAGTAATTTGTAGCACTTTGAAAGCCTGTAAACGAAACAAATGAGTGAAAAAAGCGAACAAATTGAATCTTTATTTTACACAATATCATTTACGCTAAACCATTTCGGCTCCATCAGACTGGACGACCCACCGCTGAATCTATATATATATCTTTTTGTAATGTGCTCCGTAATTTTTTGAGTGCAAATAGCCTTTTATAGTTAATTTTGTTATACAGTAAATTTAAACTGAAAGTTTAGATTGAGCGGTGTATTTTTTCTGAGAATGAAAAATAATTTTTATGTATTTATGTTTATATGTATATATATTTTTATGCATATATTGTTTATTTATATGATTTTTTATTTATATGATTTGTGAGGATTCTAAATATAATATCTAATAATTTATTTTTAAATTAAAAGCAGTTTTAAATTGTTTCTTATAATATTATATTTTAAAACCTATAATAAACAGTAAATCATTTATGATTCTGAATAGGTGAAGGAATTTTAAATTATTTTCCATTTAATTTCTATTCCTTCTGTGCAATGTTTCAAATTTGTGATTCATTGTTTTAGATAAAATCTATTTTATAACTTTTTAAAAGCACACGTACTTAATGAAAATACTAAATTACAACTACTCACTGCAGTATATACAGATATAAAAAATAATTATGTACGGGATTTTTTATATTCACTAAACAAACTGGGAACATCACACACTAAACCGGGTACAAAGTCAATAATCCACTTTGAATCTGGCTTTAAATTCATTCGTAATAGCAAAACTAAAGATAGAGTGTCGAACCAGAAGTGGACACCAGTAGTGGATTTTCAAAGTTTATTAAATCATAAAAAAATAACTTCTTATAAAATGGCTTTGAAAATTGTATTATACAGTTTCTGATTTATTGTCATAACATATGTAATGAACACTCCTTATGACAGTGGTGAATTTTGTTTACAATCTGGCTTTCTGCGCTTCACATAATTTTGCACGAAAAACATTTTTTGGCCCAGATATAAATATTTTATCTGATGATGTAAAACTAGCAATCCGGCACATTGAAGCGATGCAATACTTATAACTATTCGGAAGTTTGGGTCGGAAGAACCTTGTGACGTCACTTTCCGTTCGCGTCAAAATGGACCGTTTTCCCGTCACAGTCAGAAAGGCGGACTTTGACTGCTAATAAAACATAAAATACAGCTCGGAGAATAAACATTTTTGTACTTTTGTCCGTTTTGAAACATTTCAAATCGAATAAAAAAATAAAAAAAAAATAGGCCGGAATTGTCCATTACTATTTCAATTTTTATTTTAAAAAACTACCTAACATATTTTGATGAACAGTTTTTTAAACATTTTATGTGATAATTTGCATATTTCTAAAAAATTTCGAAGCAATTTGTGAATTTTAACTTTTCTTTAAAGTGTTACGGAGTAAAGTCCCATAGGGTTCAATGTATTTCATTTTTTCAACCTGGGTTACATACGAAACAAATTGGGTGATATTATTCATTTCCATTCCCATATATCCCACACACAAACCGTCTCAACAATATACTAAAATTTTATTTTAGTAAGTCAAACACCTTTCAACCATGTTGGAAAGTGTTAAAAAAGCAAAACATTTCGAATCTATATTTCCGTATGAAAATTTAGTTCACAAAATGTTAGAGGTTGACTGTACATTCCCTTAGTATCAAAGAAAAATACAAGGTATCTGCAGGGAATGCATCTTATACTAACTTGAATTTATATAAATTAGCTAAGTCAGAATAATTTTAAGCAAATAAATAACTTCCTTAGAATTAGTTAAATACACTATGGCTGTTCCGTATATTATTTTATATTTGCTAGTAAGTAAATGAACGTACCGCATTGACACCGACCGTACAGCAGATAGCTAAACAGTTTTATACATTCCCTGAAAATTTGTCGTCTGGCAGCTAAATTTATGGTAGTTTTATCGTATTCAAATGAGCCAAATGATGTCTTCAGTCTTCTGAATCTCAATGACCTATTTTAATGACCCTTGGCGTTAAGAAAAATGATGATTTTCCCCTCCAGATTCGTATAATGAATAACTTTCCACCCAAGACGCGTATAATGAATAACTTTGCAGCCTTTGTTTTTTTTTAAATAAAGGAGGAGCTTAGCACCAAATTCAACCAGGTTTAGTCCTTGGTGAAAATACATTGCAATTTTTAAAAACACTACCAAACTAACTACCTTTAATACACATTATTAAAGATATTAAAATATCTGATAACATAATATATATGTATTTGATTGTATTGGTCGTATTTGAGAAAGTGAGGTGGTTATCACTAACTGTGACCGTATTGTCCATCATTCAAAACGATTGGCTATTGGGGCCTAAATATGCCACAGTATAAACGTTTTAGATATTAACAAGAAAGATCAATCATGCGTAAAGCATTGATTACACAAAGGGCGACAAAGAAAACAAATTATCTGCTAGCTTGCATGTGGCACTAGTTTTTAACTAATTTTGGTATGCTGATTTCAAATATGGCGCTATTTTTTTGTACCACATCAAGTTTTCGAAATATTGAATTCAGTATTTATTGCTATAATGTTATATGAATCAAATTTTTGATACCGCAATTCATGCGGGATTTGATGATAAAAATCTGAAAAAAAAATTAATGCATTGCATGATCCTTATGTTAGGAAAATTGTTAGTTTCATGTTTCTATGTGACACGTTGCGCCAATAGAGGACGTTCTTCCTTGCCTCCAATCTTCCTCCTCTCTTTTTGCTACTCCCAGCAACAGGTAGAAGTCATTGCATTGCTTGCCTAGAATTCGAAGTAGACTTGTGTTTATTCTCTTTTTACCAATATTTTATTTGTATTAAACATTGTGTATTGTGATTGATACATTTGAATTATGACCAGGCATTGCGACATTGGAGCAAATAACCTTGTGTTTGTTGAACCTGGCATTATGTCTGGCAGATGAAATTTTAAAACAATCCAGATTATTTTTGTTATATCTGTGGAAGCTTTGCTGCACCCAGTCGAATAGAATGAATGTCCTGTGGAATGTCTTGCCAATTTGCCTCCAACTATCGGGCTAAATCGTCAACATTTCGGGATGGTTGCAATCGTCTCCCCATAACGCCCCAAATGTGCGGTATAGCATCTCAAAAGTGAAAAAGCATTTCCAAAAATAGAACATATATATATATATATATATATATATACAGCGTGATTCAAAAGTTCGGAGCAAAAGTAAAACTCTATAAATATATCTACGGGTCAGAGAGACATGCGGTTTGCAGGTTACTATTCACCGTGGTGGGGGATTTTGTGTGGCATGAAAGAAAATTAGTTCAAACTCTCGATCCTCGGGGGGCTGCGGCAGATAAAGCCATGGAGATGACTTATTCATGGAGGTGATTGCACACATGACTGGTCTGCAAAATCCCCAGATCTCACATCCTGCGATTTCTCGTTGTGGGGGATACCTAAAATCACGGGTGTGAGATCTGGGGATCTTGCCCCATAGGTTTTTCAAACTTATATTATTGAGAATTTATATTTTTTTATTATAAATTTGAAAAATACAAACATATTTTTTCGAATTTTAAAATTTTCATAGCCGTAGATAAAAAGTATTAAAATAATTCGATATGTTTTTTAATTTGTTCTTATTGTATTTAAATTTATATTTTCTTCAAATTTTCATAATCATTTATACTGTGTTTTGCTAGTTTTTCATAAAAAGTCTAAGCTTATGGTGTATTAAGGGATTTTTTATTATCAGTTTAATACAGTTCTATCTGTATTTGCATCATTTCGTGTTTTACATATTGCATTGTGTTTCATAGTGTTTTCATATAATTGGTGTTAATATAATTTCAATGGTGTTAATGTAATTTCCGATAGAGAGTGAAATATTAAACCAAGATGGCAGTAATTTTCAAAATTCCAACTACATAACTTGGGAGACTGCACAAATAAAGATTTTTCAAATGTTAAGAATGATACAAATAGTATGAATATTTGTTTATAACCTCCAAACAATTAAATAAATAACTGGTTTTATAATGCTTTCAAATATGTATTGTAGGTTTTACAAAAGTGTATCCTAAATAAACTTAATGCGTAGATGTAAATACGAAAACAATATATGAGTTAATCTAAGATCAATTTATTAGTCTTCAAAAATACATAATCTTGTAAAATTATCATGCAAAACAAAAAATCATTACAAGCTATTAAAAATGAATGTGATCTGGGAAAATCGATTGGAATTAGTTAATCTAAGTTAATCTCTAGTTAATCTAATGTAGAAAAAGTATGCAGATTTCGATAAGCAGTATCATAAGCTGGATGTTCAAAGATTGCCCGGAACAATAAGATTATTTTCTCCTACGAATTAAATTTTGTGAATAATTAACGTGTTTGGAATGGACTACTGAATTAAAATTATAATCTCCTAAAAGTCTTGGGTTTGTTTTATGCAAGGAAATAAATTAAGAGGCATTCAAGAAGAGATTAAGTAAAATTATTATGAGGAATTATTAGGTAACTAAAGAAAATTTAGAAAACTTATTACGCATTTGCTACGTGGACAGGATTTAGTTTGCAATTTTATTCAGGATTAAAAAGGAATTTCATTGTTTTAATTTGAAGATTAGACAGATGTTTCTTATCTTAAATTTGGCATAAGTCGCATCTTGTGACAAAATAATTCGTTTGAAGGCATGTGATTGGAGATAATTATATTAATAAAAACAACGATTGGCTAATATATTTTAATAGTAGTATTTTCAATAGTTCATTTATTATATGCGTCCCAAATAAAATCTTCTTAATGTATCTAGAGCTGGCGGGAGAAAACACAAAAGTAAGAAACAAAGATTTTGCAATATCGGGGAAAGAACATTTTGATGCTTTCAGGAAAACTTTTTCTTAATTGTATTTTTTTGTTTTCAGAATACAAATTTAATTTTTATGGCGTTTGTTAAACTTTTATTAGCTAAATAAATAGCAACATTACTTAATTTATATTTTTTACACCACTGCCATCCTTGCAAATTTAATAAGTGTTTAAAGTTTTTCTTTTCTTAACATCTTAGAAGCCTGACTGACCTATGTAGTTTTCCCACAGCAAGGATCATAAATTTCTTAAATCAGATATGTTATAAAAAATTGGAATTTTTGACTTATGTGCTTTTTCTCGCCACCTATAGATATATTTTTGGTAATCATTGGAAGGGAATTCACTTGCTAACTACTCGATTACAACAATTCCCGTTAAGTGACATTTCTGAGACAGTTTGACAGAGTTCCCTATCCTTGTATATATACTGAATTGGTGGTGAATTACGATCGACTTATTTATAGCCAATCTTGAAAACCAGATGTTTCAGGGAAAATGCACATTTTTAAACTGGAAATGGAAAATCAACGGAAAGTAGAAATTCATAATAAATTCCTATACCTCCTTTGAAATTCGATGTTGAAACTGTATCAGTCATCATCTAAGCTCTAACTTGCGATATCCTGAGATATATATGCTTAAAGAGACATTTTTGTAGCGGTCATGGAAAAGAAACCGATAAGGAGAATCCTTATTGAACCACCTTACATCCTCCAGAATGTAGAGTTGAATTTATATTAGTTATCATCAAAGTTCTAAAAAACATGATGTTTCAAGGAAAGTGAAAACTTTGGAGCCGGAATTGGAAACAGATCCGAAAGTGAAAATATTTAGTGAATCACTTACCTCCAATCAAATTTGATGTGGAATCTATATCATGCTATCAGTCCGTACCAAAGTTGATTTTTTAAATGATTTACTAATTTTACGTTAATGCATGCCAATCCGTATTTGCATCATTTTGTGTTTTGCTCTCATGCTTTAAGACCTTTTCAGGCAACAATGTTCTTTCTGATTTAGAAGAAATAATTGAACCAATTTGGCAGTAATTTTTTTAATTATAACTACACATCACTGTGGACTGCACAAATTCGGAATTTTCGAAAGTTTAGGAATGATACAATGATGACTACAATCTGTTTATAACCCTCCAGAAAAATATATAAATAATGTTATTATTGATTTTTTTTCCAAACCTAAGGTACATCATAATTAATTATTCAGTAGATTCGGAGATCGAGATAACGCCTCTATACGTGTATTTCACGCTGTAAAGTATGAAAATACTCTTTAATAATTAAGTAAGGCGTATTTTTACGCATTGATTTTGTAAAAAGAAAAGTCGCCAATCACGATGTTTACATGTCACAGAAATCCCGAAAAAGATCATGAATTTCCCTAAAATGTTACGAATTTAAAAACAGACTCTAATTTTGAGACCGGAGTTTTCACATTCTTTTAGTAATCCGTTTCCGCGCGATTGAGAAAACTACGCTCACAAACGACGAATGCCACTGCTACACTTAAGAGCAGAGATACTCATTATTACGGATTCTCCATAGTTTCTACGGGATACAACCTCATACTACGAATTACGGAATTTGCACACTTTTCTACGGGAAATTATCTTTCTGTCTAGGCCAATGTAAACTTACGGCCGCATGCACGTTAAAGTCAGTCAAATCAACGTGACAATAGGGATTTCTGGTCGCGTAAATGTAAATTAAGATCGCGATCTCTTTCTTAAAATTTGTGATTTGGCATAAATCGCTAAGCAGTTATTTTGAAATAATTTTCCCATAAACAGTGCGATTGTGTAATTCAGTTTATGTTCGTGTGAAAATCCGAGAGTCCATTAGTATCTTCTTCCATCCGTCTCCATATTCTAAATATTGCATATTAGATTGACTAAACTGGCTTATTTTTGTATTCTGGTTAATTATTAAAGTTCGCATAATACATATTTTCTTATTTTCTAAATTAGGTACGAACCCAGTGAAGATATATTTTTCAAAAAGTGATGATTTAGGCAATAATTAGGCAAACAATGATTTAGGCAAATAAAAATAAACCATTTTTGGCAACGATATATTAAAATTTATATGTATATCTTCACATCTTTTAACACTGCTGTATTTTATTTTTATTAAAGACTAATATTCATTATTATCGTTAATGAAAACTTGTGGTTTACCAAATGTAAATGCTTGTTTTAAATATAAAGTAATTTACACTGGATAAAAAACTTATGTAAATATAAATATTTATATTAATGCATAATAATATATACGCTTAAAAAATTTTATGTATATAAATTTTTATGTTATATGAGCGTAAATATTTTATTCAGCTTGATTACTGAAAAATGTGATTTAAAAATATGCGTGAAATGTGATTTGAAATGTGTGTGAAATGTGTGTGAAATGTGAAAAATGTGTGTGAAAACTTGACTACTGAAATCGTCAACTGATATATCTGCGCAAAAGATGATCAATGATTATATTTTCCCCACTTTTGAAATCTATTTGCATCGACTAACACTTTTGTAATAATTTCGTATTATATAGAAAAAGAAATATTTTTCTCACGTATCATTAATGAAAGGCTATTTTGCAGTACCGTGAAAAACAAACTAAATCTGTACTCGATTCTTAGTATATTTTGTATAATTGTGAAAACATTTTCCGATTATTTCTTAAATCTTTTCTTTTTTTAAACATAAAAAAGTCAAAATGTCTTTTGTTTTGTAACCTCAAATTGTTTTTATAATATCTGGAAATTTGAGGTTAATTGATCATTTGCTAAAAATTACTCCTCTGGAAAGCAAAATACTCCGTCAGATTAAGTCAGGGAGTATTTTTACTATTCTAGAAAAATTCTAGCTCGATCTCTGAGTAAATTGCTTGAAAAACCATGACCAACAGCTGCATAGGTCGTGCAAAATGAATCTCAGACTGTCTTAATTCCTAGGATAATACCTGATAATTTATTAGACTATTGTACTGAGTTTTGCAAAGAATGAACTTTCCAGCTGGATTTCAAGGATACTAAATTCACATTCAACATCATCAGTCTCAAAAATACTTTCATGTCATTTGCGATGCAATACTAAAATGCAGACAAACGGATACAATTCCATTTATGTAAAACAAAAAAATAGAGGAGCATACCTTTATAAAAAAATATAAGAGGAGCTGATCCCGGTTGTGAGTACACATCAAGGGGATCCCTTTCCTAGGGTTACAGGTACTAAAATCCTCAGAATCTCACAGTTCACAAACATTAGAATAAATTCACTTTACAAATTAGTTTCCAAGAACATTAGTTTTCAAGAACATTTCCCTAGAACATTATTTTTCATCTTTAAATTTCATTATCAGTTTTAATGTCATTAAACTAAAACAAACTTTGTTAACTCCACGGGGTTATGGCGCCAGCGATTTTGCCACGGTCAGAATTTTCAATGGTAGCGAACAGGCTGGTCGCCGAAGGCGGCTAGTTATTATAATATTTGTAATACATGGAGGGAATGATAGCCTATTTCTAATAATCAAGTACTTTTCTATTTCGAAATAGTTTTGCATATTACCATTTAGAAAAACGTCTAATGCTAATGTACAATTCAACGATAAATCAATTTATCGTCCATATTGCACCTCATTATTTTACTGTAAAAGTTGTGAAGTTAAAAATTATGTAGAGACAGTCAGCCCACGTTTCAATTTTCCTTCGCGAATATGTGCTTTTATATATAAATAACTAGGTCTCTTTTTACTCCTAACTGAAGAGAAAATGATAATTTAGCGACTTGTTGAGTAAATGAGACGTTTATTTCCATGAAATCAATAAAAAAATAAAATTTTATATATTAAATAAGCGATATACGAGACAGTTTAGTAACTTGTACAATTGTGCAAGTTACTCCATCCAAATAGAAAATTATGTTTGGTACATAGCTGTCGAATATTTTGAAATTAAATTTTCTCTGTAGACTTAAAGTTATCTGATATTTGACCTTAGATATATGAGTACATAGATCGAAATTTAAAATTCGAGCTTTCGCCATGACCTAAAAAATTATTAGATGAAACTATATACAAAATATTATTCACATCATTTGAAGTTTACCATGTCAACGAGACTTCTGTACAGATTCAGATTTTAGTCCGTATTAAGGAAGTCATTCTCAGGCCTCGGCCCCAAATGAAATATATCTAAAAATAAACAAGAAAGATCAATCATGCTTAAAGCATTGATTATGAAACACTTTCCAACAGCAATGCAATTTTATTTAAACATGTCTAAATTGCAATACAATCCTCGGTAATATTTTAAAACTTCTCACAATACTACATTGACTTATTATATTTGAAAACTTAAACCTTCATCGAAAAAAATGAACTTCATTCAAATGACGGCATTGAAATATAAATTGCCTGGTTTAAACATCTCTAAAATGTGATATATTACTCGATAATAGTTTTAGAATTATCATAATACCACGATAATTTATTATATTTACAAACTTCATCGAAAACAACTGAAATTTATTCAAATGACGTCATAGAAAAAATAACACGTCTGGCCCTCCCTAAAAAAGCAGCATTTCATTCATAAATAATTTCCGATTCATGTCATTCATCACAATACTATAATAATTTATTTTATTTAAAAATTAAGACCATGGAGCTATAAGTAATTTAACTTTATGCTTAAAACTTCATCGCAAAAAATCGTCCTTCTCTCGGTAAAGTCAATGAATATTTCTTTCATATCAGCTATGCAGACTCCATGAGCTAAATTCTTTTGCGTTAAAAGAATACAGCAATATCTATACAACTCATTCTACATATTTTACTGTTTACATTTTACATAAGTGAAAAATAAGCTTCGTTGAAGAAATAATCAAATTTGTATGAGCATTTAAATTCATATATATTGTAATTGCGTTGATTTAGTATGTAGATGCACAGAATTTAAACCAAAATAAAGTGGTTTTAGGACGGATACAACACTCAATATGAAATAACAAGAACTTTAAAAATCACAATTTTGAGACATGATGGATGCCATATATCATTTTGAAGTGGATCACGTGATACTTTAATATCATGGTCACGTGATAGTTTCATATAAGAGGTGTTATTATCATTTTAATTTTTATTTAAAAAAACTACTGAATATATTTCGCTGAATTTTTTTTATATATTTTATGGAACAATTTGAATATTACCTAAAAATTTCGAAGCAATTTGTGAATTTTAAATTCGCTTAAAAATGTTTGAAAAATTAGGTCTCATAGGGCTCAATGTATTTCATGTTTTCAACCCGGGTTCAATCCAAAACTAATTGGGTGATATTATTCATTTATATTCCCATAGGTTCTACAGACCGTCTGAACAACATACTAAAATTTCATTTTGATTAAGTCATTTTTACGGCAGTTATCGTGCTAACAGACAGACAGACAGACAGACAGACAGACAGAATGAACAAAGTCATAAACACTTTTCAACTTAGTTGTAAAGTGTTAACAAAACAACAAATTTCTAATTATTTCACCAAAGAGTAAAATTCGTAATCTTACACATATATCAAATTAAATGGCAAACTCCTAATGGAGCAACTCCCGAACAAAGGGTTCAAAGGTGACTAGGTATATGAGATATATCAAACCTTCATTAAAGATAAAGATCTCAAGGGAAAACCGATAGCTTGTTTACTTAACGGTCACCTTGGGTAATTAAAATGTCCTCCTAGTCCTTTAGATAATAAATTGGACTATTAGTGTCTTAATTAAGGTGCAATGATTATTGAGAGGAAAGAGGTTCATTAACATAAGACATGTTAGAACCTATCAATTGGCCCAACCGACGTCAGTACGAAAGGATGCTATATTAATTTATTTTCGTAGGTTTAAATGAATTAGTGACTTGCTGACGGTATGCAAGAACGTGTATCAAATATTCGAAATTATATAATCTCAAAAAATAGATAGAATAAATTAGGCTTTATAATTTGTAAGAGTGTTTGCAATATGTTATTGAGACAGAGGTTCTTGTGAAATTTCACAAAAAGCAAGACCTTTGTTAAAATTATTTTATATCATTTTTGGTTTTATGTTTTATTAAATATTGAAATATATGTTAGGAGCATTCGTCAAATTTTATGCTACAAGTTATGTTTATGATAAACATTTTTCATTTGTGCTATATAAGAAAAGACTATCATCCTAGTATATCTA
This sequence comes from Amaurobius ferox, assembly GCA_951213105.1. NCBI lineage: Eukaryota > Metazoa > Arthropoda > Arachnida > Araneae > Amaurobiidae > Amaurobius > Amaurobius ferox. The sequence continues at coordinate 88,444,065 of OX578149.1, read as the reverse complement.
TGAAGAGAGCATAAACTAGACAAGCGGACCATTATAGTGGTTCATATTACGGTTAGGATGTCAGTTCCTTACAATGACAATGAGGAAACGTGATCCCTCAAGATAGATGCAGTGGGTGACAGGTTTAAAATATAGTGACACGACTTTCCCTACAGGGATATTAAAAAAGATGGGCCACACTACGAGGTAGTAGTACACACCAAACCAAACCTAACATTTTTCGTCATAGTTTACCGGGTCGGAAATGAAACGTAAAGGAGTTGGTTGATTGGAGCTTACTCGTTGGGAAGCGGCCACTACGCAAACTTAAAAGCGCAATTCCGGTTGTTATTTTCTAGTTGAAGAAGAAAACCACGTAGAATATTACTTTCCATATATACATAATGTAAAGTATTGTGACGGGATCGAAAATTCGAATTCAAGTTTTCGACATGAGAGCACGTTTCAAGTATACCTGAACACGAATCGAACGTTTCTGAGGTGATGTTTGTGTGTGTGTGTGTGTGTGTGTGTGTGTGTGTGTGTGTGTGTGTGTGTGTGTGTGTGGCTGTGTGTGTGTGTGTGTGTGTGTGTGTGGCTGTGTGTGTGTGTGTCAGTGAGTCTGTGGAGACGATGTCTCACGAACGAATGGAGCGATTTGAATGAAATTTGGTACAAAAATCACAATCCATTAATACTGGAAGCATATTTTGAGAACACAATCGAATGTTCAACCCCCCCTCCCGAAAATTTTCGAGTGAAATTAAAAAAAAATATCCAAAAATCAAAACCTTTAATAAAGTTACGCAAATAGGCATTTATGATGTAATTTTTTCTTAGAAAACGATTAACATAAACTTTAGAAGGCTAGCATGAACCATTCTAGAGAAATTGCACATTTTTCAAATAAATTTATCCAAAACATCCCATAAATTAAAAAAAAAATTAGCTGTTGAGAGACATGTTGAATTTTCATATGTAATATCATGCGTCAAATTTAGTGACATCATTCTCATGCATCTAACTCGTTCCATTCGCGAGAAAAGATACTTTGAGTAATCCTTTTGTATTTGAACTTCAATAGTCATTGATCTCCTGTAAGAATAACGTATTTATCCGTCCATAACGCTTGGTGAGATTCTGGCAACGAATTTCGCGGAATGCCGCCAACTTGGCGACATTTTTAAATGTTGCCAAATTAACGAAAATCTAGCCAAATGGATAAAAATGACATTAAATCAATGAAAATGACGACTAATTGAATAAAATTCAATATCTTGGAAATAATATAAGTATCTACTATAAGAATAACATTTTTACTTTCCTTATATACATAATGTATAAGGAAAGTATTGTGACGGGGTCGAAAGTCTGAATTGGAGTTTTCGACGGGAGAGCACATTTCAAGCATCCCTGATCACGAATCAAACATTTTTGAAGTGATGTCTGTGTGTGTGTGTGTGTGTGTGTGGTGTGAAAGTATGTGTGTGTGTGTGTGTGTGTGTGTGCTTGTGTGTGTGTGTGTGTGTGTGTGTGTGTGTGTGTGTCAGTGAGACTGTGAAGACGATAACTGGCGAACGAATAGACCGATTCGAACAAAATTTGGTACAAAAATCACAATCTGTAACCACTGGAAGTCTATTGTTTTTATACGCAATCGAATGTACAGAACCCCCCTAAATTTTCGAATGAAATTTTGAAAAAATCGTCAAAAAATTTAAAACGCTAATAAAGTTACGAAAATAGACATTTCTTATGTAATTTTTCATTAGAAAACGATTGACATAAATTTTAGAACTGTAACAAGAACCGTTCTCGAAATATTGTACATTTTTCAAAAAAATTATCAAAATAAATCATATAAAATTAAAAATATATATATTTCCTATTGAGAAACATGTTCACTTTTCATATGTAATTCCATGCGATAAATTGGGTGACATCATTCTCGTGGATCTCGCTCGTTCCTTTCATGAAAAATATACTTTAAGTAATACTTTTGTACTTGCACGCCAATAGTCATTTATCTGCTGTAAGAATAACATATTTCTTCATCCATAACGCTTGACGAGATTTTGACGACGAATTTGGCGGAATGCCGCCAACTTAGCGACTTTTTGAAATGTTGCCAAATTAACGAAAATCTCGCTAAATGGATAAAAATGACGCTAAATCAATGAAAATGACGACTAATTGTCGAAAATTCTATATCTTGGAAAGAATATTAGTTTCTACTATAAGAAAAACCTATTTTTTTACTGTAAAAGTAGTAAATTCATTACATTATATAAGGAAAGTCATGTGTTGCCCACATCAGATTTTTAAAAATATTACAAGAGATTAAATATCAAAACGCTGCACCTTTTCTATTGGCCAGTTAGTAGCGTTTCAAATCATTCATTCAGGGGTTGAATTTTTTTCTCGCAATATTTAGTTTTATGTGTATTTCCTTCCGCCCATTTGTTTACGCTCTATTTATTTATGTAAAGTGTCTATTTTCATGATTAGTTCTTTATTTTCAGAAAGTTTTCTTCAATTATTTCCTCACATTATATTATCTAATGGTACAGCTTTAATTTAAAGATTTTGCATTTGGCGAGATTTTTGGTGCAATTAATGGCGTGATGTGGCAATCCCTTGTTTAGCTAACTGCGCCGTGTCGTAAGAGCAAAGAATATGCATATAAGATAGAGTATCTAGTTTTGATTTGAAACGGTCCATTTCAACTGTGTTTTTTGTAGAGTGAAAATATAAATTTTCTGATTTTCATAAGCTTGTGCTCAATGAACCACGGAACACTTGTTGCAGAAGCAGCTGTTGCTACGTGTGACCTCCGAAAGCCAGCGGGACCGGATTCTGTGATTTGTTTTAGCGGACGAACTTAGCGAGGTAAGCTCGCGAAGCGAACTTAGGTCTATGTCCAAATTGCTACGGATCAACTGTTGCACAAACGGCTGTTTCCACATTGCGGCCTTCGTCAGAGAACGACCATTTTTATGTAAATTTTCTGTTTCTGCATTATTTTAGAAATTTTTACAGTATTGACATATGCTATAATTTAAATTTTTTATTTTATACATTTTTGAATTTTACTTATATATTTTTCAATTATTTGCACGCTAAGTCAAAAATGGTATTCGTAATCACATATTTGCTATCTTTCGTTTTTGTATGATATCTGTTATTTTTACATATTTTTATACTTTTTTACAATGCTAATATGTGATGAATTTCGTTTTTGTGTGATATTTGCCGCCAAGTAACACACGAAGCCCAAACCGTGATGTCACAGAATTTTCAACCACTAGGAAACGCACAGCATCTTGACATTCAATCTCTCGTATAAATATTTTTTATCATTATGGATATGCAATCTCTCACGCAATATTTTACTCTACCAAAACTAGTATTCTCCCCCCCCCCCTCAACAGCAATCGGCATTTTCCAAAGACCGGTACAGGCCAGAACTTGGCGACATTTTTGACACAAATTCTCTTACTGCCCCCGATGTTTTTAAAATGCAGCTTTAGCTTATAGAAAGGCAAAATTTAAATGTTGCCAAATTAAGGAAAATCTCGCCAAATGGATAAAAATGACACTAAATCATTGAAAATGACGACTAATTGACGAAAATTCTATTTCTTGAAAAGAATAGAAATAGCTAATATAAGAAAAACCTATTTTTTTATTGTAAAAATAGTAAATTCACTGCATTATATAAGGAAAGTCATGTTCTGCCCACATCAGATTTTTTTGTTTCGAAACCGGTTTATACATTTAATCAACTGACTAAGCCCTTATCAAGTTAATAATAATGACAAAATATTTTAATTTTCAGATAATTATAATACTTTATTCAAAATTAAACAAAATCATCCCACGAATTCCCAACATTTAATTACAAATTTATGAAACATAGCATATCCTGGTTACAAATAATAAGACAAATAAAGTGCATTTCGCTTTTCTGTGTTACAAATTCATATTCAAAATCATTTATATATGTACACTCATGTCCAAAAGTTAAGCATAGTTGCTGTTTATGTGAAAATTTTAGGAAATCTACAGCGGAATGGAGGGAAACGCGGTATCCTTGAATAGGGTTGAAAGAAAAAGGATCACAACACGAGTGTCAACCTCAGTGAAACAGAATGATTAAAACAATGTGATGCTGCAGTTTAATACGGTGTGTGGGAACCTCGGGTAGCCGTGCATGCTGCAGAACGATTTCTCATACTTTCGATGAGGGTTTGGATAAGTTGCATGCTCAAAGAGATACAAGCCTCACGGAAAGCAGTTTTTAATCCTGGAACGGAGCTTGGTGGATAGCGGAGGGCTGCAAGATGTCTTCCGAGTATATCCCAAACATGCTCTATTGGATTCAGATCAGGATATTTGGCAGGCTACTGCATGTGCTGGACATCTTCATTTTGAAGGAAGTCGTTGACCAAGGCCGCACGGTGAGGAGGCGCATTATAATCATCCATGAATATGAAATCAGAACTAACAGCACCTCGTAACAATCGAATGGTAGGCTTAAGGACTTCGTATCTGTATCCTTGACCGGCAACCGACCCCGTGTCAAATATGTGGAGGTCTGTGCGGCCGTCCATCATGATGCCTGTCCAGACCATGACTCCCCCAAACAGAAAACGATGTCTTTCTGTGATGTTCCCGGGTCAAAAGGCGTTCCATGTTCTCTTCAGATCGTGGTACGACGAGAATTAGTTTGCAGGCTAAACTTGGACTCGTCACTGAACATGACATTGCCCCACTGTTGTCCACACCAGCCTATGTTCCAATCTCCACTGTAAACGCGCACGTTTCAGTACAGACGACAGTGGTATACAAACTGCTGGTCGTCTGGCATAGAGACCAACGTGTCTGAGTCTCCTGTAAACATTTTGTCTCGAAACAGTGACTCTTGTGGCGACTATCAGGGCTGAACCCAGTTGTCTAGCAGAACGGTTCCTCTGACGTCGCGCAGTTATTACCAAATATCGGTCTTGACGAGCGGTTGTTACCCTTGGCAGACCTAGTACTGGTCGTCGGGTAACATCTCCAGTGGTTTGGAATTTCTGCCAATGTCTGCAGATCACACACTGAGGTACATTCAGAATTCGAGACGCTTCGGTTTGGGTTCGACCGGATTCCAGTATTTCAATAATTCGTCCCTTAAAAAACAGGTCCTGTTGGCATCTTTGAGACATCTTTCATTATTTCTGATTGTCAATAACGCTCCGTACCACAGCAATTGAGAAATTCTGTACAACTCGCCTTGCCGCTCAAGGCCGTTTTACACTCGTTCCGACGTGCGCTAGTTCTTTGCGCATGTTGACGTTGACTGAGCCATTTTGCATATATACACAATGATTTACCTTCATCCCACGATTCTCCACAACTGCTTGTGAACCATTGTATCCATATTGACTCAATTTCTGTATTTTACGAATTATGCTTAACGTTTGGGCGTGAGTGTATATTGTGTATTTCAATCATATGTGTTATTATTCAACTCTTGAATAATATAATGAAAAATATTTAACATAAGTTTAATGTTTATTATTATTTCTATAACCACTGTTATGTTGATTGATTTAATGTTTGCTATTTCCTGAAACAAAAGTTTCGATTTTCTGCAGAAATGCGATCTTACGAATCGGAAGAGGGCATTCGCGTTTGAAAAATCGGTGTTTTTTCATCTGGTAATACCTTGGATCGATCAAAGATTTGTAAATTTTCATCTCTCTTATGAAAAGCTAGCAAATGGTATGTATTTCATTCTTGCACTCGATGGGTCAGTAAGATAAATTGGGACCAAAAATACAAATTTAATAGAATGAAAAGAATACTTTGTGCAGCAATCGATTTGTTATATTAAATGAATTCAGAAAAAGTTTCATTTTTTTATTTGCAGGAAATTCTTCTAACAGTTAGCAACAGAAATTTCTGTATTAATTTGTTCCAACAGATTTTCAGCTATATCTCAATAAAATATGTATTTATTGGTATGACTTTTTCTTTTAAGTGTATGACTTTTGCTTTTAAGTTTTATCCATTTGGCGAGATTCTCGTTAATTTAGCAAAATTGAAAAATGTCGCCAAGTTGGCGACATTCCACCAAATTCGCCGCTAAAATCTCGCCAAACGTTATGGATGTAGAAGTAAGTTATTCTTACAGCAAATAAATGACTATTGGCGTTCAAATACAAAAGTATTATTCAAAATATTTTTTTTCGTAAATGGAACGAGCTAGATCCACGAGAATGATGTCACAAATTTATCGCATGGTATTACATATGATAAGTGAACATGTTTCTCAATAGGAAATATTTTTATTTTATTTTATATGATTTTCTGATAATTTTTTTTAAAATGTGCAATATCTAGAGAACGGTTCATGTTAGCGTTCTAAAATTTATGTCAATCGTTTTTTAATGAAAAATTACGTAAGACATGTCTATTTGCGTAACTTTATTAGAGGTTTTGATTTTTTGACGATTTTTTCAAAATTTTACTCGAAAATTTAGGGGGAGTTTTGAACATTCGATTGCATATAAAAACAATAGGCTTCCCGTGTTTACGGATTGTAACTTGTGTACCAAATTTCATTCGAATTCGTTTGTCAGTTATCGTCTCCACACACACACACAGACGTCACTTCAAAAATGGTCGATTCGTGATCAGGGATGCTTGAAACCTGCTCTCCCGTCGAAAACTCGAATTCGAATTTTCGACCCCCGTCACAATACATTCCTTATAGATTATTGCATATAAGGAAAGTAAAAAGATTCAACAAAAAAACCACTTTTTGACATTCAAAACACATTTTATTTCACAAACCTGTTGGCCAGTGGAAAATGGAGACAGCAGAAAAAAAAACGTTGATTAAACAGAGAAAGAGTGAGAAGACGGCGAGCACGTCAAAGTTAAAAATATTTTTAAAAAATTTGAAAAGAAAAGGCCAGAACTCATAGACTGCAAATTGAGGAGGAATCTCTACAGCAATCTCAAATCCATCGCCAAATTGATGAAAATCACGCCAAATGCGAGGTAATGGTTTGTAAATTTTGAATTCCGTATGACGGCCATACTTTCTACTATTAAATAAATAATTTACACAACATGTTTGTCAAATATTTGACCTTGAGCCTTGTTTATCGTCAAGGCATAAGCTAATTGCACGGGAAACTGGCTACAATACAGCATAATTGGTAACGTCGCAGACTTCCTTTTCATTCTTAATGAATATTTATTATAATATAAGGTACAATTTGAAATGTAATTAATCACTTACCAAAAACCAAACTTCTGCAAAGTATGGGAAAATATATAGTTACGTTTCTTTAAATGTATAGCATTGTAGTAAATGTTGTATTCATAATTGTTGATTTTTACAAACAAACATAAAATCTCGCAACCATTGTTGTTATGAACAAACAGGGCGTTTCTCAATCATTATTGTCATGAACAATTACGGTTCATTGTTGAAAACGCTGTTGCCATTTCAAAAAAGCAATTATTTAAATAAAACTCTGAACTATTTATGTGTTTTGAATAGTAAAAAATCTATATATTAATTTTTGAGAACCAACCCAAAATCATTTTTAACAGTGAAAGATTGAAATTTGAAGATACAACAAAGAAATTAAAATAGGTAGCGACACATGGTAATGCATTATAAATCCTCAAGCCAAATTGCAAATCATTTGATGCCATAGGTCCAGCGCTAGTCATGACACAAAATTTCTCTATTTAAAAAGGATTTGGAGAGCGGCTACACCGAGTTTTTTTACTTTCCTTATATACATATTATAATGTATAAGGAAAGTATGGTGACGGGGTCGAAAATTCGAATTCAAGTTTTCGACGCGAGAACACGTTTCAGGCGTCCCTGATCACGAATCGAATATTTTTGAGGTGATGTCTGTGAGTGGTGTGTGTGTGTGTGTGTGTGAGTGGTGTGTGTGTGTTGGCGTATGGTGGGAAGTGGGGACATTCATATGTTTACACACCTTCCAAGTGGGGACGCACCGGCAAGTGGGGACGTCCTCGCTTTCGATTTTTGCAGAAATGTGCTATTTAATGACAGATAATATTCTGAAAAAAGTTTGGTTGACTTTTGGCATAGGTCCCCAGTTAGGTTGTATATGTATATAGTCTGTGTATAACTGTGTATAGCTCGCGAATATCTGTGTGTGTCTTGCAAAAAGACACGTCCGCGGTTTATCAGAATTGCAACATATTGTGTGTATGCGGAACTGGTTTTCAGAGGGAAGGCGTTAACTGCCCTCTAGCTAAATCTGCGAAACACCCGTGTTGGTCTTTGAGGGAAACCGAGGACAACCCATAGAACTATCAAATTGAGGTATTAACTTCTTGGGAGCCCCTAGAACCCCTAGAGCCCCCCCCCCCCTCCTAAAAGCAAAGAGATATGCATACATTTTTTTAGCAGGCACAATCCCCTCCGCAAATTGTTGTAATTTTGATTTTGATTTTGAAATATATTTCTATCTCGCTCGTCAAAAGAGAAAATATTACACTTCTGAAACTAATGTAATTTTTTTTTCTTTTGAGGTCCCATTTATAGTTTGGGAGCCAATATTATAAGAAACAGATTCTAGCTAGACTGTCTTTTATTTTTTCCCATATGTCAAGAAATATTCCCGTCCAGGAAGCTGAAAATGTTTAGAAATTAAGTATATACAACCATCTTCACAGGATATTTTTGCATAGCATTTATAGAAATACAGTGTGATTCAGTTTTTGAAGAGTTGTGTGTAATTGTAAAGTACAGTCTTTCTCTCTGTATGTATATTCTGTATCGGTGTAAGCATTTGCCTGGTAATAAATGGAGCACAGTTTCGGAATTCAAAACACGGATAAACTCAAACCGCGAAGCGCACTGTTTTTTTTTTTTTAATTCAATTAAAACTTATATTTCAAATGCTTTTTTTTATTTTCTTTTAATCCTTAGACTCTTGACACGGCATTTTCTCTTCAGTGAGTTAGAAAAACATCTCTCCTGAGATGGTTCAACAGTTTAATTCTTGCTGCTAATGCGAGTTTTAAAAAGACTTCGTAAAATCGGGAAAATGGATGTACTTTATTTTAAATGTAAGCAGTCTGAGAGCAAAAATTTTGTTCTGACTTTAATATATACACTTTTAAACTTGCTTATACACTTTTAAAACACGGACCATGCATATACACCTTTAAAACGCGGACCATGCGAATACACCTTTGAAACGTGGACGATGCATATACACTATTAAAACGCGGACCGTGCGTATACACCTTTAAAACGCGGACAATGCATATACACCGTTAAAACGCGGGCTATGCGTATACACCTTTAAAACGCGGACGATGCATATACACCGTTAAAACGCGGACCATGCGTATACACCTTTAAAACGCGGACCATGCATATATACTTTTAAAACGCGGACCATACGTTTACACCTTTTAAATGTGAATTATTTTTCAAAGAAAGATAAAAAAAAATATCTTTAGTGGGACGCATATTATCATCTTGTGGTTTTATATTATTTATTTGATTTTCTAAAATAAATATTCAGAACTAGATTACTTTCTATTTGGTTCGTTTCCTCCGAAAATTAATAGGTCTCTGAGTGATGTTCATCGATTGAAAAATACTCACCAAACTTTATTCGATTTATTCAATTTGTTCGAAAGATATGGCATTACATTGAAAAAATATAGATGAATAAATGTTTTAATATCTCGAGAGCAGATCGGGATAATTTCTAAATAATGATGTCCATTCATTTCGGATTTAAGCTGTTTATTTATAAAGCATTCACTCATTTGATAATAGGGAATTTATATTTTTTTTTTCCGAATTGTTCCATTTTTGACCAAAACCATAAACTATCTCAAGAACCTCATGTAAATGATGACATTCGTGTTAAAAAGCTGACATTATAAATACATAAATATTTCTGTAACATTTTCATATGTTTAAGCTTACTTATTTTTCCAAATTTGAAAAGCATGATAAAAAAATAAGATCTATTCTTTGATCCGTTTACCCCAACAGGTAATAGACTTTTAACATTTACCGATTGAAATAATCGTACCAAATTTTTTTCTGTATTATCAACTTGTTCGATACTATTGTGCCCACAAAGAAATAGACAGATGGTTAAAATTGGTTAATTCGTATTCAGGGTTGCTCCAAAACGCGTGTAACCTATAACCTTCAAAATAAATACAAGAATTTGATTTTTGACTCATCAAAATTGTTTTTACATATAGTCGTATACTGTGTGCTGAAAGGAAAAAAATAGTCATATGGGATTAATTGATTTTAATGAATGGAAGGGTAGATATGGACATACAAATAAGGGGAAAATTACTTAATAAGAGAATATGCACCACGCTCATGCTCCATACTAATAAAACCACAGAAACTCAATGGGCACAGTCTTTTAATGCCATCTGAGTTGAGCCCCTTCCCAAAAGTTTGCATATCTGTTTAATTCGAAAAGTATCTATGCTTTAACAATGGAAGCCAAAATATAGAACGCTAAACGAAAAATACATATGTTTTAATATGCGGAAAAAGTACAAATATTGTTAAATTCCCCTGTATAGATATTTAAAGACACCATATGTACAAATTTGTTATGGCAATTCTGTCCACAATAGAACAGAATATAGAAATACGTATACAGAGCAAATAGCTGAGGTTTGAGAAGTTAGTCGGTATGGGTAGAACTGCCTATTGCACGATAATTTATATGAGTATTCTACCAACTAACCAAAAAACTACTTTCTGACAAGCGAATATGATAAAACTGCATACATTTGACACAAGCACATTCTCCTGATAGTTTAGAGTGCTTGTCTCGAGATCAACAGGCTAGGGTTCTAAATCTTTATAGTCCGTACAAGACTTCATACAGACTCATGCTCGTTATTGTCGACTTTGGTATATTAAATGAATATAAGTGCAAGTATGTGATAATTTTTAAAAAATTTATTCATTTGTTAAGGCCAAGAAGTATTTTCATCGAATTAGTAGAAATATATTTTGAAGTGTTCGCTATGCGGTCAGGATAGCGCAGGCAGAGGCATATATGAAAAATATTTTTAAAAAACTGAGTCACATTACGTGTCCTCAATTTTTGCGTAATATATCCAAATAAAACATTCTTTTCTGGAAAAGTTTGCTTCCTACTGTAAACATATAGCATATATATATAATTATTGTATAGGAGTGGAGAAAATTTTAGTCTCTAGTTCCAAACAAATATACCGATTGATTGGAGTAGCACAATGTACCCCAGTTTATTTCCAGTTAAAATTGAGACGGAAATGCTCTGATCTCAATTCATTTTTGGTTCGAAGTACTTAAAAAACATCGACTTATTTTATAATACCGAAAGTATTTTAAAAACATCCATTTATTTTGTAATACTGATCATTTAATTATATGATCTTCTCATTTTAGAACAAAAAACGTGCAATCTTTTAAGAACGAAACATCTTTATATCCCCCCTAAATGATATTCACTTATAAATGAATAATTTCATATAAAATGACTAATTGCAAAAAGTTTTCAATACAAATATTTTTATGATGTTATTTTAATTATCGAAAACAAAACATGTTTGAAAGATTGAGTATACCCCTTGTCTAATCTCTCTGAATGTCAACAGTCTAAATGTATCCATATCTGTTATAGATTATATGTTTAATCAATTTATGAAAATCAGAGTTAAATAGAAATATTTGATCTTGTTTACCTGATACTGGAACAAAAGATTTTATGAAAATTTTGGAAAACTAGAGTAAAATAACTTTTTCTTACTATTTTTTTATATAAAAAGAAAAAGAAAAGTGCAAAATCATAAAAGATGCAAATTATTGTGTAAAATTAGTTGATCTGTAAAATAAATAGGCCACTACGTTTACTGCTTAAAATAACAGTACGAAACTTCGTTTGGAGCACATAATTTGTTTGAGAGATATCGTGTCTACAGGAAGACATCGTTTAAAAATGATTGATTTGTATTCAGGAAGGCTCAAAATGTTTAAATTCATCCAAATCGAAGAGTCGAATTTCTTACCAGTACGTTATGTATAGTAGGATAAGTGAAAACAAAGAAAAATTTGATAGATTCTGTGGAGAATCACTACCTTGAATTTTCATACATAAGCGAGAACTACTTCTCTATACAAGAAATGCTGTGTAGCCTCGATTGTACAAGTAAAACTATTTGATTCATAAAAATTCTAAATACCATTTTCATTTAAGTGTCCAAATTTAGTTTACTTATTGGACTCTAAAAATGCGCTCAATATTAATGCTCAGAATTTTTCCAAAGAAGCTTTAATAGTTAGAAATGTAAACATTTTGCGAGTTTGTTTCTTGCTAAGCCAGCGAGGTATTTTAACTACAAAGAGAGATATAGTGTTCAAATTTTTGTATTGTGAGGAATGAACTTGGTTTGAGGGTGATGGCCCTTTCTTCTATCACGATTCATATGGTGCTTTAAATGTGTGAAAGTTTAATCATTTTTTTCGAGCAATATTAATTTTTATTTCTATCTCTCATTGCACCTTAAATTGAAAGAAAAACGGTATCCTTTAAATGAATCTGTTGCCTGAAATCTGGTATTAATTCTTGGTGCTTTAATTTATGTATCGTCTTGAATCGAGGAAAAAGGCAATTTACAAAAGTTATAATTTCCTAAAGGATTACCTTTTTTATAATTATTTAATTGCCTAATTCAAGTTGAATCCCAGTTGTTAGAGGAAATGCTATTAAAATTATGTTTATATTTTCTTATTACTAAAGCACTATATTTTTGTTGACGTTCCGGTTTTAGAACTACAGAAAGTACAGTGCTTTGTTTAAAAACAATTTAGTTTTTTAAACTAATAATAAAAATTTCAATTTCGGCGCCCCTGTGATACGGCGCCCGAGGACGTCGCCTCGCCGTCTTATCCCTTGTCACAGCCCTGGCTATTAACGCAGAAGTAGACTGAAACATCTAACTTTAAAATCAGTATAAAGCTATAAATTTCCATATTTGTTTTTTGTCTGGGTGTGTGAGTGGGGGAGAGTTACATACAATCGCATTTTACAGAAAGGTTCGGGAGTTCTGAGGACAGTTTGTTGCCGTCGATTTCATGTTTAAAAATTTTTTCATGTAATCTAAAATATTCCATGTGTGGGAAACTTTGAGTATTACAAAAGCAAAATTTGGAAATAAGAGTATTATTTTATTATTTATTCATGGATCTACGAGAAAAAATTCTGACGTACAAAATAAATAATTAATAATTTTATTTTGTTTCATTTTCACTGATTATAAATACCCATGGTTCATATATTTTTATCTCACGTAGTAAAATAAATTGTCTTGTCTCATGTGCGTGTCGTCTGTAACCGAAAATCGAAGTTTCGGACAACGGCGAAACTTTGTGCGGTACTAAAGTTCTCTGAATAATACGGTTCGACGAGATTTTTTTAAATTCAAATTAGCTTAACATTAGGTGGCTGGACAACCTAGTGGTTAAAATATAGTGAGTACACTTAGAGGATCCACGTTCGATTCCTGTCTCTGACCAAACTGTTCCCGTGTTCAGAGTACATATTTGTATAAGTGCTTTGTGCAGTCGCGCATAAGTAACATTCAAAAATACTCTAAATACCGCCGTTTTAAATGTCAGCAATAATCAACGAATATCCATACAAATCCTTCTTTCAGATCCTTCTTGAAGCATTCTATGGTATGTTTAAAAGCGTGCTAATCATTATTTAAGATATTCACAGAAAAAAATGGAATATAATTCACAAATGGCGTCACCGCATCAAAATCAAAAATGGCCTGACCGCATCAAAATAAAAAAAATAAAAATTAATAAAAAAAGCTGGATTATTCTATGTAACACGTGAATATTAACTTTATGCTTATTTTTATGTAAAAAGATAATGTATTAGACGATTTTTGGAATGCTAGAAATATCTGTTTTCAAGAAAATCTACATTTATAGACATTTAGGAAAATAGTTAATTGATGGGATCTTTCGAAAGCCCTCCGTACCGTCGATATATTTGTGGGAAGGATGAAGAACTCCACAGGCCTGTCCTTCTCTCAGATTTTAGGGAACAAATTATTGTATGTATTAGAGAGTGTTGTCCTTTCTTAAAGATGTTTCCAGAAGAATGAGATTAGCTATGCTACCAAAATGGTATTTGTTTGAGCTGGCCCATAGCAGAATAAAAACAAAATTGCCTTAGTATTATATGTAATCCGTGAATATTCACTCTATGCATATTTTTACACAAAACAAAATAAATAATCGATTTTTAGAATGCTACAACTATCTGTTTTCAATTATAGACATTTAGAAATATAGTTAATGTGATGGGATCTTTCAAAAGCCTTCCGTACCGTAGTAATATATGACGGAAAAATATGGAGGCTCCACACGCGTGTCCTTCTCTCAAATTATTTTCATCTATTACACTATTCATGCACTTACAACATGTATGTTAATGCAAGGAAAAAGGGGTTGTTGTTGTTGTTGTTGAAACCCAGACCGTCCGACCTACCAGAAAGGTGTAAGGTAACTGTTTGGACGGTCGGGAAGTGCCACACAATTTAGACCGGAACCCAGTGGGGGAGGCATCCACAGGGACCGTACCCTCCTTCCCCTACCACCAACCTCTCGGAAGGACTTTCGGACCCACATGTTTAACGTGATCGTACTCCGCATGAACACGGCGGCAGTTTTGGCAGTGGCTGGAATCGAACCCGGGCCTACCGAGTGCAACTCCAGCGCACTAACCAATGGGCATAGTACCTTTAGTACCTGTATTGCATATATGATGTATAATACTTAATTTTTGGGTGTATATTTTTGTTAAAAATAGGCCTGTAACAACAGGCCTATTTTTACCAGACATTCACACCATGAAATCCAATTTTCAATTGCTTACATTATATGTGGAACAGGAAAATAGGGGTATTTAATACATATTTAGTACCTGATTTATATATAAAGGAATATTTTTCCAGCCTAAAGGGATTTTTCTCCAGCCCAACATTAAGTCTATTTTATTTTTACAAATGCTATTCAGACTATTTTCAATCACATATAAGTCACTGGTATTTAAAATATAAGTAATTAAATTTCTTTAAAAAAAGGATATATATATATATTATATATATATATTTATAGTTTATTCTAGGATTTCAAAAGGGCTGGGAGCTACCTTCGGAAAAAGGGTACATTACGTATGATAAGGCCAAATATTTTTAGAAGGGCCTAATTAAACATTTTAGCTAAAGGATACATTGTATAATGTAGCCCACACGTAGAATGTAAAACAGATACAGGCAATTTATCTATTTCATATATTTATATAAAAGTTAATTGTGAGGCACTCCTATGTCTATTAGGAAAGAAAACACTCCTTAGTGGATCTACTTTTTTAAAATCTATAATTTGACTGTTGAGGCCGAGGGGGAGATTTTTAAAAATTAAAGAAAATTTAAGAGTTTGGCAAAATACAAAATTTATTTTTTCTGATAAGACAGACAAATTATCAGAAACATGTTTATTTTTTAATGAGCAATATTGCCAGCATGCCTTTATTATTGCTGTATTATCATTTTTGAAATTAAATAATTTTTCAAAACTTTAGGTGTTTTTCCTAAATCTAAGTCATTGTCAGTTTCCCCTTTCCATTTCTTATAAGTTATCAAAATTTAGATTTTTCATTTATCCAGTTTCTGAATATTTTAAACATTTATTATTACTCATTTCTTTAATCTTATTCTAAATCATATCAAAGTTATTGTTATAGGCCTTTATAAGTGTTATACAATTGTTTTCAAGGTCATCATAGAAAAATTAATTTACCATGAAGAATTCAAATACTTTTTGTGACAAATTTAAAAGCACTCCCCCCCCCCCCCCACATAACACTTTAATTTTTCAAGAATATTTCAGCTTTAATTGTATGATTAAAATTACAGATTATTTCCGAATATGGCAGTTTCTTGAGTTTTCTCATCTTGATTTTTTTTACCTGTTCGAGCTAAAGCATTTACTATTATACATTCCTTTTTAATTTTTAAGAAAGCCGGCCACTACTTTTTCTTTAATTTATGGGATTTTATCAATGAGTATTGGCGATTTTTAATTAATTTCTATTCTTGTTTCTACCTTTTGATCACTTACTCTATAACTTTTAAAACATCGCGATCCCGATATTTCAGTCATTTTCCCCTTCATATTATCGAACGTTATGAATTGAGCAACCCTTTTATTTGTAAAAATTCCCCAATATATTTATTTCATAACAATTAAATTCTTTATTCTTTTGAATGAATTGTATTTTTCTTAATATTTCGACGTTTATGAATTTAAAGAGTATCACTCTGTATCACTAAACACATATGACATTTTGCTAATTTTACTGATCAAAAGAATGAGAGAGGGGGAGGAGGGCATAAACCAACTTTATCCGGGTCAGCAAGTAAGTTGAAAATCGATCGAATTTAACATTGAATTGCTGAAATTGCTCTGAGAGAGAAACTGTCGCGCACCGAAACTTAAAAAAAATGCGAAATTCTTACGATCTATAGCTTTAAAATGAATATAAAGTAAAACTGGGCGGAATAGTAGCATATAAACGCACTATTTTTGTCACTGTCCTTCATATTTACCGTATAGTAGTTTATAGACAGTACATATGTAGGTTAAAGTAGAACAACAATACGTCGTCGTAATATCAGCAATATGACTCGGTTGATGCCCTTTATTTGCTTTCGGCTCCTAAAGATGCAGCGTATACCCGAAACTAAGCAGCATTATTTGAATACGAGTCTTACCAGAAACTATTGCATATAGATTATTATTTTTTTAATTTATCATGATGCAAAATATGTTATAATGAATATTTAACCAATAGAGTTTCGAACATCATTTTAATTTTGATGTACAACTTTAATTCCGGTTATACATCCGCTTTCGGAAACCCTTTAAAATTTGAGGCAGTTGTAAAAATGATGAAAACCCTTAGTGCAGCGTGTAAAGTTCGGCAAGGCGCTGGTAGAGTCAAAGGATAGAATCACCACCTCCGCGCCAGATCATGTATCAAGACACATCCTATATATCTAAGGAATTAGACGGCTATAAAATATAAAACGGATATATTAGACGAAATATCTAAGTATAGGATATCTACGGGGTTTGGTCGGTCATTTCGCTAATCGCTAGGTTTTCAATTTGAATCGCCGATGTGGGAATTTTAATACCTGGTACAAGGTACTTTAAACATTGGGAAGAATGAATGTTCACCCCAGGCACGGGGAACAATGAAAACCCTTTACGGTAACGGAGATTATCGCCCTTCCGCATATCTTGTGTGGTCAAGCTCAGAGGGATGTGATACCTTGATTTCACCCTGCGGAGCAGTAAAAACCGACAAAGGGCGAAGGATAACGCTAATGGTGTCCCGCTATAGTTCACACCAACGAGTTAGTATATACTACCTCGATGGTTCACACGAGTTCACACACCACTCACTCATTTGGTTGTAAATATTGTTGTGACTTTGAGTCTGTTTAAAGTACCTTGACTTTGAGTGGCTTTAAGCGATCGATATGTATACATACAATTCTTTCTCCCAGATACTTGTGAATGCATTCTATTGTAAGTCCTAAAAGTGTGGATCATTTTTAAAGATATTCACAGAAAAAAAAAATTGACTAAACTACAAATGTGGCGTCCACTTTAGCCGGTTCACATCAAAATTAAAAAAATCGATTATTCTTATATTTAGCTCATGAAAATGTACTTTATGCATAATTTTATGCAAGAAAATAAATGTGCCGATTTTTAGAATACTAGAAGTGGTTGTTTTGTAGGAATTTTACACTTACAGACATTTAGAAAAATAGCTAATATGATGGGATCCTTCAAAAGCAAAATTCGGCAACTATTAATTTATTTCTGCAGTGCGCATTCTTTAAAAAAATGTGATAGTTTGAACTAAATGTCTTATTAAAAGTCCATTTAAAAATATATTTACAAACACGTTTTAAAAACAATCACAGTCAAAAAAATTTATAAAAATATTGATTTATAAAAGTAATATATTGATTAAGATTATGACTAAAACTCAAATTATATGAAATTCCATATCTGTATATGCAATTGCATATTTGAACACTTAATTATAGAGCATGTAAATGCATAAAAGGCCTTTATATGCATATTTCAAGTACTTTATTTTTTTAGCTTGCATTTTTTATATTTTAACTATTTTTTACCTTTTTAAAATAGCTATATAAGTTAACATTGTACAAAGCTAAACATATTTCACATTCAACACCCATATTACATGAGGTACTAAAATTATAAAAATATCATAAGAAATGGTGAAATCTTTCCAAGGTAAAATAACAAGTGACAGGTTTGGTAAAAGAAATGGAACGCAACTTATACGAGTACCTGACGTTTTACATACGTTTTTTTCAAAGAGCTGTTGTGTAAAATTTTCTGTATAAGCATTATGATTAAAAATGCCTAAAATTAAATCTAGTAAATCAAACCGAATAAAATCATGCATTTATAATCATAGAAAAAGCTGTTTGCAGGTGGTGTTATTATATATAGTGTAAATGCGAGAAAAAATTATTCAGAAAAAATATCAGATCAGCTTGTAAAATCTGCTATCCACATTTCAGAGGAAAAAAAAAAGGAGAGTGAATACGCAGTTATAACTAAATCGTTTTCAGCATAAAATATTGAAAAACTAAATATCACTTTTAGTTCTAAAGATTACGAGTATTGTCCAATAATATCAGTTAATATTAAAAGAAAATTTTTGGCATTAAAATGTTTTTAGATGATAAAGAACAAAGTCTACGTGTCAAGAACTTAGAAAAGCACATTAGTTGGTTACAGCAATAACATTTACTCACTATATGAAAATTTTAACTGCATTTGAATAATGATATAAAAACTTTTGATTTGCAATAATAGTTTGCTTGAGTTTGGGTGAAATTCCCTGTTTTTAAATGCTTTCCGATGCGTAAATGATATTCGAACAAAATATATAAATACATGTATTTTATTTTATGTGATTATTTCTTGAATTTTTGATGCATAGTTGCATGCATATTTTAACAAATTTTAGTTCATGTTATGACATTAATGTAGTATCGAAGGAGACATATCGTGGAACTGCAGTTATGTAGGAGGCGTTATAACCATACATTGATAATGATTACGTTAGTTCTTCATATGTAATTGCATTATGTTCTATATAGAGTCTATATTGGAGTATTAAATCCAGCACTGTAAACAACCACATTTGATCTTCGACCTCCCTCCCCTGTTCGAGATCCTGACGGCACCTATATACCAATCTTGAGACTTTTTAAAAAAATTTAAAATTATTGATTTACATTAATTGCATTGAACTGTCAGCAAAACCATATCAATATTTTCCCTCAAACGGCTCTCTTTGGTTTGTCCCAAGGATGCCTTATCAACAAGCACTATTGAGAGGGAAATTATACACTCTTATAAAACATCGAATTTTTGCAATAAACTAATTTTTAGCATTTGTCAACAGAAGTTTGGATCCTTTAATTTATGTTGTTAAATTATTACAAGATGTGTTTAGCTATATTTAAAAACTGTAAACATAGACAATAGTCATGATTTCGGAAACGTAAGGGTGACAATCAAAACTCTCATAATGCAGGATTTGGTTTTTCATTTGGACCCTATAGTGCAGAGAACTAAATTATTTAGAAATCGTTTTCGAAATTTTTTTATGTTTATGGTTTTAAGCTTCAAATTAGGGAATTCTTTTAACATAACTAGGGATAATTGCGTCATTTTGAATGGATTATAAATTCCTTTTTTAACAGACATATCCTTAAAATAACATTTAAAAACTACCCATAAAATAATTATTGTGTCCTTTGAATATCCCTCACTTAAACAAAAATCATTTCTATCATATCGAAACTAGTTCACCATAGATTACATATGATGGGGCACTTTCATTTGTCGAGTCGAGATTCTGAATACCTTGACAGAAACATTTAATTTATTAACAACCCAGATTTTACATAACTAATGATTATTATTGCAATAGTTTGATAAAATATGTGCTTTTAAATTTAAATTGTAAACAAATTATTGGTTATCTTTAGAAATTTCAAAAGTTTCTTGATTTTTTCTCAAATCCGTTTTTTTTCTAAAATATGTAATGACTTTTTGTATGTGATATTATTATCGTTAAATCTACTTCCTGTCATCCATCATTTTAGAGGTGGTAAAATAAAATTGCATTTCAGTTAGAAAGTGTTTCATAATCAATGCTTTATGCATGATTAATTTTTCTTGTTTAGTAATAACACAAGAACCGGAGCAGCTAGAAAACTCAAATTTAGCTTGTGGTTGACTTTTGTGATATACATTAATTCTTTGTATTTTAAACCTTATTGGATTGTATTATATTTTAACCTTTGTATTTATATTTTTGGGTGTACCAAAAATATTGGATTGTGCCCCGCCTCAGAATATGATGAAATGACACATCTGAACATGTCAAAAGTAAGAGATGTGTTTACAAATGAATAACACAAGATAACTCGGGCGTGCTAAACTGACATGCATTTACTTTCCGTGCATTCATTAAGAATCATGTTGTTTTATGTGCTAAAATTGCTTAAACTATGAAATTTACTTACTCAGAAATGCATAGCTAATCATATTTTAATGATTTTCTTATCATGCAGCTGAATGATCCCCAATAGCTACAAAACTGTCTGCCATGTTGGTAGTATACAGCTACATGGGAACATCCTTCAAAATGTTGTGTCTCTCAAAGGTATAAAAAAGTCGTGACACTTAATCAAAATGATTCTGTATTTTAAATCCTAGCATAAGCAGCTGGTGTTAAAAGACCCAGTATGTTTCGTTGTCGTATACAAGCCGTTCTCATAGGCATTGCCAGAATCTCAGATGGGAGCGGGGGTCCGGTGTTCAAAGATCAAATGGATCTACAATGCTGGATACTTTATAGCCGATATGGACACCAATAAGCAAAATATTCTTTGTGCAAATGATAAGGTAAACTTGAACAACGTATTCAATCGATAATTAAAGGAAAAAGCAGCGTGAAACTGTTTCGAGGATATGCTGGATCCCCTTTGTTAGTGCTATAGAACCAACAAGTCAAAAAGACGAAATGGACACAAACAGAGGTGTGCATATATATCCAAGTCATGGATTGAATAATGCTCAAAATTAATGATAAAAATTACATCAATGCAAAGCTGAAATATTTTATTTTTGTATTTTCATTTTTTTATAAAGCTTACAACCATATTACTGAAAATTCTTACTTCAAAATTTTCTCTATCTCAGGTAAACTTATTATAATAGGAGAATAGTAAGGATCTTAGAGTGTTGTTGTTGAGACCCAGACTGTCTGACCTACCAGAAAGGTGTAAGGTAACTGTTTGGACGGCCGGGAAGAGCCACCCAATTTAGACCGGGACAACAGGGACCCTACTCTCCTTCCTCTACCACTAACCTCTCGGAAGGACTTACGGACCCACATGTTTACCGGATCTTAAAGTGTGTGCGTGTGTGTTGGGGGGTTGACAATCAAATGGAGGATACAATGCTGAAAATAATCTTTCGGTTACATTCTAATAAATTAACCTAAAAGAGCATTCATTTATATCCATCATCTAACTGCAGTAATATAAATGTTATAAACAGAGAATCAGTATTATGAAAACCGGTGGTGTCAACTTTTTATGCTTGTGACCTACAACATTGAAGCACAACTATACTGACCTAATGTGTTTATGAATCGCATTTCATGACCAATAAAATATAGCTTACGACCCTACAAGAATAATTTATACTTTTATAATTCGAGGATAGATCAAATTCAGAAGTGTAACCCATATTTGATCTTCTACACCCCCAGACACTATTTTTGGAATTCCAACTATGCCTATGATAGGAGGTCTGCATATGAAAGAAACACATTGCAGTAAGAGTTTTCAGGAATCTGGTCGTGAGTTTCATAAAAGACAACAGGTTTCTTTCAAATACAAAATGAAACTTTGTCATCTTTGCCCTGATGCACGTTTAAGCATTAATGTTTGCCATTATTCAATCCACGACTTGGGCATATATACCACTCTGTTTCTTCTCTGTCAGATTTTGTCCTTTCGATTTCAGGTTTGTTGGTTCTTTAGCACTGATGAAGGAGATTTCGCGTATTCTCGAAACAGTTGTTAGCCACAATTATATTTATTTTTTGCTTGAATATCTTGGCCTTGTTTTCCAAATCCTTAGCACAATGTGTTTTCGTTTTCGTATTTGTATAAGGAAGAACTGAGAATAAAAATTCAAAAAGTAAAAATTTATAAAAGAAAAGCAATTTTTTTTTAAAGTTAAAAATAAAATATTAAAAATATTTCCTAATTTGTTATTAAAGCTATTTCATTACTTAAACGATTATATTTGAAAGGCAGAATTCCCTATACTCCTTTCTACGGAACTCGCACATTATTAAAAAATTAACTTGTATGGAACTTGCTCGTTGTTGTAAAATTTTACTTCATATATACATAAATCGCAAGAAATGGCACAAAATTTCAGTTGCACGGAAGTCGCACGTACGGAAGTAAAATTTACCCTTTTGCTCATTGCTTTTTCAAAGAGAAGATCTCTTTAAAAAATCAGTGTAGATTACGAGTGGGACAACGGTAATCTCAAAGGGAGAGTCTCTCAAAAGGACAGGTGTATAGCATAATACTATCCCAAACATCTTGAACCCAATTCCTCTGAGAGTTGCTCTTTGCCCATTTCAGATTCTATTACTTTACGAACCTTGGTTGAAGTTCACCCTCTAGGTATACCCTTCGAGGAGTAATACAGCACAATAGATCAAAAGTAACGCCTTTGGCCAGCTGGCTGTCGACTGTCCGTCAAAGAAAGAATAGAGGACTCCTTGGTACAGGAAAGAAAATACCTCCAGAAAAAGGGTTTTTATATTTTAAACTCGCTATATATGATAATCTTGATTCATCTAATATACTTCAGAATATGTTTCAAATCAGGCGTTTCTTCTTTCAAATAAATAAAGAAATAAATAAAACAAAAGAATAAAAAATGATGTATTTAGTTTATGATGTATTAATTTTATTTCTTCCACTTCAATGAATTCATCTTATGAGGAAATAGTGATAGAAACAAGAAAGATTAAACTTGCATAAAGCATTGTTTATGAAACACTTTCCAACGGAAATGCAATGTTATTTAAACATCTCTAAAATTCCATACACTCAGTGGTGATATTTTTATATTTTCATAGTACAATAATTTGTTTACTTGGAAACTTAAAACTTCAACGAAAAAGACAATGCTATAAAATCGCTTGTTTCTCCATCTAAGTAAAATCAATGAATATTTCATTCATATCACTTAAATTCCAGACTTCAGACCTAAATAATTTTGCTTTGAAAAATTCAGCAATTCTTATACAACTCATCTTACAATCGAGTTTACACTTATTTAAAATTAGCATATTTTAAAATTAGGCTTCGTTGTAGAAATAATCAAAGTTTCATGATAATTTAAACTCAAAAATATTGTAATTGTAAAGACGCAGAATTTAGAAACACAGATAATATGCAAAAATAAAGCGGTTTTAGGACGAATGCAACACTAAATATAAATACAAGAAAGATCAATCATGCATAAAGCATTGATTATAATATGATTTCCAACTGTAATTTTATTTAAACATCTCTAAAATACGATACATTCGGAGACTACATTTATAACACTTTACAACATAGTTGAAAAGTGTTTATTACTTTGTCATTCTGTCTATCAGTCTGTCCGTTCGCACGATAACTGCCGTAAATATGACTTTGTCAAAATGAAATTTTAGTATGTTGTTCAGATGGTCTGTAGGACCTATGGGAATGTAAATGAATAATTTCACCTGATTAGTTTTGGATTGAACTCGGCTTAATAAAATGAAATACATTGAACTCTATGGAACCTAATTTTTCAAATATTTAAGTGAATTTAAAATTCACAAATTGCTTCTAAAGTTTTAGGAAATAATTAAATTATCCCATAAATATATTAAAAAGATAAGCAAAATATATTCTGTAGTTTTTAAAGTAAAAATTAAAATAATAATTACACCCATATTACAGGAAAAAACCACGGGACATACTTCAAAATAAAATATGGCATCCATGCTGTGTCAAAATCTTGACTTTTAAAAGTCTTTTTAATTTATATTTAGTGTTGCATCCGTCCTAAAACCGCTGTCTTTTTGCGTTTTTCTGTGCATCTATATTCTGCACCAACGCAATTACAATATTTTTCTAGCTTAAATGATCATCAAATTTTGATTATTTCTACACCGGAGCCTAATTTTAACGTATGCAGAATATAAACACATCAAACTGTAAGATGAGTTGTATACGAATTGCTGAATCTTTTTAACGCAAAATTTAGCTCGGTATAAAGATGATGAAAAATGAATAAAACTGAATAAAGATGATGAATGAAATAATTATTGATTTTACATAGAGAAGCAGACGATTTTTTATCATTGCTTTTTTTTTTATAAATTTCAAGCATAAGTTTTAAGCATAGTAGAGTTAGAAAGTACTTTTACTTCCATGGTTTTATTTTTTTAGTAAAAAAATATATTATGGTATTGTGATGAATAAAAGGAATGGAATAAAAGAGTTTGAATGAAATATTTACTACATTTACATGGAGAACCAAGGCGATTTATATTTCGAAGACGCTATTTGAATAAAGTTCTTTTTTTTATGAAGTTTTAAGTTTTTAAATATTATAAATTATTGTAGTATTGTGATAATTTAAAAAATATTGCCGCTGAATTATAGCATTTTATAGATGTTTAAATAAAATTGCATTGTAGTTGGAATGTGTTTCATAATCAATGCTTTATGTATGATTGATCTTACTTGTCTTAATTGTCACAGAACTACAATCATTTATTTCACTTGGAAAATTAAACCATGGAGGTAAAAGTATTTTCTAACTCCGTGCTTAAAACTTTATTTCAAACTTTATTCAAATGACATCATCGAAATATAAGTCGTCTGGCCTTCTATGTAAAAGCAGCGAATATTTCACTCAAACACTTTTATTCCAGACTCAAGGGTTAAATAATTTTGCTTGAAAAAATCAGCAATTCTTATACAAATCATCTTAATTGTTTACATTTTACATTTATTAAAGTTAGGCCTCGTTGTAAAAATAAACAAAGTTTGATGATCATTTAAACTAATAAATGTTGTAATTGCGTTGGCGCATAATATGCACAGAAAAAACGCAAAAAAAAAAAAAAAAAAAAAAATAGCGGTTTTAGGACGGATGTCACACTAAATATAAATTAAAAAGAACTTAAAAATCACGATTTTAACACAAGGTGGATGCCATATTTTATTTTGAAGTGGGTCACGTTATCTCTTCATGATTTTAATTTTTATTTAAAAAACTACCGAACATATTCTATTGGAAATTTTTTTTGTATATCTTATGGAATAATTTGAATATTTTCTAAAATTTTCGAAGCAATTTGTGAATTTTAACTTCGCTTAAAAAATGTTTGGAAAATTAGGTCCCATAGGGTTCAATGTATTTCATTTCTTCAATCCGGGTTCAATCCAAAACTAATTAAGTGATATTATTCATTTACATTCCCTTGTGTTCCACAGACTGTCTCAACAACCGACTAAAATTTCATTTTGATAAAATTCTTTTTACGGCAGTTATTGTGCCAACAGACAGAGAGAATGAACAAAGTCATAAGCACTTTTCAACTATGTTGTAAAGTATTAATAAAAATAATTTCTTATTTGAATGTTGCATACTATTTTATATCTACTTATAGTGTGATTGTAAAAGAAACTTGCGCAATAGAATATTGCGCACTATACACGCAGACCAACATTAGTAGATGGTAGTTTCATTTTATGAAGGATGCATGGCTTAAAACTTTCTGGTGTTCACAGAGCGAACAAACAGGTTTCGGATTCCTTTGAAGCCTGGTATTATCGGCAGTATTGTTCAAGCAGACATCTTCTACTAAGGGGACTATGGCCTGAAGGCATGATCTACCTTGTGGCAGGGCTACAGAAGTAATGGGTTAGTTAGCACCTGTGGGTCTTAGCGCCTTCTCCCTTGAAACCGGAAATGCTTGTTAAAGACGTCACGACATTGCATGATGAAAATTGGCATTCATAGGATTTAATGGAAAGCTTGCAATTTCAAACTAAATATAAACTCATGTAGAACACAGAAAATAAAAATCAAACATCTGAAACTAGAGCTCCAATTGAATTTTAATGTTATAGCAATGTCACTTGCGTTTTCTTGACACGAAAAAATATTTTTAATTGTTTCTTTTGAAACATTTTCAAAATTTTTTTCAATCTGGTTGTTACAATTAAAAAGCAAGTTACAATTAAAAAATATCTAGAAAGTGGATATATATTGATGTACGTAAATAAAAAAAAATATATTTGAAATTTTGTATTCAAGTTATTCTTCTAAAATATAACGTAGAAATACCACATTAAAAGTAATTTTTTGTTTAATTAGCTACAGCTTAATCACGCTGATAAATGTACGTTTATCTGTGTTATACAACTTATACATTTAGTATAATTTCGGGAATAAAAATTATATTGAAAACAAAATATTGCTATAAAATCTGAAAGTCCTAAAAAGTTGAGTTCTTATTAGGAAAATTAAAAAAGCATGCTATCAGATTCCACATAATAATTTGATATTAGTAGATGCATTCCTTATTATCGTGTTCTTATCTCACACATTCAATAGTATTCGAGGTGGGCTCAAAAAGTTTTGAAACCTGCTTATTTGTTAATATCTCGAATTCGAATAATTTCGAGGGTAGAAATTCCTTTTATACAATTAGTACGAGAAAGTAAGAATATGTCATTTAAAAGGAAAATTATTTTAAATAGAAGATTCGTTCCGTTTTTTAAATATAAGGGATCTGGAGTTTAATTATCCACTGGACTTTTTTATATATTCGTTATACCCCATTGGTTAAGTCTACTTCTGTCACAATCGTCATCAGAATATAAAAAATATATATTTTATTTTCACATACTATTGTATAGAATAGGTATTGTTTTCTTGAGAAATTTCGAATTCAAAATTTTGATGGAAGATATCCTGACGGAAGACAGTTATTGAATTTCATAATTTGATTAGATAATTTTTGAGAATAAATAATATATTAATACTAATCAATTTGTTTCTGGCCAAAATATAATTTTGAAAATATATAAAAGAAAAGAGGACAAAATAAAATATTCTTTATATATAAATCTAAAAAAATGGAATGCTTTAATGACATATATTAAAATAGATTTTTTTAATTTTATGCTATTCTGTAAAAGAAACCGAAAATATACAATTGCTTAAAAAATACGATAACCCATATGGATGAAGCAGAGGCTATGGTATTTAAATGACAGGTGTTATAATGGCGTGGAATATAAATAGAATACAGTGTCTGATTACATACGCAAGTATATAATTTTATCTGTTGCTATATTAGCTTCAAATATTCAGTGGAACGGTCTGTTTGGACATCAGGGATAGTGCCACCCAATTAAAACTATAACCCAGTGGGAGCGACATCCACAGGGACAGTGTCCTCCTTCCTCTAACATCAACTTCTCGGAAGAACTTTCAAACCCACATATTAAACGTGCCCGTATTCAGCGTGAACAGAGGGTCGTCAGTTTAGGCAGAGCTAGAAATCGAATTCGGGTCCTCCAAGTGCAATCCCCGTGCCTTAACCACTGGACTATCCCACCCCAAAGTTCATCCATCTGTCCTTCAGACCGTATGCAATAGAGCAAAATCCACCGGGTTCATGAATAATAATTTAGTATATAGAGCATTTGGCGAAAATGTTATCGTGCCCAAATAACATTTTTAAATAAGTTATTTTTAAAACATTTTATATAAAATACACTTCTCATTGCAGATACTATCTTCCATGGACAGGTTTCGCTCTTATTCTGCGCTTGTCAGCAGGGAATAGCAGAAATCTGTAATGATAGTAAGAAACATGTTACAATTTTTTGCGAGCTTCTATGGGAACTGACAATTTCAGTCCTTCCACGCGGTTGGTATAACATTTGCTTACAATTTAACTCAGGCCACACGGAGCTGCAAAGGCAAATTTCATAA
This sequence comes from Amaurobius ferox, assembly GCA_951213105.1. NCBI lineage: Eukaryota > Metazoa > Arthropoda > Arachnida > Araneae > Amaurobiidae > Amaurobius > Amaurobius ferox. Next base: position 88,415,759 of record OX578149.1, on the reverse strand, counting down.
AACACAAATCCGCTTATAAGGGACGTCTCCCAAAAATATGAAAGATATCCCAGCCACACTTTTTAATCAATTTTATGCCGGTCATATAGAAGGATTTAAATTGTCATTTTCCATAAAAGCTTGTAAAAATTGCGGATTTTAGAAAGTTTTGTACTACCTTTGCAGCTGACGAGCTGTATCTTCCATGCTAACGAGCGCATAATAAACACGAAACCGGTCCATGGATGTTGATATCTGCAATGGGAGAGCCATTCTTATTTTGGGGGGCGCCCTTTATAAGTGGGTTTTGTGTATAATACACTTTTATATGTTTAATAATTTTTTCTCAATTTTGCATTCATTCGGTTATGTGTTAGGGCATGTGTTACAGAATGTATAATTTCTTATGTTTCTTCTCTTCTAACTACGAACGCATCTTTTATTTATGTAATTTTAGTTCACTTTTCAACTAGTTTCGAATGAAAGAAGTTGCAGCACATATAGCGTATATATATAAATATTACACAGTTATCAGTTTTAAATAGTGTCCTCAGTAAAAATGTGTATTCACGATCCTTAGTTAATAGATATACGTACCCTTGTTTTGAGATATTAGATATACGTACGTTTACTCTCGGTAAGAACTTATATATCTAATGCCAGGCATTGCCCTCATTCTAACGGTGTATACACATGGCCTCATTCTAACGGTGTATATGCATCGTCCGCATTCTAACGGTGTATATGCATTGTCCGCATTCTAACGGTGTATATGCATTGTCCGCATTCTAACGGTGTATATGCATTGTCCGCATTCTGACGGTGTATATGCATGGTCCGCATTCTAACGGTGTATAAACATGGTCCTCGTTTACCTTGCAAAAATACATACTTGAAATAAAACTATTTTTAAAATTTTCTTGCCACATATGTCATTAACTTCCTTCCAGGATGCCTAAAATGTGAAAATTATATCAGAAAAATCATTGTTTCTGGAGGTCCTCAGTTTGGTGGGTTCCCCGCAGCGTCCTCGTTTTCCACCAAAAACCAACCTGTGTGTGTGTGTGTGTGTGTGAAAGTATGTGTGTGTGTGTGTAAAAGTCTGTGTGTGTGTGAAAGTATGTGTGTGTGTGCGCGTGTGTGTGAAAGCATGTGTGTGTGTGTGTGTGTGTGTGTGTGTGTGTGTGTGAAAGTATGTGTGTGTGTGTGTGTGTGTGTGTGTGTGTGTGTGTGTGTCAGTGAGTCTGTGGAGACAATAACAGACGAACGAATGGACCGATTCGAACGAAATTTGGTACAAAAATAACAATCCGTAAACACTGGAAGCCTATTGTTTTTATACGCAATCGAACGTTCAGAACCCGTAAATTTTCGAGTAAAATTTTGAAAAAATCGTCAAAAAATCAAAACCGCTAATAAAGTTACGCAAATAGACATTTCTTATGTAATTTTTCATTAGAAAACGATTGACATAAATTTTAGAACGCTAACATGAACCGTTATCGAGATATTGCACATTTTACAAAAAAAATATCAAAAAGTCATTTAAAATAAAAAAAATATTTCCTATTGAGAAACATGTTCACTTTTCATATATAATACCATGCGATAAATGGGGTGACATCATTCTCGTAGATCTAGCTCGTTCCATTCTTTAAAAAAGCTACTTTAAGTAATTCTTTTGTATTTGAACGCCAATAATCATTTATCTACTGTAAGTATAACTTATTTTTTCGTCCATAACGCTTGGCGAGATTTTGGAAATGAATGTGGTGGAATTTTGCCAACTTGGTGACTTTTTAAATGTTGCTAAATTAACGAAAACTCGGCAAATGGATAAAAATGACGCTAAATCAATGACGACTCATTGATGATGACGACATGGAAAATGACGACTCATTGACAAAAATTCAATATCTTGGAAAGAATATAAATAACTGCTATAAAAATAATCTATTTTTTTACTGTAAAAGTAGTAAATTCATTGTATTATATAAGGAAAGTCATGTGCTGCCCACATCAGATTTTTTTAGTCTATATCAGTTAAAATACAAAAGTTACTTAATCTACTTCATAACAATAAAGACAAGGGGTTGAGTCGCAATCAATATAACCATGTTTCTTTCTAGATAACCGTAAACTTCCTTGTAGCTCAAAAGGTAAAAATATCAATTCCTGCACCAACTTCATGAAATTAAAAAAAATATACTATAACATTCTTTTACGAATTTATTAATAAATTTTGAAGTACTGTAACAAAACCCTGCAAGATTGGATAACATACTTGTAAGTACCTTATATATTGCTCAGCTCTTGTAATTTAAACTTGTGTCGGAAATTAGTAGCTATCTGTGTCATTAGGAGTGGACGTTAAAATTCATTTTGCGGTCCTGAATTATTCAACACATCTACATAATTGGAGATCACTTTAAAGTGGCCTCGAAGTTTCGCGTCTCATAAGCGGTTGGAACATTATCTTCAGAAGTTTTCCTGTTTATGCAATTACATTATATGTACACGTGATGAATATGCAAAACTTAATTGTGGAATAGACACCAAGGGTTGAAGAACGGTGGCTGAATTTGGCGAGAATTCTTGTCGTGTCAAAGATACTTCATTGTATGTCGTTGAAGTGAGAAGTGCTCAAAGTACTTCAAACAAAATTTTACTGAGGATGTCATGTTTAAAAAAATGTTTTATGGCATCCGTGTAAAATATTTTTAATGTAAGGGGACATATTTAGTCCGGCAGTAATATTTAATGTCTGGAGATCCACAACAATGTGATGTTAACCTGATAATTTGTGCATGCATATCTCAACTATGCTTTAGTTAGCAATGTATCTGAAAAATAATAAAATATATTATACTATAATATAAGCTTGTCAAATACTTCGAAAAGAATAATCTAAATATCATAAGCTGCATTTTTTTAAATAATTTTATTTTGATTAACATTGTATGGTGCTTAGTGCCAAAAATAATCCTCTTAATCGAAATAGGCTCAGTCAGCTCTGTCCCATAGTCGGTACAATAAGTGTACAAAGTTTTAGCTTTATATATTACCAGGAAACTTCTAGAAGATTTGGAAACACTTTTTGAAAAAAAGCTACCCCCCCCCCCTCCCCCGACAGGAGGGTCGAAAATCCAGCTATGTTAGGCTCTATACCATGATCAATAATATCTGTGTGCAAAACTTCTTGGTCGCTGTGGGGACTGCAGACCTGTACTAAATTTTGTTGGTGTCCATAATATGCATTTTTAACCACGCGCGTAGAAGAACGAACAAGCTGACATTTTTCTGAGAATTTGGAGTCAAATTGAGCAAAACATTGCCCTAGGCTTAATGAAATGAATGAAAAATGAAAAGAGCTTGTTCATAAATAAAATATCAAATTAATAGTTAAAAATCTACAGGGTATCACAAACTAACAAAGTTTTACTTATTTATTCGGTCATCAAAGGATGCTTTCAATTAAAACGAACTTCAAATGTGAAGTCATTATTTCTCCTTATCTGCATTAAAATTATCATTTATTTACTATCATTTATTTTCATAATGTACTCTTAAAAAATATAATTTATATTGATACTTTAAAGTGCATATTTACTAGTCTTACAAAACAAACTTGAAGTTTACAAAAGTTATAATACACTAGTGAGGCCTTCGAGCATTCTACCCTTAAGTAATTTAAAAAAACGGCTTATTCATGGAATATCTTAATATGATAAAAGACGACACTCAATCACTGTCTACGTAGCCATAAAACAAAAAGATGTATCATAATATCCATCCTTGGAAACAAATAAAAAAATAGTCCAATATCCAGCCTCCGCTGCGTTATCTGATGTTAAACGCGATTTAAAACTCCAGAATACTTCATTGTTGCAAATAAGTTCAAAATGAAACTATCAACTTTATTTTCAGTATGTAGTAATGTCATTCACAACGTAGAACTCTGGAATATTGCTCTTTATATATAGAGGTGATATAGAGTAACACCCGCTCTTGCATATCATATATTTCGAATTACATCACTTCAAAATTAAAGCTGCGTTGTAAATTAGCAGTGACCCTAGTCGTTAAGAGTGGACTTTAAAATTCATTTTGCGTCCCTGAATTATTCAACTTATTTGCATAATTGGGGATCACTTTAAAGTGGCCTCGAAGTTTTGGGTCTCGCGCGTAGCTTCAAGATTATCTTCCGAAGTATTGATGTTTATACAATTAAATTGCATATATTGGGGTTGAATATGCAGAATTTAATGTTGGAAGGTAAGGGTTACAGTGACAACACTGAATGCGAAGAGGGAGTCTTGTGAGGGAGCCAGGTCACTTGATACTCGAGTTTCGTTAAAATTCAAATCGCTGAAAGGGCGTATATATAGCGAAAACTTCAAGAAAAATTTATAATATCTATTTTGGTTGATTTGTGTTGTAAACAATTGAATTTATGCTAAACTTTTTATGCTTTAAAGGGAATATTTATATATACGCTAAGATATTGAAACATTTTAATCTGATTGTAAGTATTCTACAGTTCACCAAGTGGGGACCGACTATTTCCATCAAAGAGCTATCTTTCAGGCTATTATCTGATAATAGCTCTTCAGGTGTGAAGCGGAATCATGAGCCTATGATAGCCCACTGCTCTAAAGTTAGACAATGAGATTGTTTCTGATCCTAACTTACAATACGAATGGTACTTATAATTCGCCTAACGGTTGAGTGATGTTAGAAGGCATGAATCCGGTCCCTCCAAAAAACGCCCCGTCCCCACAATCATATAAAAAAATCTGATGTGGGCAAAACATGACTTTCCTTATATAATGTAATGAATTTACTACTTTTACAGTAAAAATAGGTTTTTCTTACAGTAGATACTTATATTATTTCCAAGATATTGAATTTTCGACAATTAGTCGTCATTTTCATTGATTTAGCGTCATCTTTAACCATTTGGCCAGATTTTCGTTAATTTGGCAACATTTCAAAAAGTCGCCAAGTTGGCGACATTTCGCCAAATTTGTCGTCAAAATCTCGCCAAGCGTTATGGACGAAGAAATAAGTTATTCTTACAGCAGGCTACTATTGGCGCTCGAATAAAAAAGTATTACTCAAAGTATTTTTTTTCATAAATGGAACGAGCTAGATCCACAAGAATGATGTCACCCAATTTATCGCATAGTATTACATATGAAAAGTGAACATGTTTCTCAATAGAATTTTTTTTTATTTTATATGACTTTTTGATATTTTTTTCAAAAATGTGCAATATCTCGAGAACAGTTCATGGTAGCGTTCGAAAATTTATGTCAATCGTTTTCTAATGAAAAATTACATAAGAAATGTCTATTTGCGGAACACTTTAATAGCGGTTTCGATTTTTTGACGATTTTTTCAAAATTTCACTCGAAAATTTATGGGGGTTCTGAACATTCAATTGCGTATAAAAACAATAAGCTTCCAGAGTTTACAGATTGTGCTTTTTGTTCCAAATTTCCTTTGAATCGGTCCATTCGTTCGTCAGCTATCGTCTCCAAAGACTCAATGACACACACACACACACAGACATCACTTCAAAAATGTTTGATTCGTGATCTGGGATGCTTGAAACACGGTCTCCCGTCGAGAACTCGAATCCGAATTTTCGACCCCGTCACAATATTTTCCTTATACATTATGTATATAAGGAAAGTAAAAATTTATACATTCCAGCTATGATTCAAGGAAACATCTGTACAAACATTCGATCATGTCGAAAACATGCTATGGATTATCTTCTCCAACGCGAACAAACCATGACCTGAGCGACAAATGAGCTAACTGCGTGCTAAGGATAACACTAAAATACAGCAGTGGTAGTGTCATTTAGTGAGAAGACGGATAAAAAAATAATGAAACTCGAAAAAATTGACGCAGAAAACGTTTGACCTTGTTATTTCTTGTTGGTGAATAAAATCAAGTTCTATATTTATCTATATGTTCATCTGGTTTGCCTCCACTTGCAAATAATCAAGCAAGATTAAATTGCTGGAACAGTATTGCTACACAAATAACATTACATGCTTTTGTAAGCAGAATTTGATTGGTTTGCACAGTTAAAGCATTTCCTTGTATTGAATACTTTGAAAAGAACCTTGATGTCCCAGCTGGTACTCGAATCAAGGATCTTTGTTCTGACCAACCAACGCTCTCGTAATTGTGATACTAGAATGCAATTGCAAATTCCTATCCTCAAAGTGGACTCTGTATTTTCTTCCCTCAAATATCAGATTGGCGTGTAACTTAACAATAATATTGATCACTTTTATTTCCCACCATAGGCAAGTCCACTGAAACTACTAGTTTTATACAGGTTAGTAGCCTGAGTGGTCATTGTTTCGATTTGAAATAAGCACTTGAAATTGGCACTCATCTGCATTTGAAGCGATCCATACATACTCAGATTTCATATTACAGATTAAAGAGAAACTTGAAATCTGAACAACTTCCTTAATTCTCTGGGATTTTACAGGATATTATATTATTTATTGTAACATTCTTGATTTCGTAATCTCAAATTATAGGATCCGCGAAAAATATGAGAGAATGTATAAATAATTGTGATGGGGTCGAAAATTTAAATTCAAGTTTTTGACGGAAAAGCACGTTGTGTGTATGTGTGTGTGTGTGTGTCATTGAGTCTGTGCAGTGATATCTCACGAATGAATGGAGCGATTCGAATGAAATTTGGTACAAAAATCACAGTCCGTGGATACTGGAAATCTATTGTTTTCAAAACGCAATCGAATGTTCAGAAATTTTTGAGTGAAATTTTAAGAAAATCGTCAAAAAATGAAAACATTTAATAAAGTTACGCAAATAGACATTTCTTATATGATTTTTCTTAAGAAACCCTTTCGGGACGGCGGCATTCCGAAACTACCGTGGCCCAAAGGACGAAGCGCTTCGTTTCCGAAATGTGCCCAAAAGACGGCTATTTTTTTGCGCTAAGCCTAACTCTCGAAAAAAATTCACTAAAAATCACCCGTTCAACACAGCATTCTATATTTTTCAGGAAGAAAGGAAATACTTATTTTCTATTTGATGTATATTTTTTATACAAATTTTCTTTTATCAAAATATTCAAAATTTTAGTGTATATATGTTTTAGGTACAGATGGATAATTCTTTGGCATGTCCTTCCGATTTTTTAAAACTGTACCACATACATGCGTATTCTTAGACAACAAATACTTTGCAAGTACAGGAGAGGTAAAAATTTCATCCAAATACAAAGTATATCCTTTTCCTAAAAGTTCACTTAGAAATGTTTTCATAACGCGTTCTCCATACCCACCATCAGAGCTTGATAATCCCGTGTCCTTTCCAGTATACACAAGGAAATTCCATTTATAGCCTCATTCCGATTCTGACGATTTATATATTTTTATTCCATATCTGGACCTTTTCGATGGGATACATTAACGAAATCCCAGCCTTCCTTTCCATGAGAACTTAAATAATCTAATCATTTCATTGCCACACATTCCTTTACCCCCCCCCCTCCCCCACCCACTAAAAAAAATACTCTCTTATATTCCTCTAATTCAACAACGAAATCAATAAAAGACAAAATCAGAACGAGACCCGGTACTCAATTATAAAATTGTTTATGCTGCGAGAAGTCTGCTTACGCTGCAGAACCATGTTTCATCCCTCCAAATGGAGAAATAATTCATTGGATTCTCCTTGTGCCAAGGTCAAACATCTACAAAATACATTTAAGTTGCTTCCACGGGCATTTAACGCCATCTAGGAGACAAATACATTCAAATTAAAACGTTCCATGTAGGAACACCAATACGTGCCAGTCGTCCTTTAGGGTAAAATTTCCTCCGGCCCGAGGGCGTGCCATTCGTCCTTGAATGCAAGTTCGCAGCTAGCGCGTGGGCGTGCCGCTCGCCGCGAAAGGGTTAAGAAAAGGATTGACATAAATTTTTTAACGCTAGCATGGACCGTTCTTGACATATTGCACATTTTACAAATAAATTTATCAAAGAATCCCATAAATAGAAAAAATATTAACCGTTGAGCAACATGTTCACTTTTCTTATGTAATATCATGCGATAAATTTGGTGACATCATTCTCATGGATCTAGCTCGATCCACTCATGAGAAAAGATACTTTGAGTAATTCTTTTGTATTTGAACACCAATAGTTACTTATCTGTTATAAGAATAACTTATTTCTCCGTCCAAGATTTTGGCGACTAATATGGCGGTATGTCGCCAACTTGGCGACTTTTTAAAATGTTACCAAATTAACGAAAATCTCGCCAAATGGATTAAAATGACGCTAAATCAATGAAAATGACGACTCATTGACGAAAATTTAGTATCTTGGAAAGAATATAAGTATCTACTATAAGAATAACCTATTTTTTTATTGTAAAACTAGTAAATTCATTGCATTATATAAGGAAAGTCATGTGCTGACCACATCAGATTTTTTTAAATGTAGAGCTATATCTATCGAACAAATTGAGGGAATCGAATACATTTTAGTGAGCATTTTCCAATCGATGAATATCACCTAGATGAATATCACCTAGAGCCCTATTAATTTTCGGTGGAAGCGAACCAAGCAGAAAGCCTTCTAGTTTTGAACATTTATTTTAGGAAATAGAATAAATAGCATAAAAACAAAAAACGTATAAAAATACTATGAAAATGGATATTTAATAGGAGGTTTTTATTTAAATACGAATGCTATTATTTGTGTAAGATGATAATATGCTCCCCACTCAAGACATGTTTTTTTATATCTTCCACGTTTTAAATGTGGTAACGTATGGTCTGCGTCTTAAAAGTGTATATGCATGATCCGCGTTTTAAACGTGTATACGCATGGCCCACGTTTTAACGGTGTATATGCATCGCCCGCGTTTTAAAGGTGTATACGCATTGCCTGCGTTTTAACTGTGTATATGCATCGTCCGCGTTTCAAAGGTGTAACCGCATGGCCCGCGTTTCAACGCTGTATATGTATGCATGGTCTGAGTTTTAAAAGTGTATAAGCTTTGTCCGCGTTTTAAAGGTGTATATAAAACGTCCTCTCTTACCTTGCAAAAGTGCATACTTAAAGTAAACCTATTTTTAAGATTTTCATGGCACATATGCCATTGATATCCTACTAGGTTGCTTAAAATCTGAAAATTATTTCATATTTTCTTTTCTTCCTGTGCCGTCTTTATATAAGCAGAGAAATCGACGACAAAATTTATTTGATGATTTTCAAAAGAAGATTTAAGAATATGACAGAATTGTAATTATCTGTATTGTTTTCTCTTCGTACATATAAAGTATGTCAAAAAACATAAAATACTATGCACTGTACTCTGCGTTATACGGATATTTTCAAAAGATGATTAAAAAAGGCAGTTTTAACCTAACGGTTTCCGATACTTTTATATATAGCTTTGATATATAGTTTTCGTAATGAATTTCATGTATCGTTTATTTTATTAAAAAAGTACTTGGTTTATATCTCGTAATGTCCAGTGAATTAAAGTCAGAACAAATTTTTCGCTCTTAGACTGTTTACATTTAAAATACAGTACATCCATTTTCCCGATTTTATGACGTCTTTTTGAAACTCGTATTAGCAGCAACAACTAAACTGTTAAGGCATCTCAGGAGAGATGTTTTCTTTTGACTCACTGAAGAGAAAATGCAGTGCCAAGATTCTAAGGATTAAAAGAAAATTAAAAAAAAATAATTTGAAGTATAAGATTTAAGTGCATGATTTTAAAAGATAACCAAGTGCGCTCCGCGGTTTATGAGTTTACCCGTGTGTCGAATTCCAATCCAATGCTCCACTTATTACCAAGCAAGTGCTTACCCAGAAACAGAGTATACATGTACATACAGAAAGTCTGTCTTTGACAATTACAGACTACTCTTCAAAAACTGAATCACACTGTATTTATATAAATATTATGCAAAAATATGCTGTGAAGATGGTTGTATACTCAATTTTTAAACACTTTTAGCGTCCTGGACGGGAATATTTCTTGACATATGGGAAATAATAAAAGACAAGCTGGCTAGAATCTGTTTCTCATAACATTGGCTTCCAAACTATAAATGGGATCTAAAAAAATTACATTAGTTTCCGAAGTGCAATATTTTTTCTCTTTTGGCGAGTTAGCAATATATTTTAAAAACAAAATTACAATGTGAGGAAAATATTTTGCCTTCTAAAAAAATTAATATAGATTTCTTTGGGAGACTTTTAGAGGGGCCCAGTGGTTGTAGAAGCCCCCAAGAAGCTAATTCCTCAATTTGGTGGTTCTATAAGCCATCCTCGGTTTCCACTAAAGACCAACATGGGTGTTTCGTAGATTTAGCTAGAGAACAGTTAACGCCTTCCATCTGAAAGCCAGTTCCGCATACACACAATATGCTGCAATTCTGATAAGCCGCAGACGTGTCTTTTTGCAAGGCACACATGCATATTAGCGAGCTGAATTTTTTTTTTTAAACACATATACTTATACTGCCTAACTGGGGACCTATGCCAAAATTCAACTAAATTTGTTTTCAGAGTATTATCTGTTATTAAATACCACATTTTTGCAAAAATCCAAACTGAGGACGTCCCCACTTACCGGTGCGTCCCCACTTGGAAAGTGTTGTTGTTGAGATCCAGACTTTCCGACCTACCAGAAAGGTGTAAGGTGTTTAAACATAAAGTGGACATATGGGCTCACCACTCCCATCATACGCCAACACACACACACACACATACACACACACACACACACACACACACACACACACACAGACTGCTTACATTTAAAATAAAGTACATCCATTTTCCCGATTTTACGAAGTCTTTTTAAAACTCGCATTAGCAGCAAGAATTAAACTGTTGAACCATCTCAGGAGAGATGTTTTTCTAACTCACTGAAGAGAAAATGCCGTGTCAAGAGTCTAAGGATTAAAAGAAAATAAAAAAAAGCATTTGAAATATAAGTTTTAATTGAATTAAAAAAAAAAAAACAGTGCGCTTCGCGGTTTGAGTTTATCCGTGTTTTGAATTCCGAAACTGTGCTCCATTTATTACCAGGCAAATGCTTACACCGATACAGAATATACATACAGAGAGAAAGACTGTACTTTACAATTACACACAACTCTTCAAAAACTGAATCACACTGTATTTCTATAAATGCTATGCAAAAATATCCTGTGAAGATGGTTGTATATACTTAATTTCTAAACATTTTCAGCTTCCTGGACGGGAATATTTCTTGACATATGGGAAAAAATAAAAGACAGTCTAGCTAGAATCTGTTTCTTATAATATTGGCTCCCAAACTATAAATGGGACCTCAAAAGAAAAAAAAATTACATTAGTTTCAGAAGTGTAATATTTTCTCTTTTGACGAGCGAGATAGAAATATATTTCAAAATCAAAATCAAAATTACAACAATTTGCGGAGGGGATTGTGCCTGCTAAAAAAATGTATGCATATCTCTTTGCTTTTAGGAGGGGGGGGGGGCTCTAGGGGTTCTAGGGGCTCCCAAGAAGTTAATACCTCAATTTGATAGTTCTATGGGTTGTCCTCGGTTTCCCTCAAAGACCAACACGGGTGTTTCGCAGATTTAGCTAGAGGGCAGTTAACGCCTTCCCTCTGAAAACCAGTTCCGCATACACACAATATGTTGCAATTCTGATAAACCGCGGACGTGTCTTTTTGCAAGACACACACAGATATTCGCGAGCTATACACAGTTATACACAGACTATATACATATACAACCTAACTGGGGACCTATGCCAAAAGTCAACCAAACTTTTTTCAGAATATTATCTGTCATTAAATAGCACATTTCTGCAAAAATCGAAAGCGAGGACGTCCCCACTTGCCGGTGCGTCCCCACTTGGAAGGTGTGTAAACATATGAATGTCCCCACTTCCCACCATACGCCAACACACATACTTTCACACACACACACACATATATCACTTCAAAAATGTTTTATTTGCGATCAGGGATGCTTGAAACGTGCTCACAAGTCGAAAACTCGAATTCGAATTTTCGACCCCGTCACAATACTTTCCTTATACTTTATGTATATAAGGAAAGTAATATATGGTGATCGTGCTTTAATCACAAGTCGAGGTTTCATCGTAAATACATCAATGTTGTTCATGTTTCACAGAAATTACTTTTATCAGTGCCTGTGTGTATATATGTGGTGTGTGGATGTCCAACCGATGTCCTTTGGTAATTTTGAAAATGACTAAAACGAGTTGGATGGCCAGTTTCATATATTTTGTAAATGTGAAAGCAGTGAAAAATGCCAAAAAGACCTATATAGCTTAGTCAAAAAACTGAATTTTGTAAAATTGCTGCCCTTTCCTAATTTTAAAAACCGCCGAAGCAATTTTGAAAAAATTTGTGTGATTCACTGCGTGCATATATTGTCTAGATGTGAATGCAGATAAAAAAAATCTGATGTGGGCAACACATGACTTTCCTTATATAATGCAGTGAATTTACTACTTTCACGGTTAAAAAAAATTATATTCATATAGTAGATAGTCATACTCTTACCAAGATATTGGATTTTCTTCAATTAGTCGTCATTTTCATTGATTTAGCGTCATTTTTATCAATTTGGCGAGATTTTTTGTTAATTTGGCAACAATGAAAAATGTCGCCAAATTGGCGACATTCCGCCAAATTTGTCGTCAAAATCTCGCCAAGCGTTATAGAGAAATAAGTTATTCTTACAGCAGATAAATGACTATTGGCGTTCAAATACAAAAGTATTACTTAAAATATATTTTTTCATGAATGGAACGAGAAAGATCCACGAGAATGATGTCACCAAATTTATCGTATGGTATTACACATGAAAAGTTAACATGTTTCTCAATAGGAAATATTTCTTTTTATTTTATATAACTTTTTGATCATTTTTTTGAAAAATGTGCAGTATCACGAGAACGGTTCGTGTTAGCGTTCTAAAATTTATGTCAATCGTTTTCTAATGAAAAATTACATAAGAAATGTCTATTTGCGTAACTTTATTAGCGGTTTTGATTTTTTGACGATGTTTTCAAAATTTCACTCGAAAATTTATGGGAGTTCTGTGCATTCTATTGCGTATAAAAGCAATAGGCTTCCAGTGTTTACCGATTGTGATTTTTGTACCAAATTTCATTCGAATTGGTCCATTCGTTCGTCAGTTATCGTCTCCAATGTCATGTCGCATTTCTGCGCCATGAGCCTTTTCGTATTTTTCTGTGAGAGAAACATCCTTCTCTCCGTTCGTGCCTGTGCTGTGTTTTTCGTTAACACTTGTTTCTATTGAAATTGCATTAAAAAGCGCATTTGGTCGTGAATTCGTTGGGAGCGTCTAGGATTTGTGTCTGGCCGAGATGCGTGACGTTTTGCTCGCATGTTGCTAGGAGAGCGCGCTGTCCAATCAGGAAGAGGCGCAAAGCGAAGGAGAAATCTGAGTGCAATGCTATAAATTATAAATATGATAGAAGAAATTACAATTTTACAAATGATGTGGATTATAGATCCAAAGACACAAATTTTTCAAGAAATTTTAGAGGATATGAAAATAAGTGTAATAATGGATATTTATTTGAACAAAACAATTTTCACAATGAATTTAGAGATGTTGATTTTAGAGATTTTGATGCAAATGGAAATGAAAGGTCAAATATTGAATGTGAAAATGATTCATATGAAAGACAGATGAATGACAATGTACATACAGACAGCTTTTTGACAAAGGACAATACCAGTGACAATGAAATATTTCAGACAGATTGTGATAAACATAATGAAGGAAGTTCACAACAAAACCAGGCAATAGGGATTGCCAAAGCTTTCAACAAATGTGTCTTGAAGCCATATACTGAATCTTTTATTAAATTAAAAAGAAATTACAAAATTAAGAAAGACACGACAATTTTACTTGAACCTATCAATAGTAAAGAATTTTCTGCAAACAAAATTTTCATTGCTAGAAGCATTCATAGAATTCCTGAAAATGACTTTTTGTATGCAAAAGTTGTAAATCCATCTGAGAAAATTGTTTATATAAACAAAGGTATGAAATTAGGAACTTTCGAAAATATCTATGAAGCTGATATTGACATAAATAATAGAGTTGACATTGAGAACTGTATTGAAGAGAATGAAACATTTGATGCATGGGGAGGAGATTTTGATTTGAAACATATGAATTATGCTCAAAAAACCTTACTTTTGAAATTACTAAGTAAATATAAACATGTTTTTGCTAAGAATATGAAAGAATTGTCTGGATGTGACACCATACTGCATGAAATTAATTTGGAGTCTGACATACCTGTTAGACAAAAGCCATACAGAATTCCACATAATTTACAGAAAGAACTTTCGCGCCAGGTGAATGAATTGCTTGATGCCAAAATCATTCAACCAAGCACATCACCTTACAATACTCCTGTGCTTTTTGTTAAGAAACCTGATGGAAGTTATCGGTTAGTAGCGGATTTCCGAAAGTTAAATAAGATAACAATAGTAGAAAATTTTCCAATTCCGAATATATCGGAATTAATAGACAATCTTTCTGGAGCCTTGTATTTTTCGACTCTGGATTTAACCAGTGGATTTTACCAATTGTGTTTACATCCAAATGATTATCAAAAGACTTCTTTTTCAACACCTGACGGACATTTTGAATGGACCAGAACTCCATTTGGTCTTAAGAATGCGCCTGCATCCTTTCAGAGACTGATGTCTCTGGTGCTGGCTGGCATATCTGGAATTTATATAGACGACATAATCGTCGCTTCAAGAACATTCGAAGAACATTTGAAAAAACTAGAAGAAATTTTTGTAAGATTAAGTAAACATGGTCTTAAATTGAAACCAAGCAAATGCTATATTTTCAGAAAAACAATTAAGTATCTTGGATTTTTAGTATCAAATGGAAAAGTACAACCTGATACTCATAATTTGGAAGTTGTAGAAAAATTTAAAATTCCTAAATCAATTAAGAATGTGAGACAATTTCTTGGACTCACTGGATTCTATAGAAAATTCATAAAGGACTATGCAGAACTGACCCTGCCATTAACAGAATTATTGAAGACTAAGAATAATGAAAGTAAAAAGAAATTTATTTGGACTAATAAAGCTCAAAAATCTTTTGAAATTTTAAAAGGAAAACTTTTGTCAAAACCAATTTTGACCCTTCCAGATTTTAGAAAATCATTTATTTTACATACTGATGCTTCAAATCACTCTTTAGGCTGCTATTTGTCCCAAGAAGATGAAAATAAAATTTTGCATCCAATATCTTATGCTAGTCGTAAACTTAATGAAGCTGAATGTAAATACAGTGTTGTCGAAAGAGAAGCATTAGCCGTTGTATGGGCTACTAACTATTATAAACACTATTTAATTGGAAAACATTTCACAATTTTTTGTGACCAAAAATCTCTGTCCTTTATATTTAAATTAAAAGATCCTACATCTAGATTGGCTAGATGGATTGCATCTCTATCACAATTTGATTATCAAATAGTACATAAACCAGGAAAAGCAAATGTGGTTGCTGATTATATGTCGAGAAATGTAGATGAATGTACAAATACTATTGACAATATTCCACAAAGATTTGTGTCACAATATAAAGTGATAAACAATGTTAATCAAAATTTTCAAAATGTTAATCAAAATTTTCAGAATGTTAATCAAAATTTTCCAAGTGTAAATCAAAATTCTCAAAGCTCTAATAATGTAAACAATACTAATAGTAGCAATAGAAGAGAATCAGAAGTCAATTTGAATCCAGCCAATACAAATGAAGAAAATGAAATTTGTGCTGTTAATAATAATGAAAGTGAAATTCAAAATGAAAATAACATACAAAGTGGTCAATTGGAACAAACATTTACTTGTCCTACCTTGCTCATAAGAATTAAGAATGCTCAAAAATCTGACCCAAGGTGCAATAAAATTATAGATCTCTTAGATAAAAACATAAAACCTTACCCACAAACTTTGGTATTTTTTAGAAAAGATGATATCTTGTGGTGTACTCATAGACACCCTAAGCGTAGACACCAAGAACAAGAAAGAGTTGTTGTTCCACAGGAACTTGTGTCTGAAATTTTATGGCTGCATCATGATTGCCCTACTTACGCACATTGTGGATTCAGAAGAACTTTAGCTTCTGTGAGTAGAAAATACTTTTGGCAGGGAATGTATTCCCAAACACAAAATTATGTGTCTTCGTGCGAAATTTGTGTGGTAAATCGTGGTTTTAGAAATAATAAAGCACCCATCCAAAAATTCTCAAAATCCACATATCCATTTGAGCGAATAGCTATGGATTGTGTCGGACCATTACCTATATCAAGATCTGGAAATAAATTTATTTTGGTCATAACTGACTATTTTACAAGATGGCCTGAAGCATATCCCTTACATTCAATTAAAACTGAAGATATTTTGAATTGCTTAGAGCACTACATGGCTCAGCATGGTATACCCAAATACATCGTCTCAGATCAAGGGACGAATTTTGTTTCTAGAACAGCAAGATGTTTTTATAAGAAATTAGGAATAATAAAGAATACTACTACTGCCTACATGCCATCTGTAGACGGTTGTGTTGAAAGATTAAATGGTACTTTGATCAGATCCTTGAAAAATATTGCATATAACGATAGAGATAACTGGGACAAATTGATCCATTTTGCTTTATTAGCTCATAGAAATGCCATACATGCTTCTACGGGTGAATCACCTGCTTATTTACTCTATGGTAGAGATTTAACAGTTCCAAATACTTTGATTGCTGGATTTAAACCTCCGACATATGAATCAACATATGATTATGGTGAAGACATGAGATTCCGACTTAAAAGAACATATGATGTAGTAAAAAGTAATTTAGAAAAAGCTGAAAATTCACAAATTTTACAACAGCATAAGAAAGCGAAGATGCCCAATATTAAAGTTGGTGATTTAGTGTATCTTTACACTCCCTTTTTGCCTCAAGGCCAGTCAAGAAAACTGAGCTCCTTTAACAGAGGTCCTTTTAAAGTGATAAAACAAACTTCTGCTGTCAATTTTTTAATAAAACATGTAATGAATCCCAAAAATGAACAGCTGGTTCATGTGAACAGGTTGACTCTTTTACCTCCAAGAAGAGAGGAATTGCAAAAATTTTCAAAACAAACTACTGAAACTCAAAAATTGAACTCTAAGTCAAATAAACTTACTCCTGTGATCACCGCTGAGAAAGACTCTGTGAAACTAAAATCTTGCTTATCTAAAAATTCAGAAAAATCTCAAAACACAAAGACTGTGAAAAAAGTAAGATTTAATTTGCCAAATAAAAAGGTAAATGAAAATGCTGTTCATACTAGATCAAACTTTCATGCTAATAAAAGTCAACATTTCACACCTAGAAATAATTCAAATAACTTTGATAATAGAGGAAACGGAAGAATCATTTACAACAATAATTTTAGAAATAATTATATACCACACCAAAATCAGTATTATATGACAAACAGAAATACACGTACACCTTATAATCTGAGGAATCAAAGATTTTCACAATATTAAATTTTAGTTGAGTTCACAATTTTTCAGAAATTAAATTTTGCAAGAAAAATCTCATTTTAAATTTAAGTTTATACTTGTTTAAGTTTTATATTTCAATATTGTCTTTTAAAATAGAATTTATGAAAAAATTGTTGTGATTTTAAAATTTATTGGAAATCTTGCATTTAAGTAAAAAAAAAAAAAAAGTAAATAAGAAAAAGTAATTGATTTTGTGAACCATAAGTTATGAATGTTTATATTGTAATTTAAATAATAAGTAATTTTGTTAATTGACTCTCCTTGGACTTTAAAATTTTTCGAGAGTCTTGTTTTGATCGACTTTGATTATATTGATGTGTTTTATTGTAAAAATGTTTGATTATTTGTTTAAGTTCATTAATGAAAATAATTGAAATGGTATTGGTATTTTATTGTTCCCCTAAGAAAAAGGAGGAAATTTTGAATTTTGAAAAAGTAAATAGTGGAAACTAAATGATTTTATTAAAATAAAATTGAAATTAATATAAAGAAATTGAAGTAATTTAAGTAATTTTAAATTGAAAATGGAAAGTTTGAATTTGAGAATTTTTGAAAATTTAATGAAATTTTTTTTGAAGATCAAAAGTAAATGATCTCTTGTGAAAAATGTTTTTGAAACTTTTTTGCTGAGAGAGGTGAAATTTTTGGCTGATGTTTTGTTGAAATTCTTTTCTCTTGAAATTCCATTTCACATTGTTGTTTTTTTTTGACCAGCAGTTTTCAAACATCTACACACATGTAAGTGAGTCATCATATTTTTATGCTGCAAACCTTTTTCTGAAAGCTGGCTGGTGGACGCAAACATGGACATATTTACATTGGATCACAGACGAAGAAGCAGCTTAGCAAATTAAAAGTTCCGAACTTTTGTGGCAGGACTGGAGTCCTGGACGACAACTTGCTCCGAGCCTACCTAGGAGGGTTGTGATTGGCCAGGTGGGAAACTGGTGAAGCTGTGAGGATGATGATGATGGAGAAGATGATGATAATGAGGATGATGGGGTCAGCGCAAGCTGTCCAAAATTTTTGTGACGTCCGTGGCTTCTGAGGCGTGTCCTGGCGTCCTGTTTCTGCTGCAATCTCTTCCTGCACGCGAGTATTTTTTTTTCTTTTTACACCTCCCTTTTTCTGTTTTGGCAACTCGTTAGTCCCCGCCGAGTTTGCTCTTTAGATGTGTTCCTGCTCTTTTACATAACTGACGTGAATTTCAGGAGAATTTTTTCTCCTTTCTCTCTCTCTCAGTAGACAAATGTGTTTAAATGTAATTTTTTTCTTTTGTGACATGAAGTGGTCACTTGTTGAGTTATTTCAGAGATTTTGTTAAAAGTAAAGTAAATTGAAATTTTAAGATAAATTGAATGATTTTGAATAAATGAATAATTTAAAGTAATTATGAAAGTTGAGTCAGAATGAGAAAATTCTGAATTGTTTTAATGACAAAAATAAGTTGAATTAAAGTTAATATTGAATATGTTGAATAATTGTTGAAAAGTTGAAATGATGATAAATTGAAAGTAAATGTAATTTAAAGTTAATGTGTTAAAATGAAAGTAATTTAAAGTGAAAGTTTAAATTGAAATGAAGGTTTTGAAATTGAAAAATGGAAATATTGAAAGTGATTTTGTTCTCAAAAAGTGAGACAAATTTTGGAATGAGTGAAGAATCTCATTACCTGATTGTGACAAATTTAAATTAAAAATTAATTTTCAAAATATTTAATCCTTTCAGAATTTTTGTGTCACTTGTGTGTTTTGAAAGTGACAAATTGTTTGAAATTTTTGAATTGTTTATATTGTTAAATTTGTAAATTCACATCATATCATGTTTTTGTTTCATATCATCTGGTTGATCTCAATGTTGTTGATTGAGATATTGTGTTGTCAGGCAAAGTGCCTTGACAAATTTTTCTGATTTAAGTGTAATTTTATGTAAATTTTTGTAAAGGTTCCTTTAAGATGTGGTGACGCCTTGTCATCCTTTTGGTTTTCTTTTGGTCTTTTTCCTGTGGTGATGAATGGCTTGGCCGGTCATTCAGATCTGCAGTGGCGTTGTCTTGAGAAACGTTGGGGCCCACGTTTTCTCGCCCAAAATTTTGTTTTAAATTATTTTACACTTACAGGTTCCTAAAACTCTTTGTAAATTTTTGTGTTTTTGTGTTTTGAGTGAGAGAAAAATTTTCCTCACTGTGTTTGGAAAATTTTTGCCTCCCAGAAGGGGAGAGCTGTCATGTCGCATTTCTGCGCCATGAGCCTTTTCGTATTTTTCTGTGAGAGAAACATCCTTCTCTCCGTTCGTGCCTGTGCTGTGTTTTTCGTTAATACTTGTTTCTATTGAAATTGCATTAAAAAGCGCATTTGGTCGTGAATTCGTTGGGAGCGTCTAGGATTTGTGTCTGGCCGAGATGCGTGACGTTTTGCTCGCATGTTGCTAGGAGAGCGCGCTGTCCAATCAGGAAGAGGCGAAAAGCGAAGGAGAACTTTTTTTCATGGGCTCGAGCGACCCACACTTTGCTCTCTTCGAGCTGGAGATTCCGACTGAAAAGGTCGCTGGAGGAATTTGTCTAAATTTGGCCGAAATGGCTAAGCTGCCAGAGATGGGTTTTTGGTTAAAAAGGAGTCCGCCCCTGTTTTCTGGAGCTGAAGAAGAGGAGCCTGGAACCCATTACTAAATATTCTGATGCAATTTTTCTAAATTATCCTTTTTTTATTCCAGGAAATCTATCCGACATCGACGCCGAGCTTGGAGTAGTTATTTCGCTCTGTTCGGATTGGTGCATAATAATCTGATGTCCGATTCCTAAAGATTTTGGATTTTTCCTCGACATTTCCCTTTGAGAACTTTTTGATCCCGCCTCAAAACCGTGATTACCTGATGCGAATCTGTTGCTCCAAATTTTGTAAATTAAGAGACAAGGTAACCTTTCCTTTTACCGGAATCAATGATTCCGAAGCAGCACTGGCATAAGGAAAACTAAATTTTATAGGCTCATGTTTAAAATATATTTATGGCTAATTTAGATCCATACTTAAATCATATGATTAATAAATAAATTGATTATTGTTTGCAATATAATTTTGACCAGAGCATTAGTTGAGTTTGTCTAATATAAGTGAAGCTCTGAAGTTCTGATTTAATATTTGAAAGATAAAATGCATATATTGATTTCTTTGAAAAATCTAAAATAAATCCTTAATTTGTGTGATAAATGAGCCTGGTTATTTGTGTCTGCATATTTACTTTACTCACTGTACATCATTTAGGGTTTAATTCCCCTAAACTGGGAATTCCTTTAGATCTTGAACCTGGTGTTTTGCTGATAAATTTTATGAGATTAAATATGTTAAATATATGTCTCTTTGGCATTTTGAAATTACGATCACAAGTTGTGGGTGGTGGAGTCAGTAGGTGCTGTTTGTACTGACCCAGCTCCCACACCACAGGCTCACTGACACACACACATACAGACATCACTTCAAAAATGTTTGATTCGTGATAAATGATGCTTGAAACGTGCTCTTCCGTCGAAAACTCGAATTCGAATTTTCGACCCCGTCACAATAATTTCCTTATACATTATGTATATAAGGAAAGTAATAAGAAAATTGTATGCAGTTTCGTTTTAAAGCGATACTTTATCAAAATCAGTGATCCTTCGTAATTTCAAAAACCATTGAAACAATTGAAACAATCAATGAAACTACAAATTCGAGTATTATACTGCATAATGTGTAAATGGTAATGCACAAAAACAATTTTTGAAAATGTATAAACTCAAATTTTTCAAGGTTCAGATACGGCTGGCCATATCTTTGGAGAATTCCCTTGTGAACAGGACCTGTTGGTTTTCATTATTGATAATGTGCCCGATGGAACGATGTTGAGAATACCATTCATGGCTCTTTGTTTCCTTGGCCGATCTTGCTCACCGTGTCTGATCCTGAAGAGGTCGAAAGCCCACTTGCTAGGCGTGGAAAGTCTACAGATTTCTCCGATCCTTTAGTTCGCATCAACATCAAGAGTTTCAATTTCACCGTGGATGGGCAATTTTACATTAATGAACTAGTAAGTGCATAACCTTGCTATTGTGAACCTTCCATCAATCAAACATACATTTCATTTTTTTTTCGATTTTATCACACAGGTCCAAATTCAATGCCCATAAAACAAGTTTTACCTGAATGTAAATAGTGAAAATTAAAGTCAATCTTTTATACAAGTATGTAAGACTAAAATCATAAAAATTTAAATAGGATTCAAACATCAGTTACTATCAAAATAACTAGAATATTAGTTAGTTTTCTTGTTGCAGTTAAGGGACAGTTTGATGCTGATGAGATATATATATATCTATTGCGAAATTAGTCTACTGATAGTGATGTAGTGATAGTTTCATGTTTTGAAACATATCCTGTGTCTGTTTTTCAGGCTTATAAAATTTGAACTTTTAGTGCTAAGCAAGTACTTTTAATTGAAAAATTGTTCCAACGAGAGAAAATTTGCTTAAAACACTTATAAAATTGTGCGGCGTATTTATATAAAATACAGAAAATGACTTTTTATATAGCCCCGCTACGAAAAGTTCAATTATTGAAAAAATGTACATAAAATCCGCAGTTCATTAAAAATATTGATGGTTCTAAGTGGTGACTATTGGGGATATTCATAAGATACATTTAGGGGGTGCGTATATAATTTGAATAGTGATTTACAGAAAAGAATAGGATATACAAAGTACATTAAAATATTATTCTATTACTGGTCCTTAAATTCTTTCGAAAATTTCTTGGCAAGAGCGTGTGTTTGGAGTTGGAATATTTGTTTCATTCCCCACGTTTTTATTTTAAGGTACAGATGCCAATCTAGCCAAATATTACATTAAAATTAATAAGCATTTTTGGACATTTTGCCCTAAACTGAACGTATAAAAAGTTAGGTTTTATATTTTCATGAAAATACCTTCTCTAGTTTTTAAAATATTTACACAAACGTTTCTTACGATTCAAAACAATGTTTCAATTGAAAATATGCGTCTAACCCTAACGGCTCAAAAGTTCTATAAAAGTCTGATAAGTATCCTAAAATATCATGTTTCAAACACATACACAAATTAATGATTCTTTAGGTAATGAGAAGTTTTTGTCGTCAACAGTTAATTTAGCTTCAACTTTTTATTTCCTCTTCAATATAAATATTTCCGTTGTTGAGCTTTGCAATATCTCTGATATGACAAGAATTTCCCACCTTTTTCCGGTCACAGCCTTCATAACCTTAGCAGCTATTTCACAATTAAGTTTTACATTTTCACCATGTGTGCATGTAATTACATAAACAGCAATACTTCATGATATAATGTTCCAGCCGAGTCTGAGACCCGAAACTTTGAGACCACTTTAAAGCAATCTCCAGTTATGAAGATGAGTTGAATAATGCAAGGACACAAAATGAATTTTGACGTCCACTTCTGATGACACAGGTCACCACTAATTTAGGACATGCGCTTAAATTTCATGCGTTGTCTAACAGAAAATGCTCATTATAGCTTTGGATCTTATATCTACCAGAAAATTCATTAAAGGATTTGTCACAATAATTACATTTTACTATGTACATTTTTTTTGAAGTGAGCAGTTATTTAACATATGTTTAGTAATTAGTGCAAATGATACTTTTGCTACCGCCAACAGAGTATGTAACCTAATTGTTTTACGGAGTATTTGTTATTTTTTCATTAAGTTCTATTTTGTAATTGAACAAAAGATAATTTTATAATCACCAACAGTATCTGTACCTTGAATATTTCACTTTATTATTGATTTCACTGTATTGTTCCATTTTGCTAAAAGTGGTACATTTTGAGTCTGTAACCTAAATGTTTTACGCAGTATTTGTTATTTTTTCATTAAGTTCTATTTTGTAATTGAGCAAAAGATAATTTTATAACCACCAACAGTATCTGTACCTTGAATATTTCACTTTATTATTGATTTCACTGTATTGTTCCATTTTGCTAAAAGTGGTGCATTTTACAATAATTTTACTACCAACAACATATGTACTTTGAATATTTTACTTTACTAATGATTTCCCTTTGCTGTTCCATTTTGCAATAAACTGGTACATTTTACAATAATTTTATTACCACCAACATCCTGTACCCTGAATATTTCACTCTACTATAGATTCCAATTTATTTCTCTATTTTACTTGAAAGTTAATTGATTAATTATAATTGTAAATTTCTATACTTTCAAGAATTCTTCTATAAATCATCTTAGATACCACATGCATTGCATTTCATTATTTATGTGAGTATTGTATCAGAAAATCCAAGCAATGCACACAGGCGAAATTTGGTACAGAGATACTAAAGGACAAACTCTGATTCGCTTCGCAGCAATTTTTTAATTCCATTCAGTTCATTTGTTAATTTAATGTTGAAGCAGAATTTAAAACATCTTTTACTCCTATTGATTCATAGCTATAGGTAAAATTATCGTGAAGTTTCAATTTTAATACCATTGTCAAGACCGATGTACGTTCTTTTCAATAAACTCCGATCTGTATCCATATCATACAAATTGAACTAACCAACGAGTACCTATATATATATTTCAACTTTTGAAATTCTGAATCAAATGTATCTCTAAGTTTAGAAAGCAGTGTCTATACCCCCCTCCCCCTGCCGCTCAACTAGCTGTTCATGCCTTAGAGTGAGTCGGGTTTTCTGGGTCTTCAACTGCCCCTCCCACCAGAACACACCAAATTCATTAAAATCTGTATAGAAGATTTAGGCTTCCTATCTACATCTATTAAAATTGGCTAAACATCATGTTTTCTCATTACCTGAAATTATAAAAAAAAAATTATCTCCAGGTTTAAAAATAAATGTTTGTACCCATCACTAGAGAACACAAACTGAGCAGTCATTTGTTAAAATCGGTTCAGTAGTTAAGACTGTAGCTTCGTCAACATTGAAGAAAAAATGATGGTACCAAAAATCGTAAAAAAATGCACTTTTAAAGTAATTTTTTCTCGGTATTACCACACCAATTGTAAATTTATACTTTCTAATACCATGTAATCCTATAGAGAAAGTATTGTTTCCCGAAAATTTTCAAATTCAAAATTTTGATGCCAATATATATTATATTTTAAGACCTCCTGAACATTTTTTGACTGTTTCCGTATGTCTGTGGTCGATTTTTTTTTAAATTCGAGAGAAAATTCGATATTTTTTAACACAGGACAATATTTGACCGTGCATAAAAGGGGTTATTTATTGCTCGATGGACACGGAATCTAATAGTTTCAATCATTTTTGCGAAAAATAGCCGTGATACAATTTTTGTGTTCGTGACGTCATTAGACCCCTCGGGAAGAGGAGTTACCACCCTCGTGGTACATTGTCAAGTATGGTATCAATCGAAAATATTTTTCAATCCCTTAAAATTAAAGGATAACACCCTATAACTGTAATCATTTGGACAAACGATACTGACTTTAAAAATTTCACTTTGAAAAATGTTTACTTAAAAACAAATACAGAAGCTACTTAAAAATGGATTCTAGTATGAGAAAGTCGAGATGAGCCATACTGCCAGGTGATTTTGCGTTATTTTTGACAGCTCCGTGGTCATACTATATGAAAACAAGATGTAGTCTGTAGCTATCTTGGGGGCTATAATACAAATATCTGAATGGCGTGTTTTGTCACATAATGTGTAGCATAGGACGCGGTAGCCCAGTGGTTAACTCGCGGGAATTGCACTCGGTAGGCCCGGGTTCGATTCCCGTCACTGCCAAAACTACCGCAGTGTTCACGCGGAGTACGATCACGTTAAACATGTGGGTCCGTAAGTCCTTCCGAGAGGTTGGTGGTAGGGGAAGGAGGGTACGGTTCCTGTGGATGCCTCCTCCACTGGGTTCCGGTATAAATCGGGTGGCACTTCCCGGTAGTACAGACAGTTACCTTACACCTTTCTGGTAGGTCGGATGGTTTCGGGTCTCAACAACAGCATAATGTATAACATACACATGCTAGCTACAGATTCGAAAATGATGATATGGCGGTGACTTTGCAGGACGGAACGCTGCCACATTCCTGAAGTCACGGCGTCTCACAGCTTTTCAATGGGTTATCAAAAATCGATTACATGGGTTGCAAAAGTACAGAATAAAAGGATATGCTTTTATTAAAGAATGCCATATGAATCGTTCTAGGGTGCTTGTTTGTGAATATGTCAAATTAGTTAGAATTATTAGAATTATGGAATATTATTAGAATATATACTTATTAGAATTATGTAATATATATCGGAATTTATCACGTTTGTTTATTTGTAAAATAGTTTAATAATCTGTTAAAATCATTTTATTTATTTTTTTTTAAGTTTGTAAATTCAGGTAGTATTTCAATCTCGTTAAATCAGCATTTTAATTCTTCGTAATTTTCCCTCAAACTATATACACCAGATTCATATAAATATGTGGTTGACTAAATACATCCTAGTTCATTCCCATATTCTATACATCGCTACATAACGTACGGATAATTTTAAGAATAAACATATAATATACTTATCATATTTTACCATTTTATTTTCCCTATATACAATAATGTACAAGGAAAGAACTGTAACGAGGTCGACAATTCGAATTCCAGTTTTCGACGGGAGAGCATGTTTCAAACATCCCTGATAATGAATCGAACATTTTGGAAGTGATGTCTGCGTGTGTAGGTGTGTGTGTGAGTGTGGAGACGATAACTGAAGAACGAATGAAACAGAATCGAACGAAATTTGGTACAAATATTACAATCCGTGAATACTGGAAGCTTATTTCTTTTATACGCAATCGAATGTTCAGAATCCCCCCCCCCTTGAATTTTCGAATGACATTTTGAAAAAAAACATCAAAAAATCAAAACCTCTCATAAAGTTACGCAAATAAACATTCCTTATGTAATTTTTCATTCGGAAACGATTAACATAAATTTTAGAACGCTAGCATGAACCGTTTTCGAGATATTGTATTTTTCAAAAAAATTATCAAAAAATTTTATAAAATAAAAACAAAATATTTCCTATTGAGAAACAAGTTCACTTTGCATATGTAATATCATGCGATAATTTTTGGTGACATCATTCTCATGGGTCTAGCTCGTTCCATTCATGAAAAAAGATACTTTGAGTAATACTTTTGTATTTGAACGCCAATAGTCTTTTATCTGCTATAAGCATAAATTATTTCTCCGTTCATAACGTTTGGCGAGATTTTAGCGACGAATTTGACGGAATGTCGCCAACTTGGTGACTTTTTAAATGTTATCAAATTAAAGAAAATCTCGCCGAATGGATAAAAATGACGCTAAATCAATGAAAATAACGACTAATTGACGAAAATTCAAAATCGTGGAAAAAATATAAGTATCTACTATAAGAATAACTTATTTTGTTTTTACTGTAAAGTAAGTAAATACATTGCATTTTATAAGGAAAGTCATGTGCTGCCCACATCAGATTTTTTAGTTAATAAATAACTTCAATAAATAATCGAATTAGATACAAGGCCGCGAAAGTATCAAAATTTGCTTTAAGTTTTTCATAAAGTTTTTACTACAAGAGAAACTAATACATGATACTTATTAGGAACTATTCATAACATGCTCGTTTAATCAACATTTTATTTCTTCATAATTTGAGAAGCAATTTACAATTTTACTTGCATGTATTTATAATAAATTATAAAGAATAATATTGATACTGTGATAACACCCCTTTTAAACATTTAAAGCAGGGTGTATACTAAAGTTTTATTTTGTTGCAGATAGCTTGTTGTATATATTTAATAAAGCATCTTATTATACTTAAAAAAACTTACTTCTGTACATACTTAAAATGTTCAATTCCCATACTTATATCATATGATTTGTCCATCCCATAAATCTTCTGCAGAATAAAAATTCTCGATTTGTGCAAAAATTTCAAACCATTTGTGTTGCAATCGTTCAAACTCGTGATTCAACGTGTATCAAAAACTGAAAAACTAATTACAATAAAAACAAGGAAGATTAATCATGCATAAAGCATTGATTATAAACACATTCCAGCTGAAATACAATTTCATTTAAACATATTTAAAATGCGATACATTCAGCACTGATATTAACTATCACAGTACTACGATAACTATCTATTAACTAATTATTTAACTATCACAGTACTACAATAATTTATTATATTTGGACACTTAAAACTTCATTAAAAAAGGCAATTCTATAAAATAGCCTGCTTCTCAATGTAAAATCAATGACTATTTCATTCATATCACTTATATTCCAGACTTCAGAGCTAAGTAATTTTGCGTTCAAAAATTCAGCAATTCTTATACAACTCATCTTACAATAGCTTGATTTGTTTACATTCTGCTTTCTTTAAAAATAGGCTTCGTTGTAGAAATAATCAAAGTCTAGTGAGCATTTAAAATAAACAATTTTGTAATTGCATAGGCATAGAATTTAGATGCACAGATAATATGAAAAAATAAAGCTGTTTTAGGACGGATGCAACACTAATTATAAATATAAGCGTTCCTTGAAAATCACGATTTGCACTCATAGGAAAAAAATGGAGGCCGGATTTAACGTTGCAATGAATCACATGATGTATCCATATAATATGGGTGTAAATAGTATTTTAATTTTTATTTAAAAAATGTTTTCATATATTTTAATGAACTGTTTTTACCCATTTTATGGCATAATTTGAATATTTCCTAAAATTTTCGAAGCAATTTGTTAATTTTAACTTCGCTTAAAAAATGTTTGAAATGTTCGGTACCATATGTTTTAAAGTATTTCATTTTATCAAGCCTGGCTAAATCTTAAATTAATTTGGTAATATTATTCTTTAACATTCCCCCTATGTCCCACAGACCGTCTCAACAACGTACTAAAATTTCGTTTTGATAAAGTCATTTTTACAGGCAGTTATCGTGCGATCAGACAGACAGATAGAATGAACAAAGTCATAAACACTTTACGACTATGTTGAAAAGTGTTAAAAAATGAAAAAGATTCGCCGAGACCTGCTGTACCATTTATTCAGCTAACACACTACCGAATTTTGAGGCTTTGTATTGAAGTGAAAATACCACATCAAGGTTGATACATGCATAAAATAAAATCTCATTTAATCCAATTATGGCATACATCCATTTCAAATATAAAAGTATCTGTATTTTCAATATCTAACAAAATTCATTCAAATTCTGACTTCATAAATATCATTTATTTGGGTTTAAACAGCACATAACACATTTGTAAGAAAAATATAGGTAATTCGCCAACTATGCAGTTAAAACTTAAACTTTGCAGATAGATTAATTGACCACTAATTATGCAGATAAGTTGAATAATGCAATACTTCAAAATGAATTTCAGCATATACCCTTAATGACGAGGGTCACAACCAAATCACAGCACGGGCTTAAATTTGATGCCACATGTTGCTTAAGGAACACGGCCACGTAGTTCCATAATGTGAATGGCAGATACAAAATTGTCGATGTAGTATATTTTTAAAAATGTAGCTTGAAATTAATGAAAGTTCTAAATACATTATCAAACATATTATCAAATATATTTTGTTACATTTAAAATATCTTTGTATTTCGTTAAAATATTTCTGAAATAGTTCATGACTACCTCATTGAGAAAGTATTATTTTCACGAAAATTTTCGATTTACAAATTTTTATGTCAATAATCATTTTAAGACCTGCTGAACATGTTTTTACTATTTTCGGAGTGATATAAGTCTGTCTCTCTATCTGTCGAGTAAAAACTGTGAATTTTATTTAAAAGTTTGCATTTTTTAACACTTTACAACAAAGTTGAAAAGTATTTATGACTTTGTTCATTCTGTCTGCCTGCCTGTCTGTCTGTCTGTCCGTTAGCACGATAACTGCCGTAAAAATGACTTTATCAAAATGAAATTTTAGTATGCTGTTCAGACGGTCTGTGGGACCTATGGAAATATAAATGAATAATATCACCCAAATAGTTTTGGATTGAATCCGGGTTGAGAAAATGATATACATTGAACTCTATGGGACCTAATTTTTCAAACATTTTTAAGCGTATTTAACATTCACAAATTGCTTCGAAAATTTTATGAAATATTCAAATTATCCCATAAAATATATAAAATAAAATCAGTAAAATATATTCAGTAGTTTTTAAAATAAAAATAAAAATAATAATTACACCTTTTATATGAAGCGATCACATGACAATTATAAGAAGAGATCACGTAACCTGCTTTAAAATAAAATATGGCATCCATCTTGTCTCAAAATCGTGATTTTTGAAGTTCTTTTTAATTCATATTTAGTGTTGTATCCGTCCTAAAACCTCTTTAGTTTTGCTTAAATTCTGTGCATCGGCATACTGAAACAAAACAATTACAATATATTTTAATTTAAATGATCACCCAACTTTGATTATTTCTACAGTGAAGCCTACATTTCACTTATGTAAAATGTAAACAGCAAAATATGTAGAATGAGTTGTATAAGAATTGCTGCATTTTTAATGCAAAATTGTTTTGCTCATGCAGTCTGCAATATAGCTGATATGAATGAAATATTCATCGATTTTACAGAGAGAAGGACGATTTTCTCGATGAAGTTTTAAGCATAGAGTTTAATTACTTGTACCTGCATAGTCTTATGTTTTTGAATAACATAAATTATTATGGTATTGTGATGAATGAAATGCTGTTCTTATAGAGAGAGCCAGGCGCGTTATATTTCGATGACGTCATTTGTATAAAGTTCATTTGTTTTCGATGAAGTTTTCAAATATAATAAATTAATGCAGTATTATGATAATTTAAAAAATATTACCGAGGACTGTATCGCATTTTAGAGATGTTTAAACCAGACAATTTATATCTCAATGCCGTCATTTGAGAGAAATTCTTTTTTTTTATGGAATTCAAAGTTTTCAAATATAATAATTTAATGTAGTATTGTGATAATTTTTAAAATATTACCGAGGAATGTATCGCATTTCAGAGATGTTTAAAAAAAATTGAATTGACGTTGGAAAGTGTTTCATAATCAATGCTTTATGCATGATTGATCTTTCTTGTTTTAATATGACAGCATAGGTCAAAAATTGACAGTATATAGTTAAAGCATTTTAATTTCCATACTCAAAACATCTGATTTGTTCATCACAAAAATTTTCTACAATATAACAAATGCTCGATTTGTGTGAAATTTTTAACCGATTTGTGTTAAAATCAAAATCGTCCAAACTCGTGATTTAACGTGAAAACAAAATTAACAAAATAATTCGAATTAAATAAATTCGCCAAGCTCTGTGATACCAGTAGTTCAGCTAATTCACTCTCGAATTTTGCGGTTATTTAGAAGCTTTACATGTTCATAAAACATATCTCATTTAAACCAACAGTGGCATACATCCCCTTCAAATATAAAAGTGACTGTATTTACAACATTTATCGTAATTCAATCTTAATCTGACTTCATAAATCTCATTTATTTGAAATTTAACAGCACATAACAGCGTTGTGATAAAGAGATAGATAATTCGCCAACTATGCCGTTAAAACTGAAACTTTGCAGATAGTTTAATTGGCCACTAATTATGCAGATACGTTGAATAATGCAGAACTTCAAAATGAATTTCAGCGTATCCCCTTAATGATGAGGGTCACAACCAATTCACAGCACGGGCTTAAATTTGATGGGATATAGTACTTAAGAAACGCGGACACGTAATTCAATAATGTGAATGGTGGACACAAAATTGTTGATGTGTTAGATTTTTACTTTCCCTGCAATGCATGGTAATGTATGGGGAAAGTATTGGAATCATGCCGAAAATCACAACTCGAGTTTTCGACGGATTTACACGCTTCGAGACCTCTAGAACACGAAAAAACAATTTTTAGCGTGACGTCTGTGTGTGCGTCTGTGTGTCTATGTGTCTGTGTGTCTGTCTCTGCAGATTTTGTATCTACTCTAACTAAAAAACTAACTGACCAAATTTCATAAAATTTGGTAGATAAGGCACTTGTGAGCGAGTCTGGAGCTGATTAATTTTGGATACGTTTCGGCTTAAAAGAACCCGCCTTTTTGGGGGGGAAATGGCGCGCAAAAGCTCGTATCCACTCTAACTGTAAAACTAATGGACCGAATTTCACAAAATTCGGTAGATAAGTCCCTTGTGGGTCACCCTGGTGCTGATAAGATTTTGGTAGGATTCAGAAAAAAATAATCTGCCTTTTTTTGCAAAATGGCCCGCAAAAAACGGCAAAATCTAAAATAAAAACTAGTATAATCAAATTTATCCATTAAATGCTTGTTTAATACGTAATTTTTAACGAAGAGAATAAGACCAACCCCATTACACTCGGACTAGCCATTCTCGAGATATTTTAGTTTTTCGTGTTTTCTCTACGGCACCTTTTAAAATAAGTCCAGTTATCAAATAAGAACCAAAATTGAATTAAAAGTGAATTAAATTTAATTAAAATAAAGAGAACGTCAATATAAGTCTGCTAGGAAAGTCATGTGCTGCCCACATCAGATTTTCACTTTCCCTCCAATACATGGTTATGTATAGCAAAAGTATTGAAGTCAGGCTGAAAATCGCAACTCGAGTTTTCGACGGATCTGCACATTTCGAGATCTCTAGAATACGAAAAAAATTTTTAGCGTGCCGTCTGTGTGTGTGTGTCTATCTCTGTGTCTGTGTGTCTGTATGTCTGCGCAGATTTTGTATACACTCTAACTAAAAACCTAATGGACCGCATTTCATAAAATTTTGTAGGTAAGTCACTTGTGGATCACACTGGTGCTGATTAGATTTTGGTACGATTCGGATAAAAATAACCTGCTTTTTTTGCAAAATAGCCCGCAAAAATTGCCAAAATCTAAAATAAAAAACTGCGTATGCTCAAATATATCCATTAAATGCTTGTTTAATACGTAATTTTTAACGAAGAAAAAAATAAGACTAAACCCATTACACTATTTCTAACCGTTCTCGAGATATTTTAGTTTTTTTCGTATTTTTTCTACGCCACCATTGAAAATAAGTTCAGTTATCAAATGAGAACGAAAATGAAATTAAAAGTGAATTAAATTTAATTAAAATAAAGAGAACGTGGATATAATTCTGCAGGGAAAGCCATGTGCTGCCTACATCAGATTTTTACTTTCCCTGAAATACATGGTAATGTAGAGGGAAAGTATTGGAATCGTGCCGAAAATCGCAACTCCAGTTTTCGACGAATCTACACGTTTCAAGACCTCTAGAATACGAAAAAACCATTTTAGCGTGACGTCTGTGTGTGTGTGTATGTGTGTCTGTGTGTCTGTCCGTCTGTGCATATTTTGTATCCACTCTAACTAAAGCACTAATTACCCGAATTTCATAAAATTTGGTCTGTAAGTCACTTGGGCGTGACCCTGGTGCTGATTAGTTTTTGGTAGGATTCAGGATAAAAGAGTCCGCCTTTTTTTGCGAAATGGCCCTCAAAAATTGTCTGTATCCATTTTAGCTGAAAAACTAATGGACCGAATTTCACAAAATTCGTCAGATAAGTCGCTTGTGGTTTACTCTGGTGCTGATTAAATTTTAGTAAATTTCGGATAAAAATAACCTGTCTTTTTTTGCGAAATAACCCGCAAAAATTGTCAAAATCTAAAGTAAAAACTACGCACACTTAAATATATACATTAAATGCTTGTTTTAAACGTAATTTTTAACGAAGAAAAGAATTAGACCAATTCCATTACTCTAGGACTAGCCGTTCTCCAGATATTTTAGTTTTTTCGTACTTTCTCTTCGCCACCTTTGAAACGAGAGCGAAAATTGAATTAAAAGTGAATTACATTTAATTAAAATAAAGATAACGTGGGTATAAGTCTGCAGTGAAAGTCATATGTTGCCCACATCAGATTTTTAAAAATGTAGTTTAGAAATAATGAACGTTTCTAAATACATTATCAAATGCATTTCATTACATTTAAAATTTATTAGTATTTCCTTAAAATATTTCTGGAATCGTTTAGAACTTTCTCATTGGGGAACTGTTGTTTTCCCGAAATTTTTCGATTTACAGATTTTGATGCCAATAAATATTTCAAGACTTCCTGAACACTTTTTGGACTATTTTTAGACTGATATCCGTCTGTCTATCTTTTGAGTAAAAAAATGCCATTTCGCTAAAATGGCAGATTATTTTTTTTTCCTAATCGTACCAGCATCTAATCAGCACCGTTGTTACCCACAAGTGTTACTCACATCTACCAAATTTTGTAATGGCAAAATTTTGGTAAATTTTGGCATTTTTTTAACATGGCCAGCATAGGACAAAATTTGGCATAATCATGCATAAAAGGTTTTATTTATGACTCAATGAGCAAGAGGCTATAGTTTCAATCAATATAGTGAAAAATAGCCGTGATACAGTTTTTACTTTCCTTATATCCATAATGTATAAGGAAAGTATTGTAACGGGGTCGAACATTCGAATTCGAGTTTTCGACGGGAGAGAACGTTTCAAGCATCCCTGATCACGAATGAAACATTTTTGAAGTGATGTCTGTATGTGTGTGTGTGCCGGTGTGTGTGTGTGTGTATGTGTGTGTGTGTGTGTATGTGTGTGTATGTGTGTGTGTGTGTGTATGTGTGTGTGTGCCAGTGCGCCTGTGGAGACGATAACTGACGAACGAATGGACCGATTCAAACAAAATTTGGTACAAAAATCACAATCCGTAAAGACTGGAAGCCTATTGTTTTTATACGCAATCGAAAGTTCAGAACCCCCCTAAATTTTCAAATGAAATTTTGAAAAAATTGTCAAAAAATCAAAACCGCTAATGAAGTTACGCTCATAGACATTTCTTATGTAATTTTTCATTAGAAAACCATTGACACAAATTTTAGAACATTAACATGAACCGTTCTCGAGATATTGCACATTTTTCAAAAAAAATTATCAAAAAGTTATGTAAATTAAAAAAATATATATCCTATTGAGAAACATGTCCACTTTTCATATGTAATACCATGCGATAAATTGGGTGACATCATTCTCGTGGATCTAGCTCGTTCCATTCATGAAAAAAGATACTTTGATTAATACTTTTGTATCTGAACGCCAATTGTCATTTATCTACTGTAAGAATATCTTATTTCTCCGTCCATAACGCTTGGCGAGATTTTGGCGACGAATTTTGCAACATTTCTAATTGTTGCAAAATTAACAAAAATCTCGCCAAATTGATAAAAATGACGCTAAATCAATGAAAATGACGATTAATTGAAGAAAATTCAGTATCTTGGAA
Organism: Amaurobius ferox; assembly: GCA_951213105.1. Lineage (NCBI taxonomy): Eukaryota > Metazoa > Arthropoda > Arachnida > Araneae > Amaurobiidae > Amaurobius > Amaurobius ferox. The sequence continues at coordinate 88,380,729 of OX578149.1, read as the reverse complement.
GGAATATGAGTATCTACTACAAGAATAACATTTTTTTTAACTGTAAAAGTAGTAAATTCATTGCATTATATAAGGAAAGTCATGTGTTGCCCACATCAGATTTTTTTTGTTCGTGATGTCATTAGGCCCCTCGGGGGGAGGGGAGGTACTTGTCGAGGGGGGCCACATTGTCGAGTATGGTATCAATCGGAAGATATTTCCAACCCCTTTAAAATGAAGGGTAACACGTAATCATTTCGACTGATTTGATATACCGATTTTTCAAAACCTTTCTTGTAAAATTGAAAAAAAAAGGTTACCAAAAATGGATCCTGGTACTAGAAAGTCGAGTTCGGCCACATTCCACTTAATTTTTACTTTATCTGTATTACATGGTAATGTATAGTATTACATGGTAAAGTATTACATGGTAAAGTATTGGAGTCATACCGAAAATCACAATACGGCGGATTTTCGACGGATTTACACGTTTCGAAACCTCTAGAAGGCGAAAAATTACTTTTAGCATGACATCTATGTTTTCTGTTTGAGCAAGGTATGTATCCACTCTAACTCAAAAACTAATGGACCGAATTTCATAAAATTTGGTCTGTAAGTCACTTGGGCGTGATCCTGGTGCTGATTAGTTTTGGGTACGATTCGGGATAAAAGAATCCTCCTTTTTTGCGAATTGGCCCTCAAAAATTGCCTGTATTCACTCTAGCTAAAAAAACTAATGGACCGAATTTCACAAAATTCGGTAGATAAGTCGCTATATATAAAATTGACGATTTCTCTATCAAATAAATTATAATGGATAATATATATATATATATATATATAATCTCCTGACCAGACAGAATATAAAAAACAAGAAATATCAATCATGCTTAAAGCATTGATTATGAAACACTTTCCAACTTCAATGCAATTTTATTTAAACATGTCTAAAATGCAATACATTCTTCGGTAATATTTTAAAACTTATCACAATACTACATTAATTTATTATATTTGAAAACTTAAACCTTCATCGAAAAGAATGAATTTCATTCAAATGCCGGCATTGAAATATAAATTGCCTGGTTTAAACGTCTCTAAAATGTAATACAATTCTCGGTAATAATTTCAGAATTATCATAATACTACGTAATTTATTATATTGAAAAACTTCATCGAAAACAACTGAAATTTATTCAAATGACGCCATAGAAAAAATAACACGCCTGGCTCTCTCTATGAAATCAGCATTTCATTTATAAATAATTTCCCATTCATGTCATTCATCACAATTCTGTAATAACTTATTTTATTTAAAAATTAAGACCATGGAGCTACAAGTAATTAAACTCTATGCGTAAAACTTTATCGAAAAAAATCGTCCTTCTCCTTGTAAAATCAATGAATATTTCATTCATATCAGCTACGCAGACTCCATGAACTAAATGATTTTGTGTTACAGAAATACAGCAATTCTAATACAACTCAATCTACATATTTTGCTGTTTACATTTTACATAGGTGAAAAATAGGCTTCGTTGTAGATATAATGAAATTTCGATGAGCATTTAAACTCAAATATATTGTAATTGCGCTGTTTCAGTATGCAGATGCACAGAATTTAAGCAAAAAAAAGTGGCTTTAGGACGGATACAACACTCAATATGAATTAAAAAGAACTTTAAAAATCACGATTTTGAGACAAGATGGATGCCATATATCATTTTGAAGTAGGTCACGTGATCTTTTCATATCATGGTCACGTGATTGCTTCGTATAAGATGTGTTATTATTATTTTAAATTTTATTTAAGAAACTAATGAATATATTTCGCTGAAATTTTTTATATATTTTATGGAATAATTTAAATATTACCTAAAATTTTCGAAGCAATTTGTGAATTTTAAATTCGCTTAAAAATGTTTGAAAAATTAGGTGCCATAGGACTCAATGTATTTCATTTTTTCAACCCGTGTTCAATCCAAAACCGTTTGTGTGATATTATTCATTTATATTCCCATAGGTCCTACAGACCGTCTAAACAGCATACTAAAATTTCTTTTTGATTAAGTCATTTTTACGGCAGTTATCTTGCTAACGGACAGACTGACAGAATGAACAAAGTCATAAACACTTTTTAACTTTGCTGTAAAGTGTTAAATGTGTGTGTTCCATACTTAGAGCTACAAAAGTGGATACAGCTGCTTGAAGCAAGGTATTTGCTTGAAGCAAGGTATTCGTTTGTTTCACGCTTAAAAAACATGACATAAATTAATATTGTAAAGCAGTTTTATCTATGAATCATTCTTACCCCTCTTTAAATCGTATTAACAAGGGGGTACGTGTAATAAATGAATCGAACCTTTCTTCAATATTTCAATCATTGCTTTTTAATTGCATTAATAAATGATAACATGAATACATGAATTTAGGAGTGCATTGCACTCTTAAAACATTTAATGCAAATTATTTGTAATATATTTGTATGGAATGAAATAAATTTATTAAATTTGTTACATCCTCCCTATTTATAAATATATATTGTTCAATGCAACATTCAATGTCAAAATGCAAAAATATGGAGTTATTATTTATCAAATTGTATAAATATTCAACCGATATTCTTCCTTCTTTATGAACAATGCATCTTCCGTAAAAATATTGTAATAAAATTTTTGAAACCAATTTAGTAGGCATTTTTATTTTTAGTTTTGAGTATTTCAGTAACAAACATTAGTAAAATATTACTTTAATAGTAAAATATCTACCTTCAAGAATCCTGTAAAGATATTCCCTAAGCTTCTATTAGCTCAGATGTATATTTCTACTGTCTACAAATTATTTTATTCTTATTCAACACTCACCTAGAAAGAAAACAAATATGTGTTAGATGTTTTATACAATACGCATTACTTTATAAAACACCGATGCAATGCAATGAATGCACTAAATCTTTAAGAAATAAATAAGAAATAATAGTCTGAGGGTAAATATAGATTTGAAACCAATAGACTCAAAATTAGAAAATATAATTTCTGCTATAGTAATTTACCTAATGTTATCCTTATATTAAATGTATTAAAATCATTTAAGAGGCAGAACTTAGGATATGAATCATCAACTGTAACTCTGTAACACATTCATAACTTCATTTAAATGAAAGTAATAAATTTACAATTACATCCCTTCTATGAAGTTACATTCCTTCTATAAAGTTCTTATAAAGTTACAATGCATCCTTCTAGCAAAATTAACTTAAAGGTACTAAACACCTATTTTCATTTATTTTAAACATATTATTATCTACCATTTAGCAAAGCCTTGGGAATGTTAAAACGTTAAAAAATTTAAACAAATCATCATATTCAACATTTTATGTCTTATAAACTAAACATCTATGTAAAACATACGAGTATTTTCTTTACAGTATTTATAAATAATATTTTTTCTTGCAATTTACAATATTTTTAAAACAAAATAAAAGCAAATATATTTTACAGAGTTAAAAGTTATGAACCATTTATTGAATAAAAATTTGAAATGACAACTTGCTCGTAATATTACTTAGAAAACTTTACATCCGAAACAAACTTTACATCCGAAACAAACTTTACATCCGAAACAAACTTTACATCCGAAACAAACTTTACATCCGAAACAAACTTTACATCCGAAACAAACTTTACATCCGAAACAAACTTTACATCCGAAACAAACTTTACATCCGAAACAAACTTTACATCCGAAACAAACTTTACATCCGAAACAAACTTTTTGGTATCTAACAGATCTGCAGTAGCAATTGTGAACTTAATTTAATTTTCTATTAAAGTGCATTTCCATTGTATGCAATACGGACTTCCTTTTACAAAATTTTTGACACTGCGTCAAGTTAAAATATTAAAAATATATTTTTGCAACAATAAAACGTAAAAATATTAAGGGTCACTTTATAGAGACTAATATACATTATATATTTTGAAAAATCATGAAAGACTTACGTATATCACAAAGTGATGCTAAATAGATACACTAAAAAAACTTCGCAGAACATAAAACAGCATTAAATTAATAGAACAGACAAGTTTCGAAGCGAAAAAAAACCTTCTTCATCAGGACACAGAGGAAACACAATCTGCACTTGTAAGAGAAAGATCAGCAACTCATTTACGAACAGAACACGTGATTGAAGCAGGGAAATGGTGTTGCCAATAGCGAGCAAAGAAAAAAAGTAAACACAGTCAGGGTGGAAGGAACAAGAGATGGGGCTCAATGAGTGAACGATAAAATACCTAAAAGGAAAATGAATGTTCAAGACAGGATGAAAGCCAGTTGTACAGTTGATTATAAAACCGAAAGCAATTAAATATAGGAAAATCAGCAAAATAGATGAAATGCTGTCAAAAGAAGAAGGAGGCCAGCGAAATCGAGTAAACCAGAGATTTTCAAGCAGAAATAAACAAGAAAGATCAATCATGCTTAAAGCATTGATTGTAAAACACTTTCCAACTTCAATGCAATTTTATTTAAACATGTCTATAATGCAATACATTCCTCGGTAATATTTTAGACTTCTCACAATACTACATTAATTTATTATATTTTAAAACTTATCACAATACTACATTAATTTATTATATTTGAAAACTTAAACCTTCATCGAAAAAAATAAACTTCATTCAAATGACGGCATTGAAATATAAATTGTCTGGTTTAAACATCTCTAAAATGCGATATATTCCTCGGTAATAGTTTTAGAATTATCATAATACTACAATAATGTATTATATTTGAAAACTTCATCAAAATCAACAGAAATTTATTCAAATGACGCCATCGAAATATAACACGGCTGGCTCTCTCTATAAAAGCAGCATTTCATTCATAAATATTTTCCCATTCATTTCATTCATTACAATACTATAATAATTTATTTTATTTAGAAACTTAAGACCATGGAGGAGTTACAAGTAATTAAACTCTATGCTTGAAACTTCATCGAATGGAAAATGCTGTCAGAAACGCCCTAGAAATTTACCCAACTTCACACGTTTCAATATGTACGAAATAATTACAACTGCTTTTCAGGAACCAGAAACTTTACTTCAAAACTTAACATTCGTACAGCCAACGTCAACTCGTAAACAAAACCGCTCGTTTCTCTGACCACGTCTACAGAAACCCAAGAGTGTTGCCATAGCATTATTACAAAACTAAAATAAACAAATTCACAAGAAATGCAAATTTAAATATAAAACTTGAATAACGAAATCAATGTGTGTTACTTAACATTCTCCCACCTTTTGATTTAAACATTATAATCAAAACTTACAATAAATTAAAGATAAATTAACATTTAAATGGAAATTAAACTTTTCTACATTTATCTAAACCTAGATGGGAGTCTAATTGTTCTGCCACTTCTAGTAACAACAGTTTTTCGTTGAGCAGAGGGTAAAGTGTCCACAACCCTTTTCTCACTAGCTACAGTATCAGTTTCTGGTTCTCGGGATGGACATTCAATTTCAAGAGGGAAAATTCTCTGAACTGGTCGAATTAGTTCCCCCGTTGCTGTCTTTAATTTCACAACTCTGTTGCTGCCATCTTTTCCGGGATAAACTTCAGTTATTTTTGCCATTGGCCAGAAAGTTCTTTTCTTATTCTCGCATTCAATGAGAACTATATCTCCAATTTTGACATTCAGCATTTTCATTTTTCCCCTATGTTGCACTAATTGGCCAAGATACTCTACTCTAAATCTTTTCCTTAGCTGATCCTTTAATGTCTGCTGATATCTCAGTCTTTTTGTGAGATCCACTTTGTCCAAAAGGTCCAAGTCTGGCACTCCCACCGTCTGCATGTCCTGCAAAAACATAGCCGGAGTCAAAGGAGTTAGGTTTTCAGGATCTTCGGAAATGTAAGTCAGTGGTCTGGCATTAATTATTGCTTCGCAATCGCAGAGAATGCTCATCATTTATTCATAGTCTAAAGAAGCTGTTCCCAAGACCCGTCTCAACAGTCTCTTAACCATCTGCACAAGACGTTCCCAAAACCCTCCCCACCAAGCAGCGGAGGGTGGATTGAACTTCCAAGTAATTCTTTTGACTGCTGTTTCTATTTCAATGGTTTTCCAATCAATTTTTTGTAGAAGATTATCAGCTCCGACAAAATTACTTCCATTATCACTATAGATGGTATTAGGTCTTCCACGACGTGCTATGAACCGTCTGAAACTGAGCAGAAAAGCTTTAGTAGATAATGATGTTATGAGCTCCAAATGAATAGCCCTATAAACAGCACACGTATAAAGAACAACCCAACTTTTCACACCTCCCCTCAATATGAGGGGTCCAGCCAGATCTACTCCAGTAATTTCAAAAACTGACGCTTGTCTCACTCTGTCTTCTGGAAGAGGAACTGGAGTTGTTTGTATACATTTTGCATTGTGTCTCTTGCATCTAATGCATTTCGAAATTACACGGCGTACTGTTCTCCTTCCATTAAGTATCCAGAATTTTTCACGCAAATCTGACAATAAGGAATGTAATCCGGCATGAAGTTTGGTTGCATGGTGTTCTTGGATGATAAGTTCTACCAATTTATGTTCGCTTGGCAGTAGTATTGGGTACTTGAAATTGTCTTCATCTTTACGTTCTGTCAACTTTGTTTCCACTCGAATTAAACCATCACGGTCTTTCAACAGACACAAGGATTTCAAACTATTTAACCGTTCCTTGGTAAAGGTGTCTCTTTGAACAGTTTTGATAATTGCCTTTTCAGCTTTATTCAACTCATCAGCAGATAATTCTCCAGTGTTTCGATCATGAATGTTCTTTCGAGCATTCTGAAGAAATCTCAAAATCCATCCTACCATTCTTATAATTTTTGTATACTTTGAAAAATATGATAGAAACCATGTCTCTTTAAACGTTTTACTCAACAGAACCGCAGAGATATTTTTTCTTTCTTGCAGCACGTCTATTTCATTAACCGTGCATTCAGAGCGGGGCCAATCCTTTTCATTCTGTTTCAGCCATGGAGGTCCCTCCCACCATCGGGATTCAATTAATTTCTTCACTGAGCATCCTCTGGAGGGCAGATCAGCAGGATTATTTTGGCTATTAACATGTCTCCAATTTTCAATATTAGATAATTTCTGGATTTCATTTACTCTATTTTTGACAAATACTCCCCACTGCTCATTTCTTTTAATCCAGTGTAGGGCAGTAGAAGAATCCGTCCAGAAATATTCCCTAACAGAATCAAATTTCAAACTTCTCTTCACAAAGTCTGCTAGACGTGCACCAATACAACAAGCTAAAAGTTCTAGTCTTGGAATAGAAATGGGTTTTAATGGTGCAACTCTTGATTTTGCCATGAGTAGCTGCACGGAAATATTAGTATAGGTTTCACATCGCACATATACAACAGCTGCATATGAAATCCCAGATGCATCACAAAACACATGTAGACTCAATGTTGAGTTATCATTGATAAAAGCATGTCTAGGAATCCTCACGATATTAAGCATTTGTAGTTCAGCGATCCATTTCAAAAAGTTATGTGAAACATCTTTCGGTACTTCAGCATCCCAACTCAATTTAGATTTCCAACTATTTTGTAATAACAACTTAGGATACAATGTAACTGGACAAGTGAAACCTATGGGGTCAAATAGTCTTTGTGCAATACATAAAATAGTTCTTCTACTGATGGTCCCTTCAGGTTTGCTTATCGCTGCGATGTCACAGAATAATACATCTTCTTGTTTGTCCCATAACAATCCCAAGACTGTTGACGGATTAGATTTGACACAAGTATCCGTTATTTCGGTATGTTCCCAGTCTCTTAATTCAAATTTTCCTTCCGCCATCACCTCTGTGGATATTTGAACAAATTCTTGCAATTCCACTTCAGAGTCTACAGAACACACACAATTATCAACATAAAATGCTGATTTAAGTTTCTGTGTTACCTTATGTTGAGCTGAAGATGAATATTTGTCCAAATGGTGTTGTATCACTGCTCCAAGAAGAAAAGGACTACAGTTTAATCCAAAGACTACTCTGCAATGTTGAAAAATCTTTATAGCATTCTGGCTTTCACCTTGCCACTAAAGAAATTTTAAAAATTCTTGATCACTTTTAACAACAGATATTTGCAAGAAAGCCTTCTTTATGTCCGAAATAACGCCGATTTTCTTCTCTCGAAACTTCAAAAGTATTGTGGGAATCAGTTCCAATAGATTTGGTCCCTTTGCCAAACATTCATTTAAGGAATAAGATCCTTTCTGTTTACAGGATGCATCAAAGACAGGTCTAACATTAGTCGATGAATTGCATTTAAATACTCCTCGATGAGGTAAAAAATGACCACTATTCTCTGAACTTTCTGTGATTATTCCTTCTTGCCACCACTCATGGAAAACAGCATTGTAGCTTTCAAACTTTCCTTCTTTCATGAGTTTCGATGTTGTGGCATTCAATCTCTTCTCAGCTATTTCTCTGTTAGTTGGTAATTCTCCTTGAGTATGCATCCAAGGAAGACTAACTTGATATCTTCCGTCTTCATTAATTCGAACTGTTTTCTTGAAATGATCCGAAACAGCTGTTTCTACTTCGTCTTTGCTTTGATGTTCACATGGTTCAGTGATTCCAATAGCTTCTAACTTCCATAAATCAGGAACATTGTTACTATGAATCGAAAGTGAAGTTAAAACCGAACCATAATTGCTATACTTTGAATCCTCTTGCGACTTTCCCATTACAACCCATCCTAGATGAGTTTGCACAGCGACCAGTCCACACTTTAGCTGATGAACGCGTCCTGTGTAAAGTTGACCAGCGAAATCGGCTCCAATAAGTATTTCAATAGGTGGCTGATTGCTTCCTATATCCGTGAGCTGGATTCCCTTTTGTCTCATTTCTTCCAACCATAATCCAGTCTTGAGTCTTGGTATTGAACCACATATAACAGGTTGGTCTAACACTTTAATTTCACAGCAATAGTTATTAACTGAACTATTCAAAATTACATTGTAGCACTTGTGCTCTCTCCTAGAGGTGATTCCTCCAAACACGACTTGTGTTAATATATCAGTATTCACAGGATTAAATCCCATCTGCCTTGCAGTACTTTCTAGAATATAAGAACGCTGAGAACCTGTATCAATCAGTGCCCTAACTTTTCGGTCTTTTCCGTGAGCTTTAAGAACCACAAGCAGTGTTTGCAATAGTACTTCAGAGTGGCCTTGGCTGGATAAAGTAATATTCTGATCCCCACCTTCTTTGAACTCTGTAACTAAAGCCCTCTTATTATTGGTTAGTTCAGGACACATAACTACCCAGTGCCTTTTGGAACAAATTATACACCGAACATGTGATTTGCACTGTTTAGAACGATGTCCAATCCGTAAACAAGTGAAGCATCCCTTCTTTCTTTTTAAAATATCGTGCTTCTCTTCTAGAGAAAGTTTTTGAGCTTTGAAGCATTCTTTACTTTCATGAAATTTTCCGCAAAATACACAAATGGACTTTTCACATGAATTTATCCCTAAAAATAAATCAGTAGCAGTCGGTAAATTCATACCCGTTTCCTTACAAATTTCCTTTCGACTACTTTTCTCATTTTGCTTAAAACCAGCTTTAGCAAGCGAGATACGCTCTTCACCTTCTACTTCAGTTCTTAGGAACAATAACAGGTTTTTCAACTTATCAATGTAAGTATCACTTTCTTCACCTTTAGCCGCCACCGGATTTCTTAACCAGACTCGTAGTATTTCTTCCGGTATGCAAGATTCAACAAGGGGAAAAAGCATTGCTGCGTATTTGTCAGAAGTCATACCAATTGATTCAAGAGACCTTAAATGCGATTCTAACTTATCATACAATTGAGCTGTATTTGCTTTGGATTTTGAAGACACTGCATTTTTAATCACCAGTCCAAGCAATTCCCTGACATAGAACTCTATGAGTAGCTCTTCCCTTCCAAATCTATTTTTAAGGCTTTCAACAGCTTTTGAATAATTTTCTGCAGTAGGAGGGAAGCTGTCTACTATTTCTTTTGCTCTTGTGCCAACGATCATAGACTGAATTAAATATTGAAATTTATCTTCTTCTTCCATCAATTTATCTTCATGGATTCTCTTGAATTGTGTCCAAAATGCTAGCCAATCTTTTATTTCACCCCCAAATTTCACAAATTCAATTTTAGGAAGCTTCAGTTTCGTTTTTTCTTGAACATGGGAAAAACTCGCACTTCGTTTGGTTGCGGTTTTATTTAAATGCATTTCGACGCCAACCCTAGCAGTAACCATTTTTCCGCGATATTCTTCTATACCCCATATTCAGTTTCATATTCTTCCACTTTTAAATCATCGGCAAGCAAAGCGTTACAGATTTCGTCGTCGATCTCTGCTAAATTCATCATTAATCTGTCCATATTTGCCAAATGTGTTTGAATAATTTTATCGTCTGGTTCCTCATCAATTAAAGCCGCTGTCAAAATGTTATACGACTTTGTAAAAGACGCTCGAATCGGCTTTCGCTTTCTTATGAGCAGTTCCATTATGAAAATGTGACAGCGACAGGCTTAGTTAAAACAAAATTCCAAACGAAACTAACCTTTCTATCTTCACGGTCACGTCCGGGTCACCAAATGTCAGAAACGCCCTAGAAATTTACCCAACTTCACACGTTTCAATATGTACGAAATAATTACAACTGCTTTTCAGGAACCAGAAACTTTACTTCAAAACTTAACATTCGTACAGCCAACGTCAACTCGTAAACAAAACCGCTCGTTTCTCTGACCACGTCTACAGAAACCCAAGAGTGTTGCCATAGCATTATTACAAAAAAAATAAACAAATTCACAAGAAATGCAAATTTAAATATAAAACATGAATAACGAAATCAATGTGTGTTACTTAACAAATGCAGAGGGAGGCAGGAGAGATGCAGCCATTCGGCCAACGAAGAGGGGAGAGGGAGGGGTTTATACTTGGCTGTAGAGAGCAACAATACTCTCGTACATCCCGTATATCCTATCTACATCATTTTCCGAGTCCCTAATTTTTGGGAGGGCTATTTTGAAGGCTTTTAATATTAATACTCTCTCATAATTTTATTCAATTTTCAGGAGGTGGGCTTGAAAATCAAGAAGGGGGGGGGGGGCGGTTGCCGGTATCGGGGGCATGGCCAAGATGCACCGGCTCTTTGATGGGGAGGGCAGGAAAATCGTTATTATTAGAGTTTAGAGTGCCAGCATAAGATCTGTTTGGTCTAGAAAGCTTTTTTGGAAGGTTTTAGAGTTAGTCTCTTTAAGTTAGGATTTGGGGAATTTAGGGCATTTGCGGTAGTTGGCCGTGTGGTCACCTCCACAATTCGCACAAGTGCATTTAACTTCATAGGGTTTGGTGCAGTCCCTCGAAAGGTGGGGACCTGCACATTTGACACATCTAGGGGCCATAAATCACGCCGAGCTAGAGTGGTGCCATTTCTGGCACAAAACACATTGGCTGGGACCTTTACGCCCTCTGAACCTCTCAATTTTGACGCTAACACCAAGGAGATTATTAATTTGATAGATTTTTTCAGATTTCGAGGTTTTGCGGAGCTGGATATAAAACAAGAGCATTAAAATTTCATTAGTTTTGGGGCCACGAGCAAGTTGAGTTTCACTAATGCTATTGAGTTCATCGCCCTCGAGATCGGCTTTAATCAGGCCGGTGTCAATCAATACTGGAAGCCCCCGAATGACAACCTTTAGAGGTTTGAACTTGTCCATGAGAAAGGTTCGAAAATTTACTTTCTCATCCATAAGCTTTCTTTGGATATCCCGGTACTCATCCGTCGTTTTCAAATCGACTTTGAGGAATTCGCCTCTTAATTCTCCACGAAGGGAGGGGGCAATGGTTTTCAGGTTGGCAACAAATGTCACCCAGTCCTTTCTAGGCAGAATGTAGAACGGGGGCGAAGCTTAGCGGGAATGCAATCTGCCAACACATTTTCCGAATCATGGGCGTCGACATCATCAATTCACAAAACGGTAATCAGGCCGCGATTGGTCAATACAAATGTCAATCATAGTGACTCCTCAATGTTTAACGAAAAAGTAGGACGCTGCTCTACAAGAAAAATGTTTTACCTCACACTTTGACAAACACGTCATATAGCTGTTAAGATGATCAAAAATCAGTGATCAAGCCTCAATGACAAACTTCCACGGACCGTTTGTAGACACCTTTATATGTACGTGCATAAGTCGTCAAACTTTGTCTAACGGGTGAAGGTGCGGTTTCCTGCGCAAAATGATGTTTCTTGTTTTCGAAACCAGACGATTCTATTGATCTAATATTGTATTGTATGCTGCTTTGAACGAAGGTATGTCAGTGTATCATGCAATAATATTAAGAAGTTTCAGAGTTATCTTGCGTTTTATGTCAAAAAATTATATTCTGAGAAAACAACTTTACGATTATTTCTTAATAAATTTTCGCATATAGGACCAGAATCAGTATAATACAGTATACTCGTATATACAGACTATAACTCCAATAATTGTCCGAATTTTTTTATGCGGATTATTTTACAATGATCAGAAAATATTTTGTTTTCATATATATATTTTTTGAAATTTTTTAATTTTTTTAAGGTTTTACAGGCCCATGACTTTATAAATGTTTAATCTTTAAAACCTTGCGCAACACATTAAACCACCAGAAAGCCCTTAATTATGACAAATGTAAACAACGTATTATGAGAATCTCTAGTAGTTACATTTTCATGAAATACTAAAGTTATAATGAAACTTTGAAAGTCGCTTTGAAAATAAATGGTTCTTCTAAAATGTCAGTTGAAGTCCGGGGTATTATTAGATTATTTTTTTCTTTTCCAATTTCTTATAAAACTTTTGCAAGAAAGATCACGTCTTCTCCCAACAAATGAGGATAATATAACTTGAATATGACGTTAAATGACTTTAAATAAATGACTTTAAATGAATGCCTTTAAATGCCTTAACAATGAATTTTACGACTGTAAATAAAATGATATAAATTACTGAAAACTCTCAGTTATTTTCGATATTTATGAATTTAAATTTTAATGACATTTCATAAAATAAATTTTCACAACAGAAAAAGCCACAATAATTGAAATGTCGCAGGTACGTCTGTAATTATTACATAACATAATGTACATATAAAATCAGATACAACACAATGTACATATAAAACAAATACAACTCAATGTACGTATAAAACAAATACAACTCAATGTACGTATAAAACAAATGCAACACAATGTAGATATAAAACAAATACAACTCAATGTACGTATGAAACAAATAAAACTCAATGTACGTATAAAACAAATACAACTTAATGTTCGTATGAAAACAAATACAACTCCTACTGACGTATAAGAAATAGTAAATCCAGATCAGCATATAATAATCAGACAGAAGATTTTTTTTACTGTTTATTTAATATTGAATAGAATAAAATATAAAAAATAAAATACAGTCGATTACTGTAATTAATTATGAGCATCCCTGAACTCCAGAGTAACGGTTACAAATGAACGCATCCAGCTTCATCCGGAACTTATGTCACGTTGTGAGATGTCTCAACTCTACATCCGGATCTATATGGATCAGACCTCGTTATGTGCAGGAAATGATAGAATTCGAACTTTATCCGGAGAGGGGGGAGGGGAAGAATACGAATCAAAACACCTGAAGTCCGGGTTACTCTGTAAATGATGTTAGTATGTAGTGATATTCAAGGATAAAAAATAAAGTTTTGAGTGGAAGAAAAGAGTTTTCATTGAAATCAATTTTTATTTTCTTATTCAATAAAATGTAATAAATGTTTACTAGAAATTACTGTTTTTATAAGGAATTAATTGAATACACATATTTTAATTTTGCTTATACCCCGTAATTATCAAGAACTGCACAAAACAAATATAGCCTTATAAAATATGAATATATTTAATTTCTGCAATAGTGATATGAATAATTTCTGCGATAGTGATATGAATAATTTCTGCATCATAACATGTATTCTAAATTTATGTAATTTTTTTTAATTTAATTACTTCTTCAGAAACATTATTTAACCATTATTTATACCTTTTCTGTCTTATATTAATTTGTATTGGATTTTTTGTTTAATTAAGAACTACATCTCTGTAATGCATTATTATTTAATTGTAAAATTAACAAAATGCGTAACATTGCATCTTTGAAGGAACCACATACCTTATATGTTTTGTTAATGATATAATTTGTCAGCAATAATTTAAAAAAATATATTATTTTATTTTTTGAACATGGGAAATATTAAACATTCATGTGAGATAGAGTAAAATTATTCAAAATAGTTTAAATCGTGCTTTTTAACTTTCTGACATCCTTATGTTTATGTTGTATTTTGCAATTTGATTTTTTAATGGACGCCGAATTGTCAATTCTGAATTGGAGTTGGAAAATTCCACTGTTATTATTGCATATTTATCATTATTGTATATTGTAAATTTCGCTATTGTACATTATATGGTTCATTATTGCATATTGCAGATTATATTGCATATTACTATCAAATTGCATATTGCTTTTTCTGCTAGTTTGTTGTCAGTTTATGTGTGGACTTCTAAAAGAGTATTTTTCCATAATCAGTTATTTGCATCAATGATCACTGTTACATTATTAGCCAGTAGCAGTATGTTAATTATGCACCACGTGGCATAAATAGATAACTATTATTGTTGTTATTATTATTATCATTATTATTATTATTGCTATTATTATTATTAACATTATTATTATTATTATTGTTTTTATTACTATTATTATTATTATTATTATTATTATTATTATTATTATTATTATTATTCTTTTTATTATTATTATCCTTTAAACAGCCATCGGAGATGTAATATAAGGCGGGGGGGGGGGGCGAGATTGAAATTTTCTAGTTCAGCTTACGGTTTCTCATTCGCTTTTCACAGACAATTTGCTATTGTAAGTTATTGGCATTGTGATAAAGACCATCGTAAACAAAATAAGAAACTTTTCAGCCTGGTCTTTTTTATATATTTCAGATATTTTGGAAGTCATGATATTGTATTAGATAAAACGGAGGTGAAAGTATGTAACAGAAGTGACATTATATTGATACAAACACATGATAAAAGTATATTGCATATTACTATCAAATTGCATATTGCTTTTTCTGCTAGTTTGTTGTCAGTTTATGTGTGGACTTCTAAAAGAGTATTTTTCCATAATCAGTTATTTGCATCAATGATCACTGTTACATTATTAGCCAGTAGCAGTATGTTAATTATGCACCACGTGGCATAAATAGATAACTATTATTGTTGTTATTATTATTATCATTATTATTATTATTGCTATTATTATTATTAACATTATTATTATTATTATTGTTTTTATTACTATTATTATTATTATTATTATTATTATTATTATTATTATTATTCTTTTTATTATTATTATCCTTTAAACAGCCATCGGAGATGTAATATAAGGCGGGGGGGGGGGCGAGATTGAAATTTTCTAGTTCAGCTTACGGTTTCTCATTCGCTTTTCACAGACAATTTGCTATTGTAAGTTATTGGCATTGTGATAAAGACCATCGTAAACAAAATAAGAAACTTTTCAGCCTGGTCTTTTTTATATATTTCAGATATTTTGGAAGTCATGATATTGTATTAGATAAAACGGAGGTGAAAGTATGTAACAGAAGTGACATTATATTGATACAAACACATGATAAAAGACCATTTCTGCAATTTGAAGGTATGGGTCACTGGACTTTGGCAACCACATCTATCGAAAACCCAGACCTTGGAGACGAAAATGCTGAAATATCGCCAACTTGGTAGTTTTGACAAGCTCTGGACTTAGATGAAATGGAAGTGGAAATATGTAACGGAAGTGACATCATATTGTTACGAACACATAACAGAAAACCACTGTTGTAATTTGAACGCCTGAGTCACTTAACTTCGTCAACCAAAGCAGTGACTTTGGAGACGAAGTTTGAAAAGGTTCGCCACCTTGGTAAATTATGGCGAGTTCCTGAATTTGGTTGATTGGTTTATATTCTCAGGAGTAACGTGATTTTTCCAGAATATTCAACAGGGGACATATAGGCTCCCCATTGTCCAGTTAGATTGTTGATGTGATATGAGTAAAAGTATCTACCGACCTCAATACAGAGCCCAATATAATATCTTCTATATATTGATTCTTCTTCTGATTATTCCATCTCTAGCACAAAGTTTTTTGTCAACTGCAATCTGGTTGCCCATCGGATCGCAGGCATCTGTGAGGAGCCCGGTCCAGGCATCTGTTGCACAATCTTTTATTTCCGGCGGAGTCGACTCCGCATCGGTCTGCCACCGACTCGAGTCCATAAACAACATGTGGCATGGTATCATAAATCGTTGTCCGCCCATAAAATCAAGTCTGGCGCCTTTTGTTACCTTTTTGTCGCCTTGGTATTTATTCACCAAAACTATCACTTTTTAAAAACCTGTATCACAAAGTGTAACGAATTAAATTAAAAACAAATATTGATACCTTTTCGTAGGTAGCTTGCACAATCGTCACATACAACACATTAATATTTTCCCATTCGAAATATGCGAAAACATGTACTGTTTGACATCAATTTATAGCGCAATACAGGGTAGCTACATTAGTATTATTTTTGGAATATTATGATGTATATATTAAGAGGCTGGGGAGTGATAAAATGTTTGTCACATCTTTTGAAGTTTATATGAGTGATATCATTTGTTATATTTCAATTTGCAATTGGCACATTTTTGTTATAAATATATGATTATTTTAGATTTTTAGCTTAAAATAATTATAAATACATAAGGTTGTTAAAAAATGGCAATTCTAATTTTAATATGACTATTGTGTTGTCAAAATGATGGATGTTCAATGTGATGTAACAGATAAATTCACACAATACACCTACTTGACGATGTTTTTGACGATTGCTTTGATGACGATTAACTTTATGTTTGAAAGTCATTTTAACCACTTTTTAATAGTAAACATTTTAATCAAAATTAATTAAAATAACTAAAATTAATCAACCTTTTCGTAGGTAGCTTGCACAATCGTCACATACAACACATTAATATTTTCCTATTCGAAATATGCGAAGACATGTAATGTTTGACATCAATTTATAACGAAAAACAGGGTAGCTACATTATTAATATTTTAGGAATATTATGATGTATATATTAAGAGGGTGGGGAGTGATAAAATGTTTGTCACATCTTTCGAAGTTTATATGAGCGATATCATTTGTTATATTTCAATTTGCAATGAGTACATTTTTGTTATAAATATATGATTATTTTAGATATATATATATATATATATATATATATATATTTTTTTAGCTTAAAATAATTATAAAATAATTATAAGTACATAATGTTGTTAAAAAATGGCAATCCTAATTTTATTATGACTATTGTGTTGTCAAAATGATTGATCTTCAATGTGATGTAACAGATAAGTTCAATAAGTTCATTCTACTTGACGATGTTTTTGAAGATTGCTTTGATGACGATTAACTTTATGTTTGAAAGTAATTTTAACCACTTTTTAATAGCAAACATTTTAATCAAAATTAATGAGCAAGATTTTATAAGAAACAACATTTTGTGATATTTGATCATAAGAACTATTTTACCATGAGCTATTTTTCCCTGGCTAAAAAGTGTCTCTATTTTTAAAAGAAACTAAGGATTAAAATTCCCCCTATCGACTGACTGGCATATGCAAATATGAAATGCTATGCGAATAGCGAAATATTATCCTCTTTCATCCTACTAGCGTGTTTTTCACACTGTAACGGGAAACTCACGTTTAATTTTATCTTACTTATTTTGTCATTCCTTTTTTCTGCATTGACGATATAATACTATGGAAAAAAGCTGTATCATCTGCCTCAAAACCTTACATATTTATATATGCTTGTGGAAGCTGGCAGCAATATATCGTGTCATCTTTATTTGCACATAAATGTAAAAACTAACAACTAAAGATCTTTTTTGCCGGCATGAATATTAAGGGTATTATAAATTTTCGAAAATTTTGTGTATATAAATAACGTGATTTGCATTTTAGGCGGAAATCTGCATTACCAGGTCTTGCACTCCGTTTAGCATTTAATTATACACCGAATAGTGACATAAAAGTATCAGAAGTTTTACTTCAGGTATTAAGTATTACATCTCGATAGTAAAAATAGTTTTGGGATTATACGTATATATTTTAAAACACCTTTACATTTTCGCTAAGGAATTTTGTTATTACTTTCCTTATATATATAATGTATGTATCAGGAAAGTATTGTGACGGGGTCGAAAACTCGAATTCGAGTTTTCGACGGGAGAGCACGTTTCAAGCATCCCGGATAACGAATCGAACATTTTTGAGGTGATGTCTGTGTGTGTGTGTGTGTGTGTGTGTGCGCGCGTGTCAGTGAGACTGTGGAGACGATATCTCACGAACGAATGGAGCGATTCGAATGAAATTTGCTACAAAAATCAGAATCCGTGAATACTGGAAGCCAATTGTTTTAAAACACAATCGATTGTTCAGAACCCCCTTAAATTTTCGAGTGAAATTTTGAAAAAATCATCAAAAAATCAAAACCTTTAATAAAGTTACGCAAATAGACATTTGTTATGTAATTTTGTTTTTAGAAAACGATTGACATAAACTTTAGAACGCTAGCATGAATCGTTCTCGAGATATTGCTCATTTTTCAAATAAATTTATCCAAAAATCCCGTAAATTAAAAAAAAATATTAACTATTAAGAAATATGTTCACTTTTCACATGTAATATCATGCGATAAATTTGGTGACATCATTTTCGTGGATCTAACTCGTTCCATTCATGAGAAAAGATACTTTGAGTAATACTTTTGTATTTGAACGCCAATAGTCATTTATCTGCTGTAAGAATAACTTATTTCTCCATTCATAACGCTTGGCGAGATTTTGGTGACGAATTTAGTGGAATGTCGCCAACTAGGCGACATTTTTAAATGTTACCAAATTAACGTAAATCTCGCCAAATGGATTAAAATGGCGCTAAATCAATGAAAATGACGACTAATTGAAGCAAATTCAATATCTTGGAAAGAATATAAGTAATCTACTACAATAATAACATTTTTTTAAACTGTAAAAGTAGTAAAGTCATTGCATTATATAAGGAAAATCATGTGCTGCCCATTTCAGATTTTTTTGCATATAATCAGTTTTACTGTATCTTTATACCGTCTATAGTATCTAAGAATTTTGAAAACATTTCGTAATTATACTTGCCATAATTTATTTTTACATTAATCACATATAATTGAAGAATAACCATATTTACTCTTACTATTTTTGGAGTACAGTTATCAAGCCAATCATGAGTCTGAAATGTTAACACTCGGAAATTTTGGTTTCACAAATATGTTATGGAATATATATTGTTACGACGTATCTTCTAAAATCGTGGATGTGCAGTCAGGATACAAGAATGAGTCCAGATTTCTGGATAACAAATGTGTTTATTTAAAAGTACAGCGTAAACAGGAACTATATACTGCAAAACAAGACTTAAATGCTTCACTAATTTCACAAAATATCCAATACCATTCGCAAAACATTGACGAAAACAATTTCACAAAACATTTGCTAAAATTCTCAAAACATTGAAGAAAGTAATTTCGCAACACAGCAGTTACTATTCTCAGAGCACTGACAAAACTTACAGTTCAATGTAGTTCTTATCTCGTCAACGGCTCTCCGATGGAGTGATAGCCCCTTTTATAGGCTCAACATTGAAACTTCTAGAAATCTCTTTTATCAAGTTGAATAGCCGTTATTTCGAGGTGGTTCTCGAAGATTCTGGAAGTTGCTACATTGGCAATAACCTAAATTGGCATAAATCTGGAAACCCTTCTAGGAAATTGCGCAAGTGTCAACCCTAGATTGACGTCATGGGGAAGGATGCTGGAGTTTTCACACGTGTGTTTTCTTCATTTTGTCTTCGAAACAGACGATGCACTCCAGAAGAAAGACAATATTACACTTTCCCAACATTATGGAGGAATGATTCTAGAGATAAGATTCTAATTTTTTATATTGCACTAAAATCTAATTTGCACTAGTGAAATGCATACGTGAATAACTTACAAATTTCCTAGAACCCCAATGTTTAGTTCTTCGTGTAACGTTGGTATGTATTATATGTCGAACATCACACATACACGTAAAATCCTGATTGATTTAGTTTGTCTGCGGCCTTTAAAACACATTAGTCTAAATATTACTTTCCTTATACACATAATGTATAAGGAAAGTATTGTGACGGGGTCGAAAATTCGAATTCGAGTTTTCGACGGGAGAGCACGTTTCAAGCATCCCTGATCACGAGTTAAACATTTTTAAAGTGATGTCTGTGTGTGTGTGTGTGTGTGTGAAAGTATGTGTGTGTGTCAGTGAACCTGTGGAGACGATAACTGACGAACGAATGGACCGATTCGAACGAAATTTGGTACAAAAATCACAATCCGTAAACACTGGAAGCCTATTGTTTTTATACGCAATCGAATGTTCAGAATCCCTCTAAATTTTTGAGAGAAATTTTGAAAAAATCGTCAAAAAATCAAAACCGCTAATAAAGATACGCAAATGGACATTTCTTATGTAATTTTTCATTAGAAAACGATTGACATCAATTTTAGAACGCTAACATGAACCGTTCTCGAGATATTGCACATTTTTAAAAATAGTTATCAAAAAGTCATAAAATAAAAATAAAAATATTTCCTATTGAGAAGCATGTTCACTTTTCAGGTGTAACACCATGAGATAAATTGGGTGACATCATTCTCGTGGATCTAGCACGTTCCATTCATGAAAAAAGATACTTTGAGTAATACTTTTGTATTTGAACGCCAATAGTTATTTATCTGCTGTAAGAATAACGTATTTTATCGTCCATAACGCTTGGCAAAATTTTGGCGAAATGTCGCCAACTTGGCGACTTCTTTAATTATTGCCAAATTAACAAAAATCTCGCCAAATGGATAAAAATGAACGCTAAATCAAACAAAATGACAACAAATTGAAGAAAATTCAATATATTGGAAAGAATATAAGTATCTACTATAAGAATAACATATTTTTAACTGTAAAAGTAGTAACTTCATTACATTATATAAGGAAAGTCATGTGTTGCCCACATCAGATTTTTTTAATATTTTCAGTCAGTTTTCAATACTACTCTTTAACTGGAGTGTGATTTTGCTTCAACGTGGATACAATAACTCGTATGCGTTTGGTTTTTATAGAATGCAATGTTTTGTTAAGCCTGAATGTAATACTATCATCTAATTCGAGTTGAAATTTTTTCAGTTCGCTTAAAATACTATTCTTTAACTCGGCTGGGAATTTGTCATATGAATAACATCATATGTTTGGAATTTTTGTCGTAGAAAAAGGTCAAAATGTTTTGATGAAAAACACTTTGGACATTTATGCCTCATAACACTATAGCTAGATATGATGTAAATATTTTTTTTCTTTTCTTGGAAATATAGTCCAGATTATGAATGCATAAATATATATTCAATACTTATTATCTCAATCTTACATTTTTAACACTTTACAACAAAGTTGAAAAGTGTTTATGACTTTGTTCATTCTGTCTGTCTGTCTGTCTGTCTGTCTGTCTGTCTGTCCGTTAGCACGATAACTGCCGTAAAAATGACTTAATCAAAATGAAATTTTAGTATGTTGTTCAGACGGTCTGTAGGACCTATGGGAATATAAATGAATATTATCACCCAATTAGTTTTGGATTGAACCCGGGTTGAAAAAATGGAATACATTGAGCCCTATGGAACCTAATTTTTCAAGCATTTTTTAAGCGGATTTAAAATTCACAAATTTCTTCGAAAATTTTAGGCAATATTCAAATTGTTCCATAAAATATATAAAAAAAAATTCAGCGAAATACATTCAGTTGTTTTTTAAATAAAAATTAAAATAATAATAACACCTCTTATATGAAGCGATCACGTGTCCATGATATGAAACGATCACATGACCCACTTCAAAATGATATATGGCATCCATCTTGTGTCAAAATCGTGATTTTTAAAGTTCTTTTTAATTCATATTGAGTGTTGTATCCGTCCTAAAACTACTTTATTTTTGCCTAAATTCTGTGCATCTACATAGTGAAACAACGCAATGACAATATATTTAAGTTTAAATGCTCTTCCAAATTTCATTATTTCTACTATTAAGCCTATTTTTCACCTATGTAAAATGTAAACAGCAAAATGTGTAGAATGAGTTGTATTAGAATCGCTGTAATTCTTTAACACAAAATCATTTAGTCCATGGAGTCTGCTTAGCTGATATGAATGAAATATTCATTGATATTAGAAAGAGAAGGACGATATTTTTCGATGAAGTTTTACGCATTGAGTTTACTTACTTGTAGCTCAATGGTCTTAATTTTTAAATAAAATAAATTATTATAGTATTGTGATGAATGACATGAATGGGGGAATTATTTATGAATGAAATGTTGCTTTTATAGAGAGAGCCAGGCGTGTTATTTTTTTATGACGTCATTTGAATGAATTTCAGTTGTTTTTGATGATGTTTTCAAATATAATAAATTATCGTAGTATTATGATAATTCTGAAATTATTACCGAGGAATGTATCACATTTTAGAGATGTTTAAACCAGGCAATTTATACTTTGATGCCGTCATTTGAATGAAGTTAAATTTTTTCGATGAAGGTTTAAGGTGTCAAATATAATAAATTAATGTAGTATTGTGATAAGTTTTAAAATATTACCGAGGAATGTATTGCATTTTAGACATGTTTAAATAAAATTGCATTGAAGTTGGAAAGTGTTTCATAATCAATGCTTTAAGCATGATTGATCTTTCTTGTTGAAGTTTGCAATTGTTATATTTCAAAAACTAAAAGTTCTAGCTACTAACAAAAAGTAAGAAACCGTAGCGCTTTGAAAGTCCTACAAGTATACATAATTGGATTATGGATCAAACTCTTTTTTTTTAAAAGTCTTAAAAAAACTATATGTCCTAACGAGTTATGTTTTGTCATTTTTCTCGAAATATCTTCGAAATTATAAATTACGGGCTTTGTTAACGAAAAATATAAAACAAGATAGAATTTTTGAAATAGTAAATTACAAAAATATGTATACGGCAATTTAGTTTTGAATCCTATCTTTTTTATATCCCCTTATAGTTTTAAAATAATCGTCTTGTCATGTTGAAGACGATTCGAAATTTTCCGTTTCTCCTTATATATATAATGTATAAGGAAAGTATTGTGACGGGGTCGAAAATTCCAATCCGAGTTTTTAATGGGAGAGCACGTTTCAAGCATCCCTGATCACGAATCGAACATTTTTGAAGAGATGCCTGTGTGTATATGTGTGTGTGTGTGTCAGTGAGTCTGTGGAGACGATAACTGACGGACGAATGGACAGAATCGAACGAAATTTGGTACAGAATCCCAATCCGTTAGCACTGGAAGCCTATTGTTTTTATACGCAATCGAATGTTCAGAAGCCCCCTAAATGTTCGAGTGAAATTTTGAAAAAATCGTCAAAAAATCAAAACCGAAATTTTGAAGTGAAATTCTGAAGTGAAATTTTGAAAAAATCGTAAAAAAATCAAAACCGCTAACAAGGTTACGCAAATAGGCATTTCTTATGTAATTTTTCATTAAAAAACAATTGACATAAATTTTAGAACACTAACATGAACCGATCTCGAGATATTGCACATTTTTCAAAAAAAGTATCAAAAAGTTATATAAAATAAAAAAAAAAATTCCTATTGAGAAACATATTCACTTTTCATATGTAATACTATGCGATAAATTGGGTGACATCATTCTCGTGGACCTAGCTCGTTCCATTCATGAAGAAAGATACTCTGAGTAATACTTTTGTATTTGAACGCCAATTATCACTTATCTTCTGTAAGAATAACTTATTTCTCCGTCCATAACGCTTGGCAAGATTTTGGCGACAAATTTGGTGAAATGTCGCCAACTTGGCAACTTTTTTAATTGTTGCCAAATTAACAAAAATCTCGCCAAATTGATAAAAAAATGACGCTAAATCAATGAAAATGACGACTAATTGAAGAAAATTCAATATCTGGGAAAGAATAGAAGGATCTACTATAAGAATAACATTTTTTTAACTGGAAAAGTAGTAAATTCATTGCATTATATAAGGGAAGTCATGTGTAGCCCACATCAGATTTTTTAAGTTTGTAATAATTTTGTCTCTAAATTTTGGATCAAGATCTTAGCTTTCGAAGTCTAGTGGTTGCAATTTCGGTATTTTATTATTTTAACCTGGGTTTTCCAACGGGTGGGAGAGCTGCAATATTTCAAATATCACGAGTGTTGAAACTCATTGTGTTTACTAGCTCTTTTGTGAATCATTGCTGCACGTATACGATATATTTTGTTTTGTTTTAAAAAGTTCAGGAATTAATTCTAATGAGGTATAATGATTGATGATGTTTGAACAGAACAGGTGGAGATACACTTATTCAAGTACGCATTCAAATAATATTTATGTACCGGCAGGCAAATTTATAGATTAGCTTCAATCTTAAATATCGTCAGATATATTGTATAAGTTTAATTTGCATACAGTTAAGCAAGTTAGTAAAATAATTTAACAATTTGACGAGAAGTTCATGTCGGAGTATTCAGGTGAAATCGGGTTGAAGTTAGATAGCGATAAATAGTTAGCTAGTAGCTTGTAGTTCTATGAAAGCCAGTAAGCGGAGCAAATTTGTCTAAAAAATCAGATAAACCTTTAATGGAGTTTTATTTTACAAAATAGTCTTCACTCAAAACCATTTCGTCGTCAACGAACTAGACCCATCGCCGATTTTTTCATCCAGTTAAGAATACTATTATTTTACATGCATACTATCTAATGTAAGAAGACCAAAAAATCTGTAATTGTATTTTGAAACCAAATAAGTTATTACAGACGAAATTGTATATTCGATTCGAACAATATTTAAATCCGTACACAATCTCAAACATCCATGACCCGTCCTCTTCGACTGTGCAGTAAATAATGAAGCATCTGTTGGATATGTTAATGACACTGCAATGACTGTAGGCAGTTAATAACTGGAGATTCATATCTGTTTCAAAGAGTATAACTGTAACATGAATGCACTAATATATCTGACCTTGTTGGCATTGTCATCCCTAAGCAGGATCAAACAACTACTGAATGTGACACTACCGAATATCATATTAGCGTATTTGATTGAGTGGGCATGCCGTCTCACTCTATATAACATCCTGTTCCTCGCGAAAGCAATACGACATGGATTTGAAGATTTGTAAGTAGTAAGGGTAAAGTGCAGAGTATTGAAAAGCTAACTTGTGCCAATAATTCACTGTCCAGAAGTTTGGAATTTTTTTTTATTAGTAACCGCAGAACTAGTGGGTAATTTTTAGTTTAATTACAATATTAAAAAATCTGATGAGGGCAGCACATGACTTTCCTTATAAAATGCAATGAATTTACTACTTCTACAGTAAAAACAATAGATTATTTTTATAGTTGTTATTTATATTTTTTCCCAAGATATTGATTTTCATCAATGAGTCGTAATTTTCCATGTCATCATCATCAATGAGTCATCATTGATTTAGCGTCATTTTTATCCATTTGGCGAGTTTTTCGTTAATTCAGCAATATTTAAAAAGTCGCCAAGTTGGCGACATTCCACCAAATTCGTCGCCAAAATCTCGCCAAGCGTTATGGACGAAGAAATAAGTTATTCTGACAACAGATAAATGACTATTTAGCGTTGAAATACAAAAGTATTACTCAAAGTATCGTTTTTCATGAATGGAACGAGCTAGTTCCACGATAATGATGTCACCCAATTTATCTCATGGGATTACATATGAAAAGTGAACATGTTTCTCAATAGGAAATATTTGTTTTTATATGACTTTTTGATAATTTTTTTAAAAAATGTGCAATATCTTGAGAACGGTTCATGTTAGCGTTCTAAAATTCATGTCAATCGTTTTCTAATGAAATATTACATCAGAAATGTCCATTTGCATAACTTTATTAGCAGTTTTGATTTTTTGAGGATTTTTTCAAAATTTCATTCGAAAATTTAGGGGGGGGGTTCTGAACATTCGATTGCGTATAAAAACAATAGGCTTCCAGTGTTTACGGATTGTGATTTTTGTACCGAATTCCGTTCGAATCGGTCCATTCGTTCGTCAGTTTTCGTTTCCACAGTCTCACAGACAGACACACACACACACACACACACACACACACTCAATCACAGACATTACTTCAAAAATGTTTGATTCGTGATCAGAAATACATGAAACGTGTTCTCCCGTCGAATACTCGATTTCGAATTTTCGACCCAGTCACAATACTTTCCTTATACATTATATATATAAGGAAAGTAACAACATGTCCGGAGCATGAGTGCCCGCTCAACTTTTGTATATGTTCATATTCCATATTTTGCACATTCTTTTGTATCATAATTAGTATGAGATTGAAAAAAGTAGATTGCAGTATGTAAAATATCTCTATCGAGGTACTGTATTGTTGTAGAGATTCCATATACAATTCTCTGATAAGTATTACATGCAGAAGAAAATACTTGAAACTTATTGTTGCATTTCTTTTATCAATATTGCTTTTTCCTTTATCAATGTTTTGCATGCTTTTAGTGAGCATTCTTTAGAGGGATAATACATGGATTATGCGTAATAGTAGATTAATTACACTAGTTACATAAATAGACAAAACTAATTACGGTATACATATGATTACAGTTGTGATACATCTTCATACCAATAATGCTCATATAACTGCAGCACAACATGCACGGTTGCAATAATTAGAGCTTATTATTGGCGATAATTATAGCTTTAATAGCCATAGTTACAGAATGTGTTTAATATGTAAAATTGACATGTAGGAAATAACATAATATTATATAATAGGAGTTTACATAGAACAAAACTGGTTAGGACCTTTCTTTGAAAGTTGATCATTTAAAAAAAACGATTCTGTTTAATGTTTAAAGATTGGATAAATCAAGCCGTATGATTTTCGTTTAATGTTGAATTTTTATGCGTATTTTTGAATTTACGTTTTCTCCTTACCAACGTCCAACATTTTAAAAGCCGCTTTGATTGTTGATATTTCTGTACGGCTTATCACTGTTGAAATAATAATTTAAAAGTTTGCAAGATAGTACAGTCCTCTAAAACTTACTATCACAAGTCTCGTTTCTGAAATAGCCTTTAATAAAAAATGGCTTTTGTATGCATGCATATATGCTGTATATGTCAATAACCAAATGACAGTAGACAGAAAAATTTAGTATGATAGCTCTGTATGAATGTATATACACTACATGGCTAAAAGTATCCGGAACCCCCCACCCCACCGCCAAAGAAGTGAATGTGGCTGTGTACGTCATAGAAAGTGATAAAATGAGAACCGCAACCTCGGAAGGTCATAAACGTGTTTTAAAAAGACAATAAATAAGTTGGCAGAGCTGAGTGAGTTTGTACGTGGTATGATAATTGGATGCTATCATTGCAACAAATCGATTCGTGACATTTAGGCATTGATGCAGGTGCCTCAATCAACTTTAAGTGATACCATTGTAAAATGGACACGTATAGGATCTACAACAGCAGGAAAACTCTAAGTGGCAGAGTGCAGACACTCACAGCTCGCAACCGTCAAACCCTGAAGAGGGCGGTGCTGAAGAATAGAAATGCCTCTGACAACGGTCACTGGTGAGTTCCAAAATGCGTCTGGCGTCTGTAGCACCAGGACTGTTCATCGGAAGCTGACAAAAATAGTTTCCATGGTCGTGCAACCGTTCACAAGCCCATCAGCCGGTCAATGCGAAATGTCAGCTACAGCGGTGCGAAGCTCTTTGCCAATGGACTATGGAGCAGTGGAAACAAGTACTTTGAATTGATGCACTGCACTGTCTAGCAGTCCAACAGATACGGCGTCTGTCTTTGGTGTATGTTAGACGAACGCTCCCTGCCCGAGTACATCGTGCTAATTCTAAAATTTGATGGAGGGGGGCTTCATGATTTGGGACTGTTTTTCGCGGTTCCACCTGCGCTCCTTAGTTCCTGTGGCGGAAAATATTAACGCTTCGATATATATTAACATTCTTGACAACTCTGCACTTCCACATCTCTGGCAACAGTTCTGGGGAGGACTATTTCTGTATCAACAGGATAACTTTTCTGTCCACACAGCGAAGGCTGTGCGGACGTAGTTTTCAGAGATGGATGTTGAAAAATTAGACTGGCCTTTACAGAGTCCCGATCTGAATCGCATTGAACACCTCTGGGAGGAATTGGAACGCAAAATACGCGCCAGACCAAATCGCCCATCTTCCATGGCTGGATTTAATGCAGCTCTAATCGGCGAATGAAGGTAATCCCTGCTGAAATATCTCAAACTGGTGGAAAGTCTCACCAGAAGTGCGCAAGCTATGAATGATGCAAAAGGTCGTCTAACGTTCAATTAATATGTGCAACATGATTCCACATCTGATACCACAACGATAGGCGTCCGGATACTTTTGACCATATAGTGTATAGGGTGTATATATCAATAACCAGATAGCAGTAGACAAAATATTTTAATATGGTGGCTCTATATAAATGTATATATGACGTTTATGTCAATAATCAGATAGCAGAAAACTGTTATTATAAGAAATCTGTATGAATGAGTTTATGGTGCATATGTCAGTAACTAGATGGCAGTATTCAGGGAAATTTTAGTATGAGATTTCTATCTAAATGTATATATGGTGTATATGTCAAAAACCAGATTACAGTAGCCAGAAAAAGTTTAGTACGAGACCGAGTTGCACAATTTATTTTGGGTAGATTTTTTGTTTTGTGAATAATATTTTAAATTGAAGATGGGTTTGGTGGTCGTTCGTATTTTTTGTCGTAAAGTTGCCATTTATGTATCGCCAAAAATGGTGTATTGTAGCCAATTCCGATCCACAGAATGTTCGTAATATGACGACAAAGTCAACGAGCACAATCCTTATAATACCCGCCGGTATTATATCTATATAAGCAAGATAGATCAATCATGCATAAAGCATTGATTATGAAACACTTTCCAACTGCAATGGAATTTTATTTAAACATCTCTAAAATCCGATAGATTCAGCGATAATATTTTTAAAATTATTGCAATACTACAATAATTTATTATATTTGAGAACTTAAAATTTCATCGATAAAACTGAATTTTATTCAAATGACGTCATCGAAATATCAATTGCCTGGTTCTCTATATAAAAACAGTAAATATTTCATTTATAACTTTTATTCCATTCGTTTCATTCATCACAATACTACAATAATTTATTTTACTTAAAAATTTAAAACCATGGAGGTAAAAGTAATTTAAATCTATGCTTAAAACTTCATCGAAAACGTCTGCTACAAAATCTTCTGCTTCTCTATGTAAAATCAATGAATGTTTCATTCATATCAGCTATATTGTTGACTCCAGAGCTAAATAATTTTGCGTCAAAGACATTCAGCAATTCTTATACAACTCATCTTTCAGCTGGATATGTTTACATTCTCCATTAGTGAAAATTAGGCTTCGCTGTAAAAATAATCAAAGTTTGATGATCCTTTAAACTCAAATACATTGTAATTGAATTGCTTAAGAATATAGATGCACAGACATTAAGCAAAATTAAAGCGGTTTTAGGACGGATACAACACTAAATATGGATGCCACATTTTATTTTCACATGATCTCTTCATATAATATGGGTGTATATGGGTCACATGATCTCTTCATATAATATGGGTGTAAATATTATTTTAATTTTTATTTCAAAAACTACTGAATATATTTTGCTGAATTTTTTTTTCATATTTTTATGGGATAATTTAAATATTTCCTAAAACTTTCAAAACAATTTATGAATTTTAAATTAGCTTAGAAAATGTTTGAAAATTAGGTCCCATAGGATTCAATGTATTTCCTTTTTTCAACCCGAGTTCAATCCAAAACTAATTAGGTGATATTATTTATTTATATTCCTATATGTCCCACAGACCGTCTAAACAACATACTAAAATTTCATTTTGATAAAGTCATTTTTACGACAGGTATCATGCGAACGGATAGACAGACATACAGAATGAACAAAGTCATAAACATTTTACAAAAGTAAAAACAACCAAATTTGGATATCAAAGGTCTTTAATTAAAATCGCCAATCACGAAATACAAAAATTAATTGAAAATCTATCGTATATTGATTTGTGTGTTTGTCTCATCATCACAGAACGGCTTCACTAAATTACATAAAATGTTTTATATAGCCGTAAAATAACTCCACTTAAAATTTAGTCTGTGTTTCGAGTTTCTATTGCCAGAGGTTGTCGAGGCATTAATGGAAAACGGACCTCCTATAGAGATAACATTATGTAATGGATAATTTTGCCACAAGTTTATTTGTAAAAAAATGATATGTTGCTAAGCAATGCAATTAAACATAAGTTTATACAACAGAAAGAAATGTGTTTATACAGCAGAGAAAAATAAATTTATACAACAGAGAGAAATAAGTTTATACAGCAGACAGTAGAATTATATATTGCTAAGCAACGGAATTAAACCCAATCTGTTTATACAGCAGACGCTTTTTATTAAATATTTTCCAATTTGATTAATAAAGAAATTTATATAGCAATAAATTTTATCGGAATTGCATTTTTGGCTGGATAATGTCACTCATGCGGAAAGGTTAATGGAATTATTGATATTTTCAATTTTACAGTCATCTGTTTTATTTTGGCAAATATTTTTCAAATTCTTATATTCAGTTTAGCCAATTGTTGAAACAGAATAAAAACAGTACGGGTAAATACCACATTTAGCACTTTCATTTTGGCATATGCAGATCCAATTTCTTAGCGCTTTCAATTTGACTTATGTTGATAAAATTAAATATTTTTTTGTGAAATTGTTTACAATCGGTACCAAGATGTTTTATTTTTCAGATCTGCCTGTGAAGATAATTTTGTATAACGAGGACACATATTCATAGACTTTTAGGAGAAGTAAATTAAATATTTTAATAGAATGTTTTGAATAACAATGCCATGTAGAATACTACAGAACATTGCACATAATTATGAATTTTAAGTCTATTTTTAATATATATTCTGGACGAAGAACGGGTTTACTGCTAGTCTCATAATAAAAATAAAATTCCTATTGAAAATGAATATGAACTTTTTTTAACTTAAATTACTGAAAGTAAACAAAATATTTAAATTGCCAAAATTACAGGGAAAATGATTTCATTATTTTAATATACAGGTTAGTCATAAATTAACTTCCCCTATTTGCGAGCGCCTAGAAAGCGTAACGATGTTAGCTATTGCTACAGAACAGATTCGATTTTATATTTTTTTTCATATCATCAGAACAGTAAAGTGATCATTCGCTACCAAATGATATGGATGGATCTAAATTTTGCCGCTAGGGGGCGCTAACTTCTAAATTTAGCTCCCCCTAGCGACAAAATTTAGAAGTTAGCACTTTTATCTTAGAACTATGAGAGAAAAATAACGTCCATTAAAAAGTTATAGAGCCTCATCAAACTAGTAAGAAATGTCATTTCATTTATCATTAGAAAAGCGCTATCTACATAATGTGCAGTTTAGCGTAATATTTAATCAATATGCCCATCGTCAGCCTCAATACATGTTTATATGACGAAAAGTATAAAATATGCAATAGTATAATGACATACAATGTAACAAATATGCAATTCAATATAATAAATATGCAATGTAATAATACTTAATGTAGTGAATATGTAATGAAATGTAATAAAAGCAATGTAATAAAGATGCAGTAAAATATAGTTTATATGTAGGAAAGTTTTTTGTAATATTTCATGTTGCAGGTTCGCCTGTATTACAGGTAAATGCGAAGCAGTGAGAAATTGTAAGGCATACCACAGCACTACGTATGAATTCTCTGTATAGCAGTACAACCTCGCAATAACAATCATGTGAATAGTTTTTCTTGACCTTTTTCAGAAAAATGCCTTTCTTCACTAATTTTACAATCATCTACAAATTTCAAATTGACTTTTCTTCTACATCTGTCATACTTTCGGAGATAAGAGTGTTAACTTTCAAATTTGCCGTAGTGTAACTGCCGTCAGTATCATCTGGTAGTATTTAGTTTCTTTATTATACCGATACCTCAGTTCCATAGCTTTAGCTAGCTTACCGCTGCGATCTCTGGGGGTTTGTAAACAGAGGAAGTTATTTTATGACCACTCTTTATTTCATTTCGCATGTTTATCACTTTGTGTCTATTATTTTTATATTTTATTTTGTCCCTGTTTTGTGGCAATCATATAGTGTTACAGTGGGATAACAATAAGCTTGCCGAAATGGCAAACCTTTTAAAAGGACGCCATAATACTCAAGTATAATACGTTATCTTAGAACACATAAATGACTAAATGATTTATGTTCGTTAAAAGCTATGGAATTCATAAATAATGCAATGTAAAGATATCTCAATTCAATTTTTACAGAAATAAATACTAGAACTACTTTATGCAAACCGTAGAACCTACAAAAACTATTAAAGCCATAATTCCGTTACGTAAAACACAATATGAATTTCAAATTCAATGAAATTTTTAATTGCATTGGTATATCAGCAAATTTATTATTTTAAACGTAATTTCTACACTTTCGTTAATTTTACTTCTTTCAGAAAGTTATTCAAATTAAAGTCAATATTGAAACACAAATATCCGTGTATTGCCCCCCATAAAAAGTTATTTTTGCATAATATACAGACAATGTAAAATTCATAGGATTTTAGATGACATCAAAGGGATTATTATACAATAAATTATTCCCCCAACGTTAGAACGTAAGGTGCCAGATTTATTCGTTCTAGTTTATCCTTATTCTGTGAAATACGTTCCTGTTAAATTAAAATTACAGGGAAATCTTCTTCGAAAGGAGCGCAAATTTTCTCATTATTCTGTTTTATACCGCGTGGAAAAATATATCCTGATGCTAGCAGTTATGAAACTATAGTGTATTTATTGCAAGATAAATGAGGTGCTGACGCACATTTAGTGGACATTATACATCTTGATTTATTTTGTGAATGCTTTTAGTGACTTTCTGGTGAAAAGTTGCTGGTAGATTTTACCATTTGCCTTCAGAAGATGAAATATAAAAGTTGACCTGCTCTTCTGATTCCAATTGGCGTTTGAGACTTTATTAAAGACCATTTGTTAAATAAAGATCAGGAATTTTAGCTAGCAAATCCAATTTCTGAATAATCAAGCATCAATATTGTAACGATAATAGATAATTTTAACAATTATAGCATCACATTTCTGGAGCAATACAATGCCAACAATTTCATGGGACATTTTATCATTTAGTCTTCGAGTTTATTGATGTTTTAAGCACTGACTAAGGGCATCCAACATATTTAAAATGCCTGTATGCAGCGTTGTACATTATTCTAGGTATTAATAAGTTGTTAAATGCTTTCTTACGCTTCACATAATGTATTTACACTTATTGAACACTAGTTTGCATTTAAATCATACAGATTGCAGAAACATTTATCTCGTTCTAGTGTTTAACATAAGGTATTACTACATAATAATTAATGGTGATACGTGAATTCTGTCTTAGGTTTGTATCTACAACTGTCACACATATACACAGATCGCTATACTTTTGGAAAACTCAAATATGTGATCACGAGCTCTTACATCTTGCTATTCCGTAAACATTTTATTTTCCCAGCAATGCATGGTAATGCATATGGAAAGTATTGGAATCATGCCGAAAATCACAAGTCGAGTTTTCGACGGAGCTACACGTTTCGAGACCTCTTGTATACGAAAACACTATTTTTAGCGTGACATCTGTGTGTCTGTCTGTGCAGATCTTGTATACACTCTAACTAAAAAAGTAATTGACCGAATTTCATAAAATTTGGTAGGTAAGTCAATTGTGAGCGAATCTGATCCTGATTAGTTTTGGGTACAATTCGGGATAAAAGAACCAGCCTTGTTTTGCAAAATGTCCCGCAAAATACTGTATCCACTCGAGCTGAAAAATTAATGGACCGAATTTGACAAAATGCGGTAGATAAGTCATATGTAGGACACCCTGGTACTGATTAAAGTTTGGTGCGATTCGAAAAACAACAACCTGCGTTTTTTTTTTTTTTTTTTTTTATTTTTTCAAAATATCTCGTTAAAATCGTAAAAATCTAAAATAAAAACTACGTATGCACAAATATATCCATTAAATGCCTCTCTTATACGTAATTTTAACGTAGAAAAGAATAAGACCAACCTCATTACACTAGGACTAGCCGTTCTCGAGATATTTTGAGTTTTTCGTATTTTCTCTAAGCCACCTTAGAAAATAAGTCCAGTTTCCAAATGAGAAGGAAAATTGAATTAAAAGTGAATTAAATTCAATTAAAATAAACAAAATTTTAAATTCAATTAAATTTTAACGTAGAAAAGAATAAGACCAACCTCATTACACTAGGACTAGCCGTTCTCGAGATATTTTGAGTTTTTCGTATTTTCTCTACGCCACCTTAGAAAATAAGTCCAGTTACCAAATGAGAAGGAAAATTGAATTAAAAGTGAATTAAATTTAATTAAAATAAACATAAAGTGGATATAAGTCTGCAGGGAAAGTCACGTGCTGCCCACATCAGATTTTTTATTTTGAAAAAAAAAAATAAAACAGCTCCTTCCGTACATAGGATGAAAACGAAAAATGTTTAAAAATATTTGTGAAATGTTGCGCTATATTTTTATCTTTACTGCGAATACATTTTTGGAAATTCCGTGCTAAAGCACGTTAAAAAGCACTCAAATTTTATTCACCAATGCTCATCCCTGCACTTGTAGTGATTCCTAACGATTTTTATACGATTCCTTGTTTCCGATATATTGGAATCCAATGCAATTCCTAAATCATCATTTCATAAATGGACGCTTACATTTGAATTGGGATTTCAACACAATGAATGTGTGTCTGATTAAATTTGTTTTTCTACATGAGATTCAAGAAAAAAGAATTAATCCCATGTAAATAAATATTCACTTTGAAATTTGCCTTTTACATTCTTAACTGCTTAATACCCTTATGGTATATTTAAATTATTTAAGCCAACTGTGCAAATTCCATAAATGACTCGCTACTATATTTCTATCAAGAAAACTAAAAATACCTCTACATACAATTAAACATATCCTTATACATGAATAAAACAATTTCATACATTCAGGGGAATTATCAACTTTTTAAATGAATATGAATACATACATGAGAATAGTGGATTTGTTTAATAGGCATTTTCCTGCGACGCAATACAGCTGGCATGGAAATTGTTTCATTCATTTAAAGCGTTACCCTTGAGACTCTAATTAACTTAATGAACCAATTGCATACATTTCATCCAATTCCTAAGACGAGTATTCTAAATTATATTATTCAAAACAGAATAATTCATGCCCAAATGTACGCAAACGCAAAAAAGGATCCCACTGTAATATAATATATTTTACGTGCATGTCTTTGAAATTTAAAATGGATGTGTTCCTTTATTTAACTGTATATATATATATATATATATATATATATATATATATATATATATATATATATATATATATATATATATATATATATATATATATATATATATATATATATATATATATATATATATATATATATATATATATATATATATATATATATATATATATATATATATATATATATATATATATATATATATATATATATATATATATATATATATATATATATATATATATATATATATATATATATATATATATATATATATATATATATATATATATATATATATATATATATATATATATATATATATATATATATATATATATATATATATATATATATATATAAATTCCCAAAAAGGACAAGTAACGGTTTTATACGAGTCATGAAGTTAATAGGATAGGGAGTATCGGCTACCGGGAGCGTTTGCCATGGCGTAAAAAAGCTTTAACTGGAGTGTTGGGGTCGCAACTCCCCCCGGCCGTTACTCCTGTCAATATTCTAGAAATTTACGAGTACATTGTTACTTGTCTTTTTTGGGAATTTATATAGGTATACACATGTAAAATTGCAGCATAGCGCTTTACAAGTTGTATTATAAATTATTTTTTGCTTTTAGCTTTTTAATCAATTCACCAAAAATTGACATAGAAAATGCAAATCTATGAAGCTTTGTCCGTAGAATGATGCAAATTGCGAGATAAACGCAGTTGACAATTGTATGCAAATAATCTGAAATGCAATTTGGTCACGTGATTAGACGCCGAAGTTCCTTTCAGCATTTGGCCGATCGTGCAAGGGGATTAATTTTAGGCATACATAGGACTGTATGGTCATAGAGGCGTATCAAAAACTATCCACATGCTCATTGCATCTGTTCTTCGAAGGGTTGGTACTTGTATCGTCGCAAGAGGTGGTCCTACTGCCTATTGATCACCCTGTATTGCATTATCCTTCTGGAATTAACATCACTATATGCCATCTCTGTCTGTGTGTCCTTTAACATACACACATATATATATATATATATATATATATATATATCTTATCGGCATTATGGCTTTGAATTTGCTTCTATGGGGATGTTAATATTACTTGAATTGTATTTTTTTATTTTTACATAATTCTTATTATTACATTTCATATATATATATATACAATTAAGTACATATATGGTTGAATTCCAGAGATGTAGCTGAAATGTCTATTTAAGAAAAAAATGTCTTTTAATTTTTATTTATTTATTTATTTATTTTAATTTTGAGATTGTATTAATATAACGCACCTAGAATAACATTATTGGAAATGTTGTTGTTTCAACAGCGTAATATTACCCAGTTCAAAGATACATTGATAAAATATTTAAGGATATTATTTCGTTGTAATTGTTTCTTTTTAATGCCACTTCAAACTTATTAGAGAACAGTTTTTTTCCCCTAAATTATTACATTCATGCTGAAAAATGCAGTAGAAATAGTTGAGTGAAATATTAGTTACTGGAATACCACTGATTTATAATAGAATTCCAAATTATTGTACTGTTACTTCTTCAAATACATTTTCCGGGAACTGAACTTTTAACTGAATTTTTCTATATGTCGAACGCTTGGCGTGCGCTAAGCATACATTTGATTCACTGCGTGGACGTAATAAGCAATAAAGAAGCCATTGGAATACATGCAAATAAGAGATGCTAAATTTGCTTAAAATCAACAGAACTTTCTGTTAAATGAAAATACTTGCAAAAACAAAAAACAACGAGGTACCTTTATAAAGTAAAATTAAAGAATTAAATACTGTCTCGCAAAATGTTCATACGGTCGGAGAAATTTTCGAGCGCTATACTTATAATGGTGAAATAAAATCATGTTTATAAAACCAAAGTGAAATCTCTAAAATTCGAAAAATTGGATTCTTGATATTTTCACTTCAACTGCCATCTTGTTAAACTAAAAAGACGGAATGCACCTCGTATGTAATGGGACCTATCAGAGGGATATTTTAATTGTCTTTATCCGTTTCTGCTGGAGGAATCATACTGTGCTGTACTCGCCCGTGTGTCGTCTGTATGATTTACCATTTCAATTAATATTTTGAATGTATGATGACTGTAATAAAATATCAGAAAAATAAATTCATACTTGATGAATTGTAATATAAAATTATTTATATATAATAATACTAAATTAAATTATATACTTAATAATTATTTTTCTTAACTGTACAGTCGTATATAAATAAGAATATATTAATCATACGATTTTTAAAAGTTCTCATCCAATTGATGATATTTTATTTAAGTAAATACATGCACCTGTCAAAATTGCGTAAAACTCATAATAATAAAGCATGTGCTCTTCAGTGTCATCTAATGAGATTATGCCAGTCTGTTATATGCGTTTAAAGGAAAAACGTGTAATTTCTTATTTTATTTTAAAGAAAAATACTATTGTAATTCTATATTCAATTAAACAGCTCATTTTCATTCTCTTCACATCTCATCCCATATTCACGTGCAGAAATTTTACTTCTGCAAGCGACTTGAACAAGCAAACAACTTGAATGTATAGACACACCAAATAAATTTCAGGAGCGCATAACAAGAAGTTATCTGTGATGGATCACGACAAAATTATTCAATGTTTTATTCATTTAAAGCTACCCTTGAGATTTTTATAATTTAATGAACCTATTACACATATTTATTACAATTCATAAGAGACCTATATATTATTGTAATTTATAAAAATGGTGTTACGTAGTGCGTTTGTTAAATTTGCATACCAAACGGACAAGTGAAAAACAAGCAGGGCGTTTTAAAAATTGCAGATTCTAATTATTGGTCATTACGGTTCAACTTGAATTATTCTTTTTCTTAAAAAATATTTTCTGGGTTGTCTTTAGTTCACATGTTTAAATTTATCGCTTCATCATTATTGGGATTAGAATTGTAATGCGTTCTTATTCACAACGCTTATCAATTCATTGCATGAAAATATCTTAAGACAAAGTTTTCAATTTGTGCGAAAAACATTTTGTTATTTGCAATTGGAGCAGAGTTGCCAAAACTTGGATTAACCATATGATTAGAAACATAGTAAAAAATCTGACGTGGGCAGCACATGACTTTCCTTATATAATGCAATGAATTTACTACATTTATAGTAAAAAAAATAGATTATATATATAGTAGATATTTATATTCTTTCCAAGATATTGAATTTTCGTCATTGAGTCGTCATTTTCATTGATTTGGCGTTATTTTTATCCATTTGGCGAGTTCTTTGTTAAATTAGTAACATTTAAAAAAGTCGCCAAGTTGGCGACATTCCACCAAATTCGTCGCCAAAATCTTTTCCAAATCATCAAATCCAAATTCCATCAATCCAAATTCGTCGCCAAAGCGTTATGGATGGAGAAATAAGTTATTCTTACAGCAGATAAATGACTATTGGCATGCAAATACAAAAGTATTACACAAAGTATCTTTTTCATGAAAGGAGCGAGCTAGACCCACGAAAATGATGTCACTAAATTTATCGCATGGCATTACATATGAATAGTGAACATATTTCTCAATAGGACATATTTTTTTTATTTTATATGATTTTTTGATAATTTTTTGAAAAATGTGCAGTATCTCGAGAAAGGTTCATGTTAGCGTTTTAAAATTTATGTTAATCGTTTTTTAATCAAAAATTACATAGGAAATGTACATTTTCGTAACTTTATTAGAGGTTTTGATTTTTTGACGATTTTTTCAAAATTTCACTCGAAAATTTAAGTGAGTTCTAGGTGAGGCATAAGACCATTACTCTAACATGAACCGTTCTCGATGTATTTAATTTTGAGCAGCTGACGATGTTTTCTACAGTTAATTTCAAAACTATTCAATTATGGGTTACTTAGCTGCTGCAAAGATTTTGGTATGATTAAAAAAATAGAACTAATGAATTTGAGATTAATGAATTAGAATATTAGTATGTAGAATATTAGTCATATGCTGCCTATATCAAATATTTTGTTATTCAAAACGTAAAATTTTACAGTTTAAGATTTTCACAAAGGACAATATTTTTTTAAATTTAACATGGCTTTTTTTTACAAATTTAGAAAAATATGACTGGCCAACCGCATTACTTTCACTTTACATAAATTACGAGTGATAGAGGAAAATAAATGTAAATAAGTTCAATTTCACTTCAACCTGCGTTTCAGAAATTGATTACCATACAATAATTTATGTAGCAACGAATGATTTCTGACATTGTTTTGTTTACCGTCGTCTACTGACGTATATTTAACATATGATTGGAGTGATAATCTCCCTTTAATGAGCTGCCGTTAGGCGTAAACGACTTTGGTAAAACTCTCCATGAATTTTTTACACCTACTGTAACTGAACCCATTTCTAAATTTATGAACCTTGTTTATGTACACTAACCTCTGTTGTTTTCAATAATGTGTATGGAACATAAATTTCATTGGACTTTGAGTGATTAATAAAATCTTCTTTATCAGTTTTAACGGTGCTTAATTCTGTATCATCCTTATATGAGTTTTGTTTAGTGTTGAAACAAGAACAATTACTGCATAAGTATAGGCACAAAACTGTAAATACGACAATTAATAATAATAAATGATACGCAATAAAGAGATAAAAATCAATATAACAGGTCATTTACTGTTTTACCTATGCTATTAACAGCATCGTTGCTTTTGACTCTGAAAGATATTTTAAAACATGAGGGAATGAATACATATTCCCATCATTTAGTTATTTAATGATTTTGTGAAAAATGAGATTATAGGTTTCATCAATCAATAGTTTTTTTCTAAATTTTAAGTAATCGTAAATTAACCATTTTAAATTAAACCCTTTATTAACTTCAGTTGCCCGTTCATTTAACACTTTAACTGACTAGTCTGGGCTACTAAACACCGCAGAGAGCTGCAACTTGGGACACAGTTTCATACAATGGAACATTTTCATCTAAAAAATTTTCATATTTTTCATTTCATCATGCACTAAATTGAGTTTAATTGCAGAAAATAACATGGATACTTTCTACTATCATACCCAATTGGCAGAACTAGCGCATGTTCATTTCATTTGGCGACTTATAATGCATTTTAAATTCTTCAGCTCTTCAAAAAGCCAAAGAAATAAAATATCTGGAGAACGGTTCTTTTTAGAGTCATGGAGTCAGTCTTATTCGCTGTGTTGTCAAAAACCATATGAAGAATAATTAACTAATTAATATGTTTAACATGTTATGCATGTCGCGTTTTCTCAGGCATTGCGGGCCATTTCCTAAAACGGCCTTCCTTCCTTTATATTTCTCCGACTCATGCCAAAATCTAATCATTATCAAAATAACCGCCAAGGGATGTGACTACTAAATTTTATGAAATTTCGTTAAATAGTTTTTTACTACACTGGAAAACGCATTTAGTTCCTCTAAATCAAAAACTTAAATATCTGGAAAATAGTCCATCTTAGAGT
The DNA here is from genome assembly GCA_951213105.1 of Amaurobius ferox. Classification (NCBI taxonomy): domain Eukaryota; kingdom Metazoa; phylum Arthropoda; class Arachnida; order Araneae; family Amaurobiidae; genus Amaurobius; species Amaurobius ferox. The sequence continues at coordinate 88,339,361 of OX578149.1, read as the reverse complement.
AATGGGGTTGGTCTTATTCGTTTCACATAAATTACGTATAATATGATGCATTTGTAGTATTTTATTTTATGTCTTGGCGATCTTTGCTAATTCGCTAAAATCTCAGATATGTAGATTGCACTGAGACGCAACGTCAAAAAATAGCTTTTCCTTTATCTACCACTCAGCGACCACCTAACCTGTAGCACTGTGAAGGCTACGAGATACTTTTCACTTAGTTGCCGGTGATTAGGTTGCAAGATCAGGCGCCTAGGCAATATTCTAGAAATTTACGAGTACATTGTTACTTGTCTTTTTTGGGAATTTATATAGGTATACACATGTAAAATTGCAGCATAGCGCTTTACAAGTTGTATTATAAATTATTTTTTGCTTTTAGCTTTTTAATCAATTCACCAAAAATTGACATAGAAAATGCAAATCTATGAAGCTTTGTCCGTAGAATGATGCAAATTGCGGGATAAACGCAGTTGACAATTGTATGCAAATAATCTGAAATGCAATTTGGTAACGTGATTAGACGGCGAAGTTCCTTTCAGCATTTGGCCGATCGTGCAAGGTGATTAATTTTAGGCATACATAGGACTGGATGGTCATACAGGCGTATCAAAAACTATCCACACGCTCATTGCATCTGTTCTTCGAAGGGTTGGTACTTGTATCGTCGCAAGAGGTGGTCCTACTGCCTATTGATCACCCTGTATTGCATTATCCTTCTGGAATTAACATCACTATATGCCATCTCTGTCTGTGTGTCCTTTAACACACACACATACACACACATATATATATATATATATATATATATATATATATATACAATTAAGTACATATATGGTTGAATTCCAGAGATGTAACTGAAATGTCTATTTATGAAAAAAATGTCTTTTAATTTTTATTTATTTATTTATTTATTTTAATTTTGAGATTGTATTCATATAACGCACCTAGAATAAAATTATTGGAAATGTTGTTGCTTCAACAGCATAATATTACCCAGTTCAAAGACACATATATAAAATATTTAAGGATATTATTTCGTTGTAATGGTTTCTTTTTAATGCCACTTCAAACTTATTAGAGAACAGTTTTTTTTCTCTAAATTATTACATTCATGCTGAAAAATGCAGTAGAAATAGTTGAGTGAAATATTAGTTACTGGAATACCACCGATTTATAATAGAATTCCAAATTATTGTACTGTTACTTCTTCAAATACATTTTCCGGGAACTGAACTTTTAACTGAATTTTTCTATATGTCGAACGCTTGGCGTGCGCTAAGCGTACATTTGATTCACTGCGTGGACGTAATAAGCAATAAAGAAGCCATCGGAATACATGCAAATAAGAGATGCTAAATTTGCTTAAAATCAACAGAACTTTCTGTTAAATGAAATTACTTGCAAACACAAAAAACAACGAGGTACCTTTATAAAGTAAAATTAAAGAATTAAATACTGTCTCGCAAAATGTTCATACGGTCGGAGAAATTTTCGAGCGCTATACTTATAATGGTGAAATAAAAGCATGTTTATAAAACCAAAGTGAAATCTCTAAAATTCGAAAAATTGGATTCTTGATATTTTCACTTCAACTGCCATCTTGTTAAACTAAAAAGACGGAATGCACCTCGTATGTAATGGGACCTATCAGAGGGATATTTTAATTGTCTTTATCCGTTTCTGCTGGAGGAATCATACTGTGCTGTACTCGCCCGTGTGTCGTCTGTATGATTTACCATTTCAATTAATATTTTGAATGTATGATGACTGTAATAAAATATCAGAAAAATAAATTCATACTTGATGAATTGTAATATAAAATTATTTATATATAATAATACTAAATTAAATTATATACTTAATAATTATTTTTCTTAACTGTACAGTCGTATATAAATAAGAATATGTTAATCATACGATTTTTAGAAGTTCTCATCCAATTGAAAATATTTTATTTAAGTAAATACATGCACCTGTCAAAATTGCGTAAAACTCATAATAATAAAGCATGTGCTCTTCAGTGTCATCTAATGAGATTATGCCAGTCTGTTATATGCGTTTAAAGGAAAAACGTGTAATTTCTTATTTTATTTTAAAGAAAAATACTATTGTAATTCTATATTCAATTAAACAGCTCATTTTCATTCTCTTCACATCTCATCCCATATTCACGTGCAGAAATTTTACTTCTGCAAGCGACTTGAACAAGCAAACAACTTGAATGTATAGACACACCAAATAAATTTCAGGAACGCATAACAAGAAGTTTGTTGTGATGGATCACGACAAAATTATTCAATGTTTTATTCATTTAAAGCTACCCTTGAGATTTTTATAATTTAATGAACCTATTACACATATTTATTACAATTCATAAGAGACCTATATATTATTGTAATTTATAAAAATGGTGTTACGTAGTGCGTTTGTTAAATTTGCATACCAAACGGACAAGTGAAAAACAAGCAGGGCGTTTTAAAAATTGCAGATTCTAATTATTGGTCATTACGGTTCAACTTGAATTATCCTTTTTCTTAAAAAATATTTTCTGGGCTGTCTTTAGTTCACATGTTTAAATTTATCGCATCATCATTATTGGGATTAGAATTGTAATACGTTCTTATCCACAACGCTTATCAATTCATTGCATGAAAATATCTTAAGACAAAGTTTTCAATTTGTGCGAAAAACATTTTGCTATTTGCAATTGGAGCAGAGTTGCCAAAACTTGGATTAACCATATGATTAGAAACATAGTAAAAAATCTGACGTGGGCAGCACATGACTTTCCTTATATAATGCAATGAATTTACTACATTTATAGTAAAAAAATAGATTATATATATATAGTAGATATTTATATTCTTTCCAAGATATTGAAATTTCGTCATTGAGTCGTCATTTTCATTGATTTGGCGTTATTTTTATCCATTTGGCGAGTTCTTTGTTAAATTAGTAGCATTTAAAAAAGTCGCCAAGTTGGCGATATTCCACCAAATTCGTCGCCAAAATCTTTTCCAAATCATCAAATCCGAATTCCATCAATCCAAATTCGTCGCCAAAGCGTTATGGATGGAGAAATAACTTATTCTTACAGCAGATAAATGACTATTGGCATGCAAATACAAAAGTATTACACAAAGTATCTTTTTCATGAAAGGAACGAGCTAGACCCACGAGAATGATGTCACTAAATTTATCGCATGGCATTACATATGAATAGTGAACATATTTCTCAATAGGACATATTTTTTTTATTTTATATGATTTTTTGATAATTTTTTGAAAAATGTGCAATATCTCGAGAAAGGTTCATGTTAGCGTTTTAAAATTTATGTTAATCGTTTTTTAATCAAAAATTACATAGGAAATGTACATTTTCGTAACTTTATTAGAGGTTTTGATTTTTTGACGATTTTTTCAAAATTTCACTCGAAAATTTAGGTGAGTTCTAGGTGAGGCATAAGACCAATCACATTACTCTAACATGAACCGTTCTCGATATATTTAATTTTGAGCTGCTGACGATGTTTTCTACAGTTAATTTCAAAACTATTCAATTATGGGTTACTCAGCTGCTGCAAAGATTTTGGTATGATTAAAAAAATAGAACTAATGAATTTGAGATTAATGAATTAGAATATTAGTATGTAGAATATTAGTCATATGCTGCCTATATCAAATATTTTGTTATTCAAAACGTAAAATTTTACAGTTTAAGATTTTCACAAAGGACAATATTTTTTTAAATTTAACATGGCTTTTTTTTACAAATTTAGAAAAATATGACTGGCCAACCGCATTACTTTCACTTTACATAAATTACGAGTGATAGAGGAAAATAAATGTAAATAAGTTCAATTTCACTTCAACCTGCGTTTCAGAAATTGATTACCATACAATAATTTATGTAGCAACGAATGATTTCTGACATTGTTTTGTTTACCGTCGTCTACTGACGTATATTTAACATATGATTGGAGTGATAATCTCCCTTTAATGAGCTGCCGTTAGGCGTAAACGACTTTGGTAAAACTCTCCATGAATTTTTTACACCTACTGTAACTGAACCCATTTCTAAATTTATGAACCTTGTTTATGTACACTAACCTCTGTTGTTTTCAATAATGTGTATGGAACATAAATTTCATTGGACTTTGAGTGATTAATAAAATCTTCTTTATCAGTTTTAACGGTGCTTAATTCTGTATCATCCTTATATGAGTTTTGTTTAGTGTTGAAACAAGAACAATTACTGCATAAGTATAGGCACAAAACTGTAAATACGACAATTAATAATAATAAATGATACGCAATAAAGAGATAAAAATCAATATAACAGGTCATTTACTGTTTTACCTATGCTATTAACAGCATCGTTGCTTTTGACTCTGAAAGATATTTTAAAACATGAGGGAATGAATACATATTCCCATCATTTAGTTATTTAATGATTTTGTGAAAAATGAGATTATAGGTTTCATCAATCAATAGTTTTTTTCTAAATTTTAAGTAATCGTAAATTAACCATTTTAAATTAAACCCTTTATTAACTTCAGTTGCCCGTTCATTTAACACTTTAACTGACTAGTCTGGGCTACTAAACACCGCAGAGAGCTGCAACTTGGGACACAGTTTCATACAATGGAACATTTTCATCTAAAAAATTTTCATATTTTTCATTTCATCATGCACTAAATTGAGTTTAATTGCAGAAAATAACATGGATACTTTCTACTATCATACCCAATTGGCAGAACTAGCGCATGTTCATTTCATTTGGCGACTTATAATGCATTTTAAATTCTTCAGCTCTTCAAAAAGCCAAAGAAATAAAATATCTGGAGAACGGTTCTTTTTAGAGTCATGGAGTCAGTCTTATTCGCTGTGTTGTCAAAAACCATATGAAGAATAATTAACTAATTAATATGTTTAACATGTTATGCATGTCGCGTTTTCTCAGGCATTGCGGGCCATTTCCTAAAACGGCCTTCCTTCCTTTATATTTCTCCGACTCATGCCAAAATCTAATCATTATCAAAATAACCGCCAAGGGATGTGACTACTAAATTTTATGAAATTTCGTTAAATAGTTTTTTACTACACTGGAAAACGCATTTAGTTCCTCTAAATCAAAAACTTAAATATCTGGAAAATAGTCCATCTTAGAGTAATGGGGTTGGTCTTATTCGTTTCACATAAATTACGTATAATATGATGCATTTGTAGTATTTTATTTTATGTCTTGGCGATCTTTGCTAATTCGCTAAAATCTCAGATATGTAGATTGCACTGAGACGCAACGTCAAAAAATAGCTTTTCCTTTATCTACCACTCAGCGACCACCTAACCTGTAGCACTGTGAAGGCTACGAGATACTTTTCACTTAGTTGCCGGTGATTAGGTTGCAAGATCAGGCGCCTAGGCAATATTCTAGAAATTTACGAGTACATTGTTACTTGTCTTTTTTGGGAATTTATATAGGTATACACATGTAAAATTGCAGCATAGCGCTTTACAAGTTGTATTATAAATTATTTTTTGCTTTTAGCTTTTTAATCAATTCACCAAAAATTGACATAGAAAATGCAAATCTATGAAGCTTTGTCCGTAGAATGATGCAAATTGCGGGATAAACGCAGTTGACAATTGTATGCAAATAATCTGAAATGCAATTTGGTAACGTGATTAGACGGCGAAGTTCCTTTCAGCATTTGGCCGATCGTGCAAGGTGATTAATTTTAGGCATACATAGGACTGGATGGTCATACAGGCGTATCAAAAACTATCCACACGCTCATTGCATCTGTTCTTCGAAGGGTTGGTACTTGTATCGTCGCAAGAGGTGGTCCTACTGCCTATTGATCACCCTGTATTGCATTATCCTTCTGGAATTAACATCACTATATGCCATCTCTGTCTGTGTGTCCTTTAACACACACACATACACACACATATATATATATATATATATATATATATATATATACAATTAAGTACATATATGGTTGAATTCCAGAGATGTAACTGAAATGTCTATTTATGAAAAAAATGTCTTTTAATTTTTATTTATTTATTTATTTATTTTAATTTTGAGATTGTATTCATATAACGCACCTAGAATAAAATTATTGGAAATGTTGTTGCTTCAACAGCATAATATTACCCAGTTCAAAGACACATATATAAAATATTTAAGGATATTATTTCGTTGTAATGGTTTCTTTTTAATGCCACTTCAAACTTATTAGAGAACAGTTTTTTTTCTCTAAATTATTACATTCATGCTGAAAAATGCAGTAGAAATAGTTGAGTGAAATATTAGTTACTGGAATACCACCGATTTATAATAGAATTCCAAATTATTGTACTGTTACTTCTTCAAATACATTTTCCGGGAACTGAACTTTTAACTGAATTTTTCTATATGTCGAACGCTTGGCGTGCGCTAAGCGTACATTTGATTCACTGCGTGGACGTAATAAGCAATAAAGAAGCCATCGGAATACATGCAAATAAGAGATGCTAAATTTGCTTAAAATCAACAGAACTTTCTGTTAAATGAAATTACTTGCAAACACAAAAAACAACGAGGTACCTTTATAAAGTAAAATTAAAGAATTAAATACTGTCTCGCAAAATGTTCATACGGTCGGAGAAATTTTCGAGCGCTATACTTATAATGGTGAAATAAAAGCATGTTTATAAAACCAAAGTGAAATCTCTAAAATTCGAAAAATTGGATTCTTGATATTTTCACTTCAACTGCCATCTTGTTAAACTAAAAAGACGGAATGCACCTCGTATGTAATGGGACCTATCAGAGGGATATTTTAATTGTCTTTATCCGTTTCTGCTGGAGGAATCATACTGTGCTGTACTCGCCCGTGTGTCGTCTGTATGATTTACCATTTCAATTAATATTTTGAATGTATGATGACTGTAATAAAATATCAGAAAAATAAATTCATACTTGATGAATTGTAATATAAAATTATTTATATATAATAATACTAAATTAAATTATATACTTAATAATTATTTTTCTTAACTGTACAGTCGTATATAAATAAGAATATGTTAATCATACGATTTTTAGAAGTTCTCATCCAATTGAAAATATTTTATTTAAGTAAATACATGCACCTGTCAAAATTGCGTAAAACTCATAATAATAAAGCATGTGCTCTTCAGTGTCATCTAATGAGATTATGCCAGTCTGTTATATGCGTTTAAAGGAAAAACGTGTAATTTCTTATTTTATTTTAAAGAAAAATACTATTGTAATTCTATATTCAATTAAACAGCTCATTTTCATTCTCTTCACATCTCATCCCATATTCACGTGCAGAAATTTTACTTCTGCAAGCGACTTGAACAAGCAAACAACTTGAATGTATAGACACACCAAATAAATTTCAGGAACGCATAACAAGAAGTTTGTTGTGATGGATCACGACAAAATTATTCAATGTTTTATTCATTTAAAGCTACCCTTGAGATTTTTATAATTTAATGAACCTATTACACATATTTATTACAATTCATAAGAGACCTATATATTATTGTAATTTATAAAAATGGTGTTACGTAGTGCGTTTGTTAAATTTGCATACCAAACGGACAAGTGAAAAACAAGCAGGGCGTTTTAAAAATTGCAGATTCTAATTATTGGTCATTACGGTTCAACTTGAATTATCCTTTTTCTTAAAAAATATTTTCTGGGCTGTCTTTAGTTCACATGTTTAAATTTATCGCATCATCATTATTGGGATTAGAATTGTAATACGTTCTTATCCACAACGCTTATCAATTCATTGCATGAAAATATCTTAAGACAAAGTTTTCAATTTGTGCGAAAAACATTTTGCTATTTGCAATTGGAGCAGAGTTGCCAAAACTTGGATTAACCATATGATTAGAAACATAGTAAAAAATCTGACGTGGGCAGCACATGACTTTCCTTATATAATGCAATGAATTTACTACATTTATAGTAAAAAAATAGATTATATATATATAGTAGATATTTATATTCTTTCCAAGATATTGAAATTTCGTCATTGAGTCGTCATTTTCATTGATTTGGCGTTATTTTTATCCATTTGGCGAGTTCTTTGTTAAATTAGTAGCATTTAAAAAAGTCGCCAAGTTGGCGATATTCCACCAAATTCGTCGCCAAAATCTTTTCCAAATCATCAAATCCGAATTCCATCAATCCAAATTCGTCGCCAAAGCGTTATGGATGGAGAAATAACTTATTCTTACAGCAGATAAATGACTATTGGCATGCAAATACAAAAGTATTACACAAAGTATCTTTTTCATGAAAGGAACGAGCTAGACCCACGAGAATGATGTCACTAAATTTATCGCATGGCATTACATATGAATAGTGAACATATTTCTCAATAGGACATATTTTTTTTATTTTATATGATTTTTTGATAATTTTTTGAAAAATGTGCAATATCTCGAGAAAGGTTCATGTTAGCGTTTTAAAATTTATGTTAATCGTTTTTTAATCAAAAATTACATAGGAAATGTACATTTTCGTAACTTTATTAGAGGTTTTGATTTTTTGACGATTTTTTCAAAATTTCACTCGAAAATTTAGGTGAGTTCTAGGTGAGGCATAAGACCAATCACATTACTCTAACATGAACCGTTCTCGATATATTTAATTTTGAGCTGCTGACGATGTTTTCTACAGTTAATTTCAAAACTATTCAATTATGGGTTACTCAGCTGCTGCAAAGATTTTGGTATGATTAAAAAAATAGAACTAATGAATTTGAGATTAATGAATTAGAATATTAGTATGTAGAATATTAGTCATATGCTGCCTATATCAAATATTTTGTTATTCAAAACGTAAAATTTTACAGTTTAAGATTTTCACAAAGGACAATATTTTTTTAAATTTAACATGGCTTTTTTTTACAAATTTAGAAAAATATGACTGGCCAACCGCATTACTTTCACTTTACATAAATTACGAGTGATAGAGGAAAATAAATGTAAATAAGTTCAATTTCACTTCAACCTGCGTTTCAGAAATTGATTACCATACAATAATTTATGTAGCAACGAATGATTTCTGACATTGTTTTGTTTACCGTCGTCTACTGACGTATATTTAACATATGATTGGAGTGATAATCTCCCTTTAATGAGCTGCCGTTAGGCGTAAACGACTTTGGTAAAACTCTCCATGAATTTTTTACACCTACTGTAACTGAACCCATTTCTAAATTTATGAACCTTGTTTATGTACACTAACCTCTGTTGTTTTCAATAATGTGTATGGAACATAAATTTCATTGGACTTTGAGTGATTAATAAAATCTTCTTTATCAGTTTTAACGGTGCTTAATTCTGTATCATCCTTATATGAGTTTTGTTTAGTGTTGAAACAAGAACAATTACTGCATAAGTATAGGCACAAAACTGTAAATACGACAATTAATAATAATAAATGATACGCAATAAAGAGATAAAAATCAATATAACAGGTCATTTACTGTTTTACCTATGCTATTAACAGCATCGTTGCTTTTGACTCTGAAAGATATTTTAAAACATGAGGGAATGAATACATATTCCCATCATTTAGTTATTTAATGATTTTGTGAAAAATGAGATTATAGGTTTCATCAATCAATAGTTTTTTTCTAAATTTTAAGTAATCGTAAATTAACCATTTTAAATTAAACCCTTTATTAACTTCAGTTGCCCGTTCATTTAACACTTTAACTGACTAGTCTGGGCTACTAAACACCGCAGAGAGCTGCAACTTGGGACACAGTTTCATACAATGGAACATTTTCATCTAAAAAATTTTCATATTTTTCATTTCATCATGCACTAAATTGAGTTTAATTGCAGAAAATAACATGGATACTTTCTACTATCATACCCAATTGGCAGAACTAGCGCATGTTCATTTCATTTGGCGACTTATAATGCATTTTAAATTCTTCAGCTCTTCAAAAAGCCAAAGAAATAAAATATCTGGAGAACGGTTCTTTTTAGAGTCATGGAGTCAGTCTTATTCGCTGTGTTGTCAAAAACCATATGAAGAATAATTAACTAATTAATATGTTTAACATGTTATGCATGTCGCGTTTTCTCAGGCATTGCGGGCCATTTCCTAAAACGGCCTTCCTTCCTTTATATTTCTCCGACTCATGCCAAAATCTAATCATTATCAAAATAACCGCCAAGGGATGTGACTACTAAATTTTATGAAATTTCGTTAAATAGTTTTTTACTACACTGGAAAACGCATTTAGTTCCTCTAAATCAAAAACTTAAATATCTGGAAAATAGTCCATCTTAGAGTAATGGGGTTGGTCTTATTCGTTTCACATAAATTACGTATAATATGATGCATTTGTAGTATTTTATTTTATGTCTTGGCGATCTTTGCTAATTCGCTAAAATCTCAGATATGTAGATTGCACTGAGACGCAACGTCAAAAAATAGCTTTTCCTTTATCTACCACTCAGCGACCACCTAACCTGTAGCACTGTGAAGGCTACGAGATACTTTTCACTTAGTTGCCGGTGATTAGGTTGCAAGATCAGGCGCCTAGGCAATATTCTAGAAATTTACGAGTACATTGTTACTTGTCTTTTTTGGGAATTTATATAGGTATACACATGTAAAATTGCAGCATAGCGCTTTACAAGTTGTATTATAAATTATTTTTTGCTTTTAGCTTTTTAATCAATTCACCAAAAATTGACATAGAAAATGCAAATCTATGAAGCTTTGTCCGTAGAATGATGCAAATTGCGGGATAAACGCAGTTGACAATTGTATGCAAATAATCTGAAATGCAATTTGGTAACGTGATTAGACGGCGAAGTTCCTTTCAGCATTTGGCCGATCGTGCAAGGTGATTAATTTTAGGCATACATAGGACTGGATGGTCATACAGGCGTATCAAAAACTATCCACACGCTCATTGCATCTGTTCTTCGAAGGGTTGGTACTTGTATCGTCGCAAGAGGTGGTCCTACTGCCTATTGATCACCCTGTATTGCATTATCCTTCTGGAATTAACATCACTATATGCCATCTCTGTCTGTGTGTCCTTTAACACACACACATACACACACATATATATATATATATATATATATATATATATATACAATTAAGTACATATATGGTTGAATTCCAGAGATGTAACTGAAATGTCTATTTATGAAAAAAATGTCTTTTAATTTTTATTTATTTATTTATTTATTTTAATTTTGAGATTGTATTCATATAACGCACCTAGAATAAAATTATTGGAAATGTTGTTGCTTCAACAGCATAATATTACCCAGTTCAAAGACACATATATAAAATATTTAAGGATATTATTTCGTTGTAATGGTTTCTTTTTAATGCCACTTCAAACTTATTAGAGAACAGTTTTTTTTCTCTAAATTATTACATTCATGCTGAAAAATGCAGTAGAAATAGTTGAGTGAAATATTAGTTACTGGAATACCACCGATTTATAATAGAATTCCAAATTATTGTACTGTTACTTCTTCAAATACATTTTCCGGGAACTGAACTTTTAACTGAATTTTTCTATATGTCGAACGCTTGGCGTGCGCTAAGCGTACATTTGATTCACTGCGTGGACGTAATAAGCAATAAAGAAGCCATCGGAATACATGCAAATAAGAGATGCTAAATTTGCTTAAAATCAACAGAACTTTCTGTTAAATGAAATTACTTGCAAACACAAAAAACAACGAGGTACCTTTATAAGGTAAAATTAAAGAATTAAATACTGTCTCGCAAAATGTTCATACGGTCGGAGAAATTTTCGAGCGCTATACTTATAATGGTGAAATAAAAGCATGTTTATAAAACCAAAGTGAAATCTCTAAAATTCGAAAAATTGGATTCTTGATATTTTCACTTCAACTGCCATCTTGTTAAACTAAAAAGACGGAATGCACCTCGTATGTAATGGGACCTATCAGAGGGATATTTTAATTGTCTTTATCCGTTTCTGCTGGAGGAATCATACTGTGCTGTACTCGCCCGTGTGTCGTCTGTATGATTTACCATTTCAATTAATATTTTGAATGTATGATGACTGTAATAAAATATCAGAAAAATAAATTCATACTTGATGAATTGTAATATAAAATTATTTATATATAATAATACTAAATTAAATTATATACTTAATAATTATTTTTCTTAACTGTACAGTCGTATATAAATAAGAATATGTTAATCATACGATTTTTAGAAGTTCTCATCCAATTGAAAATATTTTATTTAAGTAAATACATGCACCTGTCAAAATTGCGTAAAACTCATAATAATAAAGCATGTGCTCTTCAGTGTCATCTAATGAGATTATGCCAGTCTGTTATATGCGTTTAAAGGAAAAACGTGTAATTTCTTATTTTATTTTAAAGAAAAATACTATTGTAATTCTATATTCAATTAAACAGCTCATTTTCATTCTCTTCACATCTCATCCCATATTCACGTGCAGAAATTTTACTTCTGCAAGCGACTTGAACAAGCAAACAACTTGAATGTATAGACACACCAAATAAATTTCAGGAACGCATAACAAGAAGTTTGTTGTGATGGATCACGACAAAATTATTCAATGTTTTATTCATTTAAAGCTACCCTTGAGATTTTTATAATTTAATGAACCTATTACACATATTTATTACAATTCATAAGAGACCTATATATTATTGTAATTTATAAAAATGGTGTTACGTAGTGCGTTTGTTAAATTTGCATACCAAACGGACAAGTGAAAAACAAGCAGGGCGTTTTAAAAATTGCAGATTCTAATTATTGGTCATTACGGTTCAACTTGAATTATCCTTTTTCTTAAAAAATATTTTCTGGGCTGTCTTTAGTTCACATGTTTAAATTTATCGCATCATCATTATTGGGATTAGAATTGTAATACGTTCTTATCCACAACGCTTATCAATTCATTGCATGAAAATATCTTAAGACAAAGTTTTCAATTTGTGCGAAAAACATTTTGCTATTTGCTATTGGAGCAGAGTTGCCAAAACTTGGATTAACCATATGATTAGAAACATAGTAAAAAATCTGACGTGGGCAGCACATGACTTTCCTTATATAATGCAATGAATTTACTACATTTATAGTAAAAAAATAGATTATATATATATAGTAGATATTTATATTCTTTCCAAGATATTGAAATTTCGTCATTGAGTCGTCATTTTCATTGATTTGGCGTTATTTTTATCCATTTGGCGAGTTCTTTGTTAAATTAGTAGCATTTAAAAAAGTCGCCAAGTTGGCGATATTCCACCAAATTCGTCGCCAAAATCTTTTCCAAATCATCAAATCCGAATTCCATCAATCCAAATTCGTCGCCAAAGCGTTATGGATGGAGAAATAACTTATTCTTACAGCAGATAAATGACTATTGGCATGCAAATACAAAAGTATTACACAAAGTATCTTTTTCATGAAAGGAACGAGCTAGACCCACGAGAATGATGTCACTAAATTTATCGCATGGCATTACATATGAATAGTGAACATATTTCTCAATAGGACATATTTTTTTTATTTTATATGATTTTTTGATAATTTTTTGAAAAATGTGCAATATCTCGAGAAAGGTTCATGTTAGCGTTTTAAAATTTATGTTAATCGTTTTTTAATCAAAAATTACATAGGAAATGTACATTTTCGTAACTTTATTAGAGGTTTTGATTTTTTGACGATTTTTTCAAAATTTCACTCGAAAATTTAGGTGAGTTCTAGGTGAGGCATAAGACCAATCACATTACTCTAACATGAACCGTTCTCGATATATTTAATTTTGAGCTGCTGACGATGTTTTCTACAGTTAATTTCAAAACTATTCAATTATGGGTTACTCAGCTGCTGCAAAGATTTTGGTATGATTAAAAAAATAGAACTAATGAATTTGAGATTAATGAATTAGAATATTAGTATGTAGAATATTAGTCATATGCTGCCTATATCAAATATTTTGTTATTCAAAACGTAAAATTTTACAGTTTAAGATTTTCACAAAGGACAATATTCTTTTAAATTTAACATGGCTTTTTTTTACAAATTTAGAAAAATATGACTGGCCAACCGCATTAGTTTCACTTTATATAAATTACGAGTGATAGAGGAAAATAAATGTAAATATGTTCAATTTCACTTCAACCTGCGTTTCAGAAATTGATTACCATACAATAATTTATGTAGCAACGAATGATTTCTGACATTGTTTTGTTTACCGTCGTCTACTGACGTATATTTAACATATGATTGGAGTGATAATCTCCCTTTAATGAGCTGCCGTTAGGCGTAAACGACTTTGGTAAAACTCTCCATGAATTTTTTACACCTACTGTTACTGAACCCATTTCTAAATTTATGAACCTTGTTTATGTACACTAACCTCTGTTGTTTTCAATAATGTGTATGGAACATAAATTTCATTGGACTTTGAGTGATTAATAAAATCTTCTTTATCAGTTTTAACGGTGCTTAATTCTGTATCATCCTTATATGAGTTTTGTTTAGTGTTGAAACAAGAACAATTACTGCATAAGTATAGGCACAAAACTGTAAATACGACAATTAATAATAATAAATGATACGCAATAAAGAGATAAAAATCAATATAACAGGTCATTTACTGTTTTACCTATGCTATTAACAGCATCGTTGCTTTTGACTCTGAAAGATATTTTAAAACATGAGGGAATGAATACATATTCCCATCATTTAGTTATTTAATGATTTTGTGAAAAATGAGATTATAGGTTTCATCAAACAATAGTTTTTTTCTAAATTTTAAGTAATCGTAAATTAACCATTTTACCTTAAACCCTTTATTAACTTCAGTTGCCCGTTCATTTAACACCTTTAACTGACTAGTCTGGGCTCCTAAACACCGCAGAGAGCTGCAACTTGGGACACAGTTTCATACAACGGAACATTTTCATCTAAAAAATTTTCATATTTTTCATTTCATCATGCACTAAATTGAGTTTAATTGCAGAAAATAACATGGATACTTTCTACTATCATACCCAATTGGCAGAACTAGCGCTTGTTCATTTCATTTGGCGACTTATAATGCATTTTAAATTCTTCAGCTCTTCAAAAAGCTAAAGAACTAAAATATCTCGAGAACGGTTCTTTTTAGAGTCATGGAGTCAGTCTTATTCGCTGTGTTGCCCATATGAAGAATAATTAACTAATTAATATGTTTAACATTTTATGCATGTCGCGTTTTCTCAGGCATTGCGAGCCATTTCCTAAAACGGCCTTCCTTCCTTTATATTTCTCCGATTCATGCCAAAATCTAATCATTATCAAAATAACCGCCAAGGGATGTGACTACTAAATTTTATGAAATTTCGTTAAATAGTTTTTTACTACAGTGGAAAACGCATTTAGTTCCTCTAAATCAAAAACTTAAATATCTGGAAAATAGTCCATCTTAGAGTAATGGGGTTGGTCTTATTCGTTTCACATAAATTACGTATAATATGATGCATTTGTAGTATTTTATTTTATGTCTTGGCGATCTTTGCTAATTCGCTAAAATCTCAGATATGTAGATTGCACTGAGACGCAACGTTAAAAAATATCTTTTCCTTTATCTACCACTCAGCGACCACCTAACCTGTAGCACTGTGAAGGCTACGAGATACTTTTCACTTAGTTGACGGTGATTAGGTTGCCAGATCAGGCGCCTTATCTGAAATTTGGCGACAGAGAATTATTGTAAAAAAAAAAAATTAACTCGCGCTGCATTCTTAATGTACGATGGATTATATGCATTCCAAATACAATAGAATTACATTTGCTTAAGATTGCGAATAAAAACTCATGTACGTACATATAAAATTAAAAAAATATATTAAATTAACGTAAATTAATAGGCTCATACTGTGAATTGAAGGATTCACAGAATTCATGTTAACCATGTTAATTCTTTACTCACAGTAGTATGAAATTTGGCATGTTGTTATCGTTTGAGGTACATTTTAGTTCCATTTTGAGCCTTATCGGGTTATTCCGTCCTGCGTGTCCCATATAGGTGTACTTATTTTTGAAGAAAAACTGTAGAACCGGATCAGCTATAAAAATGGGTCGAAAATTCGAATTCGAGTCTTCGACGGGAGAGTACGCTTCAAGCATACCTGAACAAGAATCAGACGTTTTTGAGGTGATGTCTGTGGGTATGAAAGTATGTGTATATATTAGAAATGTAACACCAAGTCCCCATTTTGGTTGAAAAAACATGGTTTGAAATAATTAATCTTTATATACTAATTGCCAAGTGTCCGTCTGTCTGTCTGTCTGTCACGCTTTTTTTAGGCACTTCCCGAATAGATAGAGACTTGCAATTTGGTACACGGCACGGTCGTTCGATAAAACCCCCTGGAAAAATCGAATTTTTCGAAAACGTTCTATAGAAGGGGTGCCCCACACCAAAACGTTCGAAAAGTGAAATGATGGGAAAGCATGCTTTGCGATAAGATAGAGACTTCAAATTTGGTGTATGGGTAAACCGTTTGAAAGGAAAAAAGTGTACAATTTCAGATTTTGAATATGTTCTACTTAAGGGGGTGCCGCACACCAAAATGTTCGATTTACCGAATAAATGAGAAACGGCTACTTTAAAATTTGATAGAGGCTTGAAATTTGGTATATGGGCTAATCATTTGAAGAAAACACCTAAAACAAATATAGTTTTCTTAAATGTTCGTTTAGGGGGTGCTCCACTCCAAAACGTTCGAAAAGTGAAATGATGGGAAAGTGTGCTTTCCGATAAGATAGAGACTTCAAATTTGGTGTATGGGTAAACCGTTTAAAAGGAAGAAAGTGTACAATTTCAGATTTTCAATATTTTCTACTTAAGGGGGTGCTGCACACCAAAATGTTCGATTTAACGAATAAATGAGAAACGACCACTTTAAAATTTGATAGAGGCTTGAAATTTGGTATATGGGCTAATAATTTGAAGAAAACACCTAAAACAAATATAGTTTTCTAAAATGTTCGTTTAGGGGGTGCTCCACACCAAAACGTTCGAAAAGTGAAATGATTGGAAAGTGTGCTTTGCGATAAGATAGAGACTTCAAATTTGGTGTATGGGTAAACCGTTTGAAAGGAAGAAAGTGTACAATTTCAGATTTTCAATATTTTCTACTTAAGGGGGTGCTGCACACCAAATTATTCGATTTACCGAATAAATGAGAAACGGCCACTTTAAAATTTGATAGAGGCTTGAAATTTGATATATGGGCTAATCATTTGAAGAAAACACCTAAAACAAATATAATTTTCTAAAATGTTCGTTTAGGAGGTGCTCCACACCAAAACGTTCGAAAAGTGAAATGATGGGAAAGTGTGCTTTGCGATAAGATAGAGACTTCAAATTCGGTGTATGGGTAAATCGTTCGAAAGGAAGAAAGTGTGCAATTTCAGATTTCTAATATTTTCTAATTAAGGGGATGTCGCACACCAAAACGTTCGAAAAGTGAAAAGATGGGAAAGCATACTTTGCGATGAGACAGTTACTTCAAGTTTGGTGAATAGGTAAATCATTCGAAAGGAAGAAAGTGTGCTATTTCAGATTTCCAATATTTTCTACTTACGGGGGTGCCACACACCAAAACGTTCGAAAAGTGAAATGATAGGAAAGCATGCTTTGCGATGAGATAGAGACTTCAAATTCGGTGTATGGGTAAACCGTTCAAAAGGAAGAAAATGTGCAATTTCAGATTTCTAATATTTTCTACTTAAGGGGGTGCCGCACACCAAAATGTTCGATTTACAGAATAAATGAGAAAACGCTCCTTTAAAATTTGATAGAGGCTTAAAATTTGGTAGGTGGGCTAATCATTTGACGGAAACACCCAAAACGAATATAGTTTTTCAAAAATGTTCGTTTAAGGGGGTGCTCCAGAGAAAAATGTTCGAAAAGGGAATTCATAAAAAACCATGCTGCGGAATGAGATAGAGATATCAAATTTGGTGTAAGGGTAGATAGTTTGAAAGGAAGAAAGTGTACAATTTCAGTTTACCAATATTTTCTACTTTGGGGGGGGGGGGGGGGTGCCTCACACCAAAATGTTCGATTTTCGGAATAAAGGAGAAACGCCCCTTTTAAAAAGTGATAGAAACTTAATATTTGGTATATGGGCGAATCATCTGATAGAAATCACAAAAAGAATAGAGTTTTTCAAAAATGTGTATTTAAGGGAGTGGGTACTCCACACAAAAACATTCGAAAGATAAAATGCTAGAAAAGCATGCTTCGCGATGAGATAGATACTTCAAATTTGGTGTACGGGTAAAATGTTGGAAAGGAAGAAAGTGTGCAATTTCAGTTTTCCAACATTTGTTATTGTAGGGGGGGTGCCGCTCACTAAAATATTTGATTTGCCGAACAAATACAAAACGCCTCCTTTACAATATGATAGAGGAATTTAGTATATGGGCTAACCATTGGACAAAAAAACCAAAGATGAATACAGTTTGACAAAAATTTTCTTTAACGGGGTGCTACACAGAAAACGGTCGAAAGGTGAAGTGATAGAAAAACACTTCTCTTCAAATTTGGCGTACGGGAAGATAGTTTGAAAGGAAGAAAGTATGAAATTTCTGATTTTCAATTTTTATTACTTTAAGGGGTTCCGCACACTAATATGTTCGATTTTCCGAATAAATGGGGTACACTTCCTTTTAAATGAGAGGCTTGATATCTGGTATATGGGCCAATCATCTGATAAAAAAAAACAAGACAAACAGAGTTTTTCAAAAATGTTCATTTATGGATGTGCTTCACAAAAAAAAGTTCCAAAGGAGAAATAATAATATAGGGGTGCCTCGGGATGAGATAGACTTTAATGTGTTGTACGGGTAGATAATTCGAAAGGAAGAAATTCGCAAATTTAGTTTACCAATATTTTCTTTTTTAGGGGGTACTGAACA
The DNA here is from genome assembly GCA_951213105.1 of Amaurobius ferox. NCBI lineage: Eukaryota > Metazoa > Arthropoda > Arachnida > Araneae > Amaurobiidae > Amaurobius > Amaurobius ferox. The sequence goes on along the minus strand of OX578149.1, from coordinate 88,320,346 downwards.
CCAAAATATTCGATTTGTCTAATAAATGTGAAACGCGAATTATTAAAAAATTTGCACTATTCAGAGGTTGCTTATTGCGACACCGTTGATTTTCAACGGGTATTCGGCTAGTTTTTTTTAAATTACGAAGTAGAAATGAAAAGTATACTGTATTTGAACAGGGAAATCATTAAAGTTTTCACTAAAAATATATTCCTTAATAGAGTTCTAGGTTTGATAGGATACACACAGCGTCCTCGTTTTACAGGTCTTGCCCACCTGTGTGTGTGTGTCAGTGAGTCTGTGGAGGCGATATCTTATGAACGAATGGAGCGATTCGAACGAAAATTGTATTAAAAACCGTGGATACTGGAAGTCAATTGCATTTAGACACAATCAGATGTTCCCTTCCCGGTCGTCCATTCTGTTGCTCCAAGTCCTCTGGACGAGCCGGACGGCCTGGGGCTTTCACAATCAGATGTTCAGAACCAACTAAATTTCGAGCGAAATTTTGAAAAAAAATCATCAAAAAATCAAAACCTTTAATAAAATTACGCAGATAGATATTTCTTGTGTAATTTTTTTCTTAGAAAACGATTGATATAAACTTTAGAACGCTAGCATGACCCGTTCTCCAGATATTGCACATTTTGCAAATAAATTTATCAAATAATCCCATAAATTAAAAAAAAAATTAACTTTTGAGAAACATGTTCACTTTTCATATGTAATATCATGAGATAAATTGGGTGACATCATTCTAGTGGATCTAATAGCTCGTCCCATTCATGAGAAAAGATGTTTTGAGTAATACTTTTGTATTTGAATGCCAATAGTCATTTATCTGCTATAAGAATAACTTATTTCTCCTTCCTTAATGCTTAGAGAGAGTTTGGCGACGAATTTGGCGAGATGTACGAAAATTTCGCCAAATCGATAAAAATGGCTCTAAATCAACGAAAATTACGACTAATTGACGAAAATTCAATATCTTGGAAAGAATATAAGTATCTACTATAAGAATAACCTATATTTTTACTGCAAAAGTAGTAAATTCATTTCATTATATAAGAGAAGTCATGTGCTGCCCACATCAGGTTTTTTTTCTTTGTGTCATCCTACGATACTATAGCATATGGGGAAAACATAAGCTCGGGTATATTCACTGTATATGTCAAAGAACATTGGAAATACCTGAAACTGAAGTAAAAATTTTAAAAATTTTTGATTTGTATAAAACTTTTCTAAAATAATCAAAATTGTAGGCATTTTAAATTGTAGGGTAAAAAGCAAAAAATAAGGAGATTTCTTCAAAACAAATAGCCATTCTTAAAGAATTTTAGGAAATTCAGCTACTACTAATTCCAGTATATCGACTGTATTGTAATTTATACTAATTTGAAATAGTCTATTCACTGTCACACACGCCTTATTGATAAACGTGTAATTTATTTTTTACAGCATTAAAAATAAAAACGTAATTGAACGAAGCAGGAAATGTTACACAGTGTATCATATGCCATGTGAGATCATGCCTACCAAAGATAATATGTAAGATCGAATTCTATAATCCGAGCACTACATAATTTCAACATAGCAGCAAAATTCAGCAACATAGCAGCATTTCTTTTAAATATAAAAAACAAATTCTGCCCATATTTACAAATACAAAAACGGTGTGAAGAAATCTAACATATTACTTTCCTTATATACATAATGTATAAGGAAAGTATTGTGGTGGGGTCAAAAATTCGAATTCGAGTTTTCGACGGGAGAGCACGTTTCAAGCATGCCTGATCACGAATCAAACATTTTTGAAGTGATGTCTGTGTGCGAAAGTGTATATATGTGTGTGTGTGTGTGCGAAAGTATGTGTGTGTGTGTGTGTGTCAGTGAGTCTGCGGAGACGATAACTGACGAATGAATGGACCGATTCAAACGAAATTTGGTACAAAAATCGCAATCCGTAAACACTGGAAGCCTATTGTTTTTATACGCAATCGAATGTTCAGAACCCCCCTAAATTTTCGAATGAACATTTGAAGAAATCGTCAAAAAATCAAAACCAGTAGTAAAGTTACGCAAATAGACATTTCTTATATAATTTTTCATTAGAAAACGATTGACATAAATTTTAGAACGCTAACATGAACCGCTCTCGAGATATAGCACATTTTTCAATAAAATTATCAAAAAGTTATATAAAATAAAAAAAAATATTTCCTATTGAGAAACATGCTCAGTTGTCATATGTAATTCCATGCGATAAATTTGGTGACATCATTCTCTTTCCATTCACGAAAAAAGATAATTTGAATAATACTTTTGTATTTGAACGCCAATAGTCATTTCTCTGCTTTAAGAATAACTTATTTCTCCATCCAAAACGCTTGGCGAGATTTTGGCGACGAATTTGGCGGAATGTCGTCAACTTGGCGACGTTATTAATTGTTGCCAAATTAACAAAAATCTCGCCAAATTGATAAAAATGACGCTAAATCAATGAAAATGACGACTCATTGAAGAAAATTCAATATCTTGAAACGAATATAAGTATCTACTATAAGAATAACATTTTTTTAACTGTAAAAGTAGTAAATTCATTGCATTATTTAAGGAAAGTCATGTGTTGCCCACATCAGATTTTTTTGCCATAAAAAACAACAAGTTTAGCTTATAAAGAAATTCAGGAAATATTTTAATTCTAATATGCGGAAAGAAAAAGATAAATAATAAATCTATGTTTTAAATATACAGATA